>BCNH02000001.1:20491140-20515154 GCA_001662345.2 Metrosideros polymorpha var. glaberrima
AAATAAACCGATGCTAAGTTGAAGAAATCTCAGCACATGTTTCCATCGAAGTGAAAGCAAAAGACGGATCTGTCATGGTCCGATTGCGAAGTACAAGAAAGGGCATCTTTCCCTCTTATTTTCTTCGGGGAAAATTCCGATTAAGAGCTCGAAATGGTCTCATTTTTCCTAATAAAGGCCCGAAGTGGATCCTGTTTCAATTAAGGGTCTGAAGTGGTCAAAAAGTTTTAAATAAGGACCTGAATATGAAGGCATTTTCGTCTTTTCACTTTATTGATTAAATAAAAAAAAATATTAAAAAATGAAAAAAAAAATTGAGGAAGCAGGCAAGGGGTGGCACTTCAGGCCCTTATTTGAGACTTTTTGGCCACTTCATACCCTTAATTGAAACATGGTCCACTTCAGATCTTTATTTGAAAAAACGAAAGTATTTCGGGCCTTTAATTGAAATTTTTCCTTTTCTTCATGAAAATAATGTTGTTTAGTTATTCCAATAAGACAAAAGGAAAAAAAAAAATTAATAAAGACAAAGGAAAACCAAACAGAGAACGTGCATGGAGGTCCTCCTTCACAAATCTATCTAGACCATCGATTCGAGGGTCGTTTCTACACTCTCCTTTTCGTTTTCTCGTTTTCTCCTGTCCAATTCGGTACGAGTCTACGACAACGCAATGTCCGGCAACATTGATGTTGTCCATGTGCAATGCCCTCGCAACTTTGTAATTGCACACCGTGTTTAGATGCAAAATCAGTTCACGTAAGTTGGCCGCTTACTACTTCAGATGGAAATCGATCACTTATGATCAGAGGCGACGTCGAGAGATACTATGTTCGTCACTCCCGATTGCTGAAAGCCCTTACACGAAATGATGTGACAGACTAACATTAATAGTTGAACATGACTTGCCCGTTGGATTGACAGCTCAGAATCTATCACATCATTTCATTTACTAATATCGACTTTGTAAGCCGGTTTATCTATATCGAGCACTTGTCTTCTTTTATTTTCTCGAAAATAGTTTAGTCATATGGGTGGTTAGAATTTGGAGCAAATTTTCATGGATGATCGAGGATTGAAATTCTATAATTTGGATTTCATGTTACATGTTTTGAACTTTTATTATTTATATTATTTTACATGTTCAATTTTATTTTTTTATTGTTGCTATTGCTAAATTGAGATTTTTCTTGTTGCATTCACTTTTATTCTGCTTAACTAAAATAAAACAAAAAAAAGGAAGAAAAAATGAAACAAAAAAAATATTGGCCAATTTTTGGATAGACTCTGGAACCGACCCTAGAACTAATTGACAGTGTAGATTTCAGGTTTCAGGACATGCAGGGTAGATTCCAAGTTCCAAACGCTAAAAAACCAGTTTCGATAAAATAGGTTTTAGATTTCAGATGGCATCTAGATCGACTCTAGAACCGCCCATCTCTAATTGTAATAGTTTTTTTCTTGTGGTAATGATCTAGTGATATCTCTAGGTCAATTCTGTACACTTGTTATAAAAAAAAAAAAGGGGCCAAACATTAAGTACACATGCGTGGTCCAGTCCCAAACGTTGTCCCCACCCACGCTGAGATTAGAGGAGATAAGCCTGTTTTTTTTGGCTTAATTAGTGTAATAATCTTCTATTAACAACTACACCAGTCCAAGATGTCAAATCCAGATTCCTCGGACTCACGTTAATGCTACGGCACAAAAAGAAAGGACTTGATGTGCGGGGGAATTGCTAAAATAATGCAAGAAACGATATCATTGCTCTCGACATGACACGTCTTTCCAAATCACTTTTGTTTTTTTACGCCTGGGGATCTTAAACGTCTCTCCAAATCGGAGATCCCTGCTACGTCACCGTGCGGTTTCGACTCGATTAATCCTCGCGATATGCTCGTCCAATCCTCGTGTATCTGGTAAGGCTCTATCCACTGGCAATAGATATAGTTTCAAAATTAATCCAAACAGTAGTCGTCACGGTTTAATTGTTTCGATCAATGCCCGTGAATAGGGTTTTAAGCAACATTCATTATGTTATGACTATTTAAACTCAAGACGTTACGTATCACCTGTTACGTGTGGACTATGTGAGCTTCACTCATCAGGAACTTTGCTCTAAAAGTTTTAAATGTTTGCCCATGTGGGCGACCAAGTTTTAAAATGTTTGAATTTATGCAATCAAGCTCTTTATGTTTTTGATTCGGTGCAATTTAGTCTTTTTGGTAAGTTCATCACCAAATTTACTGACATGGCATGTCAAAATTGGGCTTGGCAATGGCATATCTTTCAACTTATTATTACATACTTGGCATTGATAAGAAAAAAAATAAAGAAAAATAAAAAAAAGTAAATTAAAAGAACGTCGGAGATCAATTGGAAAAAAAGCCAAAAATTTTAAAAAAAGAAAGAAAGAAAAACAAAGACAAGAGAGAGTGAGGGTTACGCCACTAGAACTTAGGTGAGGACTGAAAATCCTCATCGACCACGAGCGAGGGCCGTGAGCCCTCATTCAGATCTAGAGCAAGGGCTTGCATGTCCTCCTTGAGGCCTCAGTAGTGACGTGGGTTTGGCGGTAGTACTCTTGGTCTCACTCGGTTTCTATTATTTCTTTGTCTTCCTTTCTATATAATTTTTGGCTATTTTTTTTTTCCCGAAATGTGTTGTTTTCTTATATTTCCATTTTTTTTTAAATGTGATTTTTTAAAAATCTAATACGAGGCCACATATGCTAAAGAAAACGTTAGAGAAGCGCTAGGTCATATTCCGACGTACCGTGTCAATAAAATTTGTCCAAACAATTGTTGAAAAGATCCGATCGTACCGGATTTCGACAAACATTCAAGACTCGATTGCACATACTCAAACGTTCAGAACTCGACTGGGCATCGGACGAAAGAGTACAAAACACACATACAAAGCAAATAAAAACACCCTAGGAAACTGACAATATTGAGCGAAACTACGACAGTCGTGTATGTGTGGATCAATCTCGGTCCTCTTCATTCACTCACCCACTCGACGGCGCCTGTGCATCCACGCCTTAGGCCCCACTTCTCCAGCCGCACGACCACGTTCACAGGGCCCAAAATTCACAACCCACTTGCTCCATCCCTCTCTCTCCCGCCCTCTCTCTCTCAAGAGGCATCTTCTAGTACCATGTTGATGCTGCTGTCACATGTGTGGTCGGGCTGAAGCTGGCCGAAATTGACCGAAATAGAAAAAACATCGGAAAGAAATCGCATCGAGGCTGATACGCATCACATGTCTCGAGGAGGGACATCGACTCTCAGGTAAAATGATTCAGAATGCATCTTCTCTAGTACCATGTTGATGCATGATGCTGCGCTGTAGGATCCTTAAATATAGATATGAGGGTGATGTCATTTTAGCTTGAGCTACCTGTAGTTTCTTCCTCTCTTTTTTTCTCATTTAATTATGACCCCCTAATATGACAAAAAAGGAAATCAATCTTGACCAGACCAGCTACGTCATTCCAAATTATGCTGCTATTAATGGATGGCCATTCTCCATATCTCTTTAGGACTGAAATATTCATCTGATAAATTTTGCTTGGATATTATCTCGATTTATGTTGGACAACTCAAATTTCTCTTTTCAAGTAATAGCAAAGTCGAATCATTTATAGCCGATCCTTGTTACTGTTTGGCTCGATTACTTGAGAAAGCCAACTTTTCGATCCAGTCTGATCCATAAATTACAAACCTTTTACTCAAATTGTGTTGGATACTCATTCTATCCTGTTGAGTAGTCTGAAATCTCGATGTGAAAAGTTTTGAGTGTGTTCAATACATGTATTGAACTACATCCGTATCGTGAAGGGAGGAGACGTATCATGTTTGGGTGATGTGCACGCACCACGCTCACTCAATAACCCTTTCGACCGAGATTGAACTTACAAACATTAGCCACACATGGACCAGACCCATTTGGCAGATCAGGGTAAGAGAGAGAAGGCATCTCTTTATCCCTCCAGACCCTTTTGGAGTCATCATCACCAGTCACCACCATGGTCACCCCATTTGCCTCCAGACTACTTTTCAAGAAACCTTTCTCTCTCTCTCTCTATCTCTCCTTCTCCTCCTTCTCCGTCTCTGTACTGTTCCATTTCCACTAGAAAGTGGGGAGCTCGGGAAATCTTCTTCACCCAAGAGCTAAAACCCGAATAGAAAATAGAAAGATCCATCCTTGCCCCCGAGCTCTTTGCGAGAGAGATGTCTGGTGTTGTTCTTTGGGTGGTCGGCCCCAAAGGGAACGCCGCGTCCCTGTTCAATCTCGAGCCCAGGACGAGCAACAAACAGAGGAGGCCGAGGTTGTGCTCGAGAGTACGCGTGGTGAGTGTGGTCTCGGCCATCTCGAGCTCGCCGGCGAGCCCCTCGAGGTCTTCGGTGGAGAGGGTGTACGAGGTCGTGCTAAAGCAAGCGGCTTTAGTGAGAGAGCAGAGGAGGGAGAAGGCTCTGGATGTGAAGAAGCGGGAGGAGGCGGAGGGGTTGACCGGCGGCCACTTGTTGAATGAGGCCTACGAGAGGTGTGGCGAGGTCTGTGCCGAGTATGCCAAGACGTTTTACTTGGGTACTGTACTGTGCTTTGCTCTCTCCCTGTGCGGGTGTGGTGCTGACTTTTTTCTAATTGAGATTTGGATAATGCGTTTTATCTTTTGATTATGAATTCTAAAAGGTTGATGTTAAAGCACAAAGGGGAAGAATAGCATTATCTTACTTCATTGATAAAAAAAAAATTGGGTCCAATGAAACTGCACCTTTTCTGGCTGACCTTATCTCCTGCATTGTCTCCAAGTTCCTGGGCTTCCTTTGGCTATTGGCTGCAACAAGAATGTTGCCGAGTTCAATTTTTTCAACTATCTGGTTGAAGATTACTTATTGAAATGAGGATCGACTTGCATCAAATTATTTAAATGCGCTTTTGTGCATTCGGAAACTGGGTTCGAGGTCAATTTAGTGGTTTGCTGCCTGTCTCCATATGCTTAATCCGGCATGCAGGAATTCGACAATCTCAGATACTTGGTTACTCGTTTTTCACCATTAACTTGTGCAAATTTTACTTGTCAATACCCTACATTGATTTCTGCATGAAAGATATGTGAACTGATTTATCCGGTGCATTGTTAAGTCATTCTGGGATAGACTAGCTAACTGGGCTGCTTTCCTCACAAATTTTAGGTACGTTACTGATGACACCGGAGCGACGAAGAGCTGTTTGGGCAATCTACGGTATTGACATGACCATTCTTTTCGAGCATGCGCTTGTGACTATAGTTCGTTCACAGTCTATTTTTTTATCCAATTTGTGCATATGTGTGACAGAATCAATCATATTAGCCATGCATATGTAAAGCAGCAATCTTTGCGATCGTAAACATTTTGACAATTCGCTAAAATTGCACTGCTGAATGGTCCTTATGTTAAGTGGGGTTATAGAGAAATGAGTAGAGAAATGAATAAGTTGGGTCACTGTATGTTGCAGTGTGGTGCAGGAGGACTGATGAGCTTGTGGACGGACCCAACGCCGCGCACATCACTCCAAAGGCTCTGGACAGATGGGAGAAAAGGCTGAATGATCTCTTCGAGGGCCGTCCTTATGACATGTACGATGCTGCTCTGGCAGACACCGTCTCGAAGTACCCTGTGGATATTCAGGTAGAAGTCCTATCGCTTTTTGAAGTTGCCACTTCAATTGTTGTCACTATGATTTTAGTTAAGAGTATCATCTACAAATCACATGATAACTGAATCATAACTACTTCGATGCAGCCCTTCAAGGACATGATAGAGGGCATGAGGCTCGACTTGAGAAAATCAAGATACATGAACTTTGACGAGCTCTACCTTTATTGCTACTACGTAGCTGGGACGGTCGGGTTAATGAGTGTACCGGTCATGGGGATAGCGCCTGAATCGAAGGCATCCACAGAAAGTGTCTACAATGCTGCATTGGCACTCGGGATCGCTAATCAGCTGACCAACATACTCAGGGACGTCGGCGAAGAGTAAGGTTTTGCTATTACAGAAGAAAAACCTGCTTGAAAATAAGTACTTTCATATTGGCTTCATTGTTGGACGTCTTAGCTTGGATAGTTCAAGCAATTTGAGCACCCATTTAGGTGATTTTATCAAAACTCATCACACTGCAATTCAAATTGTTGACACAGTGCTAGGAGAGGAAGAGTATATCTCCCGCAGGACGAGCTCTCACGCGCCGGGCTATCAGATGAGGACATATTCCGGGGGAAAGTGACCGACAAGTGGAGGGGATTCATGAAAGAGCAGATAAAGCGGGCGAGGAAGTTCTTTGAAGAGGCCGAGAAGGGCGTAGTGGAGCTCAACGCGGCGAGCAGGTGGCCGGTGATGGCGTCGCTGCTGCTATACAAGCAGATCCTGGACGCCATTGAAGCGAACGACTACAACAACTTCACAAGGAGAGCTTATGTGGGGAAGGCAAAGAAGCTCATATCACTGCCTGTGGCTTATGGCAGAGCACTTGTGGGGCCTTCAACAGATGGATGAGCTGACCAGGATTTGACAGACGAGAACTTGGGTTTTTGGTCCAATTTTTTTTTAAGGGCTGGGCTTGTAGCAGAACAGGTCGAGCTCTGTAAATTCCCATGTTGTTTAGATGTAGCAGTCACGTATATGGAGCCATAAGTGGCTAGTGAAATAAGTGTCTATGATCAGCTGATTCAGCTCAGCGTTGATTATTAGTTTTTCCATTGTTTGAATTAGGGAAGGAAGCAGTGAATGTAAAGATCACATGTCCTGACCAATCAGTTCTTGTACAATCTCTCTCTCTCTCTCTCTCTCGCATTTGTTCTTAACACCATATTTTAGAGAGACAGTGTGATTACACGCCCTCGAGGGGACTCGCTTAGTACCTATCTGATCGGATTATCAGTTCAGGCCGATCGAGTTCACGCGACATTGCCGCCTAACCGAGGCTGCTTGCAACTGCTGTGGCAGTGACCAGTGAATGTTGCTGCTATAATTAAAATGGCGAGAATTCAAAGTAGTGATCGCGAAGTCAGCACTTTGAACACTGCATGACTAATGGGCCGTATGGCCTACTCATATGATCGTGAGCCATTTCACATCTCAGCTTGATGGGCCATTTCTCCATGTAATTAGAATTTACAAGGGCATTTTGTCTATTGGAGAGGGAGGGGCGACTTCTGACTACCACCTAACAGTTCATTCTGATCATTCCCACTTCTTTTCTTTTAATAAAACTAATGGGCCGTATGGCCTACTCTTGCAATCGTGAAACCAAGTTAATTTATGTGGTGAAGCTTGATATGGTAAAGGCTACGTGAGACAATTGTGCTTTGGAGATTCTTTATCTACCGCTATTCTTGCTAAATTGATAATCCCAATTTCCGAGAGGGAAAACCTTTCGGGGGGCAAAACCGAATTCTCAATGTCAGCTCTGAGAAATGATAACCGTAGTAAATGCACGTCGGTGTGTAATTACTAATAGCAATCTTATAGGGTCGGTGCTGAATGACAACCCTAAATTAACTTCTGTGAGGTTTAGTTTCAGATTATTGTCTGATCCCCACCCTAAATTATCTTTAGGGACATCGACGATGTGACACGGTATGCCATTTGTCTTGGGGAGTTAATATCCCTAGAAGATATGATGAAAAGAGTCTATCGGCGTTTATCGTGACATATTTAAGAACGAGTCTCACGGACAGCGACAATTTCGCTCGTGTCGGTCGGAAATTGATCGAGATCTCACTAGCCATAGCATATGTTGATTTGCGAATCCTAAGCTAGTGGGGAAAATTGTCAAAAAAGTCTTAAAACTATTGCACTTTTGCCAATTCAGTCCTAAATTTTTTAAGTTTGCTAATTCAGTTCTAAACATTTTGAGTTTGTGCCAATTCAGTCCTAAACCTTTTAGGTTTGCCAATTCAGTTCTAAACCTTTTAAGTTTGTTCAGCTTTGATAGAGAATTGAATTGGCACAAACTTAAAAGGTCTAGGACTAATACACTAAATTGGCAACTGTAGCCCATATAGGTAGAAACGCTAACCGAGTAGCAGACTGGGTGGCTAAAGCCCAGAGAATATTTGTTCTTTCCTTGGACTGGGTAAACAATCCCTCTCATGACCTTTGGAACTTACTTTGTTTGGATGCCCCTTCATTGGGCCCTTATGCTTAACTTTATTCAATAAAATTAGTTTTTTTGACAAAAAAAAAAAGGTCTAGGACTAAATTGGCAGAAATTTAAAATATTTATGACTGAATTGACAAACTTAAAATGTTTAGGACTGAATTGGCACAAACATAAAAGGTTTATGACTGAATTAGCAAACTTAAAAGGTTTAGGACTAAATTGACAATAGTGCAATAGGTTTAGGACTGTTTTTGACAATTTTTCCTAAGCTATTGAGGACAGAACGTAAAGCCCTGGTTAAGGTTTAGATTTTTCTAAAGGCGTCATCTTTAACCTTTGAATTATGCAAGAACCAGAAGCAATCCCACTTATGGTGTCGCAGAAAATGTCAGCTCGCTCGGCACGCGTATGTATAGCTCGCTTTTCCGTGACGGCTTGCTTCGATTCTTCTCTCTCTCTCTCTCTTTCATGGCCTCATTGGTGTCATATGGTATCATCACGCTTCAAGAAATTTCATCCTACCCACTCATGGCGTCCAAGAACTTGTTGCTCAAAACCCTAAAATTTTTATGTGTTTTACAAATTCTTTTGACTATTCAACTCTGCGCCAATGAAATTATCGTCCCCTCTTTGGTTTTATGCAGAGTTTTGTTGTACACGGCTTAAAATTCTTAAAATAAATGTAGCGACGAGACGCAGAAATTTGGATTAAAAGAGTGGTGCAAAGAAAATTTCGCAATATCTCATCTCATCAGTGGATATATGGGAATTTCGTATGATATTATTGTATGAACTGCGTAATACATCTGCTAAAAATGCACATGAGGGCCAGGGAGGCGATGGCTCTCTTTAGCTCTCCTCGGTTCGTCATTGAATAAAGACGTGATTTAGTATTTACTTACCATGGTAATTTCTTCGAGTTATTTTAGTAGACTCAGACATCTCATCCCACAAGTGACATATCTATATAGACGTCAGCTAAGTAATATGATTTTTGTTTATCCTTTGGCGAAAGAACAAACCACCCTTTGCTTTCTCGTTAATATTTTAAAATTCATACAAACTTTGAAAAAATTATGAGAAAGTTCTATGTGAATCTAAATGTCAAAATTTGTATATTGTAAAAGTTTCAAGTGCTGTGGGGGTAATAGAAGAGTCAAAGTACGTTCCCCGATTTATAATAAGCAAAAAAGGTAAAAAGTAAAATTTTATCCCGGCACGCCCACTTAAACATAGGCGAACCGTGCTCAGGAAGCTACTCTTGAATTTCTAAGTCGTGTCGGGATGTTCTTCAACTATTGTCCCGTCGATTTTTCGCCCCTTTTTGCAAAAAAGAATTGACATGAAAGATCCATGTACAAAATCGAACTTTCATTCAGCCTAAATCACAAACCTGCCCGCATTGAATTCTGGGTTGGTGTTATGTCACAGCATGCTTCAAAAATGAAGATGGAATTGACAAGGTGAGGCCCTGCCCTGTCTGAATAGTGAGCTCCAGATGTTATCTAGCTAGCTTGCACTATGATCGTCTAAACTATATGATTGCAAATGTATATTTTATAAAGCAAGGTTGATTTCTGGTTTACTAAACCAAACCTGCCAAATCTGCTTTATATCAACCCTTTGACTGCTGCTTCATCTCGAGCTAACCTTCTGTAATCAACTGCTCTCCGATTGTCTTTTTCGTTTGTTGTTTTTGGCCACAATGGAGATTCTTCTTCATTAAGTCATTTGTTCATGTAGAGTCAATGCAAAAGTTTTGATTTCTCTCCATTCCTCTATCGTATAAAAGAGCATGTCATCTCTCTTCCTCAATGTAACCTTGAATTAACACATGATATCGAGGTAAAACTGTCAAATTATCTAATTATGTGACTGCGTAGACATTAACGGATGTGTCTGGTAATAACGTTGAGCGGTGAAGATTTAACTTTTCAGAAGTGCATTTGATAACTTCTAATTACGCACAACTTAATCGATTATTTCAAGTCGAAAATGACTTTTAATGACCTGCTTAATTGGGTTAAGTGATAAGATATTCGATCTAGATTAACATTTTACCAATTATACTGTCGAAACCTTCTAATTAAGTTCGTTGTTCCATGTTTGATGAAAAGCCGGTAGGATTTATTGTTTAATCTATCGTCGGACGACTTTTTGTCCTCATTTTCAATATTTAAATACAACAACACTCAATATACAATAGTTAAATTTTCTCTACTTATTTTTCAGTTTTATTATATGAGCCCTAAATGATAGGTGGATCCCTTAATCTATACTATTGATGTAACGAACCTCATGGTCACTTCAACCTCAAATTTTTACAAATAATGCTATGAAATCCATGCATATATATAAAATACCCTATGACCACACATAACTATAGTAGGTGGATAAAATCGTGATCTACAATAACCAAGGTTATTGACAAGCGGCTAATGATAATCTTACCTACTCAATTTGAATCGTAATAATTGTCAAGTTTTCCATAAATCTCTCATATTTTCCTTTAATAACAATTGAAATTATACTCAAAAGATGAATCGACATCTTTACATACCAATTTGTTCTTCATTGATTTAATAATCTCGTTATTTCTCTTCACAGCAGCACATGCGCTATTTTTTTCTCTTGTCATTTTCTTCTCTCCTCTTGCTTATCATATTGATTTGACAAGACCTACTCAAATCACATGAGCTGTATCGACAGCGATAAGGACGCTCTCGCTCTCAAGATGATTTTTCTGTCCTAGGAGATGTATATACCCTCTTGCCAATTTAATTTAATTTAATTTTTTTGTGGAGAAAACGATTTCCTAAACTGCTAAATTTTGCAGAAGTCTCAACCTTTATTAGGGTATTTCACATTTTTATAGTTGTTTCTTAAGAGACTACCATGAGAAAAAAGCTATTATATATATATACAAACCCACAAGTTAAACAAAACTACGGAAATCCCCATTCTGAAGTACCAAAAAGTGGACATGAATTAGGGTTACTTTGAAGGACAACCTTCTAGAAAATGCCATTAGAGATTGGACATGAAATCAAAGAGCAATCTTAAACACAAAATGGAATGATGTAAACAAACGCAGCCGCATTAGACACAAACATTCTCAGTTTCTATTTTCCCTCCAAGGAAGATCGATATGATGACAAATTTTTGACATATCAAGTCATGCTCTCATTCTCTTTAACCTTTCCATGCACATGCGCTCACATCTGCCAAAGTAGACATGATGATGATGATGATGGCGAGAGTTTCCGTATCAGATCTGCCTCCCTAGAATGACAAAAAAATGAAAAAAAACATTCTCCAACTTGATGGAGAAGAAATGAAGCATTCACTATCATTACTGCAATTATGTTTCCTCTAGGAAAAACAGTTGGTTGTTCTAGATACTTAATACTATATACCATGATTAGGCGGGATTTAGAAAATTGTAACGGCGTAGTGGTTAGGTGACATATTGGGTTGATTTTCGCATACCAAATTAAGTTTTATTTCTCCGGGCCGATCGAAGACAGATCGTTCGCGTTGAAACAAGGGTAATTCGTAAAGAATTACTCTTCTGTGGCATGAGCCCAAGAGATTGCGCCGAGTGGGAACCGAACCCAACGCTCCTTGCTCGACCAGCCGGCCCCGTGTCAAACTCCATGACATTTCGTCAAACCTAGAGCAATATTGAATCGTGTGCTTCTCTTGGCGTTGTCAACAGAGATAAGCATTGAACGATTAGGTTGTATGCAAATGTTTTACTTTTCCAGCTACCAAGCCAAACCATTATCGTCTAGCAGAAGGGGATGAAGATGATTAATTAGATAATAGTCAGACGATGGTTGAGTCGTGATTGGAAGGTTGATCGAAAGAGATTTGCCAATGGCATGATGAACTAGGGAAGCTTCGTGACGATATCAATCCCGAGGATCAAGCCCCAACTTCAAAGATTCAATTTGACTAGGACGAATTAAAGCAGCTCGATGGCAACCAATGGCGAAGCACCCGTTCTTGATTAGGGGGAAACGGATAAAGTTTCACTCGTATAAGTGAATTTGAAAACGACAAAGTACTCGAAAGACAGGATATAAAGAAAACACAAACGAAAGCACCACCGCAACCTTTTTCGTATATCAAATGATTCGAAAGCTTGTCTCACTCCTGTTAGGCCACGTTATTCACGTGCCTATTAAAACAATATGGAGAGAGAGAGAGAGAGAGAGAGAGAGAGAGAGAGAGGTCATTGTATGCGCTACGTAAAGCACGTCCTGTCGATCAACTTCTTTCGTGAATTCGAGAGCAAATTCAATGAATGATGGAGGCATTCAAGAACGTGCATGTGAAAGCGTTCCACATTCACACTAACTTGTAGCATCGCAGCGTGAGTGAGACCGTATACCTAACTCTAAGGCTAGGTCCAAATTATATGGCGGGTATATTACGCATCACACGGCTTGAAGGAGCCCTAATTATAAAGATGATAAATACATTCATTTAGCAAAGTCTAAATTCGGTCTAGGGCTTCTCTCTCCCATCTGGCATCCAAAAAAAGTCCTCTGTTGCCCTTTTTTCCCCGGTCAAAAAAAAGTATCTTGTCCTAGGCCTTGTTGTCACTGAGCTTCTAAGCTCAAAGGCATGACATGATTTGTCTGTGTAAATTGACAACAACAGTGTTGTTTCCAACAGTCCTCGTACCAAATTGATACGATTTACGACGACGGTCGCTCATTAACTGCAAAAAAATGAACCTCTCTACGACGGAAAATCACTCCTTCACGATTCAGAAATACTTGCGTGTTGCGACGCTCTGTATCGAATCACGACGAAATGCGCGTGCTATCGGCATGTTGTGCTCAGGTCCTTCGATCTTATCTCCCTCTTTGGTTGCCCATCTTCGTGACTATTTTAATACTCGTGAAGTAAAGGTAGATGCAGTGAATTCTTTGTATGATGATAAATAATTCTGTGCAAACTTTCTTGCTCATTGAATTTGGGGGAAGAGTGACTGTGGAACACGGCAACACCAAAGATTGATTAGAGTTCATATTGAGGGGTGGGTCCAAAAGTAGGCACCGTCTTTTATTGACATTGAGAGCGATAGGAGAATGATTTACATGCCTTTTCTTCTCTGGTTTTTTTTTTTTATCCACAACCTTGACTAATCAATTCCAAGGTTGCATATAAATTCCTCTAGCCATTTAATGGGGCGATAACTTTTTATCCTCAACTTGACTTGGTTCAAGGTAACACTTTGCCATTTTTCCATGACTGATCTTTATATCCAAAGCTAGCTCACAGACATACAAAGATATATGAGCACACAACATTGCACCTACCCTAGGGCTTCTTTTGTTTAATTGACTTATTTTAGCCTTTAACCTTGTTTGATTAAATCCTTTTCCTTCACATAATTCAATTAGTTGAGCAAAAGACCAAGTAGCTAGCCGTTTTAGATTCAGACTAATTGAATCTTTATGGACTTGTCAAATTTTTTTTTTAGTAATGGTGTACACAGATGCTCATCACCGTATGGACGAAGTCACGAAGATGTAATCTTCTTCATTTACGTATCTCGATTAGTTGAGCAAAAGATCAAGTAGCTACTTCATTTTCAAACCAATCACCATGAACTTATCAACTAGCTAATTTATACGGGCGTGCAAAATCAAGTTGTTGGTTCGATATTTATGCACCAGCCCTCATTATGCAAGTCAGTTGTTCGAGACAAGTTGACTGGAGTCATACATTACCATGTTCTGACCGGTGAGATCGTACTTAGAATTTGTCGAATTTCCCTTAAAGTTTTAAAACTTGACCTTTTGTGGGTACTGAACATTAAATGATCATTGCCATATTACATTAAAAATAATTAAGCTAACAATAATCAAGTTCTATAATTAATCTAACCAAACTTCAGCCCTACAACCCAATCATTGTGAAACACAAAGCAGAGAGTTAAACTAAGAAAATCAATCTATTTTACTTATGCCCTCAAATGGGCTAATAAAAGCAAGTTTCAAACTCTAGACAACATGTCCTAAGAAACAAGAAACTAGCCCAACAAGAAAAACAAGCTAGCAAAGGAAAACTTCACATGCTAATTTCAATTTTCAATAGAGGTGGGGCTAGCTATGCTTGCTTCTACAGTACGTATCGTGTGTGTTATCTAATTCCACGTACAATTCTAGAATAGATAGATAACGAAGACCTTTTTGCATGTACCAAATGCTAGAAGTCTATGGTCTTAGACTTGCTCATTATTTCTCACATGGGGTTAAGAGAGATTTCCAATACTTGGGGTCCAAAAAGTCTCAGCCGCATTTATATGCCATGTCGACCGAACCAAAGTCTCTCCAAAATGAGCATTTCGATGATCATGATGAACCCAGATGCTGAAATGAGAAGGTCTCGGAGAAGCGAGGTCCGGCAGTACAACAAGTCCGCGGTTCCCCGGCTCCGGTGGACGCCGGAGCTCCACGATCATTTCGTTGAGGCCGTGGAGCAGCTCGGAGGAAAATACAGTAAGCTTCCCAGCTGTGATCTTGTCTTTATGAGATGGATTCTCCAGGAGAGGACATCATACGCATGATCAATTTTTTGCTTTCGGGGACATTAACTGAAAAGATGCAATTTGGTCTCCTTTTGTGAGTGTGTCTGTGTGTGCGCGCGAGAGAGAGAGAGATGGATATAGTGATTTCTCCTCTTCTTTTTCTTCCTTTTTTGAGCAGACGCGACACCAAAGCGAATTTTGCAGATGATGAGGGTGGAAGGACTGAAGATTTCTCATGTCAAGAGCCACCTTCAGGTACAGTTCTTCTGGTTTTCCCGTTCTATGAAAGGGGGGAAAAAAGGCAACAGCGTCGTAAAGAGCGACAAGATTAGGAGGAAAAGTTCCATCAAGTGTAAATGATTACCAATAAAAGAACTTTAGGGTTCTAGAGAATTAATCATTCGCTCAACTGGTATCAGAAAGTATGCGAACGTGGTTCCTATGCATGCTTTTCTCTCCCGCCCTGAGATTGTGGTGGATCTTGTCGGTCTTTTCTGATTCTTTTAGGACAGACAAACGAAGGATGCATCACTTTCGAGCAGATAAAGAAACCCTAGGGAGAGCTCATCATATACTGCATCGGTTGTTTCAGATAAAGAAACCCTACATGCTTTCTGTTTCCTTTTTCGTTTAGATACAATACATGTTCTACTCACTACTTCCAAATTTGGCAACACTTACAAATTGAGATAGAACTTGGCTGCGAGAGTGGATCGATTTCATTCTCTGCATATCGGAAAAAAATGCAACCTTTTTCTAGTAAATCACATATATATAGCTCCATTAACTATTAGAAGCCTTAAATTTACATCGCCTCATCTTCATCTCGAACATTACAAGTGGATATAGCCAAGAGTTGGTACTGCTGGAGAGAGAACTAATATTAATTTACAAGACTTGATGCATATAAGCTTTTTGTCGCCATGTATTACCTAATGTACAAAGCCCTATTTTTGTTGGATTTGCATCACAAAAAGGCGTGACTCGTGGTCACCATTAAGGATGCATATGGTCATGTAAGTTTTTGGGAGCCAATATCAATAATGTTTCGTATTCTAGCTAGTATTCATACGCCCCAATTGCAACAGATTATAGCCTCATTGCCTCAATTTCCCCCTTGTACACTCTTCGTACGGATGGAGCTATTCTTTGTGGACATCTTCTTCTCTACAATCTGAGAGTAGTCTACTCACTAAATTAGTGGACTTTATAAGGTTGATGAAGCACAGAGATAAGAGGAATTTGAACTTGGTCCCACAAATAGTATTTACAACCGTTGCTGTGTAGTTCATCGTATTGTTCAATATATTTTCTTATGGCGTTTAGTTTGCTTTTTTGAGCGGTGAGGTGGTGTCTAGACCAACTTTCTCGCACTTAAGATGTAAAGTCTAGAACTAACTAATTAAAGCAATCACACGCATAAAAGCATAGAAATAATTCGGGTATATTATGCTATGTAAACTTACGCTCAACATAGCACAATTCACTTCTTTACATCAGACAATGTGCTATCCTTTCGTATATACTTAATTTGTTTGAATAATGTGACTGTGTTTCTGTTTTCCCTCTTTTATCTTACTAAACTTGAATACTCCAACAAGTAATGCGCTTTCTGGCTTCCTCCAGTGCTCTTTCTTTGATTGCCACTCTATCATGTGCATTCATCTGTATATCTTACTAAAATGTCACGAAATACAGAAAGAGAATCGTCGGTCATTACTCATTATGAAGGCCATGCTGGAGAATTCCCTATAAACACGAGAGTTCTTTAATAATGCAGTATCACAGTACAAAGCTCCCAGTTGTTGATCAAGGCCGACGATAATTTTTATCAGTCGTGCCTTGAAAAATCTGAGCTCCCCCTGATTTATTCAGAACTAGCAAACTGTGAGAATTCCTTGTATGAACTCATCTTTAACATTGCTTACAGATAGATGACTTGATGATAACATAGTATCCATTGTGAGCTTCACGTGTAGTTTTGTTGCTGAAAAAGGGTTTTGACCAAAAGTAGTGATACTTGGTGGTTACTTTGAGCTGCAGTGTGGATCCAAAGCTTGTTCAATTAATATGATCCGGTTTCATTTGATATAGATTAAGATCGTTGGTGGGTATATATGAACAACTAATATGATCCGGTTTCATTTGATTTAGGTTGAAATCGTTTCGAGTATATATCCAATGACTCTCTCTCTCTCTCTCAATATATGCACTGAAAAATCAATGGGGATGCAGATGTACAGAAGTTCAAAGGATGGTAGCAACGTGGCAAATACAGTCCTTTGGCCATGGGAAGGCTCTCAAGTTCATAGAGCAAATCATCAAGAAAATGATGAGCCTCAAATCATTTGCACCAACAGGTCAGCCCTTTTCTTTATTTTAATTAGAATTATCATTTCCACTTAACTCTCCAATTATGTTTCCATTCTTCCAAAATCAAATGCTAAGTGCATGATGCATGTGTCCATTGAGTGGAATTTGCTCCATCTGCTCAGTCTCAGGCATGGGTTACAAAGAATCTTTAGTCTTTCTAGACATGGTCCTTTACCTTGAGAGAGCGACACGTGTCACTTTCTAAGGGACAAAATCCTTTCTTTCTTTTTAAAAATATAATTATGTCCATTACCATACATCTACAAACTTTAGTAAGGAAAGAATATATGTCACTTGATCACATAGACTTGCAAACCAATAAAGTATAGTTCTATTGTAAAAGTAGTATTTTTATAGCTTTATGAAAAGCACACCTTTTTGCTTACTAAAGTTTAGGACTAAACCATGGAACAAAAAAGAAAGAAAAAATAAAAAATTAATTAAAAAATCAGAAAATTTAAAAAAGAAATTGCAAAACTTGTTACCTGTCAACGCCAACCGTTTCACATCGGACAATCGACATCTACTTTTGCGATTTTCAACCAAAATTGACTGGAAGAACTAAATTGATAGATCTTCAAAAGAGAACTAAGTTGACATTATTAAAAGGTTTATGACTGAATTGGCCACCGTACAATAGATTTATGACTTTTCGGACAATTATCCCCCTATATATCTTTCTACATTTTCCTAAAACGACACTAGTGGGTAGGTAGAGAATATCAAGGAGCATGTGACAACTTTCTAAAAGGATATGAGCACAACAACGTGAGATTATTAAATCACATGAATTAACAAAAAGATCACGCTTTTTGACAATCATAATTTCAGTATATATGGCGAAACCTATACACCCTTGCTAAAAAGGTCGAATACGTAGATTAGTTTTATATTAATGAATGTTAGAACATGAAAGCAACTCAATCAATATGATGATAGAATTAGTGTGTATACGGTCAAAAATAGCCTATATGACCAAGTTATATGCAACGTAATAAAGAGAAACACACCGATATTATTGAAGATTTCGTGATTATGGAAATATTTAAGCTAAATTGTACTTTATGATATCACCATATCAAAAAACTAGTCATACCAATACAAGGCGTGCATGACTATCATATATAAAATGTCAATTCGAGTGTGAAACTTCTACACCAAAAGGAAGTATAGAGAAAATATAGGATTAAGATGCGAGTGGATGTCTTATTTTCAAGAATGAATATGGTGACATGAAATGCATAGATCAGTGGGATCATGTCTTGATTATTTGGGTACATCTGAAGTTGTTTAAACATCCGTTTACTTTAAAAAGCTTAATCCATCAGCGGGATATATTTGATATATTAACAAGTACTTTAATTGTATCTATCTAACTCATAACGAGGTCATATGTCTAATATCAATTGCTGCTGAGGGTAATAAGTTTGCATTTTAACTCATCAATTAATTTGGTTCAAGCAAGGTCATGTGAGATATTGATTCAGTGTTTACTCTCAGCAGGGTGGTGGATACAGAATGCTATGGATGGCCATTGCAGACAAAGGAAGTGGATGATAATGAATACGAGGTGGTATTCACACGTTGAACAAGATTATACCTCTCTGTGTGTTTTTGATAATCTTTCATTATTATGCAGAGAGCTGATCTTTCTCTGCTCTTGTTATGCAGCAGGAGGCACAGACGTCTAGGGAAGAAGATGATGATGATGAGGTAAGCGAGAATTGCGAGCTCTCGCTATCGTTTAATTCCTCGGTCACAATGCATTGTGTAGCGGCAGAAGATAAAGAGCCATCATGGCAGTTGATGGTCGATGATCCCATCTTCCAGTTTGGTTCCGGCAGCGGAGATCATCCTCCTGAAACCGGTCACTTGAACTTGGACTTAAATATCTGAACAATTACATTAGCTAGCTTTAGAAGGATATAGGCATTACATTAAGATGTTAGCTCTCCTCTCAATAATCCTTTAGAGACAATTGACCTTCATATCGAGAGTGGTGGATTTATTAATTAGCTAATGTTTCATCTCGTTCCAGTATTTTGTTCTGTATGTATGTGTACGCCGAGGGTTACTTCTATTTAATAATAGACAAAAGAAGCTTTATTTGCTCACTCATTTCATTATGTCTCGACAACATGCTCCGATCTCGTCTTTCGGACAGGTAAAAGTAAAGCAAGATGGTGCTGTATTCGAGCCATTGGGACTGAACTTGAGAGTTCAGGAACTCAGGCCTGATCTCATCTTCAGGCCTGAATGGTTCATTCCGGAAAACTGTAAATGGACATTATATCTGGAGAGAAGCAATTGAAAAAGCCAGCTCCATTACTCCAAAATCACAATCTTAAAACAGATGAGCCGGGATTGGGACTGAACCGGGAATACATATAAAGCAGGTGGTCTCGACCAAAGCGACGTCTACACATTCTGATCAAAATGCAGAGTCGCAGTGCCACAATTTCCACAGGGTGGACAGTATTTGGGTAAACGCATGTAAGGTAAAGGCAGAAGAACTGACCAGTAACTGTATTGATCTCCAGCAACTTCATCTCCATTCAAATCCAAATAAATAAACACTTTACACTCTATATACATCTAATTTTGGGAGTGGAGCTCGGGGTGCTACCAAATGATAAAACTTCAGACACTGGAGATGCTGTACAAGCAAGTCGATTGTCCGATTTTTCTCCATCTAACCTAAGGGGTCCTGAACTTTTTTATCTTCCCCTCACATTTTTACACAAGGGAAAGTCAAACATGAGTTGATCCACTAGTTCTCTCTAATGGCTAGACCTGCAGAATACCTTGTTACTGCCTCTTTGCTATAGTCTTCTTCAATCCCTTGATGATCTTTCCGAACCACAATAAGTTCATCACAGTCAGCACCAACGGTACACCACACACCAAGAGTTTCCCAAACACATGCATCTGGTTAACCTGCGCAGAGACAGACCATCTAGACTGATAAATGGTTTGAGAATTTTACCAGGGATATAACACACGGCAGAGTCCACAACCAAGACCACCACTGTAAATATAAGATACAAACTTTTCGAGAAAGAAAAAAGAAAGGAAAGTTATCTGTCAATACATTAATTTGCAAATGTATAGTTCTTCTAACCAATAATTTTTCCACAGAGAAACCAACCTTAGTGATTATTTCTACTGAAACTTAACAGATAAAGACTATGAGAGGTTATTACCTGGTCTAAGTGCAAGTAGACATGGTAAAACATGTAGACAAACAGGAGAATTCTGGCTACCTGCACAGATGTAATAAGAGTGCCACAGAAGGTCAAACAATTACAAGGTGCATAAAAGTTACTGTAGCTAACAGAATCACTTTAACAATTCAACAGACAGAAGTAGCGTGAAGTTACCAGCCAAGATAAGAATATGACAACACCGTTGATAATATATGCTTTAGACTTCTTCATTCCAACCGTGTCAAGGTACCTAAATCAAAAAAGTGAAAATGATAATATAAGTGAAAAAAGGCCAGAAGCATTTAGCAAATTCGCGTTGTTCCAAATACCATCTCAAATTGATTCCAGGGGTTGTCGTCTCAGAGATGAGGACCATAAAGGTGTAGAGTTGTCCCTCACTGGTTAACATAGCATATGCCAATGATGCTATTGATAGGAGATGATGACTTACCTGTCACAGAGGTTACCAATTATTCTATCAGGTGTAATAAAATAGACAAAACCCAAGAATTTCTTCATACATGAGAAAATTGTAGACGGAAACTATGACAGAGTTATTGGTGTCTTAACACAAATCAGCATCCACCCAGAAGCAGAACATGGTTAACACCAACTTGGGAGTTTCACAATGAAAAAATGTAGAACACCGAAAACACTCAGAAGTATTCCACCTAAATTAAGAAAATAGTGCACTTACATACTCCATGCCACCTAGTGACGGATAAAACCAGAATATCATCCCAAGGTCGGTGAGAAAGTATCCAACAGAAACCTGCAAGTAATCCATAGTAAAGCCACACAGCAACAATTCAGGTTACTGAATTAAAAGGCATTGCAGTAAATCTTGCAGGAGTGGATATATTTCAAAATGCCTATGTCTTTAGTTTTCATTACTGTATTGATGATGCAATGGAACGGCATAGCATTAACTCCAAAGTACATGCCAGTTGCAAAGTAAACCTATTATCAGCTATTTGAGCATGATTTCCTCTTCCCTATGGATAAATCCTATTGTATTAACGTTTTCCACAGAGCAGCAAAACAAGATAGAGATGTAACTGTGCTAAAGAGAGAAGCCTACGAAACAGAATACACATAAAAATGGGGAAAGAGAAAAAAAGAAAGTAATCAACTTAAAAGGTTAATGACAGGCTTCCCTTTCTACAGTCGTATATTAGTAATGTATAGTTATAGGCACAGCAATTTTTATGGTCAAACCAAAAGCAAACCATACAGCAAGACACTATCCAAAAGCAAAGCAAAACTACAAAAGAAAAATGCTAAGATATTTAACATTAACACTAAGGATCAAAGATTGGATGCACTCAACTTAAATTCAATTATTTCTTCACAAGCTCCTAGTTACTGTAAATTCTAAAGCTCCGAATTTCATGCAAAGGTATTTCACTCTGTATAAAAGAAAACCTAAACCAGTTATGTAGTCTCCAGAATTTAAGCACCGCCTCTTATTCTACATCACGCATGCCCTAAGCTCATCAAAACCTGGAAAACTAACAAAAGGATAAAGCTCATTTGTAGGCATGTAAGAGTCTGTAACTTGATTTTAGCCAAAAAAGAGTCTGTAACTTGATGTTGATACCCTAAAACTTTGAAGGCATTGGCTACCCGTAGGCATCCAAAATACATCGTCCTTTATACTAGCCACACAGAGAAATACTCTCCAATCCTCTTGCATCAACTAACAACATGATGCACTGAGTTTTTTCCCCTGCTAGGTAAGAAGTAGAAAGTCTGGGGCCGGGAAAATGGGAGTGGAACCCGAGACCTTCCTTGATTCTTTATAAGGGTAGACTATCAGTAGATCAAGCATCTGTTTTGTCTGTCAATACCGGTACCAAAGAGGAGACTACAACATCACTTATGCATATTTAAATTATGCAAGAAAAGTTGTAGCCAACAACTAACTCAAAACAGCAAAAAAATTTGAAGAGGTAAAACACCAACGGTGTCCTCACCCCTAGTATGGAGGTCGACAGCGAAGAACTTCGATATGTAATGAGGTCATTAAGTTGGTAATCAGCATACATATCTGACCAGAACACCAAATATAGCGACAGAACAGTGATGAAAATTGCATGAACAGTTGATATGGCCCTGCAAAAATTACACGTGTGAGAAACTCCGTGTTATGAAATATAAAAGAAAAGGCTGACAGAAAGAAATTATTTGATCACCGATTATTCCACTCAACGCGCTTCATGTAAGAAAGGCTTGGATAGCTCTTGAAATTCAGCGCACTAATCAACTGCGTGAGGTCATAGACCTGACTTGAACAATCAAAACAGAACCATATTAAAAACGAACAAAAGACAAATAATCAAAAAGAAAAAGAAATTTGCCTTGGAACAAAAACACCAGTATGACAATAATTATAAGGTAGGAATCAACATGATGGGACTTGTACTTCACGTGCCCCACATGGCAATACTAGTAAAGGAAATTGTGAACCTACCATTTTGCAAGCAAGAATCCCACCAACAACAGATGTGTAAGGAACGAAAGGATCTGCAAGCATATACTCCTTCAGCAGATGTTCAGCCTGATTTTGGTAATAACCAACTGCCATTGCTCTGCTTTTTCCGTCCAGAAACACGTCAAATTCTGTGCCGACCAGACTATCTCTGCTGCTGTTTTATTCTTCTATCCTCTTTATCTGTGGTTCTCTAAAAATTTAAAGAAAAAGAAGTAGATGAGTTACAAAGAAGAAACAGCAATCAGAAGTCACTTAGATAAGTTCAATGGTGCAAATTCTAACTCCAGTACCACCTGATTTGTCAATTGCCATAAAAATCGATTGTTCAAATGGAAGCTCATTTCCAGAGGACAACAATGAAATCATAAATATCACATATAAGTACTTTCTGTGATGAACAAGAAGCTGATTAAAGTTCAGGACCAATAAGGTCAACTACAAAGAAAAGTAAATACTGAACAAGTTCTTCACAACATATTTCACGCAACATATGCTGGCCTTGTTTCCATCTAGAGTATCTTCATTCATTGGAAAAGCAACAGCAACTTAAAGACACCCAACAATTGAGATTAGGATTATTATTAGGTCCACGCCCAGTGAGAAATTTTTTACACATTTACCTTTGGATGATTGATGTGTGAACTTGGAAATAATGACGTAGTCGAATTCTTCCACAAGTCAATCATCCAACGATGAGTATGTAGCTCACTTTTTGTACAGGCAGTAGACTAAATAAAAACCCTTGAAATTATTGATAGAATGCCTCCACACACTGCAAAAGAAGCTCATAAAGTGCTATCATCCAGAGATTTGCAAAAACTAAAGGACAAACCAGATTGTTGAGCTTCTTCTGAATCGTTCCCAAAATTTTGTGTTTCTGGTAAATTCTAGAAACTCAGGGAAATAAGAAGAGCATTATATACTAGAGCCCATCTCTAGGGCATTAGGAGTACTTCCAATTGACTAATGACAAACCACAAAATGAAAGGGAAAACATGGTGACAGTTGACGCGGTTGCTTCCTGTCAGAAGATGAGAAAAATCAACCACAAAAAAGTATGATGCTCGAAGTGACCTGTCTGAACTACTCATCAATTGCAGCCAGGAAAAGAACAGTTCTCATTTCAGTCTGCAGTCAGATGCTTCTAATACTAATAAGTGGATGCATCCCTGCTCCGAAGATACTATTCGATTACAGAAAGAGAAGCAAACTCGGACCAAAACTTCAAGCTTTAAACACCCC
>BCNH02000001.1:20524021-20582075 GCA_001662345.2 Metrosideros polymorpha var. glaberrima
GGCGCTTCCACCCCACCGGCCCTCGCGAACGTCGGCGACGAAGTCCGCCGCCGCCGCCGCCACCCCGCCCTCCCGCCCTCCGCTCGTCGTGTCCACCACCAGCCTCGGGACGCCGCCAAGGTCGTACTCCGTGCACCCGCCGTACGCCTCCAGGAGCCTCTCCATGTCCCGCCACGTGGCCGGCTTGTGCCAGCTCCCCCCGTCGCGCCGCGCCTCCAGCCGCCGCCGCCACTCGGCCTCGTCGCCCGGCCTGCACTCGACGACCGCGACCCGTGCCCCGTGGGACGACGCCAGCCGGACCAGGCGGTCCAGGTGGGCCCGGCGGGAGAGGGGCGAGTCGACGACGACGGAGAGGCCGTTGGAGAGCTGGGTGGCGGCGACGGCGAAGACAACGTCGTAGGCGAGGTCGTTGAGGAGGCCGTGCGGGGGCTGGTGTCGCTGTTGGAGGGCGAAGGTGCAGTCGCGGACGTCGTCCTTGTCGAGGAGGGGGATCTTGAGGGCGGAGGACAAGGCGCGAGCGAGGGTGGACTTGCCGGTGCCCGGGTGGCCTTTCATGGCTATGATCACGGGCGTGTTGGGTCCGCCGTCCTCTTGTTTCTCCGCCATCTTTCTGCCGACTTTGATGGTGGTGCTTGTGAAGGTCAGTGAAGTAAAGTGATATTGAATCATCTTGATGATGGTTTTGGGATAAGGATGACGCCGGTGTGGTTCAAAGGTCAGAGTCAGAGCGACGTGGTGGCGGCTCAGCAAGGACAAAGTCAAAACAGAGCATGAAATATTCCACAGAAGATCTCTAGTTATTTTTCATTTTCGAAAGGGAGAACTGTGTTCATCTCGCTTACAAGAAGACAGCCTCTCTCTCTGGGTTCGACTTCCACTTTGAGAGCGAGGGGTCCATGACTTTCCATGTCCTCCAGGACATATAACAACGATAATAACAACAGTAAATAACGGAATACAGACTTTGCATCTTGTGGAGTGGGGTGGGGGGGCTTTAGGTTACGTCGGGCCAGATTTACACAAAAACACATGGAACAAACTATACATGAAGACGTGATGTTGGCTCTGTTTTTATTGGGCTTCCTCTCGCATGCTCGCCGTGCCGGAGGGGGTCGACCTAGTGTCCTTTGGAAGGCAAGGGAACGAATCGGCGGTACTCCGCGAGGGCCCAGGTGGGGAATATGTTTCTGTAGGCCGAGTAGTGCAACATGCAGTTCCTCATGAAGACACCCATCAGCTCCTGTCAACGTAGAAGAAGCATGTCAGCAAATTGAACTTGAGAAAGCAGCAGCCCCAAGATGTGAATGTCACCACTGATCTCTCCATTTATAGTTTCTCCGTATGTACACCGTTAATTTGATGAGGACGAGACGTACCTCTTGAGGGAAATCGCCATCGTCTAGTTGGGCGTTGATCAGGATCTTCGCGC
This sequence comes from Metrosideros polymorpha var. glaberrima, assembly GCA_001662345.2. Lineage (NCBI taxonomy): Eukaryota > Viridiplantae > Streptophyta > Magnoliopsida > Myrtales > Myrtaceae > Metrosideros > Metrosideros polymorpha. The sequence continues at coordinate 20,525,451 of BCNH02000001.1, forward strand.
CACGGTGAAGAGGTGTGGGATCTCTCTCGACCTAACCAAAGCGTCAGCCACAAGTGTTAATTTTCTTCTTCTGGAGAACTGCAAAAAGTTTATAACATTTCGATAGCAGTTGATCAACCGACCTGCCCAGCATGGATCAAACCCATTATGGCCAGCGACGTGTGTATCAAGTTTGTGTGACCAAGAGGCTTGTAAATCTGTCACAAAGAACACGATATTATCAAGTTAGTCAAAGAGAAGTGATGGAACAAACTGTCTGAACACTGGGAAGAAGAGAGACAGACAGAGACACAATACTAATGTAAAGAGGAAACTGATTGAAAACAACCTTGGTGGGGCATGAAAGGTAGCTCTCTCCCCAACCGCCATCTTCATTCTGACTGTTGAGCAGAAATTCAACCCCTCTGCGCACAGCTTCACAGTTTTCGTAAGTCTTGCCGACAGCCTCCAGGGCAACTAGCGCAAACCAAGTGCCATAAATGAAGCAAATGCCCCAATTGCCATACCTGCATAGAGGTTTGATTCAGTTTATCCCCGCCGGGCCATTTCTAATCTTAAACTGGTAAAAATTTCACACATCTAATGATCCAGAGACGAAACATACCACGAGCCGTCGGGCTTTTGAATGTCTTGAATGAACTGAGTAGCATTCACAATGAACTTGTCGATCTCCTTCTTCCTGTGCCCAGGGTATAACTTCCTAAACAGAAGTAATGCCTGGATTGAAGATGAAGTACACTCCACATACCTATAGCAAATATAGTTAATCATCAGAGGAAGTTGCAAAGCCAAAGACGATCCCCAAAATATAGAGGTCTACGCTTTAACTTACTCGTACTCAATGACAAGGTCCTCAAGAAACTCCACTGGGTTAAGCCACTGAAGAAGCAACAAGTAGAAGATAGATCACTATCTGATAGCTAGGGAACTCCTAAGAAGTTTGAAATGAAAATTTAAGAAAGTCGAGCAAATACCTCTAGCCATGATCCAGCTCCTGATGGCTCCCAGGCTGACAAACCACCATTCTTGCTCTGTACAATGTAATTGATGCTTATTAGCGACACGAACGCATGTCCAATATACTTAGACAGAGGACTATGGAGGATTAAACAGAATTTTATGATTTTCACACATGCTCCTCCCGCTTCTTAAACATAGATCAGTTGTAAAGTGTAATGTCACTCATTGATTACCTGTAAAGACAGGATAACATTGACAGCATCATATAGCTTTTCGGGTTCCATCTTTTCTCCAACAATTTCTGGCGGCATCATAGCAAAAATTAGGAGACACTGGAATGAAAGAGAGCTTAGTTAGGAATAGCCAATTGGATGAAGTCCGGTATTCAACCTGAACACTGAAAAGAAAAATGTTCACCTTCAAACTTTCTGCCGTGCAATCCGAAACTTGCCATCCATGATCTTTGTCTGAGAAAGCCCATGCTCCTTTGGAAATGTGACGGTACCATTTCTTTAAGTCGCCAGGGGGGTTTCGGTCAATCTTTTCGAATTACACACAAACAGTATCGGTTAAATTTATGACGAACGAGAGAAGGTGAGTGAACTCCTCAACTGGATTGAAGAAATAGCTCATGGACTAACACACACCTGAGAATCCTTCAGAAATTCATGTCCTTTCTTAAGGACGGGGCCAACATCATCAATGAGATCACTAGCAAGGAGCGCTTGAAGGCTGAGACCACAATCCCACACTTGACTTCCAAAGCTCTGCAACAATTGGAAAGTGTTAAATTCTCGACAATCTGAGTAGCATTTTTTATGTTAAGAAGCCAAAAGGCTAAAAGATTTGCTTTTTAGGACTCGTTTTCGGTAGCTATAAAGACAAACCTGCATCTTAATTCCATCTTCTCCAACCCAGACATAATCTGGGACCCTGGATAGATGCTTCTTAAAAGCTTCCCCATTCGGATCCTCGACCCAACAAGCAAGCATCATCAATGGCTGTTCAATTCAATTGGAAAGCAGAGTATGAGAAACACCATACAGGTCGTTGCGCATTAAGCTATCAGAACCATTCAACTCTTTTGTCCTTGGTACTGCCATTACCTTTTCCACACAACCGATGGTAATGTATCTGCTGTTCTCATCCTCATAATGAATGTGCTCCATCGTTTTCTCAATGGCAATATCCCTAATCTTCTTGAATGGCCACCGATTGAGAAGAGGCTCGGTGCCAAAGTAGAGAGTGTCCCACATGAGGGTTTGCAATTTCGTGTGAGGATAGTGCGCGTCTTCCTGAAACAACCGTTAGAATCCTTTCAGAACCCGCGCGATTACATCACACTATGATCATTAAAGAAGAAAGTGGTCCATCGGACTTACCGGTGCGCATAAGTGGCGAACTCTCCACCATGAGATTTGATCATAAGGTTCATTGTAGATTTCTTCTCTGATTTGCTTTATGAGAGGGGTGATGGGACCGACAAACTTCTTCCCATACAGATACGACATGGGCATGTAAGTCAGACGGCAGTAGCAGAACATTTGTGCTGCAATAAAGGTTACCGCGCAAACAAAAATCAGAACAAGCAAGCCTCAGTCAAGATTACACGACTCGCCAATTCAGCATCAAGTAGACGAAACAGAATCCTCTGTTCAGAGGCAGAGTATAAGAAGGTTCGTTCGCGCATCAAGCCGAGCAAGTCGCTTACCTGGACTCATGAATGAAGGGAAGTCCCAAAACTCTGGGGGCATTGGGTGGGATCCAGCCCATTCATAACAACCAATTATCTACAAGAAAGATATCCAAGTCCAACCATTAAAAACCAGTGCAAATTTCGCCATTTGGCTCGAACGGAAGGAAATCATTATAGATCTAATCATGATCAAGAATTTTAATAGTACCGCGAGCCAAGTTTTTCCCCAGGAGGCGGTTTTGATGGCACCGCCGTGGTCGAGGATCCACTTCCTCCCTCTCTCACAAGCATTGTCAAGGCCTCCGTCGGGCCCTTCGCCGAGAAGACGCATGCAGACGTAGTTGAGGACCGTCCCAATCATCGTGCTGTGGCCTTCAATGTGCAATCCCCAGCCACCATCTTCGTTCTGCAACACCCACGCAATCACCATTAGCAACTTGAGCTTAATGTGACACAGTCTCAATCCATATCTAACAGCTTTAACCTCGTGAACAGAGGCGGTTCGGTCTTAGATGTTCGACGTTACCTGATGGTAGTAAATGTAGCGGAGGATTTCCCTGCGATGCTCAGCATGGAAAACGGTGTTGAGATATCCGGTGACGTATAGACTCATGACCTGCAAATCACGAATCGCAGCCCCGATCAACAAAAAAAAATGTACGACTTTACGACACGAATCCGTCGGCGGACGAAATCAATCGGTCAACTAATAATCACCAGTGGGGGGAAGTAGAAGGCGATGGGGCCGGCGTTCTCGGCGGGCCAGTGGCCATGGCTGGACTGCAGAGCAGACCAGAAGGTGACGGCCCGCCGCACGGCAGCGGTCGCCTTCTCATAGGTGATCTCCTCGCCGTCCTCGATCTTCACCGGAGGGATCGTCTGCTTGAAGTTCTTCTCCCTCAGGAACTGCAAACACCAAAAAAAAAAACCCGCCAATTAAGTGGACGTTGGAAAAAAGGTCAAAAGTCAACGGGCGCTCAAAAGACTGTGGGCCCGATCTAGTTTTTACAGGTCCTGGTGGGCCCAGCAAGGGTAGTCCAAATATAAATAAACAAAAATAAATGAATAGCTACAGAACCAAATCTTGACCGTCTGATGTCCTAATTGATTCAACCTGGTCCCACTCAAATAATCTAAGCAAATGCACAACCTTTTTTTTTGTTGCTAGAACCAGGTGGTGGCGCGTAATAAACAATTGAGATATGTCCGAATTGCTTCTTCTTTTTTTGGCCGTGTATCCATTTGGATTTTAGACTGACTGATCAAGTGCGGGGTCGTGTCGTGTTCCGCGCAGATAGCATCGATAAATCCGCCGTTTAATATAAGAATCACGCAAAGTCCGACCCCCAAACCTTACTTTTCTAATTTCTACACGCCTTCTTTTGGACCATGTTTAGAAGCGAAAGCAAAATCCAGGAGCAAGGATTCTAAAAAAGCGGGGGGAGGGTTTCGAATTCTCGCACAAGTTAAAAAACGTGTCGGTTGGTGAAAGGAAGAGAGGGGTCGAGTGTCCAAAGGGCTTGGTTCCTTTTTCTTTTCTTGTGGAACGAAGAGAGGGGGGTTGCGGAAAGTCAAAGGTTCTTCGCGAGTCAAAATCGAAGGTCGAGCTTTGTCTAAGCTGATGTGCAGACAAGACCCGATGGATAAAACTCGTGGAATTTTTGTTCCTCCAAGCCACCACAGGCGACTCAATAAAAATGACCAGATTCTCCCTGAAACCCTAGTTTCTCCTCCTTGAGAATTAGTATGCATGAAACCCACCGATTTACATGGCAATAAGTTGATCTATTTCACTAAATTTCAAACCCTGAGGACAAATTAACTGTCACAGGAATCAAGGACCAATCAAATAAAGGCTGACATCTCATTGGCCATTGCCCATAGTGGTATAAGGCAAAACACGTGATACGACTTTGTGCTGCACATACACGTTACAGTTATAATTTATATTTGTGAGGGGTGTTCATTATTTTTTTACACGATAAGCCTGGCTCCAATCGACCTCGGCCATAGGAAATCTGGGGACCTTTCTTGATGGGGGGGAATTAAATGCGGACACATAACGTGATGAAATAAAAATGAAAGGACGTCATTATTCTTCAAGGTATTTGGATATTTTTTTTGGCTATGGAGTTTAGTTCTCGCCGCCTATATAGCTCATGCGTGGACCCCGCAAAAATTAAAGAGCTCAACAGTATTGTCCCCCCAACCATATCGTGGCAAAGATAGATGGAGAAAATAGAGAAGCGGTGCATGCTATATGGCTCAGGGACGAAGGTCTTGGATCGTATTTAAGTGATCAAGACTGGCCATTCGTCGAGTCGAGGTGACGTTCTTGGCTGCTCATGCATGTTACTACGATGCTGACATGCCAACGGGAAGGGAGAAACGAAAGAGAAGAAACTCAAACATCAGAGCAAACGAGATCTTTTATCGGAGATTACTACTTCTTATTACGTTCACCCGCTAGTGAAAAGATAAGTATATATGTTCTTTCCGATGCCGATGGCGAATAGAACGAAAGATTATTCGCCAAGACGCATCCCGATCGCTTGGATCGCCGGCGACGAAACGAAGAAGGCATGTGCACCGAGTGCACACAAGCATGGCTCGGAGAGAGAGAGAGAGAGAGAGAGAGAGAGAGAGTGTGTGTATACCTGGAAGCGCCAGAGGAGGTCGGAGCTGGGGCGGACCTTGAAGCGGTTGTTGTAGAAGTTCTGGCGGGCGGCCTCGACCTCCGCCCTCTCCTCGGGCGTCCCGGCGTCCGGGTCGAACTCCCATGTCTGCCTCCCCGTGAAGTTGTTCAGGCTGAACAGGTAGGGGTCGTTCGCTCCCTCTCCAATCTTGACCTTCCACATCTTGCTTCTCTAGCGTTTCCCTTGAAACTCTATCGCCTACACGCAACACTCAAAACAGTCAAACCCAACGTTCTCTAACAGCTAAAGCAAAGAGCTTCTTCACGCCACTCTCTCCATCGATCGCGCACTTTTCCGTTCGAGAGAGAGAGAGAGAAGCGGACGTACGAGTGAATAAGGATTAGGGTTCCGGGAGATCGAGTCGGAACTGGATCTCGCCACGCCAACAGGAAAACGGAGGAGGACAGTGAAGAGCGAGAGAGAGAGAGAGAGAGAGATGATTTAGCGAAGCGGGGGACCCTCTTTATATAAGCGCGAGGCGCCGGGTCGAGCAGCACGAGCCAAAGGGCCGGCTCGGATCCTCTTGGACGAACGAGAACAGGTCATTACCAGACATAACATGGAATAATGAGCGGTGGAAATGGCTCTTGTCGCACCTTGGAAACTTTCAAGTTGTTAGTATTAAACAAAACGAAAGTATAGTGGTCGCTATTCGAATTTTGAACATAAGCTGCGATTTCAACGAGAAAAAGGGTCTTCGATGGCAACTAATAATTAAAAAAAAAGAAAAGAAAAGAAAGGAATATAACGCAGAGAGTAAGATCGATACGGGGCTTCTTCTTGTCCCATCATGCATGGAAAGAAGGGCTATTGACGAGGGAAAAATGGCTATCTCAAATGTTGCCTCTTTCTTTGATTTTTCCTCCTGTCCTTTAGGCTTTGTCTGTGTGAAATTTATAGTCACGAGGATTTTAGTGAATATCCTCTCGGGATTAAGGTTTTCCTATTCGGTATGAGTTATGCTTTTTCATGTCCTAAAATTGACTCGCTCAATGCTTGTTAGAAGGTTCGATTCAAAATTTTAAATTAATAGATTGAGAGAAACTAGATAGGTACATTAAGAGCATATATACTACGTAAACAAACTATGTGAGGTATAACGTACGGTAAATCCCACTCGCAAGTGATGTAGAACACGATAACAGACGAATTAAGAACGTCACGTAAATTTTGACGAAGAGCCCACCAAATGCGATATAAACTGGGATAGGACCTGTCTATGATACGATATTAGAAAGTCTAATCTAAAATTTTAAATTAGTATTTAAATTCCGTTGGTACTATATTTATTTATTATTGTTTTTTTCTGACTTTTCTCGGTGGTCTTTGGCGCAATGAGAGCCAGGGAGGGGCACTTGCTTGGAAGCAAGCTCGTCGTAGATAGTGGACTCCACTGTTGGATATTATTCGAGACAAGAAAGGGTATCTGATGTAATTTCGCACGGGACAAATATCGTTATCTGCTATACACACATTGATCATCCTCTTTTCATTTTCTTTGCATCTAAGCCCTTGGTACACGCCAACAAAAATCGGCACCGTTCAAAATCATCTCCTGCATGTCATCATAAGGAAAGATTGATTGGAAAAGTAAACGAAATTTATGGGTTTGCCAAAGAAGACGGCCAATAAATATCAACCGCTCTGTTAGGCAGATAAGTAGGCCTTTATGAGAATCATTCCCCTAAAGTTCGATAAGATCGTAGCTAGAATGGTACAGCATCTTGAAATAAATCGAGGTTGTCAATTCCGTCGGGAGCGTCGCGTGCAACGGGGGAATTCCGGGTCGTTTATCAAACTGATTATTGTTTTAAGAATCTCAAACACATATTATTAGCTTAGTTTTGTCGATAGTTTAAGCCAATAAAGACCAGAGCTCAACATAAATTCATACGCATGATGATAGAACCTAAAACCTAGCAACCTTGATGCTTCAAAAAATTACTCAAGGTTAGTCAATGCACTCATCTAAAACTGAAGTATTTCTCAATTAGCTATTCGACAAATGCCTTGGCGATACTCATTGAAAGTTAATAAAGGGCAAATACCACAAAAAATCTCAAACTATGCCCAGTGTGACACAAGTACTCTGAACTTTTTTTTTGTGTCACAAAAAACTCTAAACTTGTCCACTGTGACACAAATACTCCAAACTTTTTTTGTATCACGAAAAAAACTCAAATTTATACATGTGCGATATTTATAACATTTATTTCAGTTTTATCCAAAGTATATTTGCCACACGGGTATAATTTCGGAGTTTTTTGTGACACAAAAAAAAAGTTTAAGTTATTTGTACCCCAATGGGCAAGTTTTGGGTTTTTTGTGACACAAAAATAAGCTCGAGGTATTCGTGCCATGGTGGGCACAGTTTGAATTTTGTGTTATTAAACCTTTTTTAAATTAACTACGTACAAATCACATTTTCAGTTGAAGCAGGACGATATAGACACATCTGATATTTTGCAAGAATTGATAGAAAATTTGCATTTCATCTATGCACAAATTCTATATAGGTCGCAGTTGGTGAAAGTATGCATCTCCGCATCAGGGTAATCAACACCCTCACTCCCAAAACAAAAATAAATAAACAAGAAAAGAAAAAAAGTGTTCAAGATCAAGTGCAGATGATGGAGTTGAATCTCAGGCCCTTAATTAGACATGATCGACCGTATTTTTCTGAAGTTCTTCATTTGATGATATTCATAAATTAAACATGACAAAATGCGCAAGAAAAAAGACTAAGGGGAAGGTTGGGACCGTTAAGGTAATGGCTACCCTAGTTTTTTTTAAAAACTAAATTCACTGATAAAAAATTAGGACCACGAAAGTTTCCATATGTCTAAAGTTGGAGAAAAAACATGGCCATTAGATGATTAAAGTTGTTTTATGGTACATAAATCATTTTCATGAATAATATAAAGTGTACAAGAGATCAATTCACAAAGTCATACGAAATACACATAACGTGTATCGAATATGATTCCCTCATTCAAACTCCCACATGCAATTATTATCGTAATACTTTATAAGCTTCTTTTAGTATATGAAGCATTACTTTCTATTGTCGCATTTTCCAGTTCATATATGCTTTTTAAATCAGTCTAGCTTGATGACCAATATTTGGTGCAGCTAATGTGGAGCCAATCATGTTACTTCCTATAATAAGTTTACTCAACCATCAAATAAAAGGGTAAGGTTAACAGAAATTCCGCATTTGCTTTCGGACCAAAGTTTCTTATCAGAGTATCATTTTCATTAATTATTACAAATTAATAGAGGTAGTTGACTTTCGGGATAAACAAGTCCGACACGCATTAATGCGGAAGACTCAAAAAATGGAATAGGGAATAAATCCAGGAGACGAGCACGATAAATAAAAAATTACACCTACTTTTGCGCAACAACTGCTCGCGTGGAAATCTCGTAAAATAAACTTTTATCTCACCTACTTCCCCAACTTGTTGTGTAATTTATAAAATTTCGTCTAAAAAAGATGACACTTGGATTTTCTAATGATAACCCTTGACACTAGGGATTAGCTTACTAGTTAAGGAGCAAATTCATCGTAGCTAGCAATTAAGCGTGTCACATAAGTTTGATCGTCCACCGAGCGTGAACCACTCGCTCTATCTCTAGTTGTGTGTCTCGAGAAACCCGTAAAACTTATGAGGCACCATCCAGACCTCAATCTATCGTAGAGTTCGATCTGCGTCAAATGAAAATAAAGAAACTGTGTGACATATGATGAAGTATATTTATGAAGATTAGAGATTTTATTATATTATTTTTTATTAGGTATATTCTAGGATAGCTTATTTTCTTTCCTATACACATTGTTCATGAATAAATACCCTTGATTCTAATAAGTTAGGAGTGAAGAAGCCAACCGAGTAAAGATGTAGTCTTTACAAATTCTCTTCCCTCTCTCTCTCTCTCTCGAGAAGATCTTAGAATATCCACATGATATCATAATAAGAAGGCTTTAGTTCGAATTTTTCCAGTTCCCTATTGCCTATCTAATGAAATATTTTCGTGTTTAGTACTATGCAAAATATTGTTTATTATTTTTTAATGGCCTCAATGATAGATTAAAAACACAGTTTCTGTTTTTTTTCCTCTTGTCAGATGCGCCCTCACGTTTTGTGGCAGTCAAAAGAGGAGCTCAAAGTTGTTGACCATGCCCTGAATTCTTCATAGAGCCCTGACGATTTGACTGCGCTTGTTTTATCTTCCCCATCGCGTGCCTCTTCCAATAGCGACTGCGCGCAGGCAATTATAGAGCCTTTTTCACTTCCTCTTTGTCGTCGCGGCACACGCCAGCAAAATGCGCCAAGGTGGTCGTCGACGTTACGTCGGCCTTTGACTCGAGACGAGTAACGATGATTGCCGAGTAGAGTACCTCAGACTTGACCTCTGCACTGGCATGCACTGCACAGTTGACTTGACCGCGTCCCCACCATCACCACTGACTTTCATCTGCACTGGGACTCAAACTATTTACGACGTTGAGATCTTGCTTTTCTTGTTCTTGCTCTCCGTCATCTTCGGGAGGCCGCGGGGGCCCGGCCACCGCGCCCCTCGGTCAAGATTGGACGGCACTCGACCTCCTGCAACTTGGTGTATTTTTAAATGCTGGCTCGAGTCGTGCGTGGACTTGCACATCAAACCCTAGAAGGTCCCGCTTCAAGAATCATTCGCTCTGCCGTCGACGTAGACGATGTTGTTGGCCTTGGGGAAAAAAAATAATTAAACGAGTGGCGAGATTTTTAAGTTTCCGTCGTTTGTGGAAGACACTCTCAGCTGGCATTTCGTCATACTTTTTGTGCACCGCGCTGATTGCGATGTGAGACAACCTCAACAATCTCTCCCTCATACATTAGGCCCTGGGTCAGAGCAGCGACAACTCATATATCTCCTGAGTGACTCTTGAATCTAGACTTGCTGGCTACTTGGGCTCTGGGTGATCTTGAGCCTTTCTCATCCTAAAAGCTAGCTCAAAGGGTGAGACTTTTCCTCACACTTATAAACTGACCATCAGTCCGTTTCTCAACCGATGTGGAATAACCTCAACACGCGCTAGAGTAACTGCAATCGGTTTATGTCGGCGACCCAACTTGTGGTGGAATTTTTATTCTTTCTAAATAGATAGAGATTATATTTTTCGGAATCAAATCGAGTGACCTTTTAAGGAAAACAGTCTGTTTGATATAAAGAATGTGGGAACTCTCTTAATGCATTCCACCCCCCAGTCATCAGACGGAGGTGGGGCGGGGGTGACCGACGACGGGCGATAAAAAGGGCACGCATCCTTTGTCGAGATGAGGCGACAGCACTATTCAGATATAGTATCCGGCCGGGTACAGTACCCTGAATCCTCTACGTAACATGGAGTATCAATGGGAGAACCTAATTAAGTTCACATTTGTTGGAGCTCAAAGGTTTTGTGCGCACTTGGACCGTCGAAATTTCTTTTCGTTCCGACCGAAGAGAGAATCTTATTTGTCTTGTTGTTTTTCTGTGTGAATGGCTTTTTCTGCCACAAAATATCATGCTGGGTTGGTGAGTAGTAAGCACGCCATTAAGACCACTCTCACTCTCACTCACAAGCAAAAGTCAACGATGTCAAGTCACGGTCAAATTGGATGCGCTAAAGATTCACACTGAAAATCTAGCGTCGCCCAAAGCAGTGATCCTCCGACACGAATTTGTCGCCGGGGACGATGCGTTGGACGTCAAAAACGGGGAGCGCCTCAAGAATTTACATCGTTTGCTTCCGAAGCGGAAAATATTTTCGTCACTTTAATGAGTACTCTATGTTGACCGTGAGTTCTTATTCCCTTTTTGGCTGTCCGTCTACGACGGATCGCGACAGTCCAGAAAACCTTTTCGTAAGAATACTATTCAGCGAAACGGAGACATCCCGAGCTGTGAGTACCCGCCCGCCATCGGAGATGGAGGATCACTTCTCGTAGGGAGGAGAGGTCGAATCGATGATGGAGGTACGGGATTCAGTCATGGAGGACGAGAATCGCATGGCGGTCGAATATTAACTCGATCCGAAAATGTGTAGGAATTCGTTTCACTTCGAAATGAACCGGACAAATCGCCTCTGCACCATGCGATAGAATGATGGAATGAGGATCTCCAATGGATGATTAGAGCAACAAAGGGCAAAGACTTGACGGCCAGACTCCTCAAGTTATCTTTCCTTGCAACCATATATGGCATTTGGATGGAGCGTAACGTACGACGATTTCAAAACAAATCATCTGACTTTCATACTATTTTGGCTAAAGTGCGTAAAAATGTAAGAGGTCGAGCTTCGCTTTACCAAAATATCAAATATTCCCAAACAAATGTTGTATCGACTACTTTATGGAGATTTTCTACTTCCATTTGTTTGAATAATTAGCTCTTTTTGTAAAGTTGGGGAATGCCCCTAAGCAACAGTAATTCATTTGATCTATAATACTTACAACTTTCATAAAAAAAAAATTTGTCGCGCATCGCCATGCCACATGAAACATGCAGCCATGTGCTTCGGTCTTGGGATTTCAACGGCATATCAAAAACCTTACAATAGCAAGTGGATTCTAACATCAAATGGGGTGCTGGGCATCTTGCCGCACGAGATATTTTACGAGCAAGTGCCTTCTGAATAGAAGGACATAACGTGCACAGATTAGGTGCTTGCTTCACTGAAGACGTGGTTTCATTGGTTAGATTGGGTAAGCATAGTGTGGTCGCCCGTGGGGTTGAATGTGATAATTGCACAATCCCTCTCTCTCTCTCTTTCAAGACCGGCTGGAGATGGAGGATCCTTCTCGTAGGGAGGAGGGGAGAAGAGGAGAGGTCAAAGCGATGGTGGAGGTATGGGATTTAGTCATGGAGGATGAGAATCGCATGGCGATCGAATATTAACTCGATCTGAAAGCGAAGGAATTTGTTTCATTTCGAAATGAACTGGGTAGATCGTCTTTACAATAGAGGTAGAAATGTCGAGCCGCGCCACATGAAACAGCCAACCGTGCAATTCAATTTTGGGATTTCATAGGCATATCAAAAATTTTATAATGGCAAGTGGATTCTAACATGATTTGGTGTGCTTGCTTCACTAAAAACCTGGTTTCCATCTGTCAAATTGGGTAAGCATGGTAGGGTCCAATGTGATTATTGCACCATCCGATGCGCTCGTGCTTCACATGGCCATTGGCAAGTCAACTTCTCTCCTTTTTTCCTTCTTCTTCTTTTGTAGCCTGGATTAGACAGACGTGTTCGTTCAAGAAATGAGAAGATGCAATTCTCTCTGCCAAGGTTCGACTGCCTGCAGATTTTACGATCCTTTGATCTCTCCGTCGGCTTTCCGACGATCGTTTCGATTCTCCGAGCTCGAGAGCAGCGATCGTATCGAATGAATGAGATGCAGCAACCATTTTGCACATGATAACCAAAATTTAGAAGCTAACTGACAAGTTGGTAGGCTGGTGCTGGGGGTTGTTGAATCATGGTTCAAGAAATTTATGCTTTGCGTCGGCACGGAAGTAGGACAGAGAGCGTTTACCAGATTATCTGTAAGTCTTTTTTTTACATTTAATTTTGGTCAAAAATCTGTAGTTTGATTGTTTCCGGTCTACCGGCACGTGTGATGAATTATTGGCAATTATAATCATATTAATGCCATTAAAAAGAACGAATACACCCACGACATATTTATTCAAAACTCACAAAACAAAAATAGCCCGAATTGATGAAAAATGACGCATTTACTCCAAACTGACTATCTTCTCACGCAAACAGTCTAAACTAGTATTGTTAATCAAAATCTACCGTCTGTCAGCATTCCGTCCGACATTAGGTAGACGATTGTAAGAATAGATCTCACATGGAAAACCCACGTGTGTTGATGCGCACGCATCTTAATGGAGGGTGGATTTGGGTCGGAAGTATCGGATAGGGTTTTTCTGTAAGACGAAAATTAGTTTGGAGCAAATCAGTTCAAGATCTCTTATGAGACGAAGATTAGTTCGAGGTATTAGTCTAGGTTTTTCAATGGTATTCGCCCAACTAAATAAACAATATCGTCATAGTATCATCAATCTTATCGCGCAGCAATCATTCAAAAATTCAGTTCAATCATTTAGATAGAAATAATGCTCGTAAGAAGTCATATTGAAACCAAGAAGTCATCCACGCCAGAATAAAATGGAATATTCTGAAAAAAAACCTACTAATGGAGGGTTTATATATTTACCAAATCTTAATAGACAAATTAGTTGCCAAACGAAATTGAAATTGGTATGTAACTGAATTTACCTAAAAACGGTACAGGAAAGTAGCCTAGAGGATCTTGTGTTAGTGGATCTAGAGCTCTAATCTCTTTCACTAATTAATTGTAACATGAAGATCTCAAGGTACAAATACAATTTTCTGTAGATCTCAAGGTACAAGTTCAGTGTGCCATGTGCTCGTAGATCTAGAGCTCTAACAAATGTTCAAACTCCATTTCTTAATGAGGTCGGCCATGAAAATTCCAAATGTTTTTTTTTTATCTTTATTGATACAGATGATTGTTCGGACATCTCCTTGATCGTAGAAATACGTAAAATCTTTTTTTTTTTTTTGTGGCAATGGTTGAATATAACTTCAAGTTGCATAGATCTCTATGAGTTGATATCATAACTTTCTTGGGGTTCCCTAAACATTTTTATTCTGCTGTACATCTGCTGTGTCGAGGACTAAAAGTTCCTTCATAATTAATTGCACTGATTAACATGAAAACCGGGGGGCTTAGCCTGTCTCGTAAACCCCTAGTTTCACTGTCATTATGCACAAAATTATGGACGAGCACGGGCATCTCGCTAATTATCATAATCTCGGCTCGATCACGAAAAGACGACAATTGCGCAGGAGTTTCAAACATCTATAGAGATTGACGCGTTGGGTCATCTCGATTCCGCACCATCGTTAATGTGGAAAGTCTACCTACCGCAACTACCTTATGCGATTCATGCCTCAAAATGTGGCCCATTTCAAAGATCTAATTTTATGCGTGCAGACACATATAAATATAAATATAAATATAAATAAATTAATAGCGTCAATTGAGGACTTTGGTGATTATACTTGCTTTAAGTACACATTCGAGCAGTCCATGGGAGGAAAAAATGGAGAAGACTGGTGAATATCAGTGCAGAGTCATCGCAGTACAAGTTTGAAGTTTGCCTCGGTGGTCAATGTCCAGGCAGATTTGATTGCAATTGCTTCTTAATCAAGGCAAGTTTCATATTCAAGTCATCTATCAGGAACCCTAAAAGTAAGGCAAATTGAGTGAAATAATATAGAATGAAATGAAATATTCAAGCCCGCTACACATCCCCATGCACAAGGGAATAGGAAAGCCTAGCAGCTATCGAAAAGTTTTTCTGAGTCCAGCAAAATTCTTTCAGGAGCCGAAGTTGACAATAGTCACAATGATTACATATTTAAATGATATATGTTATATCGCGTCGGAAATAGTCAAGATCGGAGTCCAGCAGTGATTTGATCGTGACAAGAGAGAACGAGGAAGAAGTAAGTCTCGGAGACCGTGTCCGAATTGTGCAGCGAACGAGTTCAGTGCTGCCGTTTCTTAACCGTGAAGGTAATTAGGGTTTAAGAATATAAAAATCATATAAATCCCATAAACAAGCGATATAAATCGCTTTAACAATATATTCATCCTTTTTATCTCCCTTTTCGGTGGCTAGGCTGGTCGAGAATCAACGGACCGGGCGGATTCGATTGGCTAAACTTATGCAGGCAAAGATAATGTTGCGCTACCTTGGTTGCTTTTGCTTTTCAAGAAGAGTTTGAATGTGGATCGAAGTTTTGACCGTGGAAAGTTGGATTTTGGCAAGGCTTTTGAGGAGTTGGTGGTGTCAATGACAGAGTATTAAGGAAGAGGATTACTGCCTGATGAGACAAACTGAGGACCTGATCACCGTTGCTAGTTAACAAGAAAAAAGGAAGGAAAAAGTCAATTCACATGCTTGACATGGCTTACCCCCCCTTGATTTAATTTAAAATGTATTAGTTATGGACTACCAGGTTTCCAAATTCCTTTTTATATTAATTAAGCAAACGTGTGTTCCTGGAAAACTAGCACGCTTGCTGATCATTCCTATGAAGTTTTTTCTAGTGCACATGTAAGAGGCTTTACTAATTATCGATAGACTGAAACCCTAATGCAGGTTGACATTATTTTGAGCACGCCATTGTGGACCGTGGTGAAATGGGTAGACGCACTCTTCTCAGGAAGCAGTGCGGCATAAATCGGAACAGGCGGCGGCGTCTCTACATATGCGAATCTAGACTTGATCATTATAAAGGGATCTTGCAAGGTTCTTTTTTTCAGATTTGATTGTGAAACTATTTAAGCCGAAGTTCTAATTTAACTCTCAAAGCTCTTCATTACTGTCCTAAACTTTCGATGTTAGTGCATATACAATACAAGCCAGCCTCTGCTACAATGTCATATTATTCAGATAAATCTTAACAATAAATCTTAACAATTGAGACGATCCACTAAAAGAATGATATGATAAATAATTGCATAGGGTAGGCTCACAAATATCTCGATCCTCGAGGTAGAGAGATTGAACTTTATTGTTATGATGTCGCCACGTCAAACCAATTAATTTAATTTTATTCGCACCAAGTGGATTGATTGTCACTTGCAACCTATGGACTTTGATTATGTTCACACCTCACGATTTGATTTTGTGGATCGAGATTATGTCGAATTTCTGACTTTTGATGCATTTAGATCCATCCGTTTCAATTGCCCCCCTCTGATTTTATTCTGATAATTGTTGCTTTTCAAGTTTTATCCCAATTTTTCTTTTTCCGGCGCAATGGTCGGATGGTTCTGGCTAGCTTTCGCGCACTTCAACTAGTCCGCTTGGAGGTACTCTCCGGTGTCTCCACGGAGGATTCATGGTTTTGCTCTTCGAGTGCCCTCGCTCGACAAAAGACTTTAGTGAAAGCAAACTCCCTTACCATATAAAACCAGCGCTTGAGTTCTAACCAAATTTAATTGGATAAATTTAAGAAAAATTAGGGCTCTTACCAAAGAAGACAGCTTCCACGATTCGTTGTTATAAGGAGTATAGAAAAATTTCAGACCAAGAAAAGAAAGATAGACAAAATGAGCTACAGAACCACCTCGCGTATTAATTGCTTCCGACATAAAAACAAAAAGGTACTCGTTAGGAGAAAAAGTGTGAATCTTCTTCTACGATATTGCATTCGTCTTGATCAATTATCTACACATCTACCAAATGAGACGCGAAGTCATCAGAAAGTGGGAAAGTTAGAGCTCGACGCCATCGGAAAGTTTTTCGCCATCACCGGATAAGACGTTGATGCGGTGCACCAAGCAATCAAATTGCTCATGTCAGTTCATTATGTCAGTATACCCAGTTGCACACTTAAGAACGAGAATGGCCAGAACAATGCAAGACAATTGGTTCGTCATACCGATTTGCGGCGTTTGCTGAAACCCGAACCAACTTCAACCTGCTAGTTCCTTCAAAAGAAAATGCGTGAACATACCTCATGATCAAGGTCGGAAAGCGGCGGTACTTGAAACAGTTTTCAGCATAACAACATAACAGAGAGCCCACACAAAATCAAGACGCGACTGTAAGTGGAACTCGAGAAACAAGTACCGGAACATGAGCTATGACCCCTCTCCATCGTCCCGAACCACACAAGCTATCTTCTCACTGCAATTTCATGGCATGAGATAAGAACCTTTTCAAAAGGCTCATGAAAACTTTAGAACTCTGTCCATGAGCAATTTAAAATAATCTCGTTTCACATGCGCAAGGAAAAGGAAGATCTCAGCTTGAAACATTCCGTCCAGATCCACAGAAGAAAATAGAAATGTGCGAGAGAAAAGAAATACAAATCCTAAACTGATCAGATTCTTTCGCGCATTTCTGATAGGATTAGAAAAGAAACTATAATTCTAATGTAGCCAACAGTGACGGACTTCACTCATCGTTGACCAAAAAGAGGGGAAAAAAGAGCAGACTTGGTTCATCTATAAAGAACACCCAGGCAAAAGAAAATTATAGCATACAGTTGAAGCAAGGAACAGCAGAAGGCCCGAAGAGAAGGCACGAGCAAGAAGCCGCATGCTGAAGAGATGTCCCAACTCAGAGTCAAAATGCAAAATTCATTACAAATGCAACCCTGCCCAACTTTTCGTTTGTTACTGGACCTTTCAAATGAGGATTGGAGTGACTTGCATCTTTCAGGTCCAAGCATCTTAAGTTTTGGCTGAGTACAGAACACTGCATCAACATCTGTCAGGATCTTCTGCTGTGTTTAAAAGCCCCAAATATGACTTATTCAAGCTTTTCATGCATAGGAAGCATTGCTATCTCAGTGGCTGTCATCTATTCCATGAGTTCCACTCATTTGGCAATGCAACAAGGACCGGGTTCATGCCATCTCAAGGCACTTTTGTCCAACTGTTGATCACCACCTTAAATAGAGCCATTACCGCGTTGCCTCTTAATAGAATCTCCCCTCGGACCATAAGGTCCATACACATTTGAGCCATAACCAACTAAAGTAGCAACTTTAACTGGAGGTTTTGGATGCCCACTCATAGAATCTGAAGTTGAAGGCTGTTGGCTATTTTGACGTGACAAGCCCTTATTTTTCTTCTGCTTCTTTGATGTTGACACCCCAGCTATCGAACCTCTTGAACCATGGCCAACTGAAGTAGAAACTATAGATGGAGGTTGCTCATGCCCACTTGTAGAAGCTGAAGAAAATGGTCGCTGGATATTTTGAATTGACGAGCCATTAGTATTCTGCTTTTTCCAGGATGCAGATAACCCAGCTTTCGGACCTCTTGGACCATGGTGCACTACACTAGAAACTTCATATGGAGGTTTTCCTTGCGCACTTGTGGTAGCTGAAGGAAATGGCTGCTGATTATTTTGAATTGGCAAGTCATCATATTTCTGCTTTTCCCTGGATGCAGTATTCTGCTTTTTCCTGGATGCAGAAAACCCAGGTTTCTGACCTCTTGGAACATAGCCAACTGAAGTAGAAACTTCAGATGGAGGTTTTGCTTGCACACTCGTGGAAGCTGGAGAAAATGGCTGCTGAATATTTTGAATTGACAAGTCATTATAGTTCTGCTTTTCGGTGGACAGAGATAACCCAGCTTCCCAGTATCCATATGTTGAATTACGATGTCCTTCAGGCCTCATCAGGAATCTAAGGTACTCACCAGGCTTCCTCCTCTCTGGCATGCGTTCATCACTCTCATCTGCATTCACCATTAACATCGATGAGTCAGCAGGTCCTGAGGGTGACAAGATCCCCGATAAACCATCATAAGATAGGATGCACGCTGTTGCATATACATAAGCCCCAAGGACTGGAGGAAGAACCTCATGTGGATGAATGACCTATAAAACAATGTTCAATTGATCAAAATCATGATAACCAAAACGACCCAATGAAACAATCCGAGTTTAAAAATAGAAACATTTAGAAGAAAAATCCTCACCTTGAATAGGATTGCTGCAGATAGTTGCTCTCTTAAGCAGTATATCCGCGCAATATCAAGTGCAGTGGAACCAAAGGGAAGCCATCGATCGACAACCACTGTTACTGGTGCATCAGGGCAGGACATGGTCTCTTCTCCATCTCCTCCTTGTAACTTGTCATTATTTTTTGTTGGGTTCTCATCGCTGTCTTCATCATAGTCACTTTCACCATCATCACCATCGTCGTCATCCTCGTCAGAGTTACCAGGAGCCACAGCAATCTCAGTACCTAGCAACAAAACTGGAAGTGGCCCCACTATGGTGCAGTTTCTTATAAGAGTACCCCCATCCCCACGTGTTATCTCATCATACATGAATAAGGGCTGATCATCAGTTTTCAAGAATGATAATTTGTAGTTAATCGAATGAGGATGTAAACGAGCTCTATCACCATTAGCAGTCTCCACAAAACGTTTTCCACTTCTATGACGCGGTACTAATCTCCCAACCATTGGATATAAACCGGCAACCAGTACCGCATGAATTATACCTGGATCATGCGCATTCAAGCTACAACTAGAAACATCTTGAGGAATAAACCCATTGCGTGTCAGTTCCATTTGGAGCTGTTTCCGCATGCCTGACAACATTCTCATAGTGCCAGAGGATACAAAGAACTGAGAACAAAAGCGTGCTTCTTGACCCTTGTCCTTGGCTTTCTTCCAGCACTCAAATGCTGCTACGACTGCTAATTGATCACTCTGCCCGTTGTACAATGAAGCCAGCTCAGCTTTAGCTGCTGCTGACTTTTTCTTTTCATTCGGTAACATTGGCAGGGTGAATGGGTCCCTGTAGTCCGAAGCACATGCAAGAGTCAATGCTGGGTCAAGGCAGTTCATCAATATGGCAAAGAGAAGCATCTTGCTTGTCAGTGGATGAACAGGCAGAGAACCAAGTTTCTTTCCAAGGTCCGTCAATTTTTCATCAAGAGACAAAGCACCGATATCCTTGAGAATATTGACTGCATTCCGAATGGTTTCAGAAACCGGAGGATCCAATGTCTTCAGCAAAAAGTCCTCGAGCTTGCCATCTGGATTAAGCAACTTCACCTGCCAAAAGATATTAACCAAATAAATGAAGCACTCTCTTGGGCTTGACACGGTTTTTTGCTATCAATACCCACTCACTCACAGCTATAAAAACAAGGAGAAACATTATGAGCATGTTTTGATGCCTTAAACTTCTCACTCTGACATTTAGGCTGGAAGCTTAATTTTTAACTGTTCGCTTTCCCTTTGACGTTTATTTAATACTAAATACAGTGGTCAGATGTTATAACTTCCACAATTACCATTTTGCATCTTTTAGTTAGGAAACTAATATGACTGCCACATCAATCTTTTCTCACATATATTTCCGCTCAAATTCAAAAAACACAAGAAAAGGCAAAAGTAAGAGGGGATAACCTCATGTTTCTATCTTCTACATCAGGTTACCTTTTCAAATAGCATGGTCGATTAAAAGCTAGAAGCAAGAGGACCCATAGACATGCTTTCCCTTATCTAAAAGAGCAAATGGCAGTTGCAGAAAAACGATCACCTGGAGACAAAGTTCCTCAATTGGCATTCTTCTGATCTCAGGTACTTGGAAATCAGGCAAAGAAGCTGCTCGTAGTTTCGAATAAAGATGATAGCATGTACCAGGTTGACAACGGCCTGCCCGACCCTCTCGTTGCTTTGCGCTGGCTTTTGAAATCCATGAAGACTGAAGAGTTGACACATTGTTATAAGGATCATAGCTTTTCTCTTTCATTCGACCGCTATCAATAACATAAACAACATCATCTATGGTGATAGCAGTCTCAGCAATATTGGTTGACAAGATGATTTTGCGGCAACCGACGGGTGGGCGTTTGAAAACCTTTTTCTGTTCCATAGATGGGACCATGGAGTGAAGAGGTAAAATGACAAACTTAGAAGTATCTTTGAAGAAGGGGGACATAAGTAATCTACTCTTGGCTCTATTGATATCATCCCATCCTGGAAGAAAAACAAGAATTGCTCCATCTTTCGAACCAGTACATATTTTCTTCAATAATTGCTCTATAAGAACTACATCGATTAGTTCAGGATTAACTGTCGAAAGATATTTATCAAGCAACGGTTGTTCATCCACTGAATTTGAAGAGGTACTCTCCATTTTCTTTCTAATCAATTGAGCGGCTTCTTGTTGGTTTTCACGTTCAGCCCAATCCAGTGCAGTCGCACCATCCTTTGCTTTTAAGTGGCAGTCTGCACCAAAAGAGAGCAGCATGCAAACATCACCTGCCCTACCCTTACCAGCAAACGCCATTAGAGGTGTCATCCCAGTTAAGGAATGCTGGTAATTATAAATTTGTGGAGTTCCTTCTGAGGAAACCAAATCAAGTAGTGGGTCAAAGTCATCGCTGGACCATGCCAAATTAATAGCATCATCTAAAGCGGCCTTATCTTCCTCTGTCAGCATTTGGTTTTCATCAGTGACACTGAATGTAGTGGAATCCAGGTGATTGTCTTGTACTGATTTAAGCATTGTCAGTACATCCTCCAAGTAAGAACTCCTGACCTGAAAAACAAAGTGCAGTATACCCATATTCAGTCTCGTAGGATAAACTAAACCCAAAATGAGAAAACTGTAAGCAAATCATAGTAGCCATTACAGGATAAGTGAAACCCGGAACACGAATAACTGGGCAGCCACCAAAATAGTTGGAAAATCGTTCAGCATCGAGAGTGGCACTCATTAGTATCTGTAAATAAATTATCGAGAAAATTTAGTGAATGATATGGAAGAAAAAGAAGAAAAGAAAAGGGAGGCAAATTTTCTACATTCAGAGTATTATCAACACTTAGCCGTGGAGAAAAATAAGAATGTCTATGCAGCATTGTCATGCCATTATACAATGGGACAGTAGATTGTCCATAATTAAATCGTCTAAATTCCGTTTTAATATCTTCAATACAGAGAAGAAGGAAGAAAGGCACTAACCAGATGCAGGTGTGGGTACAATGGAAGTATATCTCTGCAAAAAATATACAAGTGTCATAACTGCCATTGTATTCACATCACCACACTAGCTAGACTAACAAAAGTAGTATGTTAACATCAAACAAGAACATCGAATTCATCAACAGAGAGAGAATCCTCCCCATTGTTTTTGCTGCCAACTCACGCAGTAGTCTTAGTCCTAGTAAACTAACAAATGAAATTAATGTACCCTCCCCAAGTTGTGCTACACGCACACGCCAAAGTGTCCTACACAATCTCCAGCCTCCAGCACTGCCACCAGAGCTTAGCCCACCAGTGGAAACGGAATCATCAACCTTCCACACATTTCAGACCACTGCTAGCATAGTAGCAGCAGGTTTATTAAATCAGCCCACACAACACATCTTACTGATTATTTCTCCAAACAAAGTGGACCCAATCTATGACATATATCATACTAGTGTATGCAGACATGAAAATTACTATTGAATTGAAGTGGTGACTACTAGAGAATCTATATTAATCATAATTACCTTAGAATTGCCAATATGAAATCCGAGAAGCGATCCCTTTCATGAATTTCATCCTACCATGTGAAAAGGAAACATTACCAGTTTACCAGGCAAAATGGTTTTTGTTCACCATTAAAACAAGTAAATGCTGCAATTGAAATAGTAATAGAAAATGTAGATAGCAAAGGTATAAATGGTTGGATGAAACTGGCAAATGTCAAGTTCCAACAGCACAATCTTTCTAAAACTTCTTCAACTGATAGTGTCAGTCATAGACAACTTGCCCATATAACATGAACCAATCAACAAACAGCAGAGTCATCTTAAAGACATAGCAAGATATAAGCCCGTTCTCATGATAGAAATGTGACAAATCTGATACAATATTTTCGAATCCCACTGATGCCTTACAAAGACTAGTTGCCTAGTGGGGGTGCCACGGGGGCATGGTACTGGATGGGTTGGCTTTTCACCCAGGTTGAGACCAGGATGCATGCTGTAGCAATTACTGAAGTATAAATACTGTAGCTGCTAACAACATAGTTTTTGAACAGCTTGACTTTCATCTTTAGAAAGAAAGGTGCAAATCTTATTTTGCTGGTTTGCAATACTATAGAATTCAAGTCACAGCATACAATTTCAGATACTTATCAGGTTTGTGTTGTAACTGTCACTATAGTTACTTCGAAACCAAGCTAGCACCATTCCAATGCAGACTTATGTCCCCTTAACTTGTGACTAAGGTGATCAGGAACACAGAAGTACCAAGTTTGGGCAAAGATCCTAGATTCTGGTTCCCTCAGAAACCCAGTAAATGATGCTAAGAAAATGAATGCCACTATAACCATCTTGAGTCGGAACAGTCTGATTTCTCTCATACACTACAGCAATCAACTTGTCAGTTATCAACTGATTATGAGTATGACTAACTCATACCAGACCCAACAAAGAGACGCTGCTTAAATCAATATTCAATCAGTACCAAAGCGTTATGCACAGTATCCTAGAGCAAGGATAACTGCCCAAGACTCTGCATTTGCAACGCTGTTATCTCTCCAGGGTGATAACAATTGACTGTTGTCAATTAATCCAACCAGGAAAAGTTATCCTTCATACAAGGCCTCTACTCATGGACAAGAAATAGAGAGAGGTTCATGACACAGTACCACAATTATGTGAGTTATGTCGGATAAACAATGCTTCAAGTGCCTATTGGAGGCTTCACTGTTTGATCCACCAGCTCCTCTCGAAACTAACACCCTCAGTAAGACTCCATTGGTGCAAAAAACAATTGACGAGTGCTTCCCTCCCTTACTTTCCAGCCGTATCTGACATTTTGGAAGCATATAATTAATTACCAGCTACCCACAGATTCAAAAAAGTTAAACCGGATATTAAATCAGAGTGTCAAAATGAGTGATAGGTCCATTAAGATCTGTAACAAGTAAAAAGCATTGGAATATCCAGCGGAAAAAGTTAAAATTTGATAATAGAGACACGGGCTACAGGAATTTCCAACTAATTTGCAACTTCATTAGCATTGTAAATTAAGCAATGCCAAGGGTTTCTTTAGGATTCAATTCCAGCTGCACAATATAACAGTTATGTAGGAAATGAGGGTAACCTAACACAAGCTGATGCTTGTCTCAGAGATAGACTCGGTCCATCTCTAGTTTAGGAGAGACCAAGTTCTGCAGCCAAACAAATGAATCTCGTCACAACTACTCTTCTTCAGTTGACAATTCAATTGCTGCAGTTTAATGAGTTGACAAAAAAAAATGTTCAGCCAATTGAAGATTATACTGCATCCTAGAGTACCCCAACTACACAATATAACAGTTACAAGAAAGGTGTAATCAGGCCATAACCAAGCATCTATGCTTCACAAAAAACAATATCACACCTATGCTTTACAGTATTCGACTTTTAACTACATAAAGTTTGCTAGGCAATTGAAGTTTGGACGTAGATGCACTACACTCTACTAGCTCATTGAGATGACTGATTACCTTGTATCCAATATCATCTCCAACATTTTCTCCTCTTTCAGAAGATATTCTCTCAGCAACTACACAGAAACAGAAGACAATCAGATTTTTCACATGAGACTCAAAGGGAGTGAGTTTTAATCAGCCAGATTAGCGCACCTGATGTTGCAGAGATTCGCCTAGGTTGGGTACAAACTATCTTACACGCCTCACCCTTAGCCCACATAGAGTCCAGAAGAAACTGAGGGACCTAAAGAACACACGCTGCATTAATTAGTCATCAGAACATATTGGAATTATGTGTCTTCCTTTAGCAAGGATCTGCTTCTTAAATTGTATAAGAACTTGAATAATTAATGTATAGATAAAAGCATCCACTTGGACTGCAATAATTCGAGAAACCATCTCCAGATGTTACAATCCAGAAAGTAGTGTATCGGAACATGTAAACCCCAATACTTTTACTGCGTACTCACCCAACCCAAACATGTAAGCCCAGATATTTTCACCCGTCATAATCACCCAACCAAATCATGTAATAACAAATGCAATAAACAGTTGTTCAATGTCATCTTATAAACAAAGTCAAACTACTTGGCCTCCATGTTGGACGCTAGAGACAATTGCCTTCAATATCATTTGATCACCCTCAACTTAAGGCCACAGAAAGTCAGCTCTGAGATGAGTAGTCAAGATTGTCAATACAGGATTGTTGTTTGCTTGAACAAAAGATCGAAACATGTAATACTTGTGCAACAACAAAATGGTGTAAGAAGAAAAATCCAAGGGCTATGTCATTCCAAGCAAACTCAACTCTCTAAAACAACAGCTCCTAGAGAAAAAATAGATTCAAATAAATAAATTAAGAAAAACACTAGGGCTTGCCTATTGGCCGCCATCTCTTATGAGAGTGGGGAGGCAGAAGTATGACTACCCCCTCTGGGTTTGGAAGGTGGGAGCGTGGGGGTAGGGAATAGCCTTTGAGCTATTTGGGGCGTTCTTTTAACCAGAACTTCAAGCTTTGCAAAGGATGTTGTGCCCCAAAAAAAAGGTGTCAGAATTTGAAACTTTACAAACTAAAACCAACTCTATAGTTTGCTGGGAACAAATGAAATTCAATCTTCAGATAAACTTCAACTAAACCACAATGTCCGAAAACTGCGTGAAAATGGTAAAATTATGTCTTCCAATTCTTAAAGTATTCAAGAATGTGACAGAGGAATAGGGCTTCCTTTGGAAAAGCAACAGCCACTAGCAAGCTTGCCTCCGCAGAATATTTCAGATTGAACACTTTTTATGTACCATAAAGAAAACAAAGCAAAGAGTTGGTAACCTAACCTGTGTGGTCTTTCCGCATCCAGTCTCACCAGATATAAGAACTACCTGCTTTGGATACAGAACAAGCAATGAGTCCAAGGATGAATTCAAGATTCTAGTCAAGCATATGTCCAGAAAAGTCCTTGAATGACAACATTAGAAATCAGCATACTAAAAACAAATGCATATGTTCAATATGAATAACCTATAAGATATTAAGCATAAGGTAAAAATAACCTGATGACACTCTACAGATGACGTGATGACATCCCTGAAGGATGCAATTGGAAGCTTAGATCTCACTTCAGTAATCTGCACATGTAAAATCAGACAAGTTTCGATATTACCATGGATCTCTACTAAACTATAGTCTGACCAATTGAAAACACCAGTAAAGACACTCCCTAACCAAGAACAGAAATCCACGAATTAAAGTGAGCAAGATAATAGATCTGGAACCTGCTTCAAGTTTGCAGCCTTCTCTAATCTAGCAGAAAGTGATTCCACCTTCTTTGTAATATCTAACTTATCCATGGGAGGCCTGCAAAATATGTCATCTCTCTGTCTTTCCTTTCTTCTTTCACTTTTTTCCGTATGTTTTACAGCAATTTGCTCACTAGTCACTCCCTCACCCGGTGGGTATCTTATGAACAGATCATTCAAAATCTCCTTAGTCTCCTGTGATAATGTCAAATAAGACATACTCCTCTTCTCTTCTGAGTTTTCCCCCTTCCATTTAGACTTGTAAATAGAAACACGCCTTTGATTGCCATGCCTGAACCATGACCATTCAAGAAAAGGAATCCCAAAAGCAAATTATTAATATCAGTGCCCATGTTTTTTTTTTTTCGGAATAAGCTTATCCAAGTATAAATCAAACGAGAATGTTCATAGTGACATAAAAAGTTTACATCATAACACTCACCCAGAGCTTTTAGATGTCATTCCCATCTTCCTGCAGACTTCGTGCACTACAGCTCGTTCATGATTTGACAGGTTCTCATCAAATGTTAACACTGCATGCAATGTTCACAAAATGACAAAGGACTTTTTCCTTCTAACGGTAGACTCATCCAAACAAACAAACTGCATAAATGAAACAAAGAAGCCCAGGAAGCAAGAATAGCCCTAAACCACAACATCCCTGTGAATTCAACCAAAACGAGTTTCCAAAACTCGTTATTTATCCTGATTAACTCAAATATAATGAAAGCATCTAATTCAAGATGTGTTTAATAGCGCATGGACACAGTACTTACAAGAGTAAAGTGAATAGTCATATATAAGTAAGAGAAGAAAATTGGGATAATGATTCAGTAAATAGTTCACTAACCTATCAAACGGTGGAATGAACAACATATAGCTACACTTTGCACACATTTAATATCTCCCTTCTAAGCATTATGACCTATTGCCATAGAACAGATTGAGATAATTCACAACAATCAACCCTAAAAATGCCAAATGAAGAACCCAGTGAATGTTTGTACGTAATGGTGCAACTGGTCAGATACAAAGGGGGGAGAAAGCACTTGGACTTTGTCGGTTTATTTCTAATTTTCAGGAGCGATTCTTCGTGACAGAGAACAGTTTTGGACGTTTATTAACCCATAGATCAGTTATCCATCCTAACAGCACTGTCTTTTGTCATGGGATACAAACCTCTTTTGAGGCAACTATGGCGTAGGAGGGATATGAGACATTCAGAAAATGCTCTCCCATGCTTTCCCCAGAAATTATCTCCAATATCATATGAATCGCCACTTGCACGCACATATGCATCACTACAAATAATTAACAGCGATCTAAATTCACTATGCCATGTTACAATGATCTTCGAAAATCTAATGCATTATTAGGAAGTGAAGCAAATGCAGTAGAAATCCTAAAGACAGACTGCAAATATCAATTTTATTTTTTTTTGCACGCGAGAGTTACTCATTCCAAGACCTCGGTCCGACGTCTCTGGCTCAAGCCAAATCCTCATAAACACGCGAAAATCAATTGAAAAGCCCCAAAGCTCGTCCTGCTCAAACAGCATTCAGCTGCAACCAAGCTCAAAACACCACTCGCAAACTAAAGCAATCATCGACCCTGCGCGAGCTCTCTCGCGTCGCCACTCGCCGAGAAGAAAAAAAGGAAACGCGACGCAAATTACATAAGCAAACGCGACGCCGACGATAAAAGACAGACTTCTCGAGCTGACCAAGGGCGACTGCAGAAGAGAAAGCACACCTTGCTGCCTGGACGCGCGAAACTGCTCGAGCCTCTCGGCTATCCTAATCCGCGTCAACTCAGCCACCTTTCGATTGGGTTTGTTCTTCGACTGCTGCTGCTGCTGCTGCTCTCCTTTCCTCAGTCTCTTCTTCCCCATCGCTGCCGGAATGCGAATCGCTGCTCGACGCAGGAGCGGCTACGCGCGGAGGAGATTGAACGGAGTCGGCGGGTTCAGAAGCTTCGTCTCCGACGGCTCTCCGCGACTGGAAGGAGGAATAGGAACTACTGCGAAATTTGGTGTCGTTGCGGCTATTCGGGACCTGAGGGGGAGGCGAGAGCATATGCCTTCCCTTTGTACCTTCGCCGCTGCGTGATCGCGGGTTCTGTTTGCGTGAACCAGAAAATCACCGTGGCGTTTCTTTTCTTTTTTTTCGAAACCGTGGCGTTTTTTAACGGCAATTATCTTTTTCTTTTTTCCTTGTTCTTCTTTCCTTCACCGCCAGTTATATTCACAATTTAATACCACGAAAAATCTTAAATTTACATATTTCTAACAAATTTACCCCTAACTTAATTTTTAAAAAATAACAATAATAACTTAGTTGACATTTCTTCAATTAGCTCATTTTTTTAACGATAGGGTTCAGTTCATTTTTTTTCGGAAAACTCTAAAATTTCGGATGAATTTGTCATAAGTATATCAATTTTGAATTTTTGGTAATTCAGAAATTAGTTTGGAGTAAATTTATCACAAGTATATCAATTTGAAATTTTTCATGATATTAACCCTTTTATTAAAACCACTGCCAGTCCGGAAAATAATTTACGCTCACCAATAGATTTAGGATAGGTTTAAAATAAGTGACTAAAATGGAGTCATTTTCTCAAAAAAGAGTGTAGAGTGGACATTGTTTCAAATAAGAGCCTGAAAGTCAATTTCAATAAAGTCTAAGCTCACCAGGCGACGGTCAAATGCTCATCGGCTGGCAAGCATGTGAACTTTCCGGCGATCGAAACAAGGGCATTTTCGTCCAGAAAATTTTTTGGAAGAAAAGAAAAACTGAAATTATAAAATTAAACATCCTAACGTTGGTTCTTTCTCTCCACTCAACCCACTTTATGAACGAAATGAAGGTTGAGATCTGAACGGAGTGCTGGCTGAGCAAGGACCGGTGGGTACCTGCAGCGCGTGACCAAGCGGTGGTGTGTGACCGGCAGTGGCGAGGCACGAAGGGCGAGGGATTTTAAATGAAACTAGAAGAAAAACCTCCTCCTACAATGCATACAAAGCCCGCGAAGGATGAGCGATTCTAAAAGTATAGCCCAAGCGAGGGTTGGTGAGCACTGGCGGCGTGCGACTGGGCAGCTACGTGCAACCGGGAAGAATCTTGACGATGTAATTTTCGTGTTTTTCTACTTTCCGTTACGATTGTGTTCTTGGGTAATATATTGGGTTTCCCAATTTCACTTCTCAAGCCAGTAGAGCAATTTCTACTCCCTCACATTTGTTGCCTCCGTAGTTTCGGAAATTTCCCTGCTGTGTTGACTTTGCTTCCTCGCACCAGAGCTTACTACAGGACTGAACATGTCCTTCATGGATTCAAATAGAGCTTTAGAGCTCGATATGAGCTTTTGAAGCTGCTAATTTCGGCATCGGATATTGACCAAGTGGACCGAATGGCACCAGATGTTGTGTGTATCGTAGGAGGAGCTTTTTCTTTTAGTTTCATTAAAAATCCCTCACCCTTTGCACGCTGCCGCCAGTCCCACACCACCGCCCGATCACATGCCGTCGCTGCCCACCGGTCCTCGCTCCGGCAGCATTCTGTTCAGATCTTAACCTTCGTTTTCATTCATAAAGTGGGTTGATTGAAGAGAAAGAACCAGCATTCGCATTTTTAATTTTATAAAATTCGGCTTTTCTTTTTGTTCAGCATTTTTGGGACAAAAATGCCCTTGTTTCGGCAGTCGAAAAAGTCACACGCTTACCGGCCGACGAGCATTTGACCAACCGGCGAGCTCGACCCTTATTTGAGACTGATTTGGGCACTTCGGGGCCTAATTTAAAACAATATCCACTGTTGATCCTTTTTGAGAAAATGACTTCACTTCATAATAATTGAGTGCTGGAGTTTTCCTTTTGTGGGTCGAGCCCAACTTTGGACGCCTGAAGTGTTGCTCAAGTTCGCCCGCCGTGTCATCATTTGAAAAGAATTGAGAGTATCGATTAACGTAAATGCGATGAGAGACGTGTGGAGGGTGGTTACCAAAAGATTCGAAGCCCGCCCAGCAATTGTCCATTGGGAAATGGCAAACTTTCAATTGGGGCAAGTCGAGCTAGACTTCCTTCAATAGGAATATGCGCTATTGACGTCCCATGGATTAGCCAGAACGGTTCGAATCTAATCGAAGGGGTCAAAGGTTGGGTCCAAACATGTCCAAACATTCGACAGCCCATAAATTACCGAAAGTTATAATTATTTGAAAAACTGCGAAAAATTCAGAGAACATACTATATATCTGCCCCAATATGAGGATGAAAACGGCGTAGCAAATGAGATGTCGGGATGAGCCGTATGTGCTATTCAAAGTTACCGCACACGTGCACGGCCCAATTGCCTGGATTTTCCAGATATTTCTGTTTCATGGTGTCAACTTTGTGTACTCGGTTCTCGCTGTACGGAAAATCAAATCGATTAGATTTTGTGTCATTAGAAAGATCTCATGTATAGTATGAGTGCGTAACAAAGACCGACCCTAAAACTAATCTAGGAAGATCATATGTTTGGAAAGAATACAAAATATTCACCAACCTAGTTAGGTGATCGGTCCAGTGCGGGTAGGTTCCAAATTCGAAATCTGGAACCTATCTTGTTAGAACCGATTTTCAATTTTTGGAATTTAGAACCTACCCATTTCCTAGGAAACGACCCATAGATCTACCATATTTTTCAGGTCCGATTTTAGGGTCTACTTGAGAACCTGTTTTTCTTTTGTTCATTTTTTTGTTTTATTTTTTACAACAACAAAAAAGAGTAACCACACAGTTCAAAGTAAAGATAAACGAGGGCGAGTGAGGGTTGTGAGGCTTGTATGAGCAAGCGTGAGCTGCAAGTGAGCGAGGAGGAGGGTGAGTTGAGAGTAGTGAAGCGTGTGAGAGAGGTTGTAGAGAATATAGAAAAAGAAAGAGATAAAGAAAAAGACGCCAAGAGAAAAATTAGGGTTTTTAGACTTTATGAAACTAGTTCCAAATTTAGTTTGATTTTCGGGTGATTCTTCACTCGGAATTGAGAACCAAACTGAATCCAACGGGAACTTGACACTGAACTAATTTTCAAGGTGGTCCGATCATGTTTCCGAGTAGATCAGGTTCGATTGCATAGCCCTAAGCTCGGAAAGTGAACTTTGAAAACTCGTATCTTTCAAATGATGTTTCAGAATCGCATAGTATTGAATCGTGCCAGTTAACGATGAAGAGAAATATCCGCTCGTGCCATGGATGTTGCTCGAAAATTCATTGGTGCATCCCCAAAAAAGATTGAACGACTTAGTTAGAAACTTGTGCTTTAACCTAACAATGTTAAAAACCTTTTGTGTGCATAAAGCTAAAGTGGTAATGGTTTTGATCTTTAACTTTCACTTCAACAATGGTATTGTTGTTATTCTTTGATTTTTGGGCCCATTGGGCTCTGCTAGAGCTGTCAAACAGGTGGGTTAGGTTAGGTAAAAAATGATCTAACACGTATTGACCCATTTTTTTATATAAAATAAATTTAGCGACACATACTCAACCCGACCTGATCCGATCTATATTATTAAAACACTTTCATATTTAATCTAATTTAGGAAAACTTATTTCTTATAAATTTTTGAAAAAAAATTCCTAAACCATTATAGATAATTTTTATAATTTAAAAAAATGATTTTTTAAAAAAATTTTATAAAAAAAATTGTCTTTTTTTTCTTCTTCTCTCTTCTTTTTTCCTTCTTCTTCCTCCTTCCTCCACCAATTGTTGAGCCTCGACAACAACTGGCAATCGGCCATAGACTAAGTTTCGATTTTTTTTAAATATTTAGAAACATATTTATGACTCTCCTAATATAGTTAGTATAGCTAATCCATTTAAGGGTTAATATCATGAAAAATCCAAAATTGGTACGCCTATGACAAATTTACCCAAAACTATTTTTTTGACCACGAAAAACCCTAAACTAGTACATTTGTGATAAATTTACCCCAAACTGGTACACCTGTGACAAATTTACCCTCCGTTAGTTTTTGTTAAATTTTTCTGTCAAATTGCTAAGTTTGATGACATGTAACAGTTGACAGGATATACTAGTTTTGGATTTTATCCTCTGTTTATCTCAGATTTACCAGTTTGAAATTTTTCGTGGTATTAATACAATTTAACGGAAACTAACGAAGGGTAAATTTGTCACAGATATACTAGTTTTGGATAAATTTGTCACAAATATACCAGTTTGAGGTTTTTTGTGGTAAAAAAATTAATTTGGGGTAAATTTGTTACATGTGTACCAGTTTGGAATTTTTCATGGTAAAACAAAATAGTTTTGGTAAATTGGTCACAAGTGTATTAGTTTGAGGTTTTTCATGGTATTAACCCTCCATTTAAAATCCATTTAGGATCCACTAAGTAACCAATTTATGACTCACTTAAGTCTTAAGGCAACCCATTTTTTACCCACTACCATTAAATATGGGTTCTTGACCTATTTTGCCACCTCTAGGCTCTGCTTATGCAACATGACAACTTTTGATTTTCTTTTTTGTATGTTAAAGGCACCTTACAATTGTCTTTTTTTTTATGTTTTCTTTTGAGTTAATATCACAAAAATCATAAACTAGTACATTTATGATAAATTTATCTTAAATTAATTTTTTGACCACAAAATATCCCAAATCAGTATATTTGTGACAAATTTACCCAAAATTAATTTTTTGACTAACAAAAATCTCAAATCGGTACACTTGTGATAAATTTACTTTCTGTTAGTTTTTCGTTAAATTGGATTAATACTACGAAAAATCATAAACTGGTGCATCTATGACAAACGGAGAAAAAACTTCAAATTAGTACACTTGTCAACTGCTACAAGTCATCTAACTTATCAATTTGACGGTAAAATTTAAAGATTACTACTACAAAAAATCCTAAATCAGTACACTTATGATAAATTTACCCAAGATTTATTTTTTTACCATAAAAAATTTCAAATTGGTATATATGTGATAAATTTATCCTCCGTTAATTTTCATTAATCGGGTTAATACCACGAAAAATCATAAACTGGTACACCTGTGATAAACGGAGGGTAAAAACCTCAAATTGAAATACCCGTCAGCTGCCACGTATCATTTAACTTAGGAATTTAACGATAAAATTTAACTTAAACTAACGAAAAGTTAATTTGTCATAAGTGTACCAGTTTGAAATTTTTCGTAATATTAACTCAAAATTTAACTGAAATTAATGGAAGGTAAATTTGTCACAGGT
Source organism: Metrosideros polymorpha var. glaberrima (assembly GCA_001662345.2). Lineage (NCBI taxonomy): Eukaryota > Viridiplantae > Streptophyta > Magnoliopsida > Myrtales > Myrtaceae > Metrosideros > Metrosideros polymorpha. Next base: position 20,558,939 of record BCNH02000001.1, read on the forward strand.
ATGCAAGTTTGGAGTTTTTGATGATCAAAAAATTAATTTGAAATAAATTTATCATAAGTATATCAATTTGAGATTTTTCATGATATTAAACATTTTCTTTTACATCCCCAATTTTTTATGTCGAAGTGGAAGAGAAAAACATATTGGTAATGAAAAAAGAAGACTTGTATTTGACACGCAAAAATATTTGGTGGCGACAATGTGGTAGCTACCCCGATTCATCGCTGGCGACGTCACTAGTGGTCCAAATTTGCAAATGATCACCACGCTGCAGATTTGGGAATTTCCATCTGACAAAAAAAAAAAAAATTTCGGAATTTCCACATATGTAATGTTGCTTTTATTGTTTTGTTTCTCTATTGTTAAGTTTTTGAGATTTTTTAGGCAAAAAATACCTTCGATTTTTCCTCAATTTTATTTTTTCATGTTAAATTTTTAAATATACTAATTTGTCACCTGACATTGAGATAACGACAATAGAATGGTGTGATGACGACATCTAGGGGTGAGCACCGCGTTTGGCTCAACTTGAGAATTAGACCGATCGGGCCTATTTGACAACAAGGTGGAAGCGAACCGATTCACGTAAACGAGGGCATTATCGGTCATTGGGCAAGATCCATTATTCGTTGCCTCATTGTCACCATCATGCCCCATGCCATAAACCAAATGGGGAACCCATCCAGCAAGTGTTCTTATTTTGTAAGCACAAAGTTCATCCACGTACGTTTCCATATAGCTCACGTGCCATAACCCAAGCACCGGAGCTCCCCTCACCGACTTGGAGGGCAATCCACGAAGTGGACCGGTCTTCAAAGGCAACAAGGCCCGACCCGTCGGTCAGAGCTCATCATGGGCCGGGCCCAAAGTAAAACCCACGCGAGCAGGCCCAACCCAACGGCGGGACGACACCTGCCGAAGCCTCTCCGTCCATCTTCCCCCTCCTCTCCCCTCATCCATCAAGAAGCTACTCCCACACTCAAACGCAAAAATGCACCTATAAAACCCCACTGAGTTGGTTTCCTCCACGCAAAGACACGACGAAACTCGAAAACTCTGTTCATCTCTCCACACACCTTTATCAAAGGTACCCATCATCGAGTTCCTTCTCTTTTCCCGTATGAGCAGGAAGGATCGTGTCTGGAGACCCTTTTGTTGGTTTTTTTTTTTTTGGGCTCTTTTCGCTTTAACTTCTCGTGCCCAATTTGTGTAATTCGTAAAAAATTTCCCCTTCTCTTTGAATTGATGTCAATCCTCGTTAGTATTATCTGCTTGTTTATCTGGGGAACGAAAGTCTCTATCTTCATCACCGCCATTTGATTAATCCGGTGCTTGCGTGCCTATGCTTCTCTCGGTGTGCCGACAAGTTGATAAAAATGGGGGACTCCCTTCCTTGTTCCAGACCCTGTGCATCTTTCCCTTTTCTCCCCCACCTTGTTGACGGTTTGCTTGTTGATTCGCGTCTGCCCGTTTCTGGGTTTTCCGGTGCTTCCCTGATCTGAATCGGGTTTTCATTGCGCAGTCGCTTCTTGGGTATTCAAGATTTCTGCCTCCAGCTTCTTGATTTCTGATGTGTTTTTTCGCGTTCTGGGTCGATCGTGCTTTTTGTGTCTGCGACGATGGTGGTTTTCTTGTCTAGTGCATGTTATTCTCAGTGAGTCCTGGGTTTAGTTGGACCGGATATGGTTTGTTGTCATCATTTTGACGCAGTATTGAGTCAAGTTTGGCGATTTGTTCAATCCAGTGGCTGGTATGCCCAGATTCTTCATTTGTTTTTAGCTGTTATGATCCTTGTTTCGAGTAAAAAAGTGAGTACAGACCGGAAATCTGCGCTGCCCGGCTTTTTATTTTCATTTCCGCTGATTTCTCACTCATTATCTGGACGGCATCCATCAATGTCGGGCTGCTTGTACTAAATTGTAGCTTGATGACTCAAATTTTCTATAGGAGGATCTAAGCCATCAAGGGGCAGACGACTTGGATTCGAGTAAATGGGAAAGAATGTACTAGCATACTTCTATATGACTTGAGAATTATTCTGCTATCAAACACTCAACTTTTAGGAAGAGCAAAACCACTTTTCTAATCCGAGTGGATGGTTGAGGTTCACATTGTTTTATTTACTATAACACTGGCAGTTCCTCTGTGGCCGTTATCAGTAGGCAAGTTGCCTTGTGCTTTTGATGTGCAGAATCTGTTGAGATTCTTGAGAACTTTCGTAATTGAAAGTTTTATGTTCCTGAACACGCCTGTTCCCAATAAATGTCATTTTTTGAACTTTGAAGTCTCAAATGGTATTAAATTTGTTCACAAGGCCAATCTTAAAATCCAGCACAACTCCAAAATACAAACCGAGAAAGTTTGACAACTGTAGTTTCATTGTATACCCATGATGCCTTCTTGTATGGAAATTTTCCTTTTGCAGGGTCTTTTCACAGTAGGTGGTTCCATTTTGTAAAAGTTTCTTAAAGTAAGGATATTGTTGACTCATGTTTATGGGTGGTGGTGGAATTGGTAATGGTATGAGTCAGAAGGAAAGAAGCTTGACCAATAAATTGAGAATAACTATTCTTAACCAATGGAACTGAAGTGGAAGCATCGGTTGGATTCTTCTCTGACTATCTTTTTGGGTGAATTCTTCCGGATGAATTGGAAATCAACGTCTTAGCATTTCCAGTATTTTGTGTTTTGCATGTCCAGACTGTTTTCATTATCTATGGTTTGTTTTTGCTGAGCTTTTGTGGTAATGCAACTTCGACGTGAACTGGCCGTTCTTGCATTGTGTGTTGTACTGTGAAGTAGTCTCTTGTTTCACTTCAAGCATGTTCTGTGAGGTCCTTTAGATCCCTCAGACTTCTTAGATTGTGAATTGCCCTAGACAGAAGGGAATCATGATTTACATTTTCTTTTTTAGGCCAGAGGATTGTTCAATTCTTGTGAAAGCAAAATGGAGCATTTCATCTGACCTTGGCTCGACTCTTCTTGTTGTTTAGGGCTGTATTATCAAATGACTCTGGTGGATAGTAGGTGAAGAGTTTATAACCTGCAAACCCTGCCCGTCCTATGGCAGCCAACATTCTCCTTACTCTATCTATCTCCTTGAGTCCATGATGATGTCATTTGCATATTCTAGTATTCTTTATTTGACACGAATAATTATTTTGCCAATAACAAGGGATGGCATACCAATAACCAGGCTTGTTCTTAGGTTCCAAGCTCTGACGACTCAACAAAAGATGCTTTCTTCTCTCTGTTATCAGTGTTATAGTTTGTGTTGTATGTTTATCTATAATATCGAAGTCTTGATGTTCTCTCTTTAAGCGTCTATAGGTAGACTGGTGAACCTGGTGCTCATGGCTTAAATTAAAATTATCATCTCTTTCGAGCTTAATCTGAAGATCAGTTCCAATGGTTGCCAATAATGTCGGAGTTGGTATCTGCATTTCACTGCCAATCAAAAGTTTCTAGTGCCAAGCTTATGAAGCTCTTCATACTTCTTCAGAAAGTTCAGAACTTTTACTTTGGCAAAGGAACGATTGTTTTAGATGCAGATCATAAAATAGAATTTGGATAATGCATCACAAATCTTTAAGAAGTGACCATGATGTCATCCGGTCAAGGGAAGTGCTGAAAGTGACTTCGTGATGGATGCTATCTTCAGATCCATCCCTAATACAGTGAAGAGCCTGGGAGAATTTTGTAGTATCGTTGAAAAAGAACTTGGGGAAAATGCTGTATACATTAATAAAGATGATCAGCTGACGTGATTGTGGTTGAGTTCCAATTTCTTTGCTGCACTAATCATTTATTTGTTTAGCTTTGCATTGTTATAGTGAAGACATATCTGGAAGGTTCTTTTTTCTCCAATGAATGCCAAATCTTAGATTATTCAATGCTTTAATTTGCTTTTTTGTGCAGGGAGTAGTCAAAAGCAACTTGTTGATTACTTTGGATCATAAACCTCTCGTGAGATCTGGCCTTTTACAAGCTGAATAATATATGGGCTGAGGTGCACTTTTCATGGGAGGTGTTGAGGATGAGAGTGAACCAGCCTCAAAACGCATGAAGTTATCATCCAGAGTTTTGAGAGGTCTTGCAAACGGTTCATCTCGTACAGAGCCTGTAGCTGGCTCTTCGCTAGATTTAATGGCTCGGCCCCTACCAATTGAAGGGGACGAAGAAGTAATTGGTTCAAAGGGTGTGATCAAAAGAGTTGAATTTGTACGAATTATAGCGAAGGCATTATATTCCCTTGGTTATGAAAAGAGTGGTGCTCGCTTGGAGGAAGAGTCTGGGATACCATTGCATTCCTCTGTGGTAAACATGTTCACGCAACAGATACTTGATGGGCTTTGGGATGAAAGCGTGGTGACGTTACATAAAATTGGCCTCTCAGATGAAAATTTAGTTAAGTCAGCCTCTTTCTTGATATTGGAGCAGAAATTCTTAGAACTTCTGGATCAGGAAAAAGTCATGGATGCTTTGAAGACATTAAGGAGGGAGATCACACCTCTTTGCATAAAAAATAGCAGGGTACGTGAGCTCTCGTCGTGCATTGTCACTCCATCATCATGTGGGCTTCTTAATCAGGATAAAGCAAATAGTGCAAGAGCAAGGTCCCGTTCAGAGCTTCTGGAGGAATTGCAAAAATTACTTCCTCCAACAGTTATGATTCCTGAAAGAAGGTTGGAACATCTAGTGGAGCAGGCCCTTGTCCTGCAAAGAGATGCATGTATGTTTCATAACTCTACAGATAAGGAAATGTCACTGTACACTGATCATCAATGTGGTAAAGATCAAATCCCCTGTCGAACTTTGCAGGTTAGTGCATCAGAACATTTTATGCAATGGTTGTATTTTAATGTATTTGACTTCTTGATGAGACTTAAAATAGTGTTGTTTCCTATTATTTTTCAGGAATTTCTAGTGAGAGCTTACTATATATAACTATCTTTTCTTGGAACAGATTTTACAATCACATAATGATGAAGTTTGGCTTGTGCAATTCTCACATAATGGGAAATATTTAGCTTCTGCATCCACTGATCGATCAGCAATCATTTGGGAGGTAATGTTGCTTGCTTTGAGGTTTATTTGTGGGGGAGTAGGGGGAAGAGTGCTTACTTAAGTTTAATTACCATGCTTGAAGTCAAATTTCTATCCATTCACCTTTACCTAATTTGGCTCTTCATGCAATCTGATAATCGATTGGCTTGGATTTAGTTCTGTCTAGTTGCTAAGCGTTTATATTGTAACCACATTCAGTTACATTCTCGATGTAGAAGTTTCGTCTACTGATGTGAAAATCTTTTAACCGTGTCAAACTTTCTGATCTTTCTCATTTCTTGTGCCGATAATTTTTGCTTATCTGACGTGCTAAATTTAGAATCCTTGCTTAGCACCCAACCTCATCTGGCAGGCTGATGTTTCGTAGTATTGGGCTCATAGAAGATTGTATTTCTTTGAATATAGTGCTTTCTTCACGTTCATGAATGGAGGAAGGGCTCTTTAACTTAAAAAAAAGAAAATAGAAAAAACTCCCACTTTATTGGAAAAGAATATGGGTCTCATCTCATGAGACAGGAACTTGGAATGATAACTTCAAGAAATGACTATCATGAAACATTCGAATTAATGATGATTATGAAAAATTGAGCATGTTGATTCTTTGAAGAGCAAGCACGACTGAGGATATCTGGTTTCTTTTGGTAAGCGACTGAAATTGTGTTTTTGGCTAAATTTTCAGTCTCCAGCTCCTTTGTGACTATGAACTCCTTTGTGATTGTGAATGGTGTTCTAATTGTAGGTTGATGAGAATGGCAGCGTCTCATTGAAGCATAAATTGACTGGCCACCTGAAGCCGGTTTCTTCTGTCTGCTGGAGTCCAGATGACCGACAGCTTCTCACTTGTGGAGTTGGGGAGACAGTGAGACGCTGGGATGTCTCTTCTGGTGAATGCCTCCATGTTTACGAGAAAGCTGGCCATGACCTCATATCATGTGCGTGGTTTCCAGATGGAAAATGGATATGTTATGGTGTTAGTGATCGGAGCATATGCATGTGCGACTTGGAGGGGAAAGAGATTGAATGCTGGAAAGGGCAGAGAACTCTTAGAATTTCTGATTTGGAAATTACTAGCGATGGGAAGCAGATCATAAGTATTTGTAGAGAAACTGCAATACTTTTACTTGACCGGGAAGCAAAATTTGAAAGAATGATAGAAGAACATCAAACGATAACTTCCTTCTCATTGTCAAAGGATAATAGATACTTGCTTGTTAATCTCTTGAATCAAGAGATCCATCTTTGGGATATACAAGGGGATCTCAAGCTGGTTGCAAAATACAGAGGTCTTAAGCGCAGTCGGTTTGTAATCAGGTCTTGTTTTGGTGGACTCAATCAGGCCTTTGTTGCCAGCGGTAGTGAAGACTCGCAGGTGTGTATTTTCCACTTAAACTTTACTTATAAAGATACAAGGCATATGCTTGCTCTTGGTAGCACAAAAGCACATAAGCCCGTCTCTTGGTTGTGTGAAACTACATATACATGGAGCTCATTAGGTGACTCTTTCATAACTGAGCATGTTGGTCTAACTCAATGTATAATTCTGCTTTAGGGAAATAGCAGAGTAGATGGGTGCATTACCTGTCAGTGTTTCTTTCTCAAAAAAAGGTTAAGTTTTTAACAACATGGCCTTGTACATTTGCATAAATTAAGCAATGATCGCATATCGCTGGAAATCCTACTTAAGAGGGTCTTGGGCTTACTGTTCACTTCAATGGATCTATACCGGCGATGCTGTCGATGAGTAGTCATGTGGGTTTTTGCTCTCTCTGTGTCCCCCCTCTCCCCCGCTCTCTGGGACATTATTGGCTCGATCATTGATTCATGTTGTTCAAGTTTGAAAGAGATATTCCGTCCTGAGTCATGACTTGACAATCAACTTCCAATAGCCAGCACTACGTTAGGCTGTTTATATCTTTTGTTGATTATAACTTGCCTTATTTTAGAGTTCCTGTAATTTGGCTAGTTATACGGTTGAGACTACTGCAAATATTCAATAATTGCTGTCCATTATCAGTGGCAAGTTTGTGAGTCAAGTCTTTTCCCTTGAGAATGCTCATGACGTTTTCTCTAATTATATGTACCGTGTACATGTGCATGCAACAGCGAGAGAAGGTTTTGTAGGAAGTTTTAGAAACTTTTCCTGTGAAAGTTTGATAGTGATACTTTATTGTTTGTTTGATTCTTTTCCCTTTTATTCTTATATTCACCAGTTTGGGTAGACAGAGAGGAGATTATGGAGGTTGAAGAAATTAATTTTGTGTGTTGAAGGAGTTTTTGAGTCCTTATTTAAGGTACTCTCTAGTAAAGATGAAGTTTCCTGTCATGTATTTAGGTTTACATTTGGCACAAAGGCTCGGGGGAGCTGATCGAGCCATTGCCGGGTCACTCGGGAGCTGTGAATTGCGTGAGCTGGAACCCAGCAAACCACCACATGTTGGCGTCAGCCAGTGATGACCGTACCATCCGGATATGGGGCTTGAATGAGTTAAACACAAGACACAAGGGTGCACGCTCCAACGGTGTCCACTACTGTAACGGCAATGGCACCAACTGAAGAAGAAGAAGAAAGATGATGGCCCATCAGTCGCTGATACTGCTTTCTTAGCCATTGCTTTGGTGTAAATACTCTTATGTTCATATAAAAAGCAGACACATTCATGTCAGACCAAGCATGTGAATCTTCAGCGAACTTTCCTGGTAATAAATTTTTACTATTTCATCATGACTTGTGGGCATCTGGTGAATAGAGCATCAATCTCACTCTGTTGTGCTCTGATTGTACACATTATAACCCATTTCTTGATTTTGTTTTCGTATCAGATTAACATGCTACTTGCTCGGGCAGATATTGAACTGGTACTTGTCTGTACGCTTACCATTATGCGGCTATTGCAAGTTCCAAATGTAAAAAAATCTGCAGCTTTTCTTTTACATAATATCTTTTGCGGGCTAAAGGAGTGCGTTGGCTGGTTTATATTGTAAGTTTCATACTCCTTTTGGTAGCCGGCGTGGAAAGTAAGAGACAAAAAGTACGCAAAAGGCCGTTCACTTCGGACCTGGAGCTACTCTCTCATTTTTCCATCTCATCGAGAGATTGTGTTCCTTTTAGGCCTGTCTTCTTGCTATGGTTTAGCTCATTGTCTCAGGATTTGAGCTGCCTAGTGCAGGACCTAGTGGCCTTTACCGCATGTATTTCGGCATTCATTTCCAAGTTCTTTTGCCGTAATCTTGTCCTTGGAGTTTGGCTTCTGGTACTCTTGTCGTGCCATTGTAGTTTCCTTCGGCACGAGGAGTGAACATCATTTCCTTTCAGAAGAAATGTAGGATAACATTCTGTGTTTTCACTTTTGAATATAGCCAAGCAATCTTTTTCGTCCCCGAAGTCGCTTATAACGACGGGGAGCGGAATGGTCATTGCCTTGGCTTTCTCCATTAAAGACCAATTTGAAAGTCGGGCACTGAAGGAACAAATTTGCTGCGAAAAGATCTAATCTAGAGGCGAAATCTCGGGATTTCGTTTGCTATGGCAACGGACGTTTTGTTCTGTCTTTTGTTGTCTATTCAGTTTTCTTGTAGCGTGTAGGCTAGTAAAGTAGAGCAAAGTTACAAGAAAAAGGGTCATGATAGGTGAACTGAAATAACCAAAAAAGAAAACTGAAATTGAGAAAATAGGGAAGCAATATAATTCATCAAGGGGAGGAGTAGATGTTACTGAAAAGATCAAAAAAAATTTTTTATCGATTTGATATTTTTGATATTCAGACCGCTTTTATCACGTCGGTCCAACGTTCATAAGATTTGTCGGTTGGATTAGAAGTCAAGAATATTCGAACACTGGCAATTATAAGGGCAAAGAGATCGAAAAGTGGGTCCGTTATGTGGTCTTTCGCATGGTTGCTAATAAAATTACCGACTAATATCAGGCTGGCAATTCCCTTTTTGAGCCATCTTCCAAATTACCAAGTCCAGTAAAAGTTTCCCCTCTGTCGCGGAGGCCGAGGACCGACCGGCACATTAGGGAGAGTCCATCAGATTCAGGTCGAGGATGGAGAAGCGTGGGGGCTATCCGATCGATCAACATCGTCTTGATAGGTCTTCAACCGTCTAATTTCGGTCATCGACAACACGAGTTTTCGAAACCGCCTTTTTTATCAATCGAAGAGCTCGGGTTCGGGTGTCCTTGTTCCAAAACCTTGTGGCAAAAAATGATACGAAAAGCTTGTTTACGAGGATTCTACTCTCATGTCATAAATGTCTCTTGAAGTGGTAAGAATAAGAGAAGCTTGTCGAAGATTTCGATGGATATCGACGATTTGCGCGGCCGTATGCGCTCGCCCACACGCATTTTCGTCACAAGAAGAAGGTTATATATGCCTTGAAAATGTTTAATATCAACAAAGTTTTCTTGATTCAACTTCGTCAATATGATTACTAATCTCTGGAACTCCACAACCAAAAACAAGATGGGGCAAAATCCAAGGTGGGATTCATACACTGGAGATTGATTTACAAGCTAAAAGCCCCCTCGCCCTTACGATGTTTAAGCCACGCTGAACGAGCTCGCGGTGCTCTCGACAAACTTTCTGGCTCCCTTGAACCATCTCTTGTCGCCCGCTTGAGCCTTGCAGATGTATAGCTTCCCGTCCTTGACGGTGGCGGTAATCAGCTGGTGCTTCCCTCCCTCGTCCCCGTCGGCGGTCCTCGTCAACACCGATACGAAGTAGTATTTCTTCCCACCGACCTCGGGGGTCGCCGACTCCAAGATGTTGGCTGTCGCCACGGCATCGCTCTCAAAACCACCCTGGACACCAAGATTTTTTTAGGTTCGCATTGAGAAAAAGGAGGAGGTCATACAAAGAGGGCAACAACAAAAGAGGGACGGATGAGAATCGACATCGCGACCTTTAACGGCGAGTCCGCGCGGGATACTTAATCAAGTCACCCGAATTTCCCCGATGACTCGACTATCGGTGAAATGGCCACTCCTTAATCATCTTATATGGGAGCTTCAAATTCCGGAAAACATGCAATTCGTACGATACATAGGGCTTGTTTCTAAGGTTGGAATAGCGATTGAAATGGTAATGTGGGACTAAAGATTACCTCGGAGTCAGTCTTGCCAAAGTAAGCCTGCTTGCCCAGCAAATAGTTGACCTGCAAAGAGATGAGAGGCGTTGTCATTAGCTCCTCCTGTGCTCATCTAAAACATTTCACACGACCCTTGAGAGGGAAGGTTTAGAGCTTTACCTCGGCGAGGAAGTCTTCGGGCGAGCCGTAGTCGGTGATGGATTTCTTCTCGGTGGGAGTGACCATGACGGAGACGTTGCTGGTGGTGTCGAAGTTGTCCTCATACCGGAGGACCTGGCCGGGGTACTCCACCTCTTTGCTCGGGTTCCACTTGGACGGAATCGACAGCTTGAACCCGTTCCCAGTGTACGGCAAGAAGTCCGTGTTGGTCTTCGGCTTCCCAAACACATTGGCTGCAACGGTTTCGCATCCGAAGGCTCGAATCAGACTCTTGCGAACACCGACGCGCAAATTCCAAACTCAAGAAGGGTGCCGGTTCGTGAACACCGCCGCCAAGGTCGGCGTGGCGGCGTAATTTGCACGATTCTTTTCATTTAAACGAGTACGTGCTAAGACACAAATACGAACTATCGGGGCGCTCTCGGAAGAACTAAACTTCCGATTCCATTTGGTTATGAACTCAACTCGAAACGGTATCCGAGCTTCGAGGGCTCGCGAGTCGAACTCCTCCGGACGCATTGCGCGCATGAACACTCCAGCTTGACCGTGTAGTAAACGATCAAGCACTCAGTTCCAGACTAACCATGTATCTCTTGACATCTAGTAGCCAATCGGAAACAATTCTAGCCTCGACTAACTAAAATCCCTCGAACAACAAGCAGCTAGTCTTATATATATATATATATATATATATATGAGCTTGTGACGAACGGGTGCACCAAGCGTTAGCAATGACAATCTAGTAGACCCAATGGAAAAGGCGAGGGGAAATGGCAGGCGTACCAGCTTCACCGTAGGCAGCATCGGCAGGGGACGCCTTGGACCCGACGGCCGCGGCCCCGATGAGCACCGTGAGGGCCAGGCGGCGCGACACGGCGGCGGCGCTCTCGTCCTCGCCGGCGGCCTGCTTTTGGGCGGCCCGGCACGATACTTGGGCGGGCTTGAAGCTCGGGGCGAAGTAGCGCTGGGACGGGGTCCTGGCGGGAGTGGTGAGCGCATTGTGGTGGAAGAAGCATGTGGTGGATGCCATCTCTCTCTCTCTCTCTCTCGCTGCCAACGCTTTGGTGCTCTGTATGGAGTGTGATTACGAAGGACGTGCGAAAAGAAAATGGGTCGGGGATTTAGCGGGGGAGGAACATGTGAAGGAGATCTGGCCGAACTCGGATATTGGATGTGGGAGAAATGGATGACGGGAAGATTTCATTTTTGATGTGGGATAAGGCTGCGGTGGTTCTCATTGGTGCCACGTGGCGTCTCGTGGCTCCGACAACTGCCACGTCAGCCGCGTGGCTTGTGGGAGGCCCAATTGGTGAAATTGGGCTCGTGTTTCGAGTGGCACCGGCAGAGATAGCCCACTTACCCCTTTATTTTTTTTGGTAACCCTATGTTTCATGGGATTTGTTTCGAGATGAAAATTGGTGTCTCGATCAAATTCCTCGCACCTGCTTTCTTCCGTCTCTTCAATCCGGTCGAGGGTAGACCATCTACGGCGATATTTAAGAAGACTACTTATCTTGACTCGACCTCGATAAGGCTAAAGTATGTAATTACAGACGTTTTGGAGAAAAGAATAAAAAAAAGTTATGAGCTTATTGCATTTATACCAATTCAATTCTAAACATTTTGGTTAGACTAATTTAATTCTAAATTTTTTCACATTAGTATTAATTCAGTCCATCCAATCAATTTAGACCAAAAATTGCTGACGTTGATGCTAGCCGTCCTACGTGACGTGGCCAGTGCCAACATTGACACTTTTTTATATAATTTTTAAATTTTTAAATTTTTTTCCTTTCCCCTTTCTTTTTGTTGGTGGTTGATCGCCGTCCATCGGCCACAGGCGAGGGTTGGCGCTGCGCCTGGGCAATGGCAAAAAGTCAACGAAGCCCCCCTATGCCAAATCTAGCGAAGGGGGCCTTGCCGGCCATGGTTGTGGCCGGTGGTTGGCCACCGGCCATCAGCAAAAAGGAAAGGAAAAGAAAAAAAAAGAAAGGAAAAAAAAAGAAAATTTGAAAATTATTAAAAAAATATCTGCAGCAACGCCAGTCGTGCCACGTAAGACGGACGGCATCCACATCAGCAATTTCTAACTTAAATTGGCTGATAAATGGAATTGGTACAAACGTAAAAAGGTATAGAACTATATTTATGATTGAATTGATACCAATGTAATAGGTCTATGACTTTTTTTATACTTTATCCGATGTTTCTGAGACTCGAATATCATCTCGAAGTTTGGTACGAAATACTTTCCTTTTAGATGGAGGAACGTGACGCCCAACACGATGTCAAGTGTGGCCAATCCTTTACTTAATCTTGTCAAGCATAACTTGACGTGAGGGAAGTCCCCTGATTAGAAGTCAAATCTCTAACGGAACTTTAGAAGTCACCCCAGCTAAGGATGTCCGGAATCCAATTGCATTTATTCACTTGAAGCTTCGGTAGACGGTGCCCTAGACGTTACTTTTGTGCAACATAGGCGTCTTTGACCTGAAACGCGTGATGAAATAAGCCAATTCCGAATAAGCTTCTGCTTCTTTCAATTATTCTTTTCGCAGTTTTCAAATTCCGAACGCAGTTTTCTTTTCTCGATACGTAGCCGCGTTCAAATTTGAGGGACGCCGGTCGGCGAATTCGGCGAAATCCGAGCTTAGGGAGGCAAGATATCGAGATGAATTTCAAAGCTGATTAGTTCCCTCAACGGTCCAAAATTCATGATCAAGGCTCGTTAAAGTAGTGAATCCCCGCAATCTGGTTCAAGAATGGTAGGTGCACGAGCCAGATGAGATGATGAACGTTGGACCCAACCCCGTCCGCTTTACACCTTCACGTGCCTCGACAGGATTAGGATATAATAAGCAAAAAGTCTTTTTCCCATTATCATAAAGCGAAAACGTGCCTTTCCACACAAAAAAAATTATTCCCGACATGCTCTTTTCTACTAAAATTATAAAAAGGGTCGGAAGTGATTGCTGAGTATTTATGAGTAATTAAACCATATTATCTCGATCCTCGAGATTTTGCTCAAAAGATATATTTATTCTCACGATTTCTCACTAGATTCACTCGATTTATGGTTCTGTAGATTCACCTCCATACTTTACAAATATATCAAAAGCAACTTCACTATGGCACAGCTCGACGCGTTGCGATCCATTCGCTTTTAGAGACGACTTTTCCACTGAATCGATTAACGCGACGCGATCTGATTCCCAATTTGGACTGAGTGTTACTAGTATTCATTTGTGTGTTTTGCTTAATGTGGCCCGACCTCATATGCTTGCGGTTACTATTTATTGCAAAGCTAATGGAGAGTCAATTAATTTGACTATACTATCTACTAGCCAACCATGCTATCATGAGAAACGTCAATAAAAAAAAAAATCAGTATAAAATACAAGGAATTCCTTGTTGCTATACATAGATTATTGCAATCTTTCAGTTGTACGTGGGAATAGTTCACCCGTATATCTTGTTAGCCAAGTAAATATAGATAACATAACGAAGAATAAGCAAATATATGAGCTGTACACATCCGCATGAAATTGATTGTGTAGCAAAAAATATCAAACTAGTACATTTGTGCAACATTTACCTCCTATTATTTTTAGTTAGCGTATCAAGCATGTATATTCCTACTTAATTTTTTTTTCTGGTAAATTCAATAAATTGTATAGCCACCAAAGAGAATACTAGTTTGAATTCCCTTGATTTGTTGAAATAAATGTCGTTTTTTTTTTAATTATCAAATTACCATATGTTTGGACAGCTTTTCTTGGACGCAAACCGAAGCGTTTCATTTTATTAACAATGAAGAAAACTCCAGTTGTCGTCGAAAACGGAGGACAACGATATCGCCTTTGAGTTTGAGTTTCGTTTGTTTCGATTTTTCTTGAAAAAGAATTTATTATTTTTCCTCTCCAAACATCCAAAATAATGAAAAAAAAAAGTGTTCTTAAGCTTTAAAAAAGCATGAAGAAATTTTAAATGCACGTTTTAAAAGAAAAGAGGTTATTCAATATTAGAGGGGAAAAAGTGGAAAAGAAAGCCAGAATTCGCAGACTTGTTTTAATTTTTTGAAGATAATGACATAAATAGTCCCGAACTTTTGCTTAATGTGGTCTATGAAATTTTAATTTATTTAACGTGTTCCCTGAAATTTACCTCAATGTGAAACATAGTCCATAAACTTTTAAATTGTTCAATGTGATCGCTGGACTTTTGCTACATATTCAATTTAGTCCATAAACTATATGGAAATGTTTAATATTCTCCTTACATTAATTCAAGTTCATCGATAACATTAAATATTATTGAATAAATTTAAAATTCAATGATCATATTGCAATTTGGGGTATTGTGTCATTTTTTCCCTTTGCTGGAGAAAAACCGTAAATAAATAATTTCAAGAGTCAAATCGAGTCAAGCGGGTGTCCACGGGCAAAATATATATTTTTCTTTTTGGGCACAAAAGGGCTTATAAATATCAACCAGTCTTACGGGAATCTTTCGTTAACCAATCGAATCTGAAGGCTCCATAGCTCGGCCCCCTCTCTCGCTCTCTCTCTCTCTCTCTCTGCTTCCTTCGATGCTCCCGAGCTGCGTCTCTCTCAGCTACTGATCTTCAGCAACAGCAAGAAGAAGAAGAAGAAGAAGAAGAAGAAGAAGGAGAGCAGTGCTCTTTCGCATCCGGTTTGTGACCTTCGGGTCTTCGATTTGCCGTTTGCTTTTTCTGCGCGGCGCATTTCTGCACTCCCCGTCCCTTTTATCCAGCGGCCTTGATTCGTTCACCGGTTGCATGACTCAACGCCGATCGCGGCTGATTTTCTTCGCTTGCTTAGTGAAATGCTAGGCTTATTTATGTGATCATTCCTTCACGAATCGGTGATTCTCGTCTTTCGGCATCGTGCAGTGGTCGTACAATTTCTTGGTTTGTGTGTTTTGCTTCGGTGACGTTTTTTCTCCTGCGTTTGAGTGTATGTACACTGTGGCTAGCTCATCGATCGCGGTGGTTTCGTCATGCGTGTGTGACGAAATGCTGCTTTCGGGGGCGGAATCAACCGTGGAGATGAGACGATTTTCGCGCGAATTGCTGCTTGTTGTACTTAGACACCGATCGGTGATGGTAATGCATGTTTTTCCCCATTTGTAAGGGCCTCGGAGCAGTTCGCTACTAAGATGAGTGCAGTGTATGTGAACGGTTATTCCTGCACCTAGGACACAGTCTTGGCATCTTCCTCGAGGGCTTTGTCGAGGATATGTTGATTCTTGTTATTGATGGTTGGCTTCTGCGGTTTGTTGATGCCGATATGTGCTGTGCATGACGGTGGAATTTAATTAACCGCTATCAGTCTAGGACCATCTAAGTTGCTCTGGTGTCAGCTTATGTTTAGGTTTAAAAGGTTCTGTGGACGTCCAGAAATTGAAAAATGAGGCAGCACCATGGTGCTTCAGAATTGATATGATGCAGCTGATGGTCAAGAATTTCAACTGTCCAATCTTTTGCCGTTGGAGCTTAAATTTTGGCTGGTTAATAATGTGTACTGGGTTGCCTCTGCATATAGAATTAACTTCAGGAATAAGTTAACAAAGTTGTGCCTCATCTTCTCATGATATTGCTTCCGATCATCTCATAAGGATTAGGATTTACGCATTCTCTTGCATGACCTAAATGTCTGAAAGGTTTGCTTTATTGAATTCCAGGAACAATGCCTGAGAAAATAACAGCTGAGAATTTATTGAACGAGATTGTGGAAACAATCGCTGAAAATGTTCCTAAGCAGAAGTCTGTTTCATTCCTTGAGGGGGACAAGTCCGACACAGTTGCTTCTCAATTTAATAGGCTCTTTGGACGCCAGAAGCCGCTTCACCGTCTCTTTGGGGGTGGAAAATGTACGATATCCTGATTATTTTTGTTAATTTGGTGAGTTGTGATGCTTTCTGAACATATTCCCGACCAAATTGTGCAGCTGCTGATGTGTTACTGTGGAGGAACAAGAAGATCTCAGCAAGTGTCTTAGCTGGTGCAACTGCTATATGGGTGCTTTTTGAATGGCTTGACTACCACTTTCTGACGCTTGTATCTTTCGCTCTGATCCTTGGCATGCTAGCTCAGTTTCTGTGGTCAAATGTTTCTGGCTTACTGAGCAGGTTAACAAATTCCTACACGTGTTCTTCCCTTTTTCTTGATTCAATAGATAATTTTCAATATCGCTAGGTTCTATAAGAATTTTTGCTTTTGTAGCAGGTCAGCATCCAAACCCCCTCGTCTTGTGGTGCCTAATGATCTGTTTGTTAACATCGGGAAGTCAGTAGGAGTTGAGGTTAACCAAGCTTTGGAACATCTCCAGGATGTTGCTCTGGGAGGAAACTTAAAACAATTTCTCATTGTGAGTTCAAATTTTCCTTTTTCTTCTTGGGTGTTGTCATTGTATGTGTACGATGTGATGTCCTTGATAGTAGTCCTTTTCTTCTTTTATTGTTGCTTGCATCAAGGCAGTTGGTTGTCAAACATCTCATGTCTATATGTATCATCTTTGGAGTATGGTGCTGATGGGCGAAGGAGTATGACATGAACATCATGATTATTTCTGTGGCTGTGATATGTGATTGACTTTTTTTTAAGATATTGAATTGGACTACACTATATCAACAGTCTAAATTTGGTGTACTCGTACACAAGTTTTTATGAATTATTCTTGGTAGAGAATCTCTTGATGGTGGGTGATGTCTCTGCTGGATAATTTTGGTAGATGGACAGTATCTTGTTGTTAATTTTGAATCAAGGGTGTTTCTCGTCATATCTATCAAATCACCACTAATTGCACAATGACTACATGGAAATTCTTAGGTGACTGACTGTGGATGATTAGACTATCATACGCCATGAGTGCAAAAATCAAATTATGGTATGAGAGAACTTTCTCTAATGTGCATATGATACGACATTGCATTAACAGAACCGGCATAGCTTAACCACCCACAACAGCCTTTGCCACATTTAAAACTCCTCTTCTTAGATGTGAGTTTTTGATTTCCTTGTTTGTTGTGCAATATCTTACAAGCCTAATTTGGTCATCAGCATGTTGTTGTTGCCATTTTAAATGTTTTGCGACATTTAAATTCTGCTGACAGCACACTGATAGTTTATAATTTAACAGTTAGTCCATAGTTAAGCAATACAAGATATTTCATGCTCAGCTTCTAATGCTTTTCTGATGTAAGAAACTCATTCCGTTTGTAAGTTGCAACGAGCTTAGTAGTCAGCTTGTCTTGGCAATGTTTGCTCTGATAACGAGATGCTTTGCAGGTCATGGGGATCCTATGGGCTGCAGCTATAATAGGGAGCTGGTGCAATTTTATAACAGTGTTATACATTGGTAAGAAGAGATTTTGCATGAGAATATATTCCTCCATCGTTAGTATTATTTTAGCTAGTAGTCTGGAGTCTGAGAGCATGGTGCCTGTGTCTATCTTGATGGCTGCCTTAATTTCATGTGAAATCAGCATCACTGACCCTGACAACAAGCTTAATCTTGGAACATACGCAATGTGTTTCATGTTAACGATCAGGGACAAAGAATGATCAACACTTGCATGGTTCCTTCAATCATAAAATCCTGGAAACTTTCAACTTCCCACGGGAATGCATCAGCCCATGCTGTTATACACTATCTTCTAGAAAGCATATTGACAATGGGGGTTTATGTAATTTTGAGGAACTTGAAAGAATTGGTTAAAGATAGGATAATCTCAAGGAAAAAAAATCAATCACAATCAGGACCTTCACTTTTGCACGGTACTCTGCTGCTTTATAGATATTTTATAGGATTATAACCCATAATTAGCGGAAGAGAGCTGTTTTCTTCTTCCACAGCAATAGACCGAGTTTTTAGTGTATAAGCTAATTCATTGCAGTCAACAGTAAAAGACTTTTACAGGATCATTTCACTTGTGTCTTCTCATGGTTCATACTTCTTTTCAGTGATTATATGGCTAAAAAGTTCCTTCTTGCTGAAGGTTTTGTTGCTGCTCACACATTGCCTGTTCTGTACGAGCGATACGAAAATCAAGTCGACAGCTTCGGCGACCAGGTCCTGGACCAGCTTCAGCATCACTATCGTAAATTGGATACTGGTTTTCTCAGCAAGATCCCCAAAGGGAAGCTCAGGGTCAAGAAGTTCGAATAGATTACCCTATGAAAGTGCACGAGATTGATTGATACATCTCCCTATCATCTCTCATGCCAGCCATTCATGGGCCCTGAGCAGATATTAGTTATATGAATACTTTTTACATGATCATATTAAGGCTGTGCAGAGTCGTTCTTGTGCCTTGAACTGTGGCTTATGTTAATGAGTATTCCCCATTCCGATACGCAGTAACTGACACTGAAGTGGGAGAACTAGAAGAAAAAGGTTCAAAGGCGGGCATTTGTTCGTTCACTGGTCAGTTTTTTCTTTCGGCTGATTCTTTTCCTCTAGTGGGATGCTCCTGGTAAGGCCGGAAATTCATTGTCGAGATTCCAAATGCGATTCGATTGAGACACGATGATAGCGAGGTGTATTTCTTCCGGAGAAGTCCTAGTGATGCTTCCCTGAAAAAACTTTCACCCGTCGCAATTTGAGCAATCGTTGGTTATAACATAGAGAAGGTCTCACAGATTAACCCATGAGTACCTATTAATTATCGACATCTAACTTTTGCACCCCAAAGTTTTCATTCGCATTTCTGAAATTTGGGGATTTTATGCACCAAAGCCTCGATACCAGAACGTGGCCACTCTGATATTCTTTCAGAATTTGTTAGTAGATTCACCGGAAGTCTTCAAGATTAGTGGACATCTCATTCTGAACAAGACCAGATCGCTTTCTTGGTCATACAATACTTCAATCAAGTAATCCGGATTTTGCATCAGTTTTTCATTGGCAGTCCCGTTCTTTGAGAGAAAATGTTGCTCTTATAAAAGAAAAGACCTCGACAAGCATTTCAAAAAGGCGCCGAAGCTATTCAATGTCATAGGAGCAGACCCGAGTCTCAAACCGGTCTTACCATCGTCCATTCCATAGCAAATTGCTAAGCAGTCGGAAGATCTTTCTAGACCAGAAGAGTTGTAGATGCTGCACTCTGGAGAATTCCAGCAAACTATTCATATTGCCATAGATGAAATATGCTTTCCAAGGAAATCAATTAAGGATTACTCGCATTATAATGGGGAATTCGCCAAAGCCTGCCACAAGCCCGGCCTGCAAATTAAGTGCCCACGTAAGTTATAATTATAACGCTTCTTCTTGTACATGGCTCCAGCAAGAAGAAGAGGCATTTTAGGAAATATCAATTCAAATCCTCCATAAGAAGAAAAGGATAATGGAAATTTCCTCGCAAAAGGAGATCCTCAGGCAAGAAGAAAGAGGAAAGATGCTTTATCTGTGGTCGCAAAGGGCACTCTGCCAAAAAAATGTCCTCAGGCTAAAAAGAAAGGCATACATATGCTAGAAAAAAATTAAGGGAAAATTACCAAAAAGTCGTAAATTTATTGTAATTGTACCAATTCATTTCCGCTCTAAAAATGAAAAAATACTTCGAAAGTAAAAAACTGAAGTTATTTTAACAAACGAATTTCTACTCCAGAAACGCTTCTGGAGCAGAAATTTTACTTCTTGAGAGTTGCCATGCGCGCCCTAAGCATATTGGAAAATGGAGTTTATCCAGCAAGCATATTGCAATCTACAACCAAAAGTTCACACCACCATGATTTTTCTTTCTCTAACTGAAGAGTCCGTATCTACCCTAGTGAAGTAGGAGTCTCGGAGCTTAAATGTGCAAATCCTAGCGCAAGGGTTCATAGGACATTTGGCTGTAGCAGCATTGTAGACATTCCACAAGAATATAGGGAATTCCAAAGAGTTCTCTGCCAAAGTCTATGTGGCCCTATGCTTATCAAGAAGAAGTCCCGTGGGATTGCTCCAAGGATTATGAATCAACTAGAGAAGCCGTTCAGTAAGCTCTGTCAGATTTCATAGCGAACCCAATCAAATCCTACGCAATCTTCTAAAGATACATAAGCCCCTTTTTCTCTAGACATTTGGGGATTATGGAAATTATGGTCCTAATCTTAGATTTGCTAAATCTTGACAACTGGCCACAACCAAGCATCGATCCTCGGAGAGAATCTATTGCTAGTACTGGTAAATCCAGCTCCAGTGCTCCTCAGCTAGACAGGTCGCACCCACATCAGAGGCACCGACTCCCGGTACCAGTAGAAGTCGGGCACAATTAGAAACTCTCTCTCCAATTAGGGCGCACCAGTCCAAGACATTCTGATTGATTCCAGCTTAGATAACGGAGATCGAGTTCCCGATCTTCGCTCTCGACAAGTATTCAGTCTTAAACAGCCCGTCAATTCTATTATTGTATTATGTGAGACAAGCACTTTTATTATTGTCCTTCGTTTCTGTAAAAGCATCTTGCATATGCTCGTGAGCGTGTCCTGTCTGCAGTGTCTTGAATTATTGTCCTATGGTTGATTTATTAGGGCCTAATAAGTCCGCAAAAACCCTTGGCTCCGCCTACGTAAGGGTAATTTCTCCAAAAAAACAAAATGGATGAGATCAGAGTTTGAGAAAATCTCAAGCGCATATACATTCTCTATGGCTTTCTACGTACTTTCTTCTCTTCCTCAAAGTTCGATGTCATTAAAAGCTTAGGGTTATACCGTTAGTTCAATAAGATGAATTGGTTTTGTAAGTATGTTCTCCACTTATTATTCTGTGGATCTTGTGGATCAAAAAACTTCTGAGGCCTGAGAGCCTTATGTTATAGATTAATGATTTATGGAGACTACCCTATAAAAGATAGAGGAAGGGCCGTGTATTACGGGAATGTCATAATTGTCTCAGAATTTTCATTGCATTTCCTTATATTTAGCAATAAGAGACATTGTAGAATTGTGCTAATTGACCTTACATATAGAACGACCGTCGTCGAATTGGTCGAAGCTCGCGAATCCTTCAATTCATATCGAAATTGCACCTTTCTCACGTTGATCATTTCCCGAGCTCTGATTAAGCTAGGCAAGGCCTAGTAAGGACCTAAAAGGCATGACCATCGGCTTTCCACGTGCGAGGGTTGGCCCACGGCTGAACCAGGGGGCTCATGCGAGCCTCCCTCATTCTCGTGCTTGGCCGTGCACGACGCGGGGGCATGTCATTCTCGACCCGAATTCCTTGCCATTCTCATTCCCAAACTGCAGGCATCAGAACCATTTGTAGGCTCTAAACTAAAAGCCCTTCATGTTTGGGACACAAACTAAGTGAGTACAACTCAGGCAGCTGCAAAATCTCCAACCTAATGCTGCTGGGGAATGACCAATTTCATAGCCCAGAGTCCAGCAATTTCGTGAAGATTAAGCTCACTGACATTGGACATGAGCGTAGATGCTAGAGATATATTCTGGGCACCAAAAGTTTACTTGCATGGCATCAACTCAACATAGTCACATGGTCAGGACGTTGCGTCCTTTCTTCACATGACATCAAAAATCAAAAGTCATGTTGGATGAAATTTCTTCTATTGAGAAATGAAGAAAGGACATGGCCGTAACCCCTAATAAAGAATTTTCTTTTATCTTAGTACCATGCACGATCTCGAATTTCTAGGCATGACTTGCTTAAAATATCTTTTAAGTAGTAACTGTGTTAACGATTTACGTCATTTCTGACACACTGGAATTGAAATTAGTCATCGATATTACAAATGGAAAGCACCTAATTCTTTGAACCAAGAATTATCTCTTTGATCATTTTACTATGCCATGTGTCAATGACAGAACAGGTCAGACAATATTCGAGACGCAACATACTCTGTCCCATGAGAGAGCTCTTTGACCCAAAGCTAGAAACCTCTTTGAGACCGTACAGGTTCCATGCTGTCAATGCACCTGCACGTGAAAACGTAGCCAAAGAGTGTGCATGAATTGGTGACTCCATGTGTGGAATGTGCACAACAGGCACCTTCCATGAGCTCAGCTCATGTCTGATTACCCCACATGCCTGTTGGGGCTAAGTGTGTGGAAAATTGCTTGACCATGTCACCTCTCACACCTTTTCACCCTCAGATTTGTGTTCTAGATTCTCACCATATTTCCCATATTATTGTTTTTTTCTCTTAAAGTGAAAAAAAAGTGGGGGGAGAGAGAGAGAGAGAAAGAGAGAAAAGGACTGCAATATGAGAATTGACCCATGTGTGACTGGAGATTTTTGAATGCACTGACAATGCCACTATGTGTGTATATTGAGCTGCCTATAAATACAAGTCTTTGTGGCTTCATTTTGTTCACCGCACATTGCTTGGTTTAGACTTGTTCCAAGGAAAGTGTTCACACATAACGCAACCATTCATTTACATTATGGTGATTGTCAACAGCAAACAACCTGGTTTGCCCTGCCCTATGCTGGTCGTCAACTGCTTCCCGGTTTCGGTCACCGTGTCTCCCATCATTAACTTCAGAGAAGGTGACGGGGATGATGACGACGACGACGACGATGGTGGGGTTGCACCAGCAGCTTAGATATTGCGCCGTTGCTTGCAGATTTGCTACTACTGGTATTAGGGTTTACATCCATCAAGGAGAAGAATCAGCTATTCCCATAATATCTATGCTAGGGTAAATTGCTGATTGAAGCTTCATAAGTGTGATGCTCACCAGCAGCTGCTTGGCAACGTAAAGCTGGGACATCCACAAGAAATAATTCGAGTCATGTAAGGTTTTTCGTTACTGTTGAGTTCATATCTAGTAATCCTCAACAAGTAGTTAGTAGTTACC
>BCNH02000001.1:20589256-20639100 GCA_001662345.2 Metrosideros polymorpha var. glaberrima
ATGCCATTGGGTCAGATAATTTTTGGGGTAAATGTGTCACACGGATAGAAATTTAAGGTTTTTTGTATCACAAAAAGAAGTTTGGAGTAAATTTGTCACACCATATAAGTTTGGAGTAAATATGTCACAGAATGCAACGTTTGGGATTTTTGGTGGCTTTTTCCGTTTAATTAATTTAGTCACAAATCTTTCAGCGATTCTTCAATGTAATCCTTCTAGCCAGTTGTGGCCTAAAAATTGCTGAGATGACGGTCCAATCAGCATTGGCCAACTACGTGGCATAGTCAACGTTAATGTTGACGATTTTTGCGATTTTTTTAAAAGTTTTTTTAAAAGTTTTTTTATTTTTATTTTTATTTTTGTTCTTTTCTTTTCTTTTTCCTCTGAACTCGAACCAAACTCACTCTTCTACAACTGCAAACAGTTAGACAAACAAAACAAATTGTCCATAAATCAAAATCTTCACTCAAATTTGTCTTTCGATTTGGAGTTCATCGTTTGAGTTTCCGGATACTCGTTTCGCAATTGCGAAACTTATCCGATGCTTCATCGGAGAATGATTCTTCAATTTCGTCGTTCACGTATTCGTTGAAGAAATCTCCTTAAATGATCATCTTCATCGCAGGAAATAACCAGACAAGTTGCCCTCATCGACCACCCCTCACCCAGGCGAGCTTTAGGAGAGTGAACAACATTGATGACACAGAGAGAGAAATAGGAACAGACGAAGAAGCGAGCTACGCAGATCGAGCGATCAGAGATAGAACAGAACACGATTGAGGAAAATAAAATCAAGAGTTACCATTGAGCGCGGAGTTATTGGAGAAGGCCTCGCGATGGAGGCGATTCCTGCCATTTCTGATCTAGAGGTTGAATTGAAAAGAACAAAAAAGGAAAAGGAAATTTAAGAAAACTTTAAAATAATTGTAAAAGTTAATTGTACTATGTCGAACGACTGACATTCACAGTAGTGATTTTCGATCAAAATTGACTGGAAGAATTATATTGGCAATTTTCAAATTGTTTGGGATTAAATTGATTAAAATTAAAAATTTAATAATGAATTAGCCGTGGTATAATAAGGTTATGATTTTTTTTTGGAGAATTATCTCATTTTCTAGGGCAAGGGTATTAGTGTTGACTAGCTTTGAAATAAAGTTTCTATTAAGTAATGTTGCTATGACTTATCGAGCAATTAAAAAAATAATAGATTAAATTGAGGGCGCTTCTAATAAAAAATAACTTTGCAACTCTCAAATGCATTGTCTATCTCATGATCTGTGTAATTAGCACATTAAAAATTGCAATAATTTCACTAAAGGGTATAGCTAACTAGTATTCGGGGAAGCTCATTGACGGGACCCACTAAAAAATTACTGCCTTGAATTTTTTATCACATCGATGACCCCTACATTTCTAATTTAATAATTTTATAAATAGTTAAGGAATACTTGGAATGTACTCGTTGCGGAACCATGAAATGATGAAGTCATCACATAGTTGACAACTCGAAATCGATGAGATCACCGAAGTGGACAGGTGGAACCAATACATAACTAAACTATCACTTTCGTTTACTTCTGGCAACTTGCCCGATTGATATAAATTAGTATAACAAATTCTATAGACATATCTTGATTTTTTTTTTTGCTTGTCATTATTAAACGAAAGAATTACCGAAAATTTACATCACGCGTCACGAAAATATAATTAACAGGGGAAAAAAAAAAACCAGAAATGGACCGTCCAGGGATTGTCAATTGGAAAATTCAAATTCCGCGTAGTTACAGAATATCGCTTCCCTGGTCAAAATCTGATCGTCTATCAACAATCCGATTGACTTGACGCGTGAAATTCCCGGAACACCTTCGCCGCCCGTCGGGGCTCCGGTGTCTCCCCCCCCCCGGATCATCACCAACCCTGAACCGGCCATCTCCGATCGGGATCCGGCAGCCACGACGAGAGCTTCTTGATCGGCTTCGTCGTCCCGCACTCCTCCGCCTCTTGCCGCCGCGGCCGTCCGTCGTCGCCGGAGGCTTTTCCGAAGCTGAAGACCCTGTTGAGAAACGACGCCACCCTGCCGCTCATCCTCCTGCGGTTGCCACCTAAGCTGCTGTGGTCGGTGCCGAGCCTCATGGACTCCGACAGCCGCTCGTAGCCGGCGACACTAGCGCATTCGGCGGTGATGGACTCCGACAGGAGGAGGGAGCTGTTGGATCTGCCCAGCTTCGAGAAGGACCGTCCACCTTGCAGCCTGAAGCTTCCGGTGAGCTCCATCATCAGATCTTCGTTCGTTCGAGAGAGAGAGAGCAGGTTTCGACACGGGTTTACTTTCTCTCTCTCTCTCTCTCTCTCTTTCTCTTTCGAGGCTTGGCTTTCATTCAGGCGAGGTATGATGTGGAAGAGAAGAAGTTGATCATTTAGTATA
Source organism: Metrosideros polymorpha var. glaberrima (assembly GCA_001662345.2). Classification (NCBI taxonomy): domain Eukaryota; kingdom Viridiplantae; phylum Streptophyta; class Magnoliopsida; order Myrtales; family Myrtaceae; genus Metrosideros; species Metrosideros polymorpha. Next base: position 20,591,685 of record BCNH02000001.1, read on the forward strand.
TGTTTATTTAATTCCATTGATGGGAGTAGTGTGTTTCTCACGTTGGATTAACTTAAGGATCAATGGATGGGCTGCTGTACGACATTGACGAAAGTAGACATAGAATTTTCCGAGAAAACTCGAAAAAGCGAATTTGAGGATTTTGGTATGTTTCGATTTTCTCACGGACGTTCCAGTGTACTTATCGAAATATCCTCTTTTATCGCTCTCTCTTCAATTTATTATTTCTTCTATATTAGGCTAACCCACAAAACTGTTTTTTTTATTTTATTATTTCTATCATCTCTCTTATGTTATTAACTTTATAATATAAATGTCAAATTTCACCTAACAAGATATTATGTTATCTCACATCCTATTATCACTTTGGCTAGAGAACATTGTTAATTTCAATTTATGATCTTACAATTTTTAATAACAAAAGTTATATAGAATGTTAGAAACTTCTAGTTTTGACGGCTTATGAATATATTGTCTATTTTTTTACGTTGGTTTGAGGGAAACTTTGCTTGAAAGTTGAAAATTAAAAATTCAATCTAATTATCTACCCGATTTTGACATTGTGGTTGTTTCTATGGAATAAGTTCGTAGGTTTTTAAAGTTAAATATCACTATTTTGTACTTTCTTTAGAGCTTTTGACTTTTTAATAATAATTGCAAGACAAGGGTTGATAATTTATTCACATCTTCTTCACTTTCAAAGCACATCATATTTTTTTAGAAGAAAGTTTTAGGCTTGTAGGATTAGAACAGCAAGAAGTTTCCTTTTCTTTTCTTTTTCCTTTATGCATTTATCTTTTGTTAGTATTTAGATATGATCTAAATATAAATATGTTTGACATTTGATCATACTTCTAACAAATTAACCTTTTTTCTCAAATGATGGAGGCCTCGTCAGGGGTAATTAGGTCAATATCCCCCAAATGATGCTCCCTCATTTTTTTTTATTATGATTTATATTTGATTGCTTGCTTCCATGAACTGTCCAAATCATTTCCTAACAATCACATACACACACATATATATATCGCGAGAGACTTCTCGGCAACCATCCTAAGCAATTTTGAAAAGCCAATGGAACGACGAGATCTTCTCTACACTACACGGAGACCTCTCGCGATGTCTCTGCAAATCTCAGCCGTCGAAAATAATTTCAAATTTATAAATTAAAGCGAGAGGGAAGAGTAATTATGACGTGGAGGAGAGGATGCCCGAAGGAGGTGAATCCGACGTGGACCGCGCGAAGGCCACGTTTCTTGTCTCGCTCCTCTCAGCCCACCAGATTTCCGGTACTCTTCTACCTCACAACACTTGTGCGAGCTCTGCTCTGTTTCGTCTCTCTCTCTTGCTCTTTGCCTTCTCCGTTTCTTTCTGTCTCGGGTAGGATTCGGCTATCAAGATTCCGACACCCCATTGATTTTCTCGCCTCCGCTCGCGACAGGAAGAGGCAAAAGGAGACGAGCCCTTTTGACTTCGGTCGAGCCCGGTCGTGGAGGTTGTTCTATTGGAGGGGAAGGCCATGGCTCTGCACCTGAGCAGCGCTGCGCCGGCGTGCTTCGCCGTCGCCAGCCGCGCGAGGAGTCGCAAGGTGAGAGCCGTCGCGTCGGAGGACTTCGCCACCTTGAGAGCGTCGGAGGAGGAGGAGAAGGTGAAGCTGGGCGGTTCAGATTTGAAGGTGACGAAGCTCGGGATCGGAGCCTGGTCTTGGGGCGACACCAGCTACTGGAACAACTTCCAATGGGACGGTAATTGAGCTCGCCGTACATGGTCATGATGATTTTCGTGAATGTTGATGAATTCCTGCCTCAATAAATGGTGCTTAATTATGTCGAACAATTCCATTCCCACCAACTCTTTTATCACCATACATTACATGCCTGGTTAAGAGCTCTAAGTTCTATTCAACTTGTGTAGAAGTCAAATTCGGTGGATGTGATTTATTTGCTGTTGGGTCTTGGACTGGTATGCACGTTGCAGTTCATTTGGTTGGGAAGCTCCACATGAACGTTAAAATTCGGTGGATGCGACTTATTTGCTGCTTCAGTTCTGGCTTTTGTTCTAACATGAATATTCGTGGTCTGCCATCCCAATTACCATTGTGTCGTAAACAAGGCCATTCTGTTGCTCTACCCTTGAATCATCTATCTCCGAGTACACTCGCCGCATAATTAGTTGCACCACTGACTATCTATAGTGTGAGCGACAATCCCTGAACTGTGCGTTTGCCTGAGGTACGTGGTCCGTGGACCCTATCTGTGAACTTCTAGCTTTACTGACAATGATTGGGCTTTATGATTTTTCAGAACTGCAGAGATGCCTAAATGTCAGCTACCCTATATTTGGCTTTCTATTTCTGCATCTTTTGCTGAAGTGCAATTGAAACCGAAAGCCATGATACTGTGCCTTAAACTGATTCATACCTCTCTGATTCCTTTTTGGGGATTGGCTTTTAGTACTGTTAGGTTTTGCTTTGCCTAGTTTCTCTTGAAGGATGAAACTGAAAGTGAACAAAACATAAAGTGGTCGTTGTTCACCTTCTTCTGGGAAATGTAAGTTTGTGGCAAGTTGGTGGCTCCTCATTTAAAGGAAGTCCTCCACTTAACTCAGAGCACTTACTGAGTTCCGTTTTCAGCTTCTTCTCAATCACATCGCAGTTTCATTCTTGTTTTCAGATTATCCCTTGAGACAATCCATCTTGAAACATTGTCTTGTGATTTGATGGCAGATAGAAAGATGAAGGCTGCAAAGGGCGCTTTTGATAGCAGTATTGATAGTGGAATAACCCTGTTTGATACTGCTGAGGTTTATGGGTCAAGGGTGAGAAGTGAATCCAGACTGCTCTGTTTGTTCGATGAATTTATGGAAATTCTGTAATCCAAGAGAGAGTACATCACTGTAGTCTTGCTTTTGCAGATGTCATTTGGTGCTATAAACTCAGAAACTCTTCTGGGCAGGTATTACTCTATTCTGGGTCGTGTAGATTTTCATCTAGTCATTCTGACATGAATTGTGATTGTTGCTGTTTAATTTCTTGAAGATTCATCAAGGAAAGGAAAGAAAAGGATCCAGAAACTGAGGTTGCTGTTGCGACGAAGTTCGCAGCTTTGCCATGGAGACTGGGCCGTCAGAGTGTCATTACTGCCCTCAAGGATTCTCTTTGTCGCCTAGGACTTGATTCAGTGGACCTATACCAATTGCACTGGTCTGTCCCTTTGGGCATTGCGTAATATTTGCCTACTTTCATCCTGTTATAAATATCAAGAAAAGTGACTAATGAAGGAAATCTGCTGTTCTCAGGCCTGGAGTGTGGGGAAATGAAGGTTGTCTATGTGTAACACGTTTTGTTCCATTGGGCACTCTCATTGGGCACTCTTTGAGATAGCTAAGACAAGTTTGCTGAAAATTTATTGTCAGGGTACATTGATGGTCTTGGAGATGCAGTTGAGCAAGGTCTTGTGAAAGCAGTGGGAGTTTCAAACTACAGTGGTATATTCCCTGTTCCTAGAGCATGCTTTTAGATACTGTTTCACAGCAACTTGCTACCCTCTTTTTTCCCATTTTTAGAGAGATAAAGTATCTTATTATGAGTTTAAAATCCTCTGGATACTATAACTTCATAAGTAAGCATATTCTGATATGTTCACTAATGTCCAGAAAGGAGACTTCGTGATGCCTATGAGAAGCTTAAGCAGAGAGGGATAACACTAGCTTCAAACCAAGTAAACTACAGCCTCATATACAGATTCCCTGAGGAGAATGGTGTGAAGGCCACCTGCGACGAACTTGGGATCACTTTGATTGCGTATTCACCAATAGCTCAAGGTAAGTACCAATCGCTTTTGTCTACTGGGGAAAGTCCTTGAAGCTATTGTTAAGGACGACAGTAGTGTAAGGATCTGTTCCGCATGGGAAGTCGTGGAGAAGCTGCCTATCCAGTTTTTGCAATCTTTTGTGATTTAATAGTTTGGAATTTTTAGGCCAGTCATCATAACATCTTAATAACTTGGAATTTTCTGGACAATGATCCAAAATGAGTAAATGGAAACTGCATAAAGAGTATGAGAAACCACTAAACTAGCTTTCTGCACTTTATTAGGTTCTTTAATTGTGCTTGAACTTGAAAAAAAAGATTGAATCAGCCCACCTTGAATATGTTATTGGAAGAGAGAGCAATGTTCCATTACATTAAAAAAAGATTTATGGTCTTTAGTGACATTGAGAAGTACTTGGAGTGAGCTAATTTATACTGATTTCATTATGTAAACTGCTTGGCCTAGTTAGTGTAAGACAAGTTGGGAATTAAAAAGACTGGGAACCTTGATTCATATTTCAACTTTCCATATCAATATTGTCAAACACATAATTATGTGTGCTATAGTTTGTTGAATATTCATCTCTAGATTCCTCTGTTCTCAAACAGGCTTTAAAGATTGACATGGTGGTTCTACTTGTGCAGGTGCTCTTACTGGAAAATATACCCCAGAAAATCCACCAAGTGGCCCCCGTGGTCAGATCTACACCCCTGAGTTTCTCACTAGGGTAAACCATCCGCTATATACGAATTACTTTCATCCCTCAATCCCTGAGATTCACTCTTGAAGATTTCTCAATGCGTGCAGCTACAACCTTTGCTGAACAGAATAAATGAAATAGGAGACAGCTACAAGAAAACCCCAACGCAGGTTACTTTACTCCTTTCTTCTAAAAAGATACTGCAAATTAAGCAATTACCACGTGTTAGAGTGCAGAAAATGAGCAGCAGACAGAAGTTTGCATATATGTGCAGTGCATCAGTGTTGTCTTATGTCATTCTTGTACTCAAATGGCACCGAGACACTCGTCAAACTATACATGGTATCACTGCATCATACCACGTGTACGGCCACTTCATGTTTTCGTTTGGCATTCCATGTATGTGTCTTATGAGGAGCTCCTCATGGAAAAGACTAGTTAACGCGTGCCTTCTGTCTTGGTAGGTTGTCCTGAATTGGCTCATAGCACAGGGTAACGTTGTCCCCATTCCCGGAGCCAAAAATGCTGAACAGGCGAGTGAATTCGGGGGTGCACTTGGGTGGAAACTCACCGGTGAAGAGGTTGATGAGCTGCGGTCACTGGCCTCGGACATAAGACCCGTTGTAGGCTTCCCGGTTGAGAACTTGTGAAGCCGGTGTCATTTACTGTGAGCTATATAACTACAGATTTCTCATTACCAATTGATATCACAATGCCGGTATAGTCATTTACTGCAAGTTCCCAGCTCCAGAAGTGGCATTATGATCCTGAGGAAGCAGAGAGACGGTCTCTTTCATCCCATCTTTTGACATAGGAAATCATTGGAAAATTCTCCGCTCATGAACATTCCGATGTAAAATCCCTTGAAAGGACATCAATATGGCATTGCCATCTTACTGAAAACATACCGGTTTCGCCGAGTTATAGTAGCAGTCGAATAATTTATTTTGTCGAGAGAAGAATATAAAACTTTCAAATCCCATGTCGGTGTCGCTTAAGGAGAACAACCGTGGCTATGAAAAGGCGGCCTCTTGCAAAACCGTGTGTTTCATACCATGACGGGGAGTTATTTGAAAAGAAAATTTCTCTGGCCAGGAATAAGAGAACAAATTTAAAGATGTTTGACTTGATTGTCATATCAAATTCGTTCTCATTAGAAACGTATTATTGCACATGAGTTGTGGAATGATCAGTGAGACATTTTGAATCGTTCCTGTCACGGTTGATAATGAAGTCTATGGATCCCTGAACGAGCATAGACGGCTTCTTAATCAGCTGTGTTCGAACAGAGAAAATAACTTCTGTCTCGAACTGTTTTAAAAGTTAAAATTCGATTTTTTAATGGTTAAATGGTGATTTGAAAGGAGATCAAAGATCTTAATGACCTTACCAGCGTTCTCCGTTTCCTAAAACCGTCTGCCATCGTCGCTCATGACTAAACAACTCTGCAAAATCCGCAATCCCATTAACTTATCACGTGATATAATCGCCGAGCGATTAAGTTAAATCACTAGATTCATATGTTCTTGTCGATCAAAAATGGTTGGGTCCAGCTTTCATGGGACACAAAGTCAAATTCCTTGACAACGAACTGGGAAAAACAAAGCAGAGAGAGAGAGACCCACTTAGTTCTGGCAATCTTTATGGGGCCATCCTCTTTTCCCTGCTTATCCACATTAATCAGATGCGTCTGAATCTGGGCATTTCTTCTTTCTTATTCCTCTTTGTTTCCCTTCACTCTCGTATGCTTTTTTTGCATATCTTCCATCTTCTTGGCCATACGAAAGCATAGAGCTTCTCTGAGAAAGGTCTTTAGCATAATGTAAAAGGCAATGCTCCAATCAAAGATGCCTAGATAGCGATTCCCGGAGATTTGCTCGACATCGACTTGGATTACATTGCAGGAATGGATCGAGCTATGTCGGGTTTCAACTTGGTGTAAACTCTCGAGACTAGGTCAAGACGGAGTAAAATTCTGTGGAATCTCCGAGTTTATGGCGTTGATGGCCTGTCTTTAACTGGAAATCATATCTGAGGGGGACGGACTTAGGCGCGAAGTTGGCCGGGCGATACGACGTGACACTGACGGCAGAATGAAATATCATAGTAAGGCCACGAATCGGGTGGATACAATGATCTTGCCGATTGATTATTCTCTTCTGGTGCAAGATGTAAGCCATGAAGATGATTGGGATATTTATTTAATGACCTCCTATCCCCAACAACTCTTTCTCAAGAAAAACAAAAGTTTCTATAGCTCAGAAATGCATCCCCATCTAAAAGCACTGGCATCTTTGGGCAAAGCAATGTGATCCCCTACTTTCATGTGAAAAATGGACCAATGTGGTCCAAATCATTTGTTTTTCATGTGTTCCCCAAAGTTCTAGAGATGATGAAGTTCATGAATATCTTCTTTCTTGAGGCTGGCCCTTTCCCTGATTTATGGACCACACCCGAAATATTTTGCTCAAAGACTCCATAATTCATGATGTTTAGCTGCATTATTATGCATGAAATAATAGAATCGCATTCATTTTGCAAGACCAGAAAGTTATGGGAATATCCAGTAGCTTGGATGCAGAGTAGACTGTAGATAATTAAAATTCCAATGTAACGAAATTGACTATATAATACTCTCATGTAATATATTGCGGATCTCATGTCATTACAAATCATTAATGAACAATAACCTCACTTTGTATGTAAAAACTCGTATGACCAGACATGTCAAGCCTATTTAAAAATCTTCACGATCGAAATCTTCTCAACTTCTTCTCACTTCACAATGCTTTCCCCTCTTCATTTCCAGTCTCCGATCCCTTTCTTTCCGCAAAGGAATGTCAAAGGCCTGAGCTTTATATCAAGTTGCTTTGGTGCCATACAACTAATTTGCTTGGCCCCNNAAAGAACGAAATCCTCATCATATTTGTTCCCCCCCATTTGCTGCTCAGCCACCCTTATCGTCTTCCTGATAAGAACAGACGAACATTGCTACCAAGTGTCCCCTTACGTACGCACACGCCATGAAACCTGGCTCTGGAAACCTTAAAATAAGCTGCTACAAAAGGGTGAAAAAGAAAAAAAGAATCCATCTTTTACATGCATTTATTCATGCAAGCGAGCATCAGAAATTCATTTTCTTGAATCTGCAATTGACCACCTCCATCTGTCCAACATGGCATGTCCGGATGAACAGTCTCCCCAGATTTGGGCCTAGTCTTTTTTTCTGTATCGCCATGAATGAGTTGTCGCGAGCTTCTCAGGAATCTCTTTATCCTTCCGACAATTCTTTCTTTCCCTTATTATCACGACCAATGAAATAACAATGGCAGCTGCACACGTGGCGCCACCCTTGTGCATCTTCAGATTGCACCCGCCAGTGGGTGAGAAGTTGCAGATTTCCCAAGGCCAAATCAGCCCCCAAAGAAAAAACCAAGAAAAGAAAAAGGAAGAAATACGAAACCACGGTGGTCCCTGGAGCACAGTTTTTCCTTTTTTCAGCTTTTTTTTTGTGGGTATTTTTGGGGATGTGACTAAATTAAATGCCGTGGAAGGTCACTGTGCGTTACAGTACTCGATTTATTGCGTAATCCTAACTCTCCTCCCCTCTTGACTCTCTGGATGCTGTCCTTTTCTTTCTAACTGGAGTTAAAAGGCTCTGGTCTTCCCTTCTTCTCTCATTTTTCTCGTCACTTAATCATTTCGTAACTGCTGCTCTTGGTGTCTCTCAGAGAGAGAGAGGGACAGAGAGAGAGAGAGAGACGGTGTTGGAACTTGCAAGTCTCATGGATAGTTCTCTCTTTTTACCCTGTTGAGAACAAGTCAAAGATTGGCTCTGGTCAGGTGCGTTTGATCTCATTTCGCAGTTTTCCATTTTGGGTGTCTGACGAAGTTCCTCCTTCCTGAAGTTCTAGTCAGTTTGTTCCCTCGAATTTCTCTTTCTTATCCGTTTGAAGTTTGCAACTGGTTCGTGGGTGCCTCACGTCTTGCTAGTTTTTTTTTTTTTTTTTGGGGTCGAACTTGTGGGTTTAAGACAGGATGGATCATATCATTTCCAAATATTTAATTAATTTCTTGATTGCGGCACAGTGCCTTCGATAGCTTCAGCTCCTGTGTTTCATGGCCTTTTCTTTTCTCTCTCTCTCTCTCTAGAAATTTTGCTTCTTTAATCGTTCCTTTCTCTGTTTAAAGAGGTGGGTAGATTGCGGTTGTTTGATTGTTTTTGGCTTTCGTTGTCAAATTAACAATTAAGTAAAAGGGACTGTTGCGGAAATTAAGAATGATATCTTTGTCTTAAACTTCAGCTAAGTGGGTTGCGGATTAAGTTATTGTTCCCTTCCTGCTTTTCTCATGCGTTGATTGCTGTACTTCCAAAAATGGTGGCGATCTTCTTTTCGCTGTTTCGGTTTCATGTCCCAGTCAACCATATTAATTAAGGTCCCTAAACGGCATATTCTATGAATTAACTGCTTTGCTCCGCTTTGGTTAAAGCTCCTTTTGTTTATTCCTCTTTTTAGTGTTTCTGTGCGGAAACTTTTTGTGTCTGGTGGTCAGCCATGAATCCTTGCCTTCCTGATTGGCACTTTGAGTATGATCTCCCTTTAACCAATCAGAAGAAAAACATTGGGTACTCTCTCTCTCTCTCTCTCTCTCTCAAAGGACACTCTCTATTTCTATGTCAGTTTGGATTGATTCAGTTTCATTCTTCTGTTGATGAATTGGTCAGGTCTGACGAGGAGCTGGTGGAGCTGCTATGGCAGAATGGCCAGGTTGTTATGCACAGTCAAAACCATCGAAAGCCAAGTTCAAACCAGCATGAGGGCAGTCAGTTGCAGAGACATGATCAGCCGATCATGAGAGGCGGTGGGTCTTACGGGAATTCTAGCAATTTGATTCAAGATGACGAGCCAGTCTCATGGATCCATTATCCCGTTGAAGATTCTTTCGAAAAGGAATTCTGTTCGAACTTCTTCAATGAATTACCGGTGCCTCATCCGATGGAGATCGATAAGGCAGTCAGGCAAGTCGAAGCAGAGAAGATTGTGAAATTAGGCAGCGTGGACGATGCCCTATATACAAGTAACCAGCAATCCACCATTAAGCGTGCACTTGTTCCTGAAATTTCCGGGAACCAAATGCCGCCTCCACGAGTTCAGTTCGCCAAATCCGCTCAACAAAGCAATGTCTCTGGAAACTTGGGAAAGGTTATGAACTTTTCTCAATTCGCAGCTCCTGTCAAGGGTGACCTGAGATCTTCTAGTCTTCACTTTGGGGGCGATGCTCGAGAGTGTTCGGTTTTGACAGTTGGGTCTAGCCACTGTGGAAGCAACCAAATTGTAAATGACCCAGATTTTAGTAGGGCATCGCGCAATGTGGCTGGCACAGCTGGCTTTTCTGCTGGGACTTTTAAGGAAGATGTCCATAAGAACGTAGTTTCTCAGAGTGAGGGGAGGAAAACAGAGACTCTTGAGCCAACTGTTACTTCATCTTCCGGTGGATCGGATAGTAGTTTTGGTGGAACCTTCAAGGAATCCGCTGGTGCGAGCAGCCACAAGAGGAAGGGCAGAGATAATGAGGAATCTGAGTGCCAAAGCGAAGTAACGGTCCCTCTTTCTTCTTTATCGATCAAATTTCTTTTCGTTGGACCTAACATCGGAATTATTCAGGCTGCTGAACCAGAAGCTGCTAGTGGAAAGAAGCCAGCAGCGAGGTCGGGATCAATTCGCAGGAGCCGTGCTGCCGAAGTGCATAACCTCTCTGAAAGGGTGTGGACGCAATTCCATGAACATCACTTGTCTGTTAAACCAAATTACTGTGCAATTTTATTGGTCATAACTGTTGGGCCGTTAATGCAGAGGAGGAGGGATAGGATCAATAAGAAGATGAAGGCATTGCAAGAGCTTATACCTCACTGTAACAAGGTCTTCCTATGTTCTACTTGCACAAACTATTTGATAATTTCTTGATTCTCTCGGAATCTGTAAATCATTGCTTCTATTGGATTTGGAATTCCATTTTCTTTGTAGCTCTTTCAATTAGTGCTGGGATTGATAGTCTTATGCATGCCAAAATTAGACACATAACTTCCATGAGTAATCAGCTAAGTGATGAAAAATCAGCCCACAAACGTATTTTTAGAAACAAAAATGGCTCATTCTGTATTATAAGAGAAGCTAGCAGCAAAAATTGTACTTGAGATGCTCATGAGTGAGTTGATTCGTTTTGGCAGACGGACAAAGCATCAATGCTTGATGAAGCTATTGAGTACTTGAAGTCTCTTCAGCTGCAGCTACAGGTATGTGCTACTTTCGGGATCCACAGAACAGAAAACATTCAGATAAGCAGTCCAGCTCAATTTGAGGGAGGTCATATGTCTTCCCTATCATTGTCGAGTGAAATCTTCTTCCTTCTATGGCAGCTTTTAGAAAAAGCGCTTGCTGTTTGGAGAATTAAGTAGTTAGCCTCATATTTGTTGTGGTTGAAGTTAAATTTTGACCACAAAACTTGGAAAAAAGCAGCACCCAATCATTTCATGGATATCTAAAAGCCCCTGGGTTCTTGGTGTTTTAGGTAATGTGGATGGGAGGTGGGATCGCTCCAATGATGTTTCCTGGAGTACAGCATTATATGCCCTCGATGGGTATGACAATGTGCCCGCCGCCTTTGCCCACTGTATCCAACAATGTGCATTTGCCTCAAGTCCCAGTAGTTGATCAAGCAATCCCGATGGCTCCAAACCCGAATCAGTCGGTAATTTGCCATACTCCAGTCCTGAATCCCATGACTTTTCAGAATCAGATGCAAAGTCCCTCATTTCCCGAGCAATTCGCGCGTTACATGGGCATCCACCACATGCAAGCTGCATCACAGGTTTGAAAGTCCTTATGCAATCGAAAAATATTGTGGCACTTTGAGGTTGATTATGGTCCCTGATCATGTATTGAACTTCTTGCAGCCCATGAATATGTTCAAGTTCAGCCCTCAAACTGTACAGCAGATTCAAACAAATTCACTGCCCGGCAGTATCAGCAGGCAATATAGTGGAGGAGCTGCAAATGACGCTTCAAGTGGCAAAATGGGTTAGTCACTGTCATTTGTCCCTCCCAGATATGTAACGAACTAGGAAATCCCTAGGTTATTTCTTCGTAACAGTTTAGGAGTTGGGACATGATGTGTACTTTAGGGTCGCGAAAATCCTATAAGAAATGCCGCAAAAGATGCATGGGCAAATCTAATCACGTATTGTTAAAATAATGGCAGGTTAACAAGTGGCCATGCACTTTGGAAGCTTGCATTTCCACTAATATCAGATGGTAAGAGGTCATACCCTTTAGTGGGAAGACATTGAATGGCTGCTTGATCCGTATCCTGGCTAATTGGTGATTTATGTACTCATCTCATTGATGAGTTTACTACAACTCCTATGAGGGTCAATGAGAACAGACGAAGCTGGCTCCGTTACTGCTGTTGAATCTGCCGCAATTGGCCTGATAAGAAGACCACCCTCTTGATCCTCGAGATTTTTTTGTTGCAATTTGCAAGAGTTACATGGTCAATTTACTATTCTTACCAAGTACGATTGTAAATTTCTGTACATTGCATATTAGAAGTGGAAGAACTGGAGCTAAAACCATCAGAAGCGCAGATGGCATTGACGGTGGTGAGATTTGCAATGGGAAAGGGTAGATGGTGGAGTACAATCATACATATTTTGTTTCTTTATATTTTCTGTTCTTTCAAAGTCCTGTTAAAATAAATTCTTCAATTATATATATCAGGATATGGTCCGTAGTTTCTTGTTAACTGTTCACTCTACAAAATACGCTGATGAATTCGACACCCTGGTTTATTCGTCGGCATCTAATCGAAGTTAGCAATCATCCGATGGACCTCTCCAGAACAGACAATTTCGAACTTCTCCGTTTGAGCTCCGACCTTCGAAAGAAACTTGCATAATTCTGTGTGTATTTCAGGATGGCGGCTCTTTCCTATAAGATGAGAAATTGAAGAAAATTTGAAATTCTGGGTTGATGTTCATAATCTACAACAGAATCGGTTCAAATGCTGAGTGTTGATGAACTATCTTCGAGTACCTGCCCCAAAAATTCCGAGCAATATTGACTTAACCTTTCTCCATCGACTGAGTTCCTCTATATAGAAACTGCCTTACAACATCCTGAAGCTCTTGTAGACCCCAATCCTATGTCAATGGCTGCTTATTCCTACTTCCGATAGCAGAAACATGTCGAGCCGAACTAGTCCCTGCTACATGAACTAAAAGGTCACATGATTCGGTCTATAAATGCTTCGCACCCCTCGCATACTAGGTTGTCAATGCCTACCCAAGAGCGAGCTTTGTCGCTCCTTATCTGGTCCATATTCTATCGAACACTAAGTGAAAGCAACTTCCTCTCTTCCAACCACTTTCCAGCACTAAAGCAAAGACAAGATGCTCATTGATACTGTTCTTGGTGTCACCGATGCAAAATTGCACGGAAATGGCAGTAATTCTGTCAAATCTCATCGAATTCTTCAGTCGGGATTGGTGGGGAAGTGCTGATGAGTAGTAAGTACTTCACTAGGGTGTGCTAATGCTCATTCTGTGGGTAAGTTATGCTAGTTTTGCATAATTCAACTGATGAATCATTCCATAAAGAAAAGCGAAAGAGAACTCGTCGTGCTATTCAATGATGTTTACACAAAAAAACACGCGGTGTTAGACTTCTGTTTAGGTAACAGAGTCTAGGAAAATCGATCGAGGCATCTGTTTCTATCATATATTCCAGTGAAGCAGCATCAAATAGGAAATAAAAACGTGAGTCGACTCAACTCGCCCGCTAAAAACCTCAACAGCATCGCTATGCATGTGTCGAAGCTTTGAAATGTTAGACCGTCTCAACCTACATAGGAGGCCACTAATGATGAAGCTAATTTGCGGGATCGACGAGGTGTCCTATGAGTCTTGTAGCTTTGTGGAAGTCATCATCAGCATTTATTCACCGATCATGTACTACTGAAATGGACCCTAAGACAGCATGATCATCGTTGCCATACACATCTTCGAAGGGATCTTGATGCAATCCAAGAAGGGTCATCATTCCATTCCAGTCATTTAGGAGGCAAACCATTTGATGAATACCAACGCTACGATCGGCGCAAAGTGCCGGAAACTATGTCACGTGTCCGTTGCATCGCCGCCGTGATGAAACGAGCCAAATCATCTTTCGATAGAGCGGCGACATCCTATTGCAGGGAGATGAACTTTGTTTCTTGAAATTTTAGAGATCTAGGACGCGACTGTTACGCCACACGCGAGATATTCCAAGGCCAAGACATCCACTGTATGGTCACAGGAAGATTTTTGTTTGGCAACTTTACTTTGCACAAGTGGAGCGATGCAAAAATGCCTTCATCTTCGTCATCACCATCATCTCAACTGTGATATTCTCAGTAAGCATCATAGTGCTATCTTCTACTTTAATGTGCTCATTCTCTCTCTCTCGCTCTCTCTCTTCTCTGAGTTGCAAAAGATCCTGCCTCTATCTTTTCCTGACAAAGTTGCATGTTGGAGAGAGAGAGAGAGATAGAGTTTTTGAAAATGCGGATAGCTATAATATGAGCAAAACTAGGTGAGAGGGAGACAATAAATCAACGTTATGATACGAAAGTTGGGCTATTATTAGGATACGTATAAGATTGTCCTTGACTGTAAACATATGAGACAATACCATGCCAAATAAAAAATATAGGGCTGGCAATTTCCGACACGCATTGACATGTTTTAATACGATCATTGGACAAAATGAGAACCACACGAGTTAACGCGAATTTGACGTACGTAAGTTTCATATGACACGTGAACACGAATTGCCGGCGCCGAAAAGATGCCGAGAGAAACTCAAACCTAATAAGCTGAATCGGTAAATTGACCATTTCTCACGGAAAAAATTCAAGCCGCGGTTTAGAAAGTTCGAGTTACTTACACGAATGTGATAAGACGATGTTTGATGATTGTCAAACCAACATGTTTAGGGAGGGTTTGGGGGGGTGTTATTTTGTATGGATGCAAAGAGATAATATATTCAACTAGAGCCACTTAGAAGATAGTGGTGGAGATAGCTCCGGCCCTGTTCCCACATATCCCCTTTGCCTATCTTTGTCCCCCTTTGATGTTGCGATCTCGAAAGCGAGACATGTCCCAAAAATTATGGGGACCCCCCCACGCTCTTGTCCCGATCTAATTGCCCCCATGCTTCCATATCCACAAGCTGGACTTCATGTTGAGAAGATTTGATGCCCCATCAGCATCGCACAATCCAGCACAACGCCAACTTACATATCCTCTTGAATGCCCACTAACCCAACTTCATGTCGATGTGAAAGCTTGGGGGGGAAAAAGTTCCCCCTTTTGCTCTTCTCGACATCATTTGCTAACCTCGTCCTACACTCTCTGATCTAGGGTTTCTGCCTAATGATAATCAGTCATCGAGACAACACATGCAGCTGCACGCCTCTCTCTCTCTCTACATCGTTATAATGTTTCTTCAATCATTCCCGCGATCGAAACATGTCGGTAGCTTTTGTTGTTAAGGTGGGTCGAGCACGAAGTACCAAGCTAGTGTTGAATTACAATGTTGAAGAGGGAACTGGAGGTCTTGATAGACCAAGGAAGGACAACAAGAGACTTAAAGATGACACGGTAAACATATGCGTCATGGACTGTTTGCCGGTACCGATGGGAAGACAAGCTTGACTTAACTGCGTTTGCATTTGTTATCCTTAGCTGCCGCGACGGAGAGAGACGCGAGGTTATCCTTCAGTTCGTCGCGGAGCTGCATCTGTTCGGTCACGACGTCACACAGCTTGTCGTGGTTGCATTTACCAGCTACCTGCGAGAACAACACGGAATAAAAGAGACGCCGATTGTTGGAAGAACTATAGTTAGGAATTTCCGCATATGTACCAATTTGACTCACACACGACGATATAGATACATACATATGTGTGTCTAGAGATATGTGTGCAGTATCGTTCACCATGTCGTGAATTATCTGTGATGGGCTTGTAGACAATTGGATCTCTTATACTATGCAAGGAATATAATCCATTTGTACCTACACAATTGATGATTTACATGCTTGCTCAAAGATGAATTGACCAATGACTAGCTACAAAGCTGGATATATCAACAAGGTCCAATGTACTCCTCGCACATTCCAAAAACGGACCTCTAGAGGAGATGCATCTTCGATTACTATCCGAAAATGGTATTTTGTTTACCACGCAATAGTTACTCGTGTGTTAGATCGGTAGATACTCACATTTAGAGTAGCCGAAAATCGAGCGCTGCAATTTCTCGTACTGATAAAATGGTCGGAAATCCTCCCCATGCTATCTAAAAATGAACTTATCTACAAAAAGGATCATACCAAAACACTACACTAGCGAGCAGAAATCACCTGCTTGAGAATTGCAGGGTTGTCTTTGATGGCATCACCTTCTTCTTGCCTGCAAGCTTCTGCTTCGTTCCGTCTTGGCTGGGCTTGTGACATCTTGTCTTCCTCTTTGTTCCTACGATCTCCTTCACAACAACAAGCTTCACGCAACAGCAATCGAACGTTTAATAGAACATGGAGATTTCCGAATTCAGTGGATACGGGTGGCAATGCGCGCGCCACACGTGTCGCGGCCGCGGTCGATTGTGTACCGTGTCTCGAGGGCGTCGGACCTACGTGCTTCCATGCACGTTGATGTAGGGATGAAATTGGGGGAGAAGGATGAGGGGAGATCTTCTAAAGGAGAGAGCCCATTGAGGCCCATCAAAGGAAAAGACCGTTTTTGGCCCAACAGATTCGAGAGAGACTTTGTAAAGATTCGAGCTGAATGAGTGCCCCAAATACGAGATTGTTTCCACTTTGAATAGTGTGAGATATTAGATTAGTGGCATGCGTGTGCACAAACCCATCAGTAATCAGTAATCGCTTTGCTAATTATATTGAGTTAGTGTCACTTGTCGGGCCGATTTCACTAATCATATAGGACCTGTCTAGACGCTGTTTGTTTCGCGGAAATTTGAAAAGTACTTTTCTAAAAATGACTGCTTGTATCGTTTATAATGAATGAACAAAAATATTATAGACGTTATCAATAATGAAAATATTTTTTATTTTCTAATTATTTAGACACCGTTGTCAATGAGAATGTACACACGTGACATAACAATTTGTATTTCGCTGATGTGGTATCGTCAATCTAATTGAGTGTTCTTATTTTCAGGATTTATTCGTTGATCAACGTGCCATGTGTGCAGTTGGCAAGAAACATTTGAAGGATCAGTGGTATCGGCGCGTTACGTGATGAAGCGTTATACGAAATATTTTCTCATGATCCAAAAGGAGAAATATCATTTATTGCCCTATGGAATTGCAAGCTTAGATTGGTAAAGAAAAGTTATAAATCTCCTATCATATTCATATAAAACCATTAAAATATCTTTTTTAGAGTTATTTTTATCCCTAGACTATGGAATCGATGCAAATGTTAATTAGCCTGGTGGAAACCATCGAATCCGCAATTTCACCTTGAGTTATCGACCCTGAAAGATATGACCCGTAGGCCACATAGGTGGGTCCCCTCTTACGGAAGAAACATGAGCTGACAATTCATAAATCCTATCATATAGTCTTTTATGTGAGCCATTCAAAATAAGGGGCGTCAACAAATCCGAACCCAACCTGTTTCGCTGAAAAGTTACCGACAAAAACCTTTCAAAATGTGAATCAATGTCGAATTTGACAAAAAGATGGGAAAAGTCCCTCGTTGATTTTGGACGGGAAAATAAATGACAATAAATTTAAAGGTATGGAGACCGGAGACAATCGCGTCAAGTTATAACAAAGATAAATATGAATTTGTAGAAGAATGTTGAGCTTTGTGATTGATTAGGGGTTGGGCTTTACCAAAAAAACAATTGAGACATTTATAACCCACAATCTCTGGTTATACAAACGGCTGCAACCATGATTATCAACGCCACTACTTAATGGTTGTCAACTCCACTACTCCTTGATCAATGACTCAACTACTCGATAGGTACAAACTCCACTGCTCAACAATTATTGACTTCAATACTTGACGGTTACTTCTTTAACGGTTGCATTCGAAATAGTCGACTCCACTACTTGATGAATATGTCGCCTTCACTTCCTTGACAGTTACCTCTTTGTCGATTGCATTCGAGAATGTTGATTGAATGCATGGACACTTTTTTTTTTCAACATATGCCCACTTTTTAAAAATTTGAATTTATCAATCACTTGATTTACTTAAATTAGACAATGCCACTTAAATTAGACAATGCCCAATAGTCATCCACAAATTTAATTTTTCCTTGCCGAATTTCTTCTTATTTAGGATAAGGTTTTCTATAAACAAGCCTAACAATTGCTCTATTTAAACCCAATTCTTGTCGAACTTCTTCGGCAAATTGTGCTGGATTTAATTGGTGATTTGGTGGTCATCTTGCCACTTAGGTAGTGATGTTGGCCTCACTGCATTATATATATTAACATTAATCGGTAAGTTCGGCCTAACAAAGATGTTGGCATTTGGTGGTGCCACAATCACGGCTGGCTTGACATTTTCAACTTTCGGCATTTGACCGATCTATTGACCAATCTAGTTTGCCAATTTGTTATTATCGGCCAGATTATTTTGACCAACATTGTTTCCATTATTAAAAGTAGAGGAACAAGGAACATAACTTGATACAATTAGATTAGCTTGAAATGTCAATGGTTTACTGGACGTCTTGGCCTCAATAGAGCGTCATGTACATAATTGATGACTATTGGCTTGATCGCATCTGACATGTGGCTCACGATGTAATTAGGCATATAATGTTGCTATTCTTTGAGCAATCTTTCTCGTGGTCGACATAATATTGGGAGTTGGTGCAACTTCCCCCAATGGGTCTTCATTGAGTTGCTTTGTAAGATCGACATTTCCTTGTTGGTTACTCTCAACCCCTTCTTTTAGCGGCTGAGGACCCTAATTGCACAACAACTTCATTACTAGTTCGTGTTTGTGGTAGCGAGTTGTTGTTGCCAACAAAATTGTTGGACTCTTGTTAATTTTTGGTTCTCGCCATTGTAGTCTGCTTAAATTAACAAAATGTGTCCCACCAAAAAGTTATTGGTGAAAAACCTTTTAAAATGTGGATCGATTTGACAATCAACAAAAGATGTAAAATGGCTCATTTTTATTTTGGACAGGAAAGTAAATGGCAAGAAATTTAAAGGACGGAGATTGGAGACAATCGTTCTAGTCATGTAAATTGCAGGAAAGTAAATATAAAAATAAATTGGTGAAAAAACTTTGAGTTCTATGATTGATTGGGAGTTGGGCTTTACAAAAGTTACACTTAAGGTATTTATAACCCACAATCGGCTCCTACTATGGTTATCAACTTTGCTACTCGACGGCTATGGACTCAATTACTTGGCCGTTACCGACTCCACTACTCGACGGTTATCGACTCCACTATTCAATGGTGATGTGACTTATGTCACCTCCACTTCCTTAATGGTTACGTTTTTGTCGGTTGCATTTGAAAATGTCAACTGAACACTTGGACAATATTTGATGTCAACAGACCTGAACTGAAAATTTCAAGTCTTTTTAAATCGGGAGGAAATTTTCAAATAAGGATTTGAAGTGAGGTTATTTTTTCAATTAATGATCTAAAGTGGACATTCTTTCAAATAAGGATATGAAGTGGCTAAATTAGTTTCAAATAAAGACCTGAACTCACCGGCCAGCGAGCGTGAGACATTTCCGGCGTCGGAATATGGGCAATTTTGTCAAAAAAGAAATATGGATAAAAACCAACAAACCCTTAAAAAAAAAAAAGGCCAAATTACTTCTTTCTTTATTTCGTCCCAACTTCTTTCCCTGCACCGTGCATCCCTCAACCTCGACGAGCCTTCGTCCCCAAATGAAGTTTTGGAGGCCCAGGCGGATGCCGGAGAGACTCGACACTCATCAATTGTCTCGTCACAAAGTCTCAAATTCTTCATAGTAGGAGTACAGAGAATTTTGGGGATGAAGGGTGGTCGAGGGATGCACATTGCACGGTGCAGGGAAAGAAGAAGTTGGGAAGAAATGAAGAAAGAAGTAATTTGCTTCTTTTTTTTTTTTGAAGGGTTTGTTAGTTTTTATACAGATTTTTTTTTTGGACAAAATTGCCCATATTCAAGCGCTAGAAATGTCTCACACTCGCCAGTTGACGAGTTCAAGTCCTTATTTGAGATTAATTTAGCAACTTTATGTCATTATTTGAAACAATGTCGACTTCAGGTTCTCATTTGAGAAATGGTTAATACCATGAAAAACCCTAAACTGGTACGCTTGTGATAAATTTACCTCAAATTATTTTTTTGACCATGAAAAACCCCAAACTGATACACATGTAACAAATTTGCCCCAAACTATTTTTTTGACCACGAAAAACCTCAAACTGGTATATTTATGACAAATTTACCCCAAACTGGTACACCTGTGACAAATTTACCTTTCGTTAGTTTCTGTTAAATTGTATTAATACCATGAAAAATCCCAAACTGGCAAACCTAAGATAAACGGAGGATAAATCCAAAACTAGTATATCCCGTCAACTGTTATGTGTTATCAAATTCAGCAATTTGATAATAAAATTTGATAGAAACTGATGGAGGGTAAATTTATCACGGGTGTACTAGTTTGGGGTAAATTTGTCACAAATGTACCAGTTTAGGGTTTTTCATGATCAAAAAAATAGTTTGGGGTAAATTTGTCACAAGCGCACCAATTTAGGGTTTTTCGTGGTATTAACCCTTTGAGAAAATAGCCTCGTTTTGAATCTTTATTTGGGATTTTCCCTTAATCGGGCCTACTTCCGATCCAGATGACAGGTAAAAAAAAACCGGTATCACGAGGGTTCGACTTGATGTTCCGGAGCGAACAGAGAATCATATTATAGATCCGGATTCTCTTTCTGTCTCCCCTTTTTTGGGCTTGCTAAAGCATGATTAGTACAAGCTCGAGTGTGGATGCAGGTAATACGTCAATTTTCTAGGGAGACTTGAAGGAAAAGTTCAGCTAGTCCGCTACAGGTAAGACGTCAAGTAGCACGTGACGGATTCGATTTCATGCAGCGACAACACAAAGTTTCAGTTTCGGGCCACGGGTTGACCCATTCATAACGTCCTTTCGGACGAAAGCAAAGGCCCAACTGGCTCGTTGCCAAAAATAAGGTTTTAACATTTTTTTTAAAAAATAATATTTTATTTCGCTTATAAAAAATAAATGAATAAAAAATATTTTCTTCATTTTTAAAAATGTTTAAACTGATGATGAAAATATTTTCAATTAACTAATTATTTCGAATTTATATTTAAAAAAATGTTCTTCTAGTCGTTCATATTTTACCAAATAAAAGGAACTTAAAATCGAATTATGAATATGTATTAATATCGAAATAATAATGAAATTGAATGGACAGACATGTCCCGCTCTCCCGACATAATATTTTGAATTTGTCTATTTTTCTTCCTTCCAATCCATCGTGAACACGTGGACCGGATAGTGGGGAGTTAGTTACTTTACTGTGGAGGCGTTTTCCATGTGACGCACCAAGGAATCGTCGTTTGTGTTGCTTTTTCTTGAAGTGGTCCCATTTCGTGGGGTCCACAGAACGTGGTCCGTCGGTGACCGGTGACAAGCGGCAGCGACTTTGCCGTTTCGCCAGGTAAAGCCCACGTGTGTTGTTGCGTTTTGGTCCCAATCGGAGTTCACTTTTTTTTATCGTGGGATACAATTGTGAATTGTCTTCGATTGAAATCCGATTTCTTCTACGTCTCATTAATGTTTGGAAAAAAAAAGGGCTTTCATCACTGTCTGATTTACACGTGGCAATCAATAGGGGAAGGTTAATTAGCTTCTTTATTCAAAGTTACACGTGTATGGTAATTGATTAGCACTGCCTTGTAATAACATGTTCCAATTTCCATTAATTATTCTCTCATACCTCTCGTGTCATTTTATGTGAACTTCAAAGTTTTTGTGTTCTACTTACTCAAGGTGAGCCAAAAAGGTTCGAGACATTGAATCGAACTGAACCGAATCCAACCACGTTTCATGGTACGGTTTGGTTTCATTTCGTTTGACCTTTTGTTGAAACCAAAATAAAAACATATCATAATCGGATAATTTCTTATTAACTCTATATGTTTTGTAAGTGTTGACACCAAAAAATGACCAATTTTTTGTTATTACCAACAAGTGATACACTTAGTCGATGAGAGTAGAGTTGTCAACTCGCCAGTGGAGTTATCGATATCAACGGCGAGAAATCGACACAAAAAATAACCGCTGGTTGGTTATTTTTGCATCCGTTCGTGAAGTAATTTCCAATAATCACCAAATGAGAGTTATTTATCTATCAAATTTAGTAATTGCAATTTTTTCTTTATCTTTATCTTTACTTTCTCCAATTTATCTTTTCCGCAATTCATCTTTCCAGTATCTTTCAATTCTCGTAATTTAGTCGTAGCTTCAGATATCTTCGTCGTCAATTAAATTCCGACGCTGTATCTTTACCATCGCACTTTGTTATTGATTAAATTTCGACAAAGTGTTCGGTATTTCGTTGTCAAATAAATTCCGATGAAGCACGTATGTTCCTTGTGATTCATTGAGAAACCTGTCTAAAATCGCCACAGAAGCTGTCCCCTCTTAATAAAATCGAAAAACCAATTTTGATGAAAGATAGTTTGTCGATCACCATTTTTGGTGAAACAGTAAGTAAAGTAGCCTATCTTTTCAAATTTAAAGTAACATTGATTTTATTTTGTGTGAAATTTATGAATATTGTGAGCGTAGAGTCATTATTTTTTTCTCATGAAATTAGTACTCTTTCTATGTTATATTAGGGAGTTTAGTTAGCGTTTGACGATCCTCACCATGCTTGGGTGAGGGCGGCCACTGCCTTTAGAAAGAGAGAGATAGAGAGAGAGAGGACTCATGATCCCTCCCTCCCTCTCGGCTTAGGTAGTGGCCTCCCTTGCCTAAGTGCGGCAACGGTTGTGGACTCAGGGCCAAGCTCCGTCAAGGCCAACCACCATCGTGGTGGTTGGATGTTAGCTTTGGCACTCTTGTTTTTCTCTCTCTTTCTCCCCCCTTCTCTTCCCCATGGTGTTTTCTTTATTTTATTTTTTTTTCGTATTTCCTATAAATAGCTTCGCTATTTTGAGTTTAGCCTGCATAATACGGTAATGTAAGTCAACATTCTTATATGTATCAAAATCATTAAGACCACTACAAATAAAAAAAAAAGAACATAGTCAGGGCTTGATTTTGTCAAAGAAAAAACAAAATCCAAGATCATGATTAAACATTCAATAAAAGTTTATTAATTACATAGGTCTTTATTTATACTTAAACCCTTGAAATGTATTTTTTCTTGTTTGCCATAATATATAATTTACCTTATTTGATCCCACCTGGGGATGGTGAGGTCACCGTAACATTCAGATGACGCACAGGCCACTTCAAAAGTTTGCCGGCTTTTAAAAGCTCGAACAACTTTTTCAGATTCCCAGCCTAACGAAAAGACAAAAACTTTATTTTATTTTTCAGTTTATTGCAGTGAAAGTGACCGATGACGTCATTAGTGAACGATGACGTCATTAGTGTCCAGTGTCCAGTGTCCAATGTCCAACGTGATTCACGGGGTTATCGACTAATTTACTAATTTCCTGATTTTCGGGACAAGTAGATATGTAGCATTAACTTTACACGGCAGGGGCATCTTATATTCGCAAGTAATATACGTATTTTATTTGCAAGATTCATACAAATAAATTTCATATATATATATTTGTTAAATCGATAATATAGTTACGACGAAAATGGCTGGGAAAATTGCAATATTATAGGTTAATTGTCATACTTGTAGAGATGAATTTTCCTCTTTAAGTTAACCATGTAGATAGAGTTGGTATTTGCATTCTGGATGTAGATTATATATTATTGTTGCCACCCAAATATATGTTATAGCACAATAAAATGTTATTTCATTAATTATAGCAGAACAAAATTACGTGTTTTTAAACGGTTAATCAATTCCATATTTAAAAAAAAAAAAAAGCCAATTCCATATTACCTTTAAATTAGAGCATCGATTTTCTTTTATGATGAGAATAATAATATTCTCTATTCATCTTTACCTGTAAAACCGTTCATTGAATTATACGTAACATGATTGTCATCTTTATTTAAGTTTTTCTTTGTTTCGCGAAAAATGAATGATTTGAAAAATATTTTTCTGAAAAATGATTGCTCGTATCTTTTGAAATAATTAATCAATGAAATTTTTTTTATTATCGATAACAATTTATGTTTAAACATTTTTCGTAGACAATGAAAATATTTTTCGTTCGTTCATTTTTATAAGCGATATAAACATTTGTTTTTGTAAGTGATACCATCAATCATTTTTAAGAAAATGTTTTTCAAATCCTTAATTTTTCGCAAAACAAACCAATCCTAGCGAGAGCTTCATTTTAGTAAACTTTCTTGGAGCCGCATGTTCCTGTGGACTGCATGGGTCTCATTTCTAGTAGATATGTAAACCCGCCCTATGTGACATTAACAACCTTGTATTTCCATCACGACTAGTGATTAGTGAAAGCGACGTTAATTCTCTATTATTAGTGACAAACTACTTGAATATCAGCTGCCTTAAATTAAAAATCAGAGACTTATCAACACATCTTAAAGAATTGATCCTGTCATTCCATGATCTATTTATTAATTTATTGGAAAATTGGTGAAAGTGTGAGAAAATGGAAGTCCGAGAAGGAGCATAACTTGTATAAAAAAATATATATATCAATATTTAGATTGTGCTCTTTTAGTTTGGTTGGAGAAGCATCTCCATCCGTAAGCTAAAGGGTCACTAATCATTATATAAATTAAATAAATAAAACGGAAATTAATTAGTGATTTGCATGTAAGGCGTGACGCAATACTTACCCTGATTAAGACCCACAATAAACAACTTTTGAGACGTGGGCGGTTTGGGGTCGACTATAACCACGCTCAACATTTGACAAGTTGAGCTTCATTGTATTTTTTATTTTATTTTATGTTATCTTTGACTGTGTACACGTGTTAATTTAAATAAATGCTCGTGAAATTACGTATGGGGTTTTTATGTGATGTGCGATGACGAGTAATCGAATTTCATGCAGTTTTATTTGATCGATGAATTTCGGGCATATATAAGTCCATGAAGTGTCGAGGTCACGTAAATTTGTTCCAAGAGTGGAGTGATTAAAATGATATTTTATGTGCATTGGCACTTAATAAAAAAAATCAAGCTGACGATTAGGCATGAAAAATCAAAGAGGAACTGTATTTAGAAGGTTGCTTGTGCTTATGGTTTTCTCTCTCTATATGAAAGTCTTGAAATTTGGTAAACAAGTCTTTTGCGTGAATGAAATCATACATCAATGATAGAATCACATCCTGGATTTTACTTTATCCGGGATATTTCCTTATTGTGATATTTCCGATCAAGGAAGGAAATCACGGCCAAATCTCGTGATATTTCCTTCCATTGATGGGAAAAGATGATGACATTTATACCTCAAACTTTTATTTGGATTACTACACGCTACTTACTATATCGTGTATCAAGTCATCGATGTATTGATATATTGAACATTACTTAGTTTATATAGAGACCACTTACCTCATATATTATTACTAGTCAGATTTTTTTTTTGGTCAAAATATTACTAGTCATATGAAAAATTAATTAACTACACTAATAAATTTTCCCCGATTTCGGCATATATAGCAAAAAATTGCCTGCTGATCTTTACCTTTTTGTATGTAAAAAGCTCGTATCGACCATTGATGACGTTGAGAACTTACGGACTATAGATAGGTCGAAAATTATTTCCCATAATTCATAGCTTCTTGTATCGTCAAACCTAGTCATGCCAAATCATATTGTTTATATTTGGCAAGGAGATCGTGGAATAAAAATTAAAAATGGTTATAACTTTAACATTATTCAATCAAATCTTTAGCCATTAATACAATTTGCAGGTTTTTACAGCTAAGTGCATAAGATACCGTAATTTGGAAAAAGGGATAAGTATATTGAAAGTTTTAAAATTTGTCACGAAAAAAATGTAATTGAATCATAAAACTTTAAAAAAGTGTAAATAAGTTCTAAAATTTGTCATGAAGTGTAATTGAGTCTTAAAACTTTAAAAAAGTGTAATCAAACCTAAAATTTATCCAATTAAGTTGTAAGACTTAATTGCACTTTTTAAAAATTTTAGGACACGGTTGAAATTTTAGGACTTAATTGTAATGTTTAAAAATTTTAAGACTCTATTTCATTTTTATGATAAATTTTAATACTCAATTGCATTTTTGTGATTAGTTTTATCGTTTCAAATCTTCTGGAAAAATATCAACCGACGGGGAATCGAAATTACCGAAGTCCCCCCAACCTATCTCCACGCGTCGCATTTCTAGAGGCCAAATAATTTAATCGTATACGGACGCACCTACACGCTTTTCTCCTGTCTTCCCGTCAGGCTAGAGAGAGCGAGAGAGAGAGAGAGAGAGGAGGAATTCTATAAAGGCAAGTCGAGGACGCGAATTTAGCAAAAATGCTCGTCCGTCTCTCTCCAGAATTTCTCTCTTCTTTCTCTCTCTACCACGCCTGGCCACGTTCGATCGAATCCCCCGATCGCCTGCGATTGAATCGATCGGAGCTCGGAGTCGCGGGGAAAGTTTTCCGATCTTCGATCAATCAAATCAGTTTCGAGATTCCATTCCGGGCGGACCTCGAGAAGTTTTTGAGAGGGAGGGAGAGTTTGAATTCGGTGGGAAAAGTTCGAAGCGCATGAGCTGGTTGGGGAAGCTGGGTATCCTGAATTCGAACTCGAACCATTTCACCACTTGCCTCTTGATCTTCATCCTCCATTTCTCGCCCCAGTTGCCTCCTTGTCTCTTCAAATTCGAGAACAAGTCTTTGGACCCTTTATTAAGACTGTCGAGTTCGATTCGCTCCGGTAGTAGGAGTAGAAGCAGTAGTAATCGTTGTTGTGGTCTGAATCGTCGGGAATCGTCTCGGTATGGAGTCTGGAAACAGGAGTAATCGCCAATTGAGCGCAGGTTGGTGCCGGTTGAATTACAGACATTTGGAGTCAATTTCCTCGTCGAGTTATAATTTTATGTCTTATAATCAGCTTGTCGGTGGATGCCTCTTCTTTTATTATTTAAAATTTAGTTCCTTTTTTGGCCCGAATTTTGAGCTTTAGTTTTGCTGATTTTGTGGAAAAGGACACCCTTTATGCCAAAGTCTCTGTTTTTTTTTCTTGATTTTATTTACTTTTTCTTGGAAACAGAGTGCTTAGACTTTGGATGGGGAACGTTTTGTAGCAAATTTTTTTTGTTTTTGCGTGAAAGCTACTGATTTTTTTTATTATTATTTGCGGTATTGTTTTCTAGTGATTGAATGCTGAAACTGGCAGTTGCAAGTCTCCTTTTTCTGTGAATAACTTGAATAAATTATTTTGATCCATTCACTTTTGCGACGATCAAGCTTGCGTGGCCCGAACGGGTTGTGAGCCATGTCGACCATGTGCTTATAACTTGTAAGTGCAGCTTCGACTCTGATTCAAATACTTTTAAAAATTATTCTTTAGCCTGATGCAACAGAATGAGGATGCATGATGGTCGATGCTTTTGTCTGGAGATTGAAGTTCTTGATCTTAGAATGTCATACGAAAACTTGAGGCTTAACTTAGGTGCAAAGACTTTTCATTGCTGTGATTTTCTCTGGTGTTGGTATAAAAAGTAAATTGGTTTTTCTATTGTGTAATTTATGGGATTTCTTTTTACCCAGATTTACTATGGCAACAGTTTAGTGATTCAAGTGGGGTAACTCTTAATTTATGCAGCACTTAGTTCTCAGTTTGCTGATTCCGTACTTCTCGGCGCTGGTATTCATGCTACTTTTGTTTTTGCATCAATACATGATCTGAGGAAGTGAGTTTGATTATTGCTTGTGCTGATGAATAGGTGAAATTTGTATGTCATATGCCAGTATGTTATATATTTGCTTTCTCTTTCATTCTGTAAATGATTGTTTGAAGATCAACTACCATTTTGAGAGGATACGTAATGCAGAATTTGGAACTCTGAGAATAGTCAAAGTGCATCGTCGAGATGGGTTTTACTGCATTATGTGCTTTCACCTGTTAACTTCTCACTGGACAAATTATCTAGGCTGGGGATATTTCACCCCGAATCCTAATTGGAGTTCAATATGTTGTTATGTAGCTTTGTGCTATTCATCTAGTACAAAAGGAAGACAGGCAAGGTCACCATCAGTTATTGTAATAGGAGGTGGCACTGCTGGACTAGCCGCTGCTCGTGCCCTTTATGACGCCTCATTTCAGGTAACAAAAGTTGAGAATACAGTTGTAGAGTATATCTAGTTCTACCTAAGATCCTGAACACGGAAGTCTCTCTCTCTCTCTCTCTCTACAGTTGTAATATTACTATGTTTCCTGATACTTTGCCAATCATGCCCAATATCGAAGTCTAAAGAGAGAGTTTGTAGGTTTATGAAATTAAAATTAGGATCAATGGTCTTATATATGGCCTTAAATATTGTTGATAGAAGTACCATTTTTATAATGTAATATAAATAACATCAGAATGGCATTGCAAACTAGTCTCATCATTTGCTTGTGTCTGGTTATTTTGTAGTCGTGGCCGAATAGGTTCTTCTGAAGTCATCCTTTTCAATGACAAAGAACACAATGCTCTTGTTGACTAGTCAGTGCCATCTGTGGTACGCATTGTAGCTTTTGATGATACATAATTTCACATATTTAATAGGATGGTGATGAACTGTTATATAAGAAATTCAGAATTGGGAAGAAATGAGTACTTGAAAGGTCTAGCATGACTGGGTTCCTAATATGCATGTTTCATAGATTAGGGTTCTATGCACCATTCTTATTACCAGTTTCTTAGTACCTTGTCAGACAGTAGTCATGTCCCATTCTGGTAAACTTTATTCAAAGAAGCTACTCCACTTTTGGTGCCTAGAGCTGCATAACTTTGTTCTGATATTGTAAAGTAAATGTCTTCACATCTACATGTGGGACTGTTAGATCTGCTCTTGCTAATTCCTTCTTATCATCTAACCAGAATAACTACATGCCTTGTCACTAGTTATGTCGCTGCTTGATGGTTAACTTTTCTGATTACAAGCATGTCTAGATTATTGCAATAGACTTGATTATGATACGTGACTGTTTCCCAATAGGTGCAATAACACAGTTTCTGGTTCTCATATTAGTAAAGTCTCCTTTTCCAAGGTCCAGACAAGAAGCAGTTCATTTGTAAGGCAGCTTATGGTTTGGCCTCATGAGTTCTCTGGTCATGATAGGATTTGCCGCCAGGGAATTCACACGAATTGACGAAAGGGAATAAAAGATCCCAATTTAGTCTGAACTTTGACTTTTAGGAAGCAATTTTGTTTTGTTGTGTTTTTTTTTTCCTGTTTCACTTAACAAGTTTCCCATAAGACAGGCTCCCACAGTTTTTGCATGTTGATTTTCTTTTCTAATCTACTCCTTCCTGTAGATTTTTGAAAGTAACTAATTTTAGATGTACAGATTTTGACAGTAACTCTTTGTTCCCCTCTGAACTGATTTCTCTTTTTGATTAGGTCCTTTTGCTGGAGTCACGTGACAGACTTGGTGGTCGAGTTCATACTGACTACTCTTGCGGCTTTCCTGTGGATCTAGGTGCCTCATGGTAAAATATTTGTGCTTCTCGTGCAGTATAACTTTAGAGTATGATGAGTCTGATGTTATCTTGATCTTTCAGGTTGCATGGGGTGTGTGAAGAGAATCCTTTGGCCCCATTGATTGGGAGATTGGGATTACCTCTGTACCGAACCAGCGGTGATAACTCTGTCTTGTATGACCATGACTTGGAAAGGTACATCTGTTGATAGTGTGCTAATCTTTTATGTTGGTTTGTGCTCTTTTGCAGTCAATTTGCTTTTTACATCTTTTCATTTATCTGTCCCTTTCCTAACATGCGTGAAGTTTTTCCAAATAGAATAAGTTTCTGGTGTGAGTTCTAATACCCTGTTTAGAGGAAGCTTTCTAATGCTTATCAATTTCAGAATCATGAATTTAATCTTAGCTCTCTACATAGCAGTTGTGGAAATTAGGCATTTGATCTTCTGTTTGCAGCTGCTTTATAGTTATGTTTGCTCTGGATAGGAATTCCCTGGATAGGAATTCCCCTCATGTTATGTTCCTATGTCAAAGTAAAGTAATGATTATAAGTAGGTTTTTTTAGCTATGGGCCTAGAAATACTCTACTGGCAGTTTGTGTTTTTTAAATATTGATTTTCCATCAGTCATTGACATGTTTCTGTTCAGTTAAGTTCAAAGGCTTTGTTTCGCAAAGGTTGAATTTACTATTTTAACTTACGAGAAATCATTTATTGACCAGACCTTATATTTCTTGCAGTTATGCACTCTTTGACATGGATGGCAAGCAAGTTCCTCAAGAACTGGTCATTGAAGTTGGCAAAACATTTGCGAGTATCTTGAAAGAGGTATGGCTTCTGAAGGATCTTGTTTCCCATTTTCGATAATAGGTTGCAATTTATCCCTCGTAAGTTCTGCAAATATGTATGCCTGATAGGTTGTGAAATTTGAAGATCAGGCCCACAAACAATATTGTGCTGTCTCTTTATGTTCTCCTTTTTTTTAACTGAATGCAGGCGAACAAAGTAAGGCAAGAGTACAGTGAAGACATGTCCATACAACAGGCTTTCTCTTTAGTTTTTGAACGGAGGCCAGATTTAAGGTTTGCCGCAGAATCCTTTGTTAGTGCTGTTTCCATTTTGTTTCTTGATGTTTATTTGCTTTGTAACATGACTTACAGGTTGGAAGGGCTTGACTTCAAGGTACTACAGTGGTATCTTTGCAGAATGGAAGGCTGGTTTGCTACAGATGCTGATAACATCTCGCTGAAATGCTGGGATCAGGTTAAGTTACTGTCTAGCTGATTAATTGATTGCTTGGGACGCTGTTGCTACATGATGAGTTGCTGGGATCAGGGTTTATCAGTTTGTTTTAGACTGTATATGCCATATTGTTAATGTGATTCCATTTGTTGACACGTGGTACACTGTAATACTGCATACAGGAAGAATTGCTGCCTGGTGGACATGGATTGATGGTTAGGGGTTATCTCCCTGTTATTAACACCCTCGCTAAAGGTCTCGATGTCCGCTTGGGTCACAGGTCTATATTTGTCCTGGAAAACTAGTAGTTCAGATTAGGTGTCTGTTGTAACATTCTTACCCTTTTAACTATTGATTCGTATTGTAGAGTTACCCACATTGTGAGGCGTTACAATGGAGTGAAGGTAACTGTAGAAGACGGGAGAACATTTGCTGCGGATGCTGCAATTGTCGCTGTGCCTCTTGGTGTACTGAAATCCCAAAGCATTAGGTTTGAGCCTAAGCTACCTGATTGGAAGGAAGCAGCAATTGCAGATCTCGGTGTTGGGATTGAGAACAAGATTGTGTTACATTTTGAAAAGGTGTTTTGGCCCAATGTGGAATTTCTGGGAGTTGTTGCTGATTCATCTTATGGGTGCAGCTACTTTCTAAATCTTCACAAGGCAACGGGTCATTCTGTTCTTGTTTATATGCCTGCTGGGCAGCTGGCTAAAGACATCGAGAAGATGTCTGATGAAGAAGCTGCTAATTTTGCTTTCATGCAACTGAAGAAGATCCTTCCTGATGCTTCTTCCCCGGTATCTTCTGCAGTCCTTATGTTGTCTTTTAAAACTGAAGCTATATACTGTTCAATGTTTTACAATAGCCTTTCTTTCTCCCCTCCAATCTTCTTCCAATCGTTTAAGGTTGGCCCATTGTTGTGGCAGCAATGCACATCTGGTTGTTAGAGGATTCTAACAAGTATGTTTGAATGGTGCAGATTCGGTATCTTGTGTCTCATTGGGGTACAGATATCAACTCACTTGGGTCATATAGCTATGATGTAGTGGGGAAGCCCCATGATCTCTATGAAAAGCTAAGAATCCCGGTGGATAACCTATTCTTTGCAGGAGAGGCAACAAGTTCAAGCTACCCAGGATCTGTGCATGGTGCATTCTCCACTGGTCTGATGGCCGCGGAAGATTGCCGAATGCGGGTTTTGGAGCGGTATGGGGAATTGGATCTCTTCCACCCAGTAATGGGTGAGGAGGGTTCCATCTCTGTCCCTCTCTTGATCTCCCGTATGTAATGCCAGGGCTGCCTCTCAACTCTTGACTGTGAGCGTATCGCGTGTCTTTATTTGTGTCTGCAGGATATGGCTAACACATTATTGCCAATTTGATTGGCCTAGTGGGAAATGTCGTGGAAAATCAGCGTTTTCCGTTAACTTTGATCAATCAAACTCGTCGCTAATGTGTAGTGGCTTCTTTTATGTAGTGTTGACTCTGGAGATGGAATAAATGAAGGACGGCATTTAGTATTGAAATATTATACATTGTCAAACTTTTATTGTATGTGCATGCTTTTCGGATTTCGAATTTGAGAGATTGAACCGCCTGCGCTTGTTCAATTTGTCCTCAAGAATGGATTGTCTTTTCTATTACAGGAAATGACGTGTAACTGTTGCAAGTTCTTCTTTCTCAATGACTATGATTGTCAGACTTTTCCCTTTTACTATTTGAAAAGATATTAATATCACACTAATTCTCCTACTCAATATGATCGATGAGATGAAAAACGTTCGAGCAGAAAAGCTTATCCATCCTTACTCCATTAGGAATCCCGAATTAACACAGCCAATAGCAGCAAATGTCGATTTGAGATCGTTCTAAACTATCATCCTCATTTTATTCCGATGTTTTAAATTCCAGATAACCAAATCACTAAAACGGAAACTTGAGTGAGATTGCCAGGGGTTATATTCAGTCTCTATATAGTGACAGCTGATTAATAATCTAAGATAGAACGTCTATTTGCTAAACTTAAGGCTCAGGAAACCAAGGATGCAGGAATTCACTATAAATGCAACAATTTGGATTATGTAATGAAAAAAATATACAATCGATACATCAGGACCCATCATAATGAAAATGAATAATTTTAATTCGCCTCCAACCCCAATTGCCCAGTGAAAACAGCACAAAAATTTACATATCTGAGCAAGAATGGCAAAAATCAATCAAGAGTAACAAAAATCTCCTCCAGACTAAGTCCCCTCTATGATCCTATAGTTGACTCATGCCGTTCCTTTTCTTCTTTTTTATCCTCTGTTGTATTTTACGCCTTCGTTCCCTTTCATTCCTTGCTCTCTTCCTCGCGGAGTAGGGCCGCGTAAGATCAATGACCACTAAATGAGTAGCCAGCCAAAATGTCGTAAGTTAATCCCTACTCCAAATCTGAAGAGGTAAATGCTACATTGACGAGTACGTTGAAGATCGCACAGGCTGCATTTTAGAGATGATTCATTATGGTCAATTCATCGGATGCGTCAGCAGTACATTGAAGATAAAAACATATCCAACCTATGAAGGGGACATCGATCACACCACATAGCTGAACCTTTCCACTGGGTCGGATTCTTCTAGCATAGAGGCTGCCTGAAAGCAATCTGTAGCATCAGCCATGCGCCCATCATCCTTGTGAACCAGACCCAAGTAATACCAAGCCAGTCGGTTGGTAGGTTCTATCCTTAATGCATCTGCAAGTAAACCTCTTGCAACAGGCAATGCCGCTGGGCCCATCTTCAATAAGAGGCCGCCAATCAAGATCTTACAAGGGACATAGCACGGTTCCAATAAAAGAGCGTTAATGTAGGCAGACAAAGCTTCATGGATTTGTCCCCGTTTCTCATACATTATACCTGGTACAAAACCCCAGATGAAACCATTATGGAAAATCAAGGTCCTAGTTTCTAGCTTTGCAAGATAATCCATAAAAAAAATCCCCATAAGATCTTCATTCTTCCCTTCATGACATAAGTTTTTAGACACCTTTCAAATAGAATATAGAAAAGCACCACCTATCATTTATCATAAGTTTAAACACCGAGCTAATCCACATTTCAGCGACCAATTACAAGATTATAATTTTCCCTCACCTTTACTGAGTTTCAACTACTAAGGTCAGGAACAATCCAGTAGAATTAGTAACCCAAGGTATTTTTTTCAGAAATAGCCTGAAACTGTCCCCAATTAACCCTAACAACATGTTCCGCCGTGGCTCATCAATAAAGAAGCGGCACTCAGGAATGAAACCAATGACACTGTGACAAATAGAGCATGCTCTAGCCTTTTCCATTGCGTAAGCTGCTGCCTTGAAGGCGCAAAATATTCTGCCACAATAGCATGAGTTCTATCTCATGGCACATGTTACCTAAGGTTTTTTCTCAAAAGCATGCAAATTGTCAGGGCCTGATTATAAAACAAATTCTCCAAGTGCGAAACTTCAGAATTATTTGGGAAGTCATTCAAAATAAGTTGCCTCCCTGATCTTGCGAAACTAACTAACGTTTCACAATAGAGACAAAGCTGTGACCAGATTTTTCACCGTTGCCTTAGATGCTGTATAAACCAAGTCTAATAATCTTTATGCTTCTCTTTTTGCTAAACAGTCTTTATGCTTCACGGAAACAAAGAAAGGCTCAAAACAAAACTGGAAAAGAATGGATTCAGTATCAATTTGGGTGTGAATCTCATCATGATGCATTCAATACATATTAGCAAAGTGAATGAACATATATAGCAGTGCGTTCTCAAGCTGATGTCAAATGTAGCATGTCTGAGGTGCAATGTAATAATTCATTGTCCACTTCCAGAAAACGCTCTATGAGCAATGCTATCTTGTGTAAGCTAATGCAAAATTTACCATTCCAATTGACCTTTTGTTCTGTTATACAAGATGTATGTTTTCATCATCCCTAGCAATGTTAGATAATGCTACCATTATGTGCAAATTAGAACATAATGTAATGATGTTGCTAGCACATTCAATACGTAAGAGATCATAATAAAATAGATTGAACCTGCAGAAGGATTGATACCTTCAGTTTGTAGAGCTTCAGCTGAAAAAGCTTTCGACTCTCTGGCTTTTGCCAAGCATATCTCTGCATCCTTCCAATGTGAAAGGCTAGAATACAAATTTGCAAGACCATGCCAAACTTCAAACTCATTATCCCTATCATCCTCAGCCTATCAAGCAAGATGAATAACAGAATAAGAATTCTAAAAGAAAAAAACACATTGTGCACCCAACCCATTCTTCCACTAATCTAAATGCAGGAAAAAAAGAGAAAAAGAATTGGCACACTAAATCTAGAAAAAGCAACTGCACCTGCTGAATCAATAAACGCAAACGCAAACGCAAACGCAAACGCAAACGCAAACGCAAACGCAAATCAATCACTCTAAACCCTCAAACTACCATTATGATTTAGGACATAATTTAGATAAGAAAAGATGATTTGGTGGTCTAACTACCAGTGAGATTTACAGCTTGACTCAAGCCTCTAACACACTGCACAATGCACACTATAGCAGATATACCTAGGCAAGAGGATCATTCACTTCCCAATACCTATCAAATACAAACAGATCATATCCAATGACACCATTTTACTTCTGACCAAGACGTCTGTTTTCTTTTTTTGGTCAAAACCAAGATGTCTGTTTCCAGTCGATAAGTAACTATCTATTCTGAAAACGGAGATGAGGTATTTGCGAAATACAAAATTTTACCTGAGAAATACTTCTTACAGGCCCAAAAGATTTCCTTTGGGCTTGGACCAAGGCAAGAAGGTATTTGTATGTCTCAATGGCATCCAATGGTAGTGACTGGGAGATTCTAAGCTTTGCCTTCAATCGAAGCAAGGACCCCTGTTCCCATTTTGCAGTCTCATCCAAAGCAGCATCAGTGACCACTTCAGCCTCAGAAAACCTCTGTTGAGCAGATAAAACTAGAGCAAGTAATCTCCAACCCTTCAATAATGAACCTCCAGTTGCATCAACGAACAGCTTGGCAAAGCGCAATGCTGCATCCAGATTACGATGCTCTGCATATTGAACTCCTAACTCAAAAATCAAATCTGTGTTGTTGGGCTCTAGCACTAAAGCAGCCTCTAAAGATTTTAGAGCTTCAGATTGAAGACGAGTTCTCTCAAAATCAGAGGAAGATACTTTGGCTTGCTTTCCCAAACATAGACCCAGTACCTGCAGGCCCACACCTTTCAAATGCTCTTCCACTCCCTTAGAAGCAGTAATTGCCCTTTGTGCATATCCAACTCCCTCAGCAGCAAGCAAGGAATCATCAGAGCAGATTTTGGCAGCCAACAATAATGCCGTTAGGTCATCTGGTCGTTCATGTTTGTGTAGTGATTTCCTCAACAGATTCAGGGAAGCTCTGTTCTGTCCTGCCCCACTATAACAAAGAGCCAGAGTATTCCAACGATCTATGCGATGGTATACTCCAGGCATGATTTCTTCAACTTGCTTAGCCAAGACAGAAGTTTGGCTGCATAGAGACAGTGCAAAAGTGAGGTGCTCCATGACTGAAGGATCCCACTGGACAATACCTATGTAGAACTTTCTCATCAGAATCATCAGAAGTAGAATGGCCTCTTCCAAATTATTCTTAGGGACATAGGATCCATCAATTTGAACAGCTAGACTAGGTGGGCCAGCCTCCACTCCACTGTACAGCAGAAAGACTGCAAATGCTTTCTGAATTCTTGCGCAACAGTCATTGTCAAGGTTCCACTGGCTAAGAAGGGCACGTCTATAAGATAACATTGCTTCAGGATAGTACCCAGCCTGCTTCCACAACTCTGGGAGAATCTCCACAGCATGGCTAACTGTCTCCTGTAATTTAACGTCCACCTGCACATCAGGTATTCCCTGATGGAAGATCCTCTCAACAGCATCAAGAACACTTTTACATTCATTTGCAGCCTCTGTGAAATAGAAAGAAGAGAAAAGGCCGTTTTACCTCATGGTTACAAAAAGATCGGGAAGAATCAAAACATTATAAATCTGGATGTCCAGAAGGCAAAAACTGCTGAAAAAGGACTTTACCACTCAGTCTGCCAAGCTTTTGTAAAGACTTTGCTTTCAAATATATGGCCTCAAGGACCAAGCTAGCAGCATGCTGTGAAACCACATGTGGTGATTCTGTTCGAGAGCGGCTCTTTCTGGAAGTTTGTTTCTCAGCAGCAAAAGGTTGCAGCCGCTGTATAGCGGCCTGGAGATCAATGCCTTCAAACACACGAAGAGCACCCTCTACATTTCCTCTTTGATATTCCAACCTCCCAAGAAGCGCCCTTGCTTCCTGAACAATTTAGATGGAAAACCATGTAGCAACAGTCTAACATGATGTCAAATAATGAAAACAGCTCAAAAGGAAAACTACGGTTTTGCTTACCTGTACATGCGGTAAATACAATTATGACAAGCGAAGCTCTCGTCCAGAAAAAGAATCAATTCATATAAAAAAAAAACAAAAACTGAAGATATAGGTAAATAATGCATTCTAATGGAAGGACCATTACATTCCAAGCTCATTCCCACTGAAAATCTGTAATCAACAGAGGCTAAAAAAGGCCAGCTAGTAATTATTCAAGTAGTGAAGGGCCTTGGATTGAACTCAAATTCTATGAACGACAAATTGCCAAAAGGCCAGCTATTACGTCTCTAGCCACACCATTGATCCATGCATGACTTACATCCATGAACACAGTGACACACTTTCCCTTCAGCAAATTCACAAGGGAG
This sequence comes from Metrosideros polymorpha var. glaberrima, assembly GCA_001662345.2. Taxonomy (NCBI): domain Eukaryota; kingdom Viridiplantae; phylum Streptophyta; class Magnoliopsida; order Myrtales; family Myrtaceae; genus Metrosideros; species Metrosideros polymorpha. The sequence continues at coordinate 20,629,128 of BCNH02000001.1, forward strand.
ATGTTCTAAGGTTAGTGTTACAAGAATTACGAGAGAGGATTTTGCCATCAAGGTATATGACAGCACAAGTAGAATAACATCTACCAAGCAAGCAAGAGTCACTTTACTTATAATTACAAAACTTAAATTTCGAAATATTCCATTAAACTGAACAATTTGATAAACATGGAAGTTTTTAAACTACTGGAAGAGAATTCCCATAGCAACCAATTACATGCACACCATACACTCAAACAATCACTTATCACAGCCAGAGCAGGATGGTTTTCGGTGCAGTTGACACCCCAATAACATGTTTATATCGAAAAAGAAGTTTGTAGGTAAATCAATGCCAAAAGTGACAGAGAAGTTTGTAGCTAGACAGTTATGAGCAAACAAGTTATATAAAAAAATCGGCATTTGCAAGAGAGAGAGAGAGATGAATGACCATAAAACGCTCTGATGGAAGTTCAAATTGTCGAGAGGGCATTTTTAGCTATAACCATAATACTGCATGTACACATTTTATCAGTTAGCTCAATAAATTTTGTTTTAGTGAAAACCCAAATTCAATTAAAATGGTGCCAATTAGTGTATATAAAACGGCTTCAGCAGGGAAGCCATCCTTATAGAAAATTATGCCCAAAAGATTGTTTCTAACGTTGCCAACAAACTAGATGTATTGGGTTGCAGTGTAAGAAAGCTCTCAAGTTATTTATCGTCAAAAAAGATAAAGCAGACCTCGATGCGAGCAATCCCTGATCAGCCAGCAATCTAACAAAAATTTTGAGAGACTCACCTCAAAATTAAGCGACAAGCCCTCACGTAATGACGATTCCGCCTCTTGAATATTCCCCTCATCAAGTTTTGCTTCAACTTCTGTAGTTTTCATGCAAAGTCCATTGGCATGGACTTCACGAACTGATGAATCATCCCCATGCTCACTGAACTCTGTGGATTGGCTCCGTGGCATCTGTACTTTCAACAACCTCTACGCATTTCACTCTCTTCAGTTCCTTTATTTCCTAATACTTTAACTTCGACGAAGCTTCTTCTATTTTCACATATAACGAATAAGGAATTTCAGTTCAAATATACTATATAACCTAAGAATATAGCTAATGATGCGGAAAGCTCAATTAGCATCGCTTGCAAATGAAATAGACACATATTTCCAGATGTGACAGTTATCATAAGGCACATAGTTAAAGGGGCCAGGCCAGGCAGGCAGGCATTGGCAGGAACATATAAAAATTTAAATTTGCTTACATGCACTAACCTTCTAATTTCAATCCAAGAACATCTAGCATGGCTTCCATGTCAATATAGAATGAAATTGGCTTGAATTGTTAAAAGAGTGTCCCCAGGGGGCTAACTCAGCTTTATTGAACAAGCGTTCCAAAGGCCAGAAGGTAACATTTTTGCATGTTTTAGTTTCCAGTGATGTGAAACGCTTGTCTAAAAAAACCATCAATTTCTATAACTAACCCTGTTCAACTAGTGCCTGGACGGCTGGCTAACAAGAACCTTAAAGAATAAGTCATACCCGAGGACGTTCAATTTCTATTCAGCCAAAACCATCGGAAAAATTCACCACTCAAACCGGAATAGCAAACCGAACCGGCCATTGCTCGCAACTAAACACGAATCGAATCCCATTTCCTGTTCTTTTCCAGCTACATTGGCAATGCACCCGACCCATGAACAGGAAATCACTTCTCCAGATCCAATCACTTTATGAACACAAAAACACAAAAAAAAAAAAATCAGTTTTTTTTTTTTTTCCCGAGAGCTAGAATCGTTAGATAAATGTGGCACCCAGAAAGTCAACCACTCGCTCCTCCGGCCAAAAGAAACAGGCTTTCTCGCGAATTCCAAATTCAAATCCCCACAAGTCAATCAGGAACGACCGGACAAATCGCAATTAAGGCCGGCGGGCGGCTTTCAATCAAAGCATGCTCTGACCTGAAACGAGTAACCCCTAGGAAGACGGCGATCGCGCGAGAGCCCGTCGAGCGCCGCCGAGTGAACAAGATCGACGAAATGCGACGACGGCCCTCGGCCTAATTGGAAGCTGCCAGGCCCAGGAACGAGGGAGCTGCTTTTCCTTGGGCATAAAGCAGCGAGCTTTCCCCTTCAATTGTGTGGGAGAAACCGCAGGGGGAAGAGAGAGAGAGAGAGAGAGAGATGGATCTGAGAATGGAGTTTCGAAATTGGAAGCGTATACTGTTAATGGCGAGGGGAATGAGGTGAGAGAGAAGGGTGGCGATCCTGTACACTTGGGCTCTGCTGTGTTCCGGAGCCACGTCGGTTATAAGGGCAATAGGGTCATAATGTAATTTCGCACGTCTTCGCATTTTTCCAAATGGAGGCGAACCATTGACGTCGATTTCGATTTATTTCGCGAGTCATGTTGTGAGGGCGCAAAGGACAGAGACTTGCATTAAAATATTCTTCCGTTAGAGTAATTAAATATTGAACCATGACTTGACTTCATTTAATAGTTTAAATTTTTAGAATATTTAACAGTGGCTTACATGGTATCAAAATAGAAAGTTCTGAGTTTAAATTTTTTCAAATTCATATTTACTTATTAAATCAGGCTTTTATCTAACAACTTAAACTTTTAGAATAAATAATTGACAGTTGAAATTCATCAACCTGTATGGGATAGGGGATTGGTTCGAAGTGGACCTAGGCTTGAAGTACATCTATTTTCTTAAATAAAGATTTAACCCCAAAGGCATTTTCGTCCTTTTATTTTTTGATTTTTTTTTCCTTTTTCTTCTTATCTCTCACAATCTTCAACCTCACCTCCACACCTCTTTAGCTCCTTTGATTCCCGCACTTTAGGTGGGTTTGATTCAGCATTTGAAAGGAGCTTTCAGCCTTAATGCTCTTTTGTGAAATGCTGAACTATTTGGCAAGTTTTTTTTCGAGGGAGCATTCGGCCAAATGCTGACTTTAGAAAGGCTGAAATGTTGAATGCTGGAGGGATTAGCATTCAGCATTTCAGCTTTTCCAAGGCTAGCATTTGGCTGAATGCTCACTTGAAAAAAATTTGCAAAACAGTTCAGCATTTCGCAAAGGAGCATTCAGGCTGAAAGCTCTTTTCAAATGCTAAACCAAACCCACCCTCCGACCCGCACCTGCAACTAGGCCCGCACTCGCTCACCACCACCTCCTCCTTGCCACCATCGCCGCTCCAACATGCGCAATTATGTCCCTCATATCTCTTGCAACCACACCCCAACACCACATCGCCACTGCATCCCACCTTGCGACCTAGAAATGTGGTCGATCGAGCGAGTGTCCAGCTCGAGCCCCACGATTGGCAAAGGAGGGTATCATCATTAGGCAGAGAGAGGACCAGAGAGGAGGGGGTGAAGAGGAACTAGGTGTAGGGGCGGGAGTTGCCGGTGTCGAGGGAGGGGCTCGAGGCCTCGGTTGGCGTTGGAGGAGCACTGGAGGGAGACAGATAGGGAGGTGCGGCGGAGGTCAGGGAGATGGCGGCGAGTTCTTGCGAGGTCAGCCATGGGAGGATCAGCTCCGTGCATTGCAAGAAGGGATTATGGGCAGGTTTGACCTTGTCTACAGTTTCTCGACGACGACGACAACTCGCGTGGGTGGTCATAACGAGGAAGACGGTGTTTTCTAAAGGTGAGTGGTTCTAGGTTCTGGATAGGTTCCACCTGGAATCTAGAACCTACCCGCTCCTACAGATTCCTCAGTTTTTGGAACTTGAAACCTATCCGTCGGAACTTGGAACCTACCTTATCACAGGTTCCACGTTTGGTTCCAGGTTCTTATAGGTTCTTTTTTTTTTCTGTTCAAAATAAATTTGTCGTTCGCAACACCAAAGTTCTATTATCTCCTACAACAGAGATGACTCTACTGGCTCTTACAATTTGCCATCTTTGGTATGAATGTCAATCGACTGTAAGTATTAATCTTCAGGTAATAAATAGTAGTTCAACCAGCAACTCAAAGGGCAGGAAGCAAGTACTCAAATTGTGTTAGAAACGACAGAGAATAGAAAGAAGTTGACTTGTATATGAGAGGTTCTTTCGGTCGCCACAAGAGAAAAGTCGACAAACATGAAACAAGTAAAAGGAAGTGTTAGAAACAACAGAGAATAGAAAGAAAAAGAGAAAACGATCCATTCTCATCAGAAAATTTATATCGTTCACTGTCCTTCATTCGGCTAGAACACTACTTCTCCAAACTTCGTTCACCATTGACCCTATCAATGAAAATTCCAGTTGATCGAGAGTATCAAGACAGTGATTCTAAGTTTGCTCCTCTCACCGGCAACCACCACCGATTGCCATAGAAATGCAAAACACAAAACAGAGTAATCGTAGGTTGGTAGCACTCTCTGCAATTACAAGGACCTCTCATGCATAAAGCCATACTATCATATCACCACCGACCTATATTTTTCTCACAATCGTTAACCACATGTCCAAACAGACTTGGATGACTTCCTCCCTCCCCTCTTTTACACACACACACTCTCTCCAATCAACATCATCCGTTACCCATGATCCCCCCACTGCCCCCCCACTGCCCCCAGTCCATGGCGGAGCTCGATCCTGTGAATCTAGGCTCGAGCTCGATGCCCACGCTAGATTTCGAGGCCACCAAGCTTCCAAGAGATCTTGACGAAAGACACAGGGCAAAGTAATCCTGACAACGCGAAGGAAGATTTGATACTGCTATCATTCCAATCAATCAACATAATTTTTCAGTAGAATTGAATGATTATTCCTCAGATTTGACGAGGTTTCAGTGTTAGGAGAGAGAGACAGACTCACCTTTGTTCTGCTATCTAGAAGAGAAGCGCGCGGCAGCTTTGGAGACGAGAGACGAGACGAAGAAGCTCTGGAGGGAGGAGTGGCTTTGTTGGTTGTGTGAGAAAGATGGGGGAAAAGGAGCAGCTCTAGTGGGAGGAGGAGAGGATGAGTGAGAAAGAGGAGAAAAGGAAGAGAGGACTCAATGATGAAATGCTACGAAGCATTAAACATTAGGGTAATAGGGTTTTTCACCGGTTCCTAAAAAAATGGAACCAAGAATCGGACCCTCACACATTAGAACCTAGAACTGGTGGTCCGGTTCCCCGTTTCGATTTCCGGTTCTTGATTTTACCAGGAACCATGCTCATTTCTAGTGTTTTCACACTGGGAAACGTCAAATTCTATAAAAACCCTGATCCCACTAGATCCTAGATCTATGTGAGGATCACTGGACATCGTCACCCCCCCTCCATTGATGGGGCAGCAGCCAACAACAGAAAAAGAAAAAGAAAAAAGTAAGAAAGGAAAAAAGAAAAGAAGAAAAAAAATAAAAAATGACGAAAATGCCATTGCGATTAAGTCTTTATTTGAGAAAATGAGGCACTTTAAGTCCTTATTGGAGACAATATTCACTTAGGCCCTTATTTGAAAAAATAAGGACACTTCAGGTCTTTATTTAGAAATTTTCCTAATTATTATCATTATTGTCACATTGCATTATGTAACGCAGATGGTGTTAAATGTCCAGACATGATGTCCCCGAGTTTGCTAAATGAACGCATCATGAATTGAACAGAGCGAGCATGAAGAATGATCCACTGTTCCATTGCTTGATGAATGAGACTTGATGAATGAATTTGTGTGACTTGTCTTGTCATTCATCTTCCCTTTTTGCTGTTCTTTCAAGTTTCCTATTGCAACTGGGATGAAAGGAATTCTTGCTCAATGAACGAGACTCGATGTATGAATTTGTGTGACTTGTCTTGTCATTCATCTTCTCTTTTTGCTTTTCTTTCAAGTTTCCTATTGTAACTGGGATGAAAGGAATTCCGCCGATTATTTTGGATCGGCGGTAATTGATTGTTTGCCCTTCTTAAAGTACACGGCCTAAGGGGTTATGGTTTCAATGAGATACGTAATTCATCAGACACGGCATTTGTAACGGCATTGTATCTAAGTAGAACGGATAACCAATTTCGATGTTCGATTATTCTGTAACATATTGGTTAACGATATTTGATTGACGCTGTTGGCACAACAGTTTAACCACATAATGCGGTAGAACATGTTGGTGTTTGTTTGTAAAACAAACGCATAATGCATTTTCCTTATCCCACATAGGAAAGAAAGGAAAGTTCTTGTCTCTTTATTAGTTAAAGCATTATCTATTATTGTAAATAGAGAAATGGGTGAATGGGCTAGACCTTACAATACCCGCGTGCGGGTGCGTGAATAATTGCGCGATTATTAGGGGCACTTAGCACTTTGCACGCTTGCGCGTCGCGGACCAAAATAAGCCTTAATCAACAATGATTATTTTTTAATTTCGAAATTAATTTTTGCTCGTGACTGTTTAGACAAAACTGTTCGATTTAAGACATGAAAGGGTGTGTCCGACATTGACAGTTTTCATACTTGAAAGGTTATGTCCGAATTGTAATTCTTCGAACATGAATGGGTGTGTCCGTAGTGACAGTTTACAAACCAAGAGGTGCGTTCTATATTTTATATATAGGATAATTTCAGTTCATTTCAAGACAGAGAGAACAGAACGAACGATATAACTTCCATTTTCGTCTTTCTTCTAAATAGCCAGTCTTTCATTGTTTCGCAAGAGAGTTTTTAGAAGATTTATTGGAATTGCTATCCAACATTCTCACCGTGACTTAGTTGTATCCTGAAGGGAATTTGCTAGAAACCTATAACAACCTTGTGAGGCAAATTGATCTTAAAAGAGAGTGATTACACGCCTCAAAGTCCAACTACATTGTGATTCTATTTCTCTAATATATTTCCAACAATTTTTAGGATCAATTCGCACAAGAATGGAGTCGCAATCTATCAAAGTGATGAATCAAGATATGGTCAAATTGGATCGGTTTGACGACAACAACTTCGCACGTTGGAAGGACAAAGCATGTTCTTACTCACGGCCCTGAAGATTTCATATATATTGGATTTTGATTTAGCGCCTATTGAAGATCCTGTTCCTACCGCTGAAGGGGAACAACCAAGTGCTGAAGAAGTTGAGAGAGTGAACAAGGCAAAGAAGAAACGTGAAGAAGATGAACTACTATGTCGCGGGCACATTCTGAATACACTCTCCGACCGACTGTACGACTTGTTCACGGAAATGAAGTCCGCTAGGGAAATTTGGAATGCACTCGAATTCAAGTATAAAGCGGAGGAACAAGGTACGAACAAATATCTGATCGCCAAGTACTTTGATTTCAAATTCATTGATACTAAACCCCTTCTAGAGCAAGTCCATGAACTACAAGTTCTGGCGAACAAAATTCGTGCTCTGAAAATCGACATACCAGAGGCATTTTAAGTTGGTGCAATAATTGCTAAATTACCTTCGAGTTGGAAGGACTATGGGAAAAGGTTAATGCACAAGATAGAGGACACAACTTTGGTTCAACTCCAGAAACATCTTCGCATTGAGGAAAAATCACGCTTGCGTGAAAATTCTGGATTGTATGACACCAAAGTTAATGTCCTGACGGGTGATGGATTTCAGCCCAAAAATCACCTGAACTTGAAACGCAAGAGAGAGTAGAATTTTAAGAAGGTACAAAAGAAGAAGAAGAGTGGCTGTTACGTTTGTGGCAAAGTAGGACACTTTGCAAGGGACTGTAGGCACCGAAAGGACAACTCTTCCAAGGAGAAGTATACACCAAAACCAAATGTGAAGGCAAATACAAACGCGGTCGAAGAAAATTTTGTCGCCATGGTTATAAGCATGTTTTCGAACATAGATATTTCTGAGAAATTTGATTGTACTGTGGCAACGATTACTGAAATTAACAATGCTTCTGTCCAAATGGGTTGGTGGCTAGATTCTGGAGCTACGGTTCACGTGTGCAAGGATAAGTCCGTGTTCAAGCATTGGGATGAGGTTGTGGATGCTCATTTTCAAGAGTTCCAAATGGCAAACGACAGTTTTGCAAAGGTCAATGGCAAAGGCTCCGTGGAGTTGCACTTTACTTCTGGAAAGAAGATAACGCTAGTGAATGTATTGTATGTACCAGAAATTAGAAAGAATTTAATTTCTGTCGATTTGCTATGTAAGAGGGGTTTTTGGGTATTATTTGAGTCCGACAAGGTAATCCTATCAAAGAGTGGACTTTTTGTGGGAAAGGGTTATGCCACCGACGGCATGTATTAACTAAGTATCGATAATAAGATTGAATTTTCTATTTATACTGTTGACTCTTCAATTTTATGGCATTATAGATTAGCGCATTTAAATTTTTGCTATTTAAAGAACATGAAAAAAATTAGAATTGATCAATTTTAATGGCGAATTAGATAAATGTAAAATTTGTGCTAAGTCTAAATTAACTAAGAGGCCTTTTCCGACAAAAAGAAATTCGAATTTATTGGACTTAGTGCATAGCGATATATGCGAATTCAATGGAATGTTAACTCGCGGTGGTAAAAGGTATTTTATTACCCTTGTTGATGATTGCAGTAAATATTTGTACGTTTATCTCTTAAGATCGAAAGATGAAGCGTTTATCATGTTTAAGAAATATAAGGCCGAAGTAGAAAATCAATTGGAAAGGAAAATTAAAGTTCTATGTTCGGATAGAGGTGATGAATATTTCTTAAGTGAATTTTCATCATTTTGTGAAGAAAATGGTATTATTCATCAAACTTCAGCACCATACACTCCACAACAGCATGGTTTAGTTGAAAGGAAAAATAGATCGCTTGGAGAAATGGTTAATTGCATGCTTTCTAATTCAAGGCTACCAATTAATTTATGGGGTGAAGCGGTACTTACTGCATGTAATATTCATAATCGGATACCATCCAAGAAAAATAACGTAAGTCCATATGAATTGTGGAAGGGTAGAAAGCCAAACCTGTCATATCTAAAAGTGTGGGGGTGTTTGGCTTATTACTGAGTACCGGATCCAAAGAGAATAAAACTTGGACCTAGAGCTATGAAAAGTGTATTTCTTGGATATGCTGATAATAGCAAAGCTTATAGGCTTCCTGATTTAGAGTCAAATGTTATTGTAGAATCACGAGATGTTGAATTCTTTGAGAATAACTGTTCTATAGATTTTGAAATTATTGAAAATAATTCAGAACCTATAGAAACACACGTAGATTCTCATGAGAAAAGAATATATGACTCTAATGATATGACTGAACTTAGGAGAAGTACTAGACCGAGAAAGTTGAAAGATTTAGGTCTAGACTTTATTACTTATGTTTTCCTTATTGAAGGAGACAGAGATAATAACATGGTAAATAAATACCCTTTAATATTTAATCTAGAAGACGATCCTAAGAGTTTTGGTGAAGCAATGTCTTCTAGAGATGCTTCCTTTTGGAAAGAAGCCATTAATGATAAAATGGACTCAATTATGTTCAATAATACTTGGGTATTAGCTGATTTACCAAAAGGATCAAAACCTATTAGGTGCAAATGGGTTTTCAGAAGAAAATATAATTTTGACGGTACTATTCAATCTTTTAAGGCTAGGTTAGTGGCTAAAGGGTTTAGGCACAAAGAAGGAATAGATTATTTTGACACGTATGCACCTGTAGCACGTATAACATCTATTCGAGTTCTATTTGCTTTAGCATCCATATACGATCTATACGTTCATCAAATGGATGTAAAAACTGCTTTCTTAAATGGAGATTTAAATGAGGAAATTTACATGGAACAACCAGAGGGTTTTGTACTTCCCGGGAATGAAAAGAAAGTGTGTAAATTAATTAAATCTCTTTATGGGCTTAAGCAAGCTCCTAAGCAGTGGCATGAGAAATTTGATACGGTCATATTGTCCAATGGCTTCAAACATAATAGTGCTGATAAGTGTATTTACTTTAAGTTCACTAAAGACTATGGGGTTTTGGTTTGCTTATATGTTGATGATATGCTTATTTTTGGAACTAATATGACTGGAATCAATGAGACTAAGAAGTATCTAACTTCAAATTTTAAAATGAAA
>BCNH02000001.1:20640095-20651181 GCA_001662345.2 Metrosideros polymorpha var. glaberrima
AAAGAGACCTTCATGTATGTATATTGATCTCAAGGAATTTTGGCTATTTTAATAATAATAATAATAATTAGTATTTGTTTTACAAACAAAGTGGGGGATTGTTGGTGTTTGTTTGTAAAACAAACGCATAAGGCATTTTCCTTATCCCACATAGGAAAGAAAGGAAAGTTCTGGTCTCTTTATTAGTTAAAGCATTATCTATTATTGTAAATAGAGAAATGGGTGAGTGGGCTAGACCCCACAATACCCGCGTGTAGGTGCGCGAATAATTGTGCGATTTTGGTGCGATTATTAGGCGCACTTTGCACGCTTGCGCGTCGCGGACCAAAATAAGCCTTAATCAACAATGATTATTTTTTAATTTCGAAATTAATTTTTGCTCGTGACTGTTTAGACAAAACTGTTCGATTTAAGACATGAAAGGGTGTGTCCGACATTGACAGTTTTCATACTTGAAAGGTTATGTCCGAATTGCAATTCTTTGAATATGAATGGGTGTGTCCGTAGTAACAGTTTACAAACCAAGAGGTGCGTTCTATATTTTATATATAAGATAATTTCGGTTCATTTCAAGATAAAGAGAATAGAACGAACGATATAACTTCCATTTTCGTCTTCCTTCTAAATAGCCAGTCTTTCATTGTTTCGCAAGAGAGTTTTAGGAAATTTACTGAAATTGCTATCCAGTATTCTCACCGTGACTTAGTTGTATCCTATAGGGAATTTGCCAGAAACCTATAGCAATCTTGTGGGGCAAATTAATCCTAAAAAAGAGTAATTACACGCCTCAAAGTCCGACTACATTGTGATTCCATTTCTCCAATATATTTCCAATAGAACACATTCGAAAAAGAGGTAACTTATAGAAAACTTTTGAAAAGATTTATTGACTATAGTTAGTGGAGGCCGCACGTTGTCATCTATGTGATGAAGACATCTAGTTAGTTATTGTCCTCCAAGTCTTGAGCAAGACCATGTACTTGGATCAGATCGTCAACAGGATCGGTAGGGATACAGTGAGGTTTCAGAGTCTTGGCTTGGGGTTGGGAATCCTAGTACTTCACACGGGTAATTCTTCCCCTCATTATGTTTAGGGGTGGTAACAATGTGAAATGGCGGAATGAGAGTTAGTTAGAGCGCAACGCGCCTCTCTGTTCCCAAACCAAGTCTTGTTGTGTCACTCTGCCGATCTGTTCACACGAGCCACGGCCTTTTCAACCTGAGAAAGCATATTCATTCAGCATTTGCCATATTGGGGAAATTTGGGGAAATGAGGGAAATGTGAGAGATGATGCGAAGCTGGTATTACCTCCGTGCTCCAATTGGTTCTTGCAGTCAATATGATCAAGGTTGCTGTTTGTAGAATAACCCCAATGATCATTCCCCACCATATTCCCTGAGGATCGAAAAGCATTTGAGAGAGAGAGAGAGAGAGAGAGAGAGAGAGAGAGAGAGAGAGAGAGAAAGAAAGAGAGATTGTTGATTTACCGCCACTTCTAAACTAGTTTTGAAACCGAGAACACATCCTATGGGGAGACCGATGATGTAGTAAGCGGTCAGATTTACGTACGCCACCACGGCTTGCCACCCGCTTCCAATTGCCACACCTGCAGATTCATGGAGGCATGAATTTTGATTTGGCATTGATTCCAGTAGTCAACACATCAAATGCCCGGCCTCATAATGTTGCACATAAACCAGATTACACAACACAAACATTAAACAGTCTAAACAAACATTCGGACAGACAAAACTTCAATATGACATTGCTTGTCTAACCGAAAAATTTGAACACAAATTATTGCACTTCTTAAGAATGTACTCGGGGTCCTGCTAATATGACAGTACCGTTATTTATCACAAATAACGGTGCAACAATGGCCACATTATCCCATTTGTGAGGATTTGGCCACCGGAGGTTGGATCTTGGAATATTGAGCTTAGAATTTTTTCGCTTAGGAGGATACTTTCAACCAAAGAAAATTGCACGAATTATATACAGAACAAATCTATCCTCACTTTTCAAATGAAAAAAAAAATTGCATGAACATTTACTTAAAGCATAAAATAACCTACGGTTAAGTTTTTCATCCCTGCAAATTGATGAATTCGCTGAAATCATTGATTTGGAACACTAACATTTTGGTAAAAATAACTCGATTCACTAATCCTGGCTCTTTCGATGTGGGGTGGCTAATTTTTTTTTTCTATTTTCTTAGTGAAACAGACAAGTTCTTGATTAAAAAACTACAAATATAAAATGTTTGCAACAGTGCTGCTGTTGATAGTAACCTACATTTATTTTCTCTTGAAATAAAGATGTTTAGATCTTGTTTTTGCGCTCAATGTAAAAATATCTAAAACTGATGATGTTACCAAGTTTATTTTTTCTATTTCCTTATTTTTATTTTGGCTGTTTTTTTTTTGTCTAATAAAATAAATCCCACTCAATGGGCTAGCAAACCCCCCAAGTGGGATTTATGATTTTCCCAAGGAACCGGTTACACAGGTCACCCAGTTTCCTTGAGAAAATATGTTGAGCAGGACGATACTATTACTCTCCCACGAGTAACAGCACCGTCCTGCTCTCATTTCCCTTTATTATTTACACGAATTGGGACCACAAATAAGAAAGAAAAGAGGACATGAATTGACAAGGCATGCTAGCAATTACAATTACATATCATACATGATACAGCATCAGTTACCTGACAGTATGGGTTGAATGCCATTCAGGAAGACAGAGATGGCCAGCAGAGGAGTTATATTAGAAACCGCGTCGATGACTTCTTCATCACTCGTGAATAGTTTGCTCAAACCGACCCGGAATATGAGAACAATCACAGTGAACACTATACTAATGAGAATACTGGTTGCAGTCACTACCACAACCGAAAATCTCGCAACTCTAGGATGACCTGCCCCTAACTCATTACCGACCCGAATACTGCAATCAATCACAAAATCATCTGTAAGCCAACAGAGTTACAACATGGATACTAAACCATTGGCTAGATGAAAAGCGTAATAACAGCAGTTATCAGCATTTTAATTGCAGTTCTTGTGGCCTGGAAAAAGAGTAGGCAATCATACTAGTCAAAATTAAGGAGATTGCTAACCAAAACTATAAAGGAACATTTTGTTCAACTATTGACAATGTCGTTCAACAATCTGCAACTTTTGAAGTGACAGACCTGGCTGCTGCACTTAGCCCCAGCATGAACTCTATATCCCAATTCCAGTAGTTCATGCTGAAAATGAGGGGTAAACATCAAGTTAGGAGGATGAAGTTAGCGCGCTCGATAGAAGAAGGATGATTAGCTGACATACCAGATGGACATCGCGTCCAATTCTATTGTAGGATTGGAGAGGAAACCAGCTAGGAGCACCAGTCCATTGAAGTACCAAATTTCCAAGCTACATTCAGATAGAACTAAGGTCAGTTTTGCGACGGTTAGGCATTTGGGCACGTTCAATCCACACAGCCAACTGGAACCGCCCTCGAAGTGTCGGTTTCCAGCGGGATTGGAACATGATTGGTTGGTTTCATGTTCGAAAGAAGTTTTTGACAGTGGAACTGACCATCACATAACAGAGTTGGTTCCTGGCTGTGCATAACTGCCCTGAATTAAACCTTCAAGAATGGCAATAGAGAACAACCGAATCTGTTTTTGCTTTGCCAGCTGTGAGGTAGGACCTCTATTTTATTTCTGTTTTAAGAAAAGATGATTTTTCAATCTTCCATTTTCCAAAGGCTGTGCTTTAGGCTGTCTTTTAAGGATTTTTTTTCATAAAAAGAAGAAACTTTTTTTTCAAATGGGATAAGTGCATTGAAAGTCCTAAAACTTGTTATGAAAGTGCAATTTAGTCCTAAAACTTTTAAAAAGTGCAATTAAATCCTGCAACTTGTCACGAAAATACAATTGCGTCCTAAAACTCTCAAAAAGTACGATCAAGTTTTAAAACTTGTCAAATTGGTCTAATCAAGTCCTTTCATTGATTGCACTTTTTGAAAGTTTTCGAGCTCAATTGCACTTTGTGACAAGTTGTAGGACTTGATTGTATCTTTTGAAAGTTTTACGAATTGATTATACTTTCTTAACAAGTTTTAGGACTTTATTGTACTTTTTGAAAGTTTTAAGACTCAATTACATTTTCGTGACGAGTTTTAAAACTTTCAATGCACTTATCCCTTTCCAAATTGAACACAGAGTTGAGGGGAGGCGGTAAACCATCTAAAGGTCTCACTTTTTCATTCTTTAGGGTAATATCCTCTCCAAAAGTCCTACAAGGAGCAGAAAACATTGACAACTACTTCCTTAGGTTTCTTGATCGAACCTCCAACTGACACCGGACTAGAAGTGTATGCAACGAGGTTCAAGCTTTGGAAATAGTTCCATGGGGGTAGGTTGAGAAATTTTGTCTTGAGACCTGCCCACCTAAACCTAGCTCAACCATGGCAATGTAAAAGACTAAACGAATGTAGTAAAGAAGTTCTGCAACAAAACACGTACCAAAGCATTACTGCAGAAGCAACCGCAAGCTTGAAGTAAGGCCAAACTCCTGTTAAAGCTCTAATCGACAGGCCAGTCCAGGTTTCCTTGCAAGAGGGGCTCAGGACGATGTAAAGCGTGCTGAGGAGGGTGAGAATCCACCACGAGAGGCTCAGAGTCAGGGCCGCCCCTAGAAGGCCGTAGTCCAAGACATAGATCACAATCCATGTGAGGAGGGTGTGCAAGAGGAAGACCCCCACGGACATGTAAGCCAGAGGGTTCACTATGTTCTGTGCCTGAAGGAACCTCTGCATCGGGCAGGCAAGGGCGAATGCGTATAGCTGAGGGATCAATCCCCGCGTGAATAACTGGCCCGGCTCGGTGATGGTCTCAGATATTCCAATCGCCAGGAGTATGTCGCCGGAGAACCAGTATAAGAAGCTGAGAAGGACGGCTGCTCCCAAGTGCAGAACCATTGCTCTTTGGCAAATGATGCCCATTTCCGAGTACCTCTTTGCCCCATAAGCCTGGCCACAGACAGTTTGCACCGCGCTGGCCATGCCCAACTGTGTGATATCGGAACACAAGGGAAGTTTATGACTTGTTATACATGCTTCGTGAATCAACGGAACATTACAACGGCAATATGGCTTGACACGTTATTAAAATTTCCAACAATAAGACTGGACAATATGCTTCTGATCCTAGACAATTCTTGGAAGTGAATGAGCATTATAACTGTGATCATTGAACTGGCAGCCATAAATTCAATGAACTTTAAGAGTGGTGGGCAAATACCATAATGCCATAAGCAAGACCTTGGATGCACACGCTAGCCATGGAGGCTCCAGCAAGTTCCACGGCGCCCAAATGCCCGGTAAACATGAGCGACACGAAACTGAGCATGTAGTTAAAGATGGCCACGACAATGGATGAGCCAGATAAGAGCCAGAGCAGCCTCGACTCCCAGGCCACTAGACGCGGCCACCATCGGAGTGGTACCGAATGCTCAAGGAACTCCTCGATGGTGGCAGACGAAAAGTCGGAGATTCGACCGTGACGGTCCAGTCCGAGCAGCAACGGCTGTTGCTCTGTCTCTGCTGAGCCCATGATCCTTCGTGATGGGAAAATTTGATGGTGCACGCTGTAATTGAAGAGACGAGAACTCGTTTGATCAAGTGTCTCAGGAATCTTCTTCAAATAGGCGCAAATTGAGGTTGAAGGTTAACTACCATTCTTCTTCCTTGAGCCTGTTCATCCTTCGCCAGGAACAGAAACATTTGTTAGATAGAGCTAACACCACACCGGCGTGTTTCTCGTCCCAAAGGAATTCTCTGAAGCAGATGATATATCTACAATTTTAAAAGCGTTCTTTGTCTACAAGATCTACAATGGGGTTTTTTTTTAATGGACACGCATCTTCCTCCATCTACCTATCAGTTGAAATTTTTTGCTTGAACGTTTTAACATGGTATCAAAATCAGGTCAATATATTTCGCGTGTGCAACCTCGAGCCAAAGGATCGTTAAGAGTGCGTTTGGCAATGATTCTGATTCAATTTTTTTTTTCTGATTCTGTTCTCTGGACGAGTTTTAAAGAATCAGAACACGTTTGATAACTGCATATAATTTCTGTTCCCGAAAACAATTTCTCTTCTCATGTCATCACCACATTCTCAATTTTTTTCATTTAATTATAAAAATGTAGTCAAGGCTTTGGTGGCTGGCCATGGACACGTGGGCGGCGATGGAAAGTGTGGTGAGAAAGAGTGAGAACTAGAGAAAGAAGTTAGATTTTTTTTAAGTGTACTTGTTTCTCAAAAGTGATTCTAGAACAAATAAACAATATTTTTTTTATTCTTGTTAATGCTCTAAATCTATTTCTAAGAACAAAATTAGAGATTTAAATAATCAGAATCATTTATGTTATCAAACAGAATTCTCGTCTTTTTTCGTTCCGAAGAACAGAATAAGAGAATCAGAATCGTTGCTAAACAGGCAGTTAAAAGTACCACAAGAAGATGTGGATTAAGGTGAATGGTGGGTTTGGTTGAGCATTCCCAAAGAGCTTTCAGCCTTCAAAACTCCTTAAAGAAATGTTGGGGTGTTTGGTAAGTAATTTTTATCAAATTCTAACCTTGGAAATGCTGAAAGCCCAATGCTGAATCTTTCAGAATTTAACTTTCAGCATTTTCAAAACTGAATCAAACCTACCCGAAATCTCTTCAAGATAAAATAACACATGTAATATATGGATTTTTTTTTTTACTTTTAATCAGAGGTGGTGGGACCCACCTTAAAATTAAATAAAAAAAGAAAAAGGAAAGGGGTTGAAAAAATCAATAAAAGGAAGAAAAGGAGAATAGTGGGCAGAGAGAAAAAAAAAAGAACAAAGAAGAAAGAAGAAAGAAGAAGAAGAAGAAATAGAAGAAGAAGAAGAAGAAGAGAGGGAATAGAGAATGCGCGCTCGCGCCATGAGAGCCTCGCCAAGCCGATTCAACTCCAATTTACAGCGTTCAGTAAATGCTTGCACGCTTCGTTCGTCTAATTGGAGTAGTTTTTAGGTTTAGGTCACGAATTCGGAATTATGTAAAATTTGAATCGTGAAATCAGATTTTGGAGTCATTAAGTTGAGATACTTTGGGGAAATAATAGTTTAGGATGTTATGGAGCTATGGGATTGTACAAAACTCAATTTGGACTTACGGTTTGCACGGAACAAATTTTCAAAACTGTGCGCATGCAATGAATAGTGCGACCAGCAGCCTTCCACGTCATTTTTCGTTGGTTTCCGGCTAGTTTTTGGGTTGTCGAAGTTATGGGTTTTTTCGTATGTTGAACAAACTTTCTTTTGACTATAAGTTCACTTGATACGAAGTTTGGTGGAAAGAGTTGTGGCACGATAAAGTTCAACATGTGATTGAATGGGATTAACCAATGGAATGGAGCATTGACCTTTTTATGAATGAGATTGATCAATAGACTCGATCATTGATATTTGAATTATGACGATGAATTTGAAAGAGTATTTTTGATTTGTATAAAGCTTGTTGAAATGAAATAACTCATATATTGACTTGATATGTATATTAAAGAGTTGGATTATGATTTTCTAGTATGACTTTATATATATGCATAGTGACTGTTTGATTTGCTTTAAAGATATGTACTACTTACTAGGTTGTGATTGTTCATCCCTCATCTTCCAAATCTTTCAGGTTCATAAGTTAGCAAGTGATAGTACGAGAGCGTTATCGACGGGATTTTTTGGGAATTGGATTTTAGGTATGGTTTGAGAGGATGGTATTTATATTTGATGTTATATGTTGGGTTTATTTGAGTTGAAAATGTAAATATTCTTTTGTGAAATCATAAAAATTTTACTGTTGATTGTTTTTGTGGTTGCATCATTCGGTTGGAAGGAGGGCTACGTCATCATCCCCTAATTTTTATTGGTTTTGGAGTGTGATAGCACAGGACCGCGTCGTCGGGACCAGCTTCAATAAAACAACCGAGTAGAGTCGAAATCTCGTCCCAAACTTCCGAGGGTGTGCATGCAGTAGTTGGGGAGTGGTGAGTTGGTGGCCTACCCTTCTTCTCTCACCAGGTCAAGCCACCCATTTGGACTCTGCATCATCTCTCTTCAGAAGTACATAACGATAGTGATCGTGGCGGAGAAAGAAGCACCCAATCAAATCGAACGAGTTCGAAACGATGGTGCTGCATGAATTTGGATCCAAAGGTTTCCCATTTTCATCCATCGAATAGTAGTCGATTGCGTGAAATGTCGGTCTTAAACTCGAAAGTACATATGATTCGTCAGCGATGGAGGCATAAGGCGATCATTATACGTTAAATTATGTCTCGACCCGATTGATTTTAGAAATAAATAAGTTGTTGATATTTCTCGGGCACGAGACCCGTTTGGCTGATTTGACCGATCAAGAAAGTGGGAGTCTTGATTCGTGCTTTGGGCTCCTTTTGCAGCGTAAAGAAAGGCTCACATATATTCTCTCAATATAAATATTTACTTGTGGGCCCCGGGAGCAAAGAAAGAAAAGAAAAGAAAATAAAATAAAATAAAACGAAATAAAGAAAAGGAACAGCTTGAAGAAGACAACGGCAAAGCCTTTTTCGGATGCACGAAGAAGTGGGCTTGATCATTGGGTATTTGTGCCGAATATGGGTATAATTTAGGTGTTGAAAACACTCAAGCGTGTGAGCGCTTGTAAATTTGGATTTTTCGATTATAGTGAATCATTTACTGGCTCATCCTGTAGATGTAGGTACCGACAGTCGGTACCGGATCACATAAATTCTGGTGTCCTTTATTATTATTCATTTATTTCTCTGGTAATTTTTGCGTTGACATAGATTGTAAGATCTGGATTAGCCTTCCACGTTCATTAATATTACAATATTATCTAAGGTCCAGAGCCTAAGAAGTATCTTTGGTGTCCATTTTATTTCGTACGAGGATCTTGCTTTCGTCATCTTGTAAGTTGTCTTGACAAGTCTCGGGCATCGATAAAGTTTTCGATTTTCGTAAATGAACGGTTGAAATTCATCAACTTTTACGGGATAGGGGGATCCACGTCTCCGTGACCCGAGATCGGAGAAGAATGTCCCAGTGACCGAGAGCACGAGTCGCTAGTTCGGTGTTCGCCACAGATGAGCATGTACCTCGGGCGAAGCAGCATATTGGCATGCAAATGATGGGTGGTCAACCAGCTTTTGTTCATCAATGAATCTTTCATTAATGGTTATTATTATTGTTGTCGTGTTGCACTATAAAACGCAGATGGTGTCAAATGTCCAGACATAATGTCCCCGAGTTAACTAAATGACCGCATCTTGGATTGAACGGAGCGAGCATGAAGAATGATCCACTGTTGCATTGCTCGATGGGTGAGACTAGATGTATAAATTTGTGTGACTGGTCTCATCATTTATCTTCCCTTTTTGCTGTTCTTTCAAGTTCCTATTGCAACTGGGATGGGAGGAATTTCGCCGATCGTTCTAGATCAGCGGTAACCGATCGTTTGCCCTTCTTAAGTAAACAGGCTGAGGGGTTGTGGTTTTAACGAGCTACGTAATTCATCGGACACGGCATTTGTAACGGCACTGTATCTCAGTAGAACTAAAAACCAACTCTGATGTTCGATTGTTCGTCAACATATTGGTTAATTGTGGAAAGATTAGCTAGCAGAAATACTCTTTTTATTCGTGCTTTTCTATGTTATCAGCAGACTTGAGTGCATATGATGTTCTCGAGGATGCTGAGCAGAATGGAACGATATTTGATTGTCGCTCCTGGCACAACAGTTCAACCACATGATGCGGTAGAAAACATTCAAAGAAGAGGTGCACTAGACGAACTTGCAGAGAACTTATGAAAAGATTTATTGACTCCCAATTAGTTGACGCCGCACATTGTCTTCTATGTGATGAAGACATCTAGTTAGTTGTTGTCCTCCAAGTCTTGAGCAAGACCATGTACTTGGATTAGATCGTCAATAGGATCGGTACAGATTAGGGGTGAGCATAGTTCCATGATAGAATCTGGAACTTGAGAACTTATTCGGTAGGAACATGTCGGTTTCAGGTTCCAAGATATGCATGGTAGATTACAAGTTTAAAAAATTAGAGAACCTATTTCAATGGACAGGTTCTAGGTTCTAAATAAGTAGAACCTCTAACAAGTTTTTTTTCTTGGTTTATGTTTTTGTGTGATCCTGCTATATTCATGGTATCCGATGATGAGTGTATAATCTAGAATTGCTAGTCTGAGCTTCCATTTCTAACGATATTTATGATTTGAACTTTTACTTTATTAATATTCCATTTTTTCATGTGTTTAAATATAAGTTGTGATTAATGGATTGTAGTAGCAAGTGGTGGTTATTCAAGATGATGATTCACTATAATTGTTCAATAAAAAATGCAAGCGAAAGTTAGGTAGACCCTGGAACCTACAGGTTTTGGGTTTTGACCCTAGAATCTGTAACATGGTAGATTCCGGGTTCTAAGGTATGCATGATAAATTTTAGGTTCCAAAAAATGAAGAACTTGTTTCGACGGGTAGGTTCTAGATTTCAAGTGGAACCTGTACAGAACTTGAAACCACTCAACCCTAGTACAGATACAGTGAGCTTCCACAGTCTAGGCTTGGGGTTTGGAATCCTTATGCTTTGCAGATCAGTTTAATGATTTGGAATATTATTGGCTAGGGGTGTCAAACCCAAACAGCATACCCGAATTGACCAAAAAATTTTCAACTTTTCGGGTCGGGCCTCAGTCTTGTTCAGACAACAGTAAAAGTGATTGGGTGTTTTTATGGAACTGTTTATGCCTGAGCCCAAACACGGAAACAAAAGCCCAAACACGAAAACAACTTAAAACATTATCCTCACTCTAAGGCCTCGTTTGGTTTAGCATTTGGAGAATGCACTTAAGAAAATGCAAATACCTTTAGCCTAAAGACATTTGGGCAAATGCAAAAACTGTTTGGTTGAGTTTATTTTAAAAACATATTGAAAAGCTATTTTGATGTAAATGTTGTTTGGTAAAAACTAACATTTGTAAAAAATTTTG
>BCNH02000001.1:20651202-20675117 GCA_001662345.2 Metrosideros polymorpha var. glaberrima
AAAAAACTCAGCTGCTGTCGACCAGATCATGTCGGCGTGTGACCCTAAGCGGCGTCGCTTGGGTCGCGTGACTCAGGCGACCGTTGCCTAAGGTCGTGCTTGGGTTGCGCGACCCAAGCGACCTCGCCTGAGGTCGCGTGACCCAGGCAAACAGTCACCGGAGGTCGACGACCTAGTGGCTGGCCTCCGGTGACCTTGGTGGCCGGCCTTTGGCGACCCTCAGGCGGTGGTCGCTGGCCTCCAGCGAACCCCAGGCGGTGGTTGTTGGCCTCCGTCCAGCAATGCCGAGGTGAAGATGAACAGTGCAAGTTGCATTTCAGAAATGCAACTTCCCAAAGTATCTCCGGACCTGCTTTGGGTTAAGGGACTTTAGGGAGCTTTCAAGATGTAATTGTATTTTCCCAAAATACACCAAAAAATGTTGCCAAACGGGATTACATTTGCCCAAATGACTTTATGGCCCTAAAGCCCTTTCCAAATACTGAACCAAATGGACCTAAGGCTCAACCTCAAACACGAACATAGTACATCTTCGGGCTTCTTCTTCCATCCTCGCGGCCTCGCACGGCGCAGTTACACTCTCGAGCAGCCACACCGCCATCGTTGGACCCAATCTCTGACCTCCGGTCGCGCCTGTGCAACCCAACTGCCACGCCTCACTGGCCAATTAGCCGGCGAAACCTGGGTGAGTCTCCGTCGCCCACTTCGCCACCATTCACCAGACCTCCGTGTTCGGCGGCCCTCCTCCAGATCTTGCGAATAGCTCAACATCGCGTTCGTGGTCGATTTCACGTTTTGTGGCTTAATTTCTGCTGGATTTGTTCAATTTTCGCTCTTGTATATGGGTTAGTTTTTGAGAGTTAAATTGTATGGGTGGATTCTCTTCTATGTCCTTCGCATGTGCGGAACAATTCTTGCACCAGTGTTTAATATAGCCTTTGAAAACGGTGGATGGCTTCGTGTTCTCAAACTTTGCAGCAGTGCTGGGTTTTTCATTGTTTGAGGTGCTTTTGGGGTTATACACGAGGATAGTTAAATCTTAGATTACTGAGGAAGTGCTGGTAGCCAGATTCATCCCTAGAAGGTGCTTAAAGTTTACTAAGAGTGGTTAAGTGATGGTGGCAAAATCATGTCTGACTCACTCGGTCATTCGTGATTGAGATGGTGCTTTCCTGCTGCGATTTTAATTCTTTCACAACGTTTCAAATGTTCTTGTTGTTAGGTCGTGTTATTATATCTTCTGGGATTTGACTGTGAAGTTGGTGCACATGTTATGGTTTGCTCTGATATTGCTCGTTCTGTTTGTGTTCTTTTTTGTGGTCTTCGAGTACGTGGGTTCTTTGGGATTTTTGCATCTATAATGATTATGTTAGCTGTTTGGTTTGGTCCATCAGCCTTTTGGCCTTCTGTTTATTGGAGGACATTGAATTTTGTAGGTTTGGGTTCGAGCCTATTGGCTCTTTGGTCTGTGGACAGATATGATTTGATAGGCTTGCACTGGGCGTCGGCCCTATGTTGGTGTGGAGTTAATTGTTTGTGTTGTGGTGCTTTTGGGTTTTATACTTGGATAACCAGATGTTAGATTACTGGTGAAGTGGTGCTGTTGTATTCTATATTAAGCATGAAGTTGAGGTTGCCAAACTCGTCGCCGGTGTCCATTTCTTTTTATGTCCGATTGTTGCTTGATTATCTTCTTTGCTTCACCTACGGATTCCTCTCGCCCATTGTAAACTCATTTGGAGAAGCTGAGTTTGATTTTGAGGAGTTTTGGTGCTAGTTAAGGGTTGATTTGGTAGCTCTTGATATCTGGTCATAGGTGTTCGCTTTTTGACTAATTAATAGTTGGATTATGATCTCTAGCATCTTGAGAGCGAGGATATGCTATTCTCATTTGGTTAGGTGGCTGTAGGCCTTGTCAAAAAGACTCCTTAGGTTAGTTTCTGCACATGGGCATCTGAGAAGATTACATTTGTGTACATTTGTCATCTATCATCACTCATTCTTACTAGACTTATAATCACTGAACTCGGATCGATATCTTCTTGTATTGTTTACTCTTACTGCAATCGGCTTTTCAATCACTTTGTATAGAGTTGCTTGGAAATGCACTAATTGGTTGTTTGCTTGGGCAGGACACTTTTCTTTTGAGGAACCCATCTTGGAATTTTTTGTACTTCAAAGATCTCAAGTCCCTTATGTAAAATCTCTTCACATGTTGATTGATTGCTCAGCTCTGGTTAGAGAATTTTGTCCCTTTGTTTATTTTTGGTGGAAAGTTTTGTTCACTTTGTGATTTACAATCTCAAGAGGGCTTGAGAATATCCGTTCCACTTTTGCAAGAATTGAATACATAAGGGAGAACCGTGGCTTGTGTTGCTGAGTTTCAAATGCCCTAAATTGATCTGATTCTGTTCGTGGCCCATTCACCCGTGGGGAGTTCTCTCTAAGCTCACTCTTCATGCGTGGAATAGAGGTGTACGGCTTCTTTCAAGGTTGTTGGCCTTGATTATTTATCTCACCATGACCACAATCACGATGTGCTTGGAATGATTTATAAAATACGATGTGTTGGCAATTTGCATTATAATTTTATTTCCTTTTTCTTTTGTTGGTTGGCGATCTTATTTCTAGGATTTCTTTTATGGTCTTATGGAGAAAAATGGAAGTGCACAATCAGTGTCAACATAGTCAAAATATTAGCTTGAAACCCAAAAAAAAAAACTTAAAAAAGAAGAAGTGTGAAAGAAGCCCGAAACGGACCCGACCCGGGTTTATGTTTCGGGTTAGATGCATTTCGGTTCGGGTCATAAAGAACACAAATCTCTTATTGTTCGGGTCGGTTCATGTAACATGGAGACCCGACCCACTGACACCCTATTGACTGCCTGGCACTGCTTCATTAGGATCGGTTCCTTTGTACGGGGCTGTCTTCCCCCTTGTTATGTTTAGGGATGGTAGCAATGTGAAATGGCGGAATGAGAGTTAATTACAGCGCAATGTGCCTCTCTGTTTCCCAACCAAGTCTTGTCCGTGTCACTCTGTTGATCTGTTCACACGAGCCACGGCCTTTTCAACCTGAGAAAGCATATTCAAATCAGTTGTAGCCATATTTCGGGAATGACAGAAATGTGAGATGATGCGAAGCTGGTAGTACCTCCGTGCTCCAATTTGTTCTTGCAGTCAATATGATCAAGGTTGCTGTTTGTAGAATAACCCCAATGATCATTCCCCACCAAATTCCCTGAAGATCGAAAAGCGTTTGAGAGAGAGAGAGAGAGAGAGAGAGAGAGAGAAGAGATTGTTGATTTACCGCCACTTCTAAACTAGTTTTGAAACCGAGAACACATCCTATGGGGAGACCGATGATGTAGTAAGCGGTCAGATTTATGTACGCCACCACAGCTTGCCACCCACTGCCAATTGCCACACCTGCAGATTCATGAAGCATGAATTTTGATTTGGCATTGATTCCAGTAGTCAACACATCAAATGCCCGGCCTCATAATGTTGCACATAACCAGATTAGATGACATAAACATTAAATAGTCTAAAAAAACATCAGGACAGAAAACTTTGATATGACATTACTTGTTTAACCGAAAAATTTGAACACACAAATTATTTCACTTCTTAAGAATGTACTTGTTTATTATTTATATGAAATGGGACCAAAACAAAAAATATGGACATGAATTGACAAGGCATGCTAGCAATTACAATTACATATCATGCCTGACACAACATGAGTTACCTGATAGTATGGGTTGAATGCCATTCAGGAAGACAGAGATGGCCAGCAGAGGAGTAATATTAGAAACTGCTTCGATGACTTCTTCATCACTTGTGAAGAGTTTGCTCAAACCCACCCGGAATATGAGAACAATTGCAGTGAACACTATACTAATGAGAATACTGGTCGCATTCACTACCACAACCGAAAATCTCGCAACTCTTGGATGACCTGCCCCTAACTCGTTACCGACCCGGATACTGCAATCAATCACCAAATCATCTCACAACAGGGATCATACTAAATCACTGACTAGATGAATTGCAGTTTGTGTGGCCAGAAAAAGAGTAGGCAATCATACTAGCCAAAATTAAGGAGATTGCTAACCAAAATTATAAAGAAACATTATTCAACTATATAAAATGTCATTCAACTTTGACCCAAAAAAAATCTGTAACTTTTAGAGTGACAGACCTGGCTGCTGCACTTAGCCCCAGCATAAACTGCATATCCCAATTCCAGTAATTTATGCTGAAAATGAGGGTAAACCTCAAGTTAGGAGGATGAAGCTAGCACGTTCGATAGAAGAAGGATGATTAACTAACATACCAGATGGACATCGTGTCCAATTCTATTGTAGGATTGGAGAGGAAACCAGCTAGGAGCACCAGTCCATTGAAGTACCAAATCTCCAAGCTACATTCAGATAGAAGTAGGGTCACTTTTGCAACAGTTAGGCATTTGGGCATGTTCAATCTGCACAGCCAACTGGAACTGTCCTTGAAGTGTCGGTTCCAGCAGATTGGAACATGATTGTTTGGTTTCATGTTCGAAAGAAGTTTTTGAAAGTGGAACTGGCCATAACATAACAGAGTTGCTTCCTGGCTGTGCATAACTGCCCTGAATTAAACCTTCACGAATGGCGATAGAGTACAACCGAATCTGTTTTCACTTTGCCAATAGTGAGGTAGGACCTCTGATTGTTTCTTTTATAAGAAAAGATGAATTTTCAGTCTTCCATTTTCCAAAGGCTGTCCTTTAGGCTGTTCTTTAAAAAATCTCACTTTCAAATTTAAGCACAGCTTCCACATAGCAATTTTTTTCATAAAAAGAAGGAACTTTTTTCCAAATTGAACACAGAGTCGAGGGGAGGCGGTAGACCATGCTTGCTAGCACACATGACCTCAGAGTTTCTAATCAGTCCTAAACTATCTAAAGGTCTCACCTTTTCGTTGTTTAGGGTATTGTCCTTTCCAAAAGTCCTACAAAGAGCAGAAAACATTGACAACTACTTCCTTTTGAAGAACAATAGGTTTCTTGATCAAACCTACAAGTGACCCCGGACTAGAATTGTATGCAACGGGCGTTCAAGCTTTGGATATGGTTCCGTGGGGGTGGGTTGCAAATTTTTGTCTTGAGACCTGCCCACCTAAACCTTGCTCAACCATGGCAATGTAAAAGACTGAATGAGTGTAGTAAAGCAGTTCTGCAACAAAACACGTACCAAAGCATTACTGCAGAAGCAACCGTAAGCTTGAAGTAAGGCCAAACTCCTGTAAAAGCTCTAGTCGACAGGCCGGTCCAGGTTTCCTTGCAAGAGGGGCTCAGGACAATGTAAAGCGCATTGATGAGGACGAGAATCCACCACGAGAGGCTCAGAGTCAGGGCCGCCCCTAGAAGGCCGTAGTCCAAGACATAGATCACAACCCATGTGAGGAGGGTGTGCAAGAGGAAGACTCCTACGGACATGTAAGCCAGAGGGTTCACTATGTTCTGTGCCTGAAGGAACCTCTGCATCGGGCAGGCGAGGGCGAATGCGTATAGCTGAGGGATCAATCCCCGTGTGAATAACTGGCCCGGCTCGGTGATGGTCTCAGATAGTCCAATCGCTAGGAGTATGTCGCCGGAGAACCAGTATAAGAAGCTGAGAAGGACAGCTGCTCCCAAGTGCAGAACTATAGCTCTTTGGCAAATGATGCCCATTTCGGAGTACCTCTTTGCCCCATAAGCCTGGCCACAGACAGTCTGCACCGCGCTGGCCATGCCCAACTGTGTGATATCGGAACACAAGGAAAGTTTATGACTTGTTTTACATGCTTCGTGAATCAACGGAACATAACACCGGCATTATGGCTTGATACGCTAGTAAAATTTCCCACAATGAGACTGGACAATATGCTTGTGATCTTAGACAGTTCAGATAAGTGAATGCAACTATTAGCATAACCAAATAATGAGCATCAAAATGCGATCATTGAACTGGCAGCCATAAATTCGATGAACTTTAAGAGTGGTGGGAAAATACCATAATGCCATAAGCAAGACCTTGGATGCACACGCTAGCCATGGAAGCCCCGGCCAGTTCCACTGCGCCCAAATGCCCGGTAAACATGAGCGACACGAAACTGAGCATGTAGTTAAAGATGGACACGACAATGGATGAGCCAGACAAGAGCCAGAGCAGCCTCGACTCCCAGGCCACTAGACGCGGCCACCATCGGAGTGGGACTGAATGCTCAAGGAGCTCCTCGATCGTGGCGGACGACAAGTCGGAGACTCGACCGTGAGGGTCTAGTCCGAGCAGCAACGGCTGTTGCTCGGACTCTGCTGAGCCCATGATCCTTCGCGATGGGGAAAATTTGATGGTGCACACTGTAGTTGGAGAGACCAGAACTCGTTTGATCAAGTGTCACGGGAAGCTTTTTCAAATAGGGGGCAAATTGAGGTTGAAGGGTAACTACCATTCTTTTTCCTTAAGCCAGTTCATCCTTCGCTTGGGAACAGACCAACATTTGTTAGATGGAGCTAACATTGGCTTATGTTGACCCAAGGGAATATTCTGAAGCAGATGATATATCTACAATTTTAGAAGTGGCCTTTGTCCAGAGATCTAACATATTTATTTTTTATGGACACCTGTCTTTCTCCATTTATCGGTTTAAATTTTTAGCTCGAACGTTCGAACATAGTATCGAAATCAGGTCTAACTTATTTCGCGTGTGCACAATCGCTTGTTCATACAAGTTTTCTGTACTATGTTTCGGAAATAAGAAGACGCAAATTGACGGGAAAACTCTTTGAGATGAAATCGTACAGGAGCACGTCGCTTGGACCACCTTCAATGAATGAATTGGGTAGAGTCGGAATCTCGTCCCGACTTCCGGGGGTCAGCTCTTCGAAAGGCAAGCAGTAGTTGGGGAGTGGCGAGTTTGGTGGCCTACCCTTCTTCTCTCTCCAGGTCAAGCCACCCATTTGGACTGTGCATCATCATCTTTCTTCAGAAGTCCATAACGATAGTGATCGTGGCGGAGAAAGAAGCACCAAATCAAATCGAACGAGTTCGAAACGATGGGTTGGTGCTGCATGAATTTGGATCCAAAGATTTTCCTCCATCGAATAGTAGTCCATTGCTTGAAGAGTTGGTCTTGAACTCAAAAGTACATATGATTCGTCAGCAATGGAGGTACAGGACTTACGTTATCTGGGGTCCAGAGCCTAAGAAGCTTCTCTGGAGTCCATTTCATTTCGTACGAAGATCTTCGATTACGTCGTCTTTCAGCAAAGGAGACAAAAGATAGAGACAAGAAAGAAAATGCTGCATAAGTAGCATTTCGAGGCTTTGGATTCTTATATAATACCGATTTAAATGGGAAAACGACACGAATGGTTCATGAATTTTTTATCCAACATGTAATGTCGTCTATCGACCTTTAATTTGTTTAATGTTATCCCATAACGATTAGTACATGTTCAATATAGTTCTTAAAGTATATGAAAATGTTCAATATCGTTTTTCTGGTAATTCAAGTTAACGGGCTTTGCACAATCCGTTAAGTTTGAACGGTGGGGAGCAAAGAAAAAGTTACACATGAATTATCCAAGTAAGATATTCATATCAAATTAGGATTTTATGATCCACGTCATCAAATAATGATAGTAATTTTAACAGTTTAATTAATTTTTTTTTGTGCCTTTTTTTCTAGGTAGATGGATAAAAAAATGGACATGTTAACTCATCATGTTTAAAAATCCCACTCTATATATAATAATCCATGTCATCAAATAACGTTTGATTTGTCGTTTGAGCAAATAGAATGACTACATTGAATATTTACCAGTAGTTCATGGATCACATTAAATAATTAAAAATTAAGACCAAAGTTCAAATACCATTTTCGTCATTTTTCCTATGTAAATCGTCCTTTTTGATGTGGGGGTTTGACTAGTTGGTGGGATGGACGTTATTAGGTCATACAATTCAACTTCCCTAGTTGACCCAAAAAAAAAATCTTCTTATTGATGTTACCGATCTAATGTTCCTTTCAATTGCTTCAAGAAGGAAGGTGCTAGGTGAGGAAATTCATCTTTGCATCATGTGTTGTTGTTAAATTATTATTAGCTTGTTAGATTACATCCTTGCCTAAAGTTTAAAGTTTAGGAACACGGTGATATGGATGTTCCAACTCGTGCGTGATCGGTTAACGTCCTTGCGAGATTAGCTGTCAAAGCGATGAACGAATCTGATTACGTCGTGCTTATTGAAATTATCTATTTCATAGTTTCTTTAATCTTCACAATCTTGTAATTTCTTCAAGCAACAGAACATCTGCTTCTTTGGCAAATGTAACAAAGGGACTGAAGTAAAGCGAACTGAATAGTTGAGCATACTGATGACGGCACGAACGGAGGAAGTGTGGGTCTCTAATCCGCAGATGGGCGTGGGCGACTGTTAGGGTTCGATGCAGACAATCTCTTCAGCTCGTGAGAAGGACGTGCACGGGGAGTTCGACTGCTTATCAATGAATGAACCAGCTCCAGTAAGTGCATTGACCAAATATTCGAGCAGGGCTACTGGTTTTTTTGTGCATTTGCAGTCAATCCTTTGGCATCTCATCGTTCGGATATTTTAAGATATGATAGTGAAACTTGCTCATTTCTTTCTGTAATAGTGATTTCATCATATTGGATCGGACTTACAGTTCAGGTGCTCGACACTCTATGACAATGACGCATCAAAAAGACCGGTTTCTCTCATACGGCATCGATTTTTCATCATCTAGTAGGAGTTTGCACATGCTGACTTCCCAGAATCATTTGCTTTTGATCCTTCCCCCATTCTGCACAAGTGAACAATGAAACTGTCCAGGCCTAATGCAGGATGCAGTGAACAAGCATTCCCGAGTTTTTCCTCTAGTGAAAGCACGGTGACAAGCGAAATGAAGTTTTCATTGGCATTCCTCAGGTCCATCTCCTGATTTCCGCAATGCGTGAAGGCTCTTTATCACAAACGTTGACGGTTACAAGAAAATGGTTACCTTCCCTCTTCAAAATTTGGGCTCATATATACTTGATAAGCAAAAAAATGATAAAGAGAAGCTTATCAAAATATATTTCACCCCTCCATTCTCTCACATCGAGAGAGATGCAGGAACTGCAATCTAAATGCTGGAAGCCGAATGGAGATCAAATGAGCAACCGTTATACGTCATCAACCAGGTCTAATGTTTCCACATTTGCTGAACTCTTCAAGCGAGTCGCAGCTTTTTCGACCTGAGACAAGCAGAGGATTAGGTATCAGTGTCCATGTCTGACATGAAACCAGATGAGACGAACAATTCAGAACTACAGCTACCTCAGCAGTCCAATTTGTTCTGGCAGTTAATATGATGAGGGCTGCTGTTTGTAGAAGAACCCCAACAATCATTCCCCACCAGATACCCTGAAATGAAGATCACTCATCATGAGTGCGTGTGTATGTATGAGAGAGAGAGAGGGAGAGAGAGAGGTGATTTTACCGCCGCTCCTAAACTAGTTTTGAAACCAAGAACGCATCCGATGGGGAGACCAATTATATAGTAAGTGGCTAGATTGATGTAGGCCACCACGGCTTGCCACCCGCTTCCAATAGCCACGCCTGCAAATCAAGTGCAATAGCAGTTAAATACCATTTACATAATGAGTGATCATCGACTGCTTTGCTAACAGCTATTACAGCGTTCATAGCAATAGTTACCTGAGAGTATGGGCTGAATTCCATTGAGGAAAACAGAGATGGCCAACAGAGGAGTTATCTCAGAAACTGCTTCGATAACTTCAGCATCGCTCGTGAAGAGTGTGCTCAATCCTACCTTGAATATCAGGATAATTGCTGAGAACACTATACTAATGAGAATGCTGGTTGCATTCACGACCAAGACCGAAAACTTCGCCACACTAGGATGACCTGCCCCAAGCTCATTGCTTACACGGACACTGCATTGAACAGCCGAATTCATTAGCAAGCCGACATAATTACCGTAACTTGATACCACGATGCACTGTTATATTGCTTATTGTTGCAAAGTGCACAAATTTGATGGTCATAATTGTTGCAAGTGCATCTCCTTATTATTACTACTATTTGGAGTTATGTTTGGAGTGACAAACCTGGCGGCCGCGGCTAGCCCTAGCATAAATTGCATGTCCCAGTTCAAGTAGTTCATACTGAAAGCGAAAAGCATCATCAAGTCAAGATAAAATCAATTGGATCACCACGACAAAGGAAGAAACAGTTTTGCCAGCATTACCAAATGGATATGGAGTCCAATGAAATGGTGGGATCGGGAAGTAGACCTGAAATGAGCACAAGACCTTGGAAGTACCATATTTCCAAGCTCCATGAAGGAAAAAAAAGAAGAAAAACGTCAGGTCATTGTGGATCAAGACTTAATGAACATGGTGACTAGTCCTACTCACATACCAAAGCATGATGGCAGAGGCAACAGTGAGCTTGAAGTAAGGCCAGATTCCCTTAAATGCTTTCATCGACAGGCCGGTCCAGGTCTCTTTGCAAGAAGGGCTCAGGATGATGTAAAGCCCGTTTACGATGACGAGGAGCCACCAGGACAAGCTCAAGGTCAGAGCTGCTCCGATGAGGCCGTAGTCCAACACATAGACAACAATCCATGTGAGAAGGACGTGCAGGAGGAATACCCCAACGGACATGTAAGCCAGAGGGTTTACTATGTTCTGTGCCTGGAGGAACCTCTGCATTGGACACGCGATCGCGAACGCATACAGCTGGGGGATTAGGCCCCGTGCGAAAATCTGGCCTTGCTCGGCGATGCTCTCCGATTGGCCTATCGCCTTGAGTGCTGCGCCGGAGTACCAGTACAAGAACGTGAGCAGGAAAGCCGCTCCCACGTGCAGGACTATGGCTCTTTGGCAAATGATGCCCATGGAGGAGTACTTCTTCGCACCATAGGCTTGGCCACAGACGGTTTGCACGGCACTAGCCATGCCCAACTGTCCATTGGAATCACAAACAAACCTGGGTAAGCGTTCCGTAAATGGCAGAGATTATTGCTTATATACATTTGGATATATACTTAACCGATCACGTTTAAGACTCATCTAAAGCCAATGAACAGAACAGAACAGAGACAGGGCTGAGAGACCATTGTCAAGATTTTTACTGAATTAAAATAATCGGAACTGGGCTCAGCACTAGGCCTAATTTTGTCACCACATTCCATGAACGAGTCTACCTCGATAACTTCTCGGCATGTCTCCGCCTGATATTCGCACAATTGTTCACTCTATTTACGGCATCAAATCATAACTAGCTGTCGACTTTCCCAAAGAAGGCATGGATGGGCAGAGCAGTACAGAATGGTGTACATGCCAGACATGTGCAGGCAAAAGAGTTGATTCAGCAACATCATCCTAGTACATAACCCAAGAACAAACAAAAAGATTTTAGACTTTTGATTGTTGCCAGCTAAAGAATTGGAACTCGGTTCGCGATATCACGAGCGGAAGTGGATTTCCATCACCGTAACTCCGGCACATAAACCGCCGCAAGTTCAACAAATGAAAGGACACATACGCATTACCATGATCCCGTAAGCAAGGCCTTGAATGCCCACGCTGGCAATGGAAGCTCCCGCAAGCTCCAGCGCACCCAAGTGGCCAGTGAACATGAGGGTCACGAAGCTGAGCATGTAGTTGAAGATGGACGTCACGATGGCCGAGCCCGAGAGCAGCCAGAGCAGCCTCGACTCCCACGCCACGAGGCGCGGCCACCACCGGAGCGCAACAGGGCGGTGCTCGAGGAACTCCTCGATCGCCACCGACGACAGGTCCGGTATCCGGCTGTGGGAGTCGAGCCCGAGCAGCAATGGCTGGTACTCTGCCGAGCCCATGTCCCTCTGTTCTGCTTCCTTAGACGGGATTTAGGTGATGCTAATGGACAATTTAGCGGACCATAAGCACGCACAGGAGCCTCAAGTTTTAACGAGTGAGTGAGTGTGCGCCCGTGTGTGGTTATGATCCGATACGAGGAGTAGTTATCAAGGAATGGCGTCTTAACTTTAGTAACTACCATTCCCAGTTCTTGGAGAAGCAGACCGAACAGTTTACGGGGTTAGGTTTTATTGCATGCGGGTGTCCGAGAGGGAATGTTGGGGGATGAATGTGTTAGATTTATCTAACACCCCACGAGCCCCCAACACCTAACACCGCAATTGAGATTTTCAAACGAGACATTCTGAAACTCATACGAGCTAAAGGGCAGAATTTTTATTGCTATTTTATATGGGTTACATTAAAGAATTATGACGTCGCTCTTTGTTTCTTGATAAAACTTTCTCGGGCAGATGATTGCTGCCAGTGTCGGTAAGCTGTGGCAGATTAGGAAATGATTATTTTACTTAATTTATTCATTATTTCTATAATCCAGGGTAGTCCGTGATTATACTCATACATATCTAATGTATATGGGTAAAAGCCACAAAAAATCCCAAACTTATATATGTGTGACACATTTATCCTCTGTCGAAATTCTGTTAATGAGAACCGTTAAAAATTTGCTCATATGGACGCTCGAATGCAAATAATGTTGACACAGCACTCATGTAGCTTAAGTGAAATAAAAATGATATTGTTTTGATTAAAAAATCATTTACACAGATACAAGTTTGAGGTTTTTTGTCACAAGAAAAAATTTAAAGTAAATGTGTCACAACGAGTATAATTTGAAATTTTTGTGACTTTTTTTTCCCTTGGACAAGCTATTTTTATCATGGAAGACCCTAAAAATCTGTCAAAAGACATTCTCGGTATATTCGAACGGACCGAGAATAACCAAAATTTCCATCATATTTCCTCACACTCTTGGATCAATATTTCTGTTCAATTTTTTTTTTTTTCCGAACCCAAAGGTTGTGCGCATTTGCTAGCATGATGGAAATTGGAAGGGTCCTTAGCCAAGAAAAAAAAAAAGGGAAAAGATAGATAAGGGCCAATGCTCCAATTAAATCTCCATCATTCAATTTCTGCCGGACGGAGTGCGGAGCTGATCTCCCGTGATCCTCGCAGCACAAAGTCAAGAGGAGTGAATGCACTATCTCATAGCATTCATGGAGCTACTAACGTTAGTGATACGCAATGGATTGTGATCCTCCATTTGAGTAGACAAAGGAAAAGAAGATAAGTCTAGAGATGGTTGGAAGTTGACCGACGTTTATGACCATGATTAATGAAGCAAAGCGTAGCTAGGGTTTCTTCAATGTTTCCAGACGACGAATTAATAACAACTATTGCTAGCGTGAAAAGGACGTAGTTTAGGAAAGATTCTGCCCCCGTTTCTTGATTTGAATAATATGGTTGCTTTCGATTCGACTGTGGAGTCCATTGAAGGTGAGGAAGGATAGGAGGATTCGTTTCTGCAAAGGCGGGTAGGCGAAAGCACGTGTGAAGCTAATCTACATCTTGGTATTGGTGTACCCCTCACTCGATTTGGCGTTGACCCACCATGCAAAATTGCAAAATGAAGAGCTTTGCTAGGGCAAAAGGGGGTAGGTTTCTAGGGTATCTAGTCCAACCAAACATTTTGATCCCACCACTCCAATAAATTTTTGTTATTTGTAGTGAGTTTGCAAGAGGACTTTGGAATCGAACTCATGGACATCTCTGTCTCTCTATCTACCCACATCTTCTTGGCGTAAGACAATAGCTCGGAGAATGCAAGTAACCCTTTGTTTGACCCTATCATCCTTTTTATTATTTGAAACCCTAGTAGGTCGTCTGTCGGGAGACTCATGTTCGATCTTATGAAATAACTCCGACTAATCGTTTTTATCGCGATTGTTTCTGCTTATCAAGTAAACGACAAAAAAGATACCAACCGGTCTCTTCAAGCAACGATGGATGACCAATTTGCGCATGTGAAACACATAAATGACGATAGTCGCAAAAGGCAGATTCAGCAAGCAGCGCTTGGTAGCATCTCCATCTGTTTATTTTACTACCTTCCTTGTTCTGAAAGGTGATGTGGGATAGGAGTATGGATCATGCAGTGTGAAGAGTATCTTTCATCCTTCTAAAAAAAAAATATTTGCAAAAAAAAAAGAAAAATGATGAGACTAGCTTCCAAAGTCTCCTCGTAAGCCAGTTAGCAAATTGTGGCCGGAAATGCACCGTTACTTTGAAGGAATAACAGTACTGTTATATAAGCATTTCCCTGAGGAATTTTGCATTTTGTTTCTCATTTTTCGGTTGAACTTCTGGATTTTGCATTTTTTCAATTTTAAGGAAGTTAGATTTAACGAAATGTTGGTAAATTCCTCGTGAGGTTGGTATTTTACTTTAATTTGAAAAAAAATTGGTGAGTTTCCTTGATTCATCCCATATTCATTATGGTTAACACTACGAAAAACCCAAATTAGTATACTTGTGATAAATTTACCTCAAACTAATTTTTTTGCTACAAGAAATCCCATACTAGTATACTTATAATAAATTTACCCCAAATTTATTTTTTGATTACGAAAATTCCTAAACCGGTACACTTGTGACAGTTATCCCAAATTTAGTTTTAAAAAAAAAAAATAATAGCTTAGTTGACGTTTCTTTAATTAACTTATTTACTAGTGACATGGCTTAATTAATCTTTTCCAACAAATTCTAAAATTCGGAGTAAACTTGTCATAAATGTACCGATTTGAAATTTTTGGTGATAAAAAAACTAATTTGATGTAAATTTATCACAAGTGTATAATTTTATGATTTTTCATGACAAAAAAATTAATTTGAGGATAAAATTTTCACGTGTATACAAATTTAGGATTTTTCGTAATAATAACCCATGTTGATTAAAATCCCTTGTTCTTTAGAGCACGACAGATAAACAGTCATTGCGTGGAGCTCGTTTTCAAAATTTCGAGGATCACATTTGCCGAGCAAGCTATTGCAGTAGCGCTATTTAAGGACCACTCGCAAGCAGTGCAATTATCCCACCGGTCGCGCGCGATTTGTATATCGCCTCACGCGAAGGGGACTTCAGGGCCTTAGGAGAGTCGAGGAAGCCACCTCTTCGACCAAAATTCCAAGATCACCCAGTTGGGTGGATCAGCCCGGGTTGAAGAAGCCATTTAAGCGTCTTCTCCGATATGACCCAGAAGAACACTGTGACGCACGACTGCATGATCTCCGTTTGTGCCGAAAAACGGGAGAATCCGCGATGGGCGGGAGCTGTTCGACGGAATGCCGCATCGGAAACTTGGTTTCTTGGAACACCGTGATTGCTGGGTACCTGCATGATGATTTGATCGAGGAAGATTATCAGTTGTTTGAGAAAATGCGTAGAAGGAACCAGTCATTCGTGGACTTTGATTATAACGTGCTTTATGCGGAGTGGGCAGCTTGAGAGAGCGTGGAAGCTGTTTCGTAATAAGCAAGATGTAGTTTTGTGGAATGCCATGATAGCAGGTTATGCAAAGGAGGGCAAATTCAATGAAGCTACGCTACTTTTTCATGTGATGCCAATTAAGAATTCATGAAATTCAATTCTTGCAGGGTACACATCAGAAACTGCGTTCGGCATTACAAATTTTTGATGAAATGATGGATCGAGACATTGTGTCATCGAATTTAATGCTAGATAAATTTGTTTATCTTGGTTACATGGACTCTGTGTGGGACTTCTTTAGAAGGATTCCAGACCCCAATGTTGTTTCTTGGGTGGGTACTTTGTGTGGGTTGATGCCAAATGGAAGGTTCCTGGAGGCCAGGAGACTCTTTGACGAGATGCCTAGAAAGAATACAGTTTCATGGAACGCAATGATTGCAGGGCATATTATTTACTGTCAAATGGATGAGGCCATCAGCCTGTTTATGGAAATGCCAGAAAGTCATTCCGTGTCATGGACTACTGTGATTAATGGATATGTTCGCATTGGTAATCTTGACGAAGCAAGAAACCTTTTGGAAGAAGTATTCTTCATAAACATTGCAGCCCAAAACAGCAATGATAAGAGACAAAAGAAAAAAAGAAGAAAAAAACAGCAACGATACACGGATATGTGGAAAATCAGAGAATGGATGAAGCTAGGAGACTAGTCCATCAGATTGAAAGCTGTGATGTTGTTTGTTGGAACACCATGATTGCAGGATATGCTCAAGTTGGAAGGATGGACGAAGCCTTATACCTTTTTAATCAAATGTCAAAGAAAGATGCAGTAACTTGGAATACTCTGATTGCACGTTATGCTCAAGCTAGACAAATGGATAGTGCAGTTGCAATATTTAGGGAGATGAAAGAGAAAAACAAAGTTTCATGGAATTCTTTAATAACAGGTTTTTTTTATAACTGTTTATATTTGGATACTCTGAAGAGTTTCGTGTGCATGTGCGAAACGGGAATAATACCTGATCATTCAACTTTTGCATGTGGATTCAGTGCTTGTGCCCATCTTGCTACAGTACAGACGGGCAAGCAACTTCACCAACTTGTAACCAAAAGTGGTTATGTCGGAGATGTGTTTGTTTGCAATTCCTTGATCACCATGTATCCTATATGTGGACATATGCTGTACGCTCAACCTGTGTTTGATACTAAGGACGATCCTGATGTCATCTCTTGGAATTCCCTGATCACTGGAATGGTAATGGAAATGAAGCTGTTGCACTCTTTGAACAGATGCTTCTGGAAGGGGTTGCTCCAGATGAGGTGACCTTAATCGGAGTTTTGTCTGCTTGTAGTCACAGCAGCCTGATTGGTCAGGGAAC
Source organism: Metrosideros polymorpha var. glaberrima (assembly GCA_001662345.2). Lineage (NCBI taxonomy): Eukaryota > Viridiplantae > Streptophyta > Magnoliopsida > Myrtales > Myrtaceae > Metrosideros > Metrosideros polymorpha. The sequence continues at coordinate 20,667,980 of BCNH02000001.1, forward strand.
AATATACTTCAGAAAAATGATGGAAGTTTTTGCCATCAAACCTCTAGCTGAACACTATTATTGCACGGTGGATTTTTCTTCTGGGGCAGGAAAATCTGAAGGAGCATTTGAAATTGCTAGTGATACAGACTAGAGAAAATGCTGGATTGTGGGTGCGCTGCTTAGAGCTTGTTGGAAGCATCAGAATCTAAGACTTGCCAAATTAGCAGTTGAGAAGCTCTCAGAACTTGAATACGATAAAACCTCGAATTATGTACTGTCATCCAATATAAATGCTGAAGTAGGCAAGCGGGATGAAGCGGAGAAAGCAAGGATATCACTAATGGGGAGTGGGGCAGAAAAGCAAGCTGGCTGTGGCTGGATTGAATTGGGAAATCAGGTTAATATACTTGTATCCAATGATTAAGCGCTGCCGAAACTGCAAGAGATCTACACAACATTGAAATCTTTAGCTGCAAAGACTTTCGTCACATGCATGGCATGAAAAGCACAGTCCTTCAAATTTTCCTTGACTCTAACAGTTTACAGGAAAATGGATTATTGATCAATTTGTTGCTGGAGATATGGTCGCCCATACAATCAAATCTTCTAGCAACCTTGTAGCTTCCACGTTTAGAGTCGCTTATATAAGGACAATCCTTGTCCACCGATATAATGGAAAATTGATTGGATTATTCTTAGAGCGAATAAATCCGCAATTCCAGACTTGTGATTAGCTGTCAAATTCCTTTAGATATGTAATAACAGTCAAAAGAATATTTGGGTCTTCAATTATTCAGTTCGTGACAAATACATTCTTCTCAGGCGATATAAGCAGCCGCTTCTATCGGCAATCTGTGAATCTATCCACTCTGCTCACTTGTATTCAACTTACGAAGTTTCATCCATTGGTCTTCCTAAGTATCTAAGTGATCTAAGACTATATAAATTGTTCACCTTGTCTGATATCTCTAAAATTTTTATAAACTTCTCGTTCTTCATGACTTGTTCACCTCCATGGAGGTTCTTCCGGTCTTTTCAAGTCACTTCACTTAGCACCTTGGATTACTTCAATGGTGAAAAAGTATTGTTCAATATGATGTCACCTGAAAAACAACAAAATCTGCATTTATCAAGTCATAAGTCACCATAGATGGTTTTGTCGATATGAAAATATCTTTGGAGGTTTTGCTCAACAGATATCACAAAGATTGAAAGTGGGAGAAAAGCAGGGGATTTTCCTGGAAAGTTGAGGGGAGGGTGAGGGAAAAAGGGGGGAGGAAAAAGAAAGAGAGCGGCTTTTGACGTAAAAGGGAAGGGGTGGGGAATAAGTACGAGCGAATCGAGCCACGCCCAACTTGGCCAAGCAAAGGCTCGTCTCAATCTGCTGAGTCTACTACCAAGGATTTGCTACTTCGGGCGAGTTCCTTTCTCGCCGTGGAAACGTTTGCTTTCTTTTTGTTTCTGGGATTTTTTGTTAATCTTTGACTGCGGATTTTCTCAGAAGTGGAAGAAGCAAATCTCTTTCCTCTCTCTCTCTCTCTCTAAATCTAGAATTCTCCGGTTCACATTACGAAAAGGTGGCGGAATTTACATGTGAAAACAATGAAAGTCTTGGATAATCACAACTTTACCTTGGCCACTAGAAATCGAGGTATGAACTGATTGAATCGTACCTCCTTGGCCTATTGCACATAATCCTGAATTTCCATTACTTTGCCAAACTAGCAAGGCAGTGACTAACTCCCAAAGCCCTAAAAAACCTTGTAAATTCCGTTCCCTTTCACAATGTGATTTGTTTTATGATTTGTTGTACTTGATGTGCTATATGAATGGTCAATTTTAAGTTTTTATGTGCTTTGGACAGAAGCATTTGCATGAAAAATTTTCTGTTAAGGGACTTCGCTACCATTTCATCTCTAATGCTAGAGAAGGTTTAGGTTTGTTAGATTTTGTGGGACCATTGCCAACTGTTCTAAAAGCTTAAGCTGTTAGATAAAGGCGTGGTTTAATATTTAATTATTATAACATTTCCCCTCAAGGGTAGGCTGGACTTTGGCCTAAGTCTAAAGCGTGAAAATATGAAATGGGGAGGCAAATAGGGGCCTGGTAAGATTTGAACTCAGGACCTCTTGCTCTGATACCATGTTAGATTTTGTGAGACCACTGCCAACTGTTCTATTAGCTTAAACTGTTAGATGAAGGCGTGGTTTAATATTTAATTATTTTAACAAGGTTCAATATCAATCCATCTTTTTTTGGCTAGCCCACAATCTGACAGCAACAGCTTGATGTTCAAAATATCCTGACCGAGTCTGAAGATTGGTTTAGAGCTTAACTTGTCAAGTGGGTTCTTGATGATAGCAAGCATTTTGCTTATCCGTATACCATAGATTCAGGTGGTTGTTATTGAAACTTACATGGTGAACATTAGTTGAATTACCATCTTTTTTACTTTCCCTCTATATTGAGGGAGTTAAAGTGCTCACATTATCTTATTTTTTACTAGTTATGCTGTGGTTGAGTATTCCTCGGTTGCCTTCATTGATTTGTGATGATGAATTGATTATTCCCGTTAGGAAATTTTATCCAAAATAATATTGCATTTTTCACCTACCTGGCTTGGATTGATTCGGTGAGATTCTGTGACAATCCACTGTCTTTTGTTGTTTCGGAAACTCCGACGTCACGATTCGTCCTTGTTCTAAGAGGGGATCTTCGGGATTCCCACGTCTCTCTCTCTCTCTCCCTGAAATTTGGACTACTTGGGGACATGTTGTTCCATGACATTACCATAATGACTAGACTGACAATTATAATCAAGGGGAGGTGAGATGGATACGTATCAAAGGTTGTAGATGGAGACGACAGAACATCTTTATCGGTTACATCTTGAGAATGTAGGAGAAGTCACTCGACTGGGGCATTAGATGCCCTTGGCTTACGGTATAATGCAGCTGGGAATTAGTGCTTAGTCCAGTTCTTAGTGAATAATTAAGAGATGGGCTTCCCGATTTCGTTTACTTAATCGAGCTGTTAGTGTACAGTGACCCTAGTTAATCTTGAATTATATAAATGATCCCAATTTCTTCACCATTTCTTTTCATATGGCTGACAACAGTCCACGTTCTTGAATATAGTATCATCCAAGCGTGGATGATCGATTGAAACTTGAAAGTGCATATTACTCCTTTCTTCCTAAATGGAAATGGACAGAATCCTAAAACCTGACCAGAGTAAGAATAGATTTTGAGTTACAACTGCTGCTTCTCCCGTGGACTTGGTTTGTGCTGCCAACAACTTAGATTTATCCTGCTACGAGGGAAAATATTGCGAGATTTGAAATCCCTTAAAGATTTTTTATACTAATTTGAAGAAATTTATTTGCATGGAATTGTTAATTTATGTATTTGTTCATCGATAGAGTATTGACAAGATAACTAATCAAGGATATTTTGTGAACGAAAAAAATAAATTGCGACCTCTTAAATGTAACAAGTCTTATTTACGAGATATAATTCTAAAAGTCAAGAGGATGTTTCTGCTAACAAAATTAACGGAAGAAGGAATTATGTTGGTCTGTTGTAAGAGGAGATACAAGAAACGGAATTAAAGCAAGGGAAAATTTCAAATAAAAGTTTGAAGTGAACATTATTTTAAATAAGGACATGAAGTGGCCAAATCATATCAAATAAAGATCTAAAGTGGGTTTTGTTTTAGATAGGAGCCCGAAGTGGTCATATTAGTCTAAAAAAAGGCCTAACCTTACTAGCTAAAGGGTATTTTCGTCATTTACCTTTTTTTGAATTTTTTTTTCTTTTTTCTTTTTTCTGTTTTTTCTTTTTCTTTTCCTTTTCTTTTTTCTATTTTTCCCTTCCATCTTCACTCCATCGGCAATCTCCGCCGGTGTCAAGGCTAGGGGAGGGCAACCCTCGCCCAATGGCAGCGAGGGCAGCCCTCGCCAAAGACCGAAGGTCGCCAGCCATCAATGAGGATGGCTGGGGGAGGGAAGATAGAAAAAGAAAAAAAGAAAAGAAATAAAAATATTTTAAAAATATTCTCATAATTTTTTTCCTAAAATACCCCTTCTCCAAAGGCCATAATAGTCACCAGCTGGCTAGGCCTTTATTTGAGATGATTTGGCCACTTTAGGCCTTTATTTGAGGCAATTTGGTTACTTCAGGCTCTTATTTGAAATAAGGTTCACTTTAGGCCCTTATTTGAGTAAATGAAGACACTTCATACCCTTATTTGAAAATTTTTCTTAAAGCAATAACTATTTGGAAAATGTACTTACCAAATCACATAATATTGCAACTGTTGAGATATTATATTGCAGATTAAATCTAGGTGAGGAGGATCTTTTCATGAACAATTAAACAACATATTAGGAAAAGCATGCATAAATATTACAAAAAATCACGCACACGTGGAATTACAATTTAGTCCCTGAACTGAACAACAGGACGCAGACAGTCTTCTCCCAACATATGTAAGCAATCCTCTAAATGCAAAAGTAATCAAAGAAAATCAATAACCTTGGATATATACACACTAATTTAATTCTGATTCCACTTTCTGTTGGAGCGTGCTTCCCGCGACTCCCGTTAACGCTCAAATCGGTCAAAGGCGTCGAAAATCCGCGAGTATATGTATTGGAAAGTGCTTGGTTATCACAGTTTTCAAAGCGAAGAAGATAGATCAAGAAATAGGATTACGAATGGACATTTGGACATAAGATGAAGTTCATCATATAAAGGCACAAACCTGGTAAGCAGGAGATGAGGAAATGAGAGCAATGGGAGTTGGAGAAATGTTGCTTGTTGTGTAGATAATGCGTAAGTTTTGGATGTAATTGTTAAATATGTCTTGAATTTTATGTACCCGGTTGGGTTTATGACCCGACCCGACATATTTTTTGTGCGACCCGAAAAGTGGAGATTTGGGACGATAGGCCCAACACGGAGCAAGCAGGCGGTACGATATATCTCGCGGGGGGGTTCGGGGGCAACGCTCCTGAAGAAATTTTTTTGGGCCTGATATATATAAACTGCTGCGGCTAGTTTTTTTTTTAGACAGTTGTTTTGTGAGAGAACAGTGAGACTTCTGTAATCCGTACTCTCTTTGATCATAGTGGAATTTCGTTTGCCTCGCCCGTGGATGTAGATCACCTTGATCGAACCACGTAAAACTCTGTATTCTGTCTTTTGTTCATCGCGTTTTTCGTAACAGTAATCATAGAATTATCCGAATCGCACGACCACTGAAATTTGGGAATTTCATGGTTTATATGAGTGTAAGGTTGGAAAGCAAAAATTTCATTGAACTCGCTATTTGCCTTCCGCTAAATGCTCAAAGTCCAAAGCAAGGAGTACCGGCCTTATAAAGTGTCCGAATGCACTCGATAAGTACAACATAGTGTGCAGTAAATAAGATTGAAAACCTGAAAGTTTATTTCCATCTTTGGTATGCGCATCGAAAAAGCAGTTGACCGAAACTTATTGAACATCCAGTACAGTAAATCAAAAAGAAAAAAGAAAAAAGAAATACTGGAACATTTAATATGCTCTTCAATGATACTAGGATATACAAGAAAAAATAAAAAAAGGGGCATGAATCTAGTTTATCATTTCGGTGCACTTCTAAGTGTAATAAACACTATGCCATAATTCACATATGAAGGCAAGACAATAAAGGGATTGTGTGTTTCATATCATAGAAATTTGGACACGAACAACGAAATGCATCTTCATCTCGGCAAATCGTATAACCACGAAGTCAGATCCACATCTGCTTCCGATCGCATCAATGTGGAGACCGCACCCGAAGCACGGATAGATCCAGTTCTAATGCAATCGATCCCTCCCTCAACTTTTTGGACGACCACAGGATTTCGTAGTGATCGTACTCGCTCCAGTCCCATCGCCACTTCCTTCATTGTTGGCCTGTACCTTCCATTAGGGTTTAAGCATCTTTTTGCCAAGTTAGACACCGCAATAATTTCTTCTTTCTCGCCATGGTCTAATACCTCTTTATCAAGAACATCAAATAAGCGGTTCTCCTCCATCGAAATGACGAAGTACGTGGCTAGATTTATGCCCTCTTCCGCCCTCACTTGAGGAATTGGCTTTTCTCCGGTTAGAAGCTCGGCAAGGACTACCCCGAAGCTATAGACATCGCTCTTGTCTGTAAATTGACTTGTTTGGTAGTACTCTGGGTCAAAATATCCAAAAGTTCCTTGCACCATTGTGGTCAAGTGAGTTTGGTCAATGGTAATCGATCTGGAAATTCCAAAATCCGCCACTTTGGCTCGATATTTTTCGTCCAAAAGTATATTGGACGACTTGATATCACGATGATAAATCGGTATGGCAACAGCAAAATGCAAATATGAAAGAGCCGCAGCAACTTCATTGGCAATTCTTAACCGTGTTCCCCACGAGACGGGAAATTCCCTTTCTGGATCATGAAGATACTGGTAGAGAGTTCCATTGGGGACAAATTCATATACTAGAAGAGGGACTTCGCTCTCCATACAAATTCCTAATAGCTTGACCACATTTCTATGATTGATTTTAGATAGAATGACGACTTCATTGACGAATTGTTCGGCTTGTCGAGCATCAATAACTTTGGATTTCTTAACCGCAATAACCGTTCCGTCTAAAAGCATTCCCTTGTAAACAGTTCCTTGACCTCCCTGACCAAGTATGCGGTTCTCGTTAAAATGGTCTGTGGAGATATCCAACTCCGCTGAGGTGAATAACTTGTCTTTCTCCATGTGATTGTCTTCAATGGAAGCTAGGTGTTGTTGCACCAAGAGTCCGCCATTATGTATGAAGAATTTTTGCTTGACCTTTGCCTCCCACCTTCTTTTTATGCATTTATGCAACAACCAAGAAAGCAAAAGACATGTTATGGCTCCGATGCTCGCAGCCATACCTGTGCAAAAAAAAGTTGACCGCAATTGTTTTAGGAACCTAGTACATAAGATTCGGAAGGATTACCAAAAAAGTCATAAACCCATTGCAATTGTGCCAATTTAGTTATATACTTTTTTTTTTACCAATTGAGTCCTAAACCTTTTGCATTTGTTCCAATTCAGTCAATTTGATCGGCCGACACTGATGTAAATATTTTTTTAATAATATTTTAATAT
>BCNH02000001.1:20676189-20686455 GCA_001662345.2 Metrosideros polymorpha var. glaberrima
CCGACCATCAATGCCAGACTGTCACAACCTCCGGCCACAAAATAGTTATGAATCTGGGAGTACCTGAAAACGCCGCTACTGGCTCTCAAGTCCACCGGGGCGCCATTTTGCTGATTGGTCGTACAATTAAGACGGGAGTACAATATCGGCTGGCTGACATTGACGAGGCCTGGGGAGTCTAAGCTAGGTAGCGAGATATTCAACACCACCACGCCCAATTTCTTAAGTACCGGAGTAGAGGTGTTGCTGTTTTGCTGGCAATCAATCTCGTACCAGGGACGGAAGAAGCAATCGGGTCCTATTCCAAAAGGATAGGGAATGTCAATGAGACTGCCACATGTGTCCTGACAGCCTGGCAAGGCCAGACTGTGAGGAGGTGATTCTGCTGCAACTGCGAAAGCAAACAAAAGAATAACGAAGGCCATCTCAGAAGCCAGTTTCAGCATCGCCAGGATCATCTTCCCTCGATTCATTTTCCGCAGTCCGCTCCTCCAGTTTGCTATCGCTAGAGAAGAAGAGGCTGATGAATCAGAGTTGACGCACGCCACCGCTACTTAATTGTCAAACACCTCTTTAAGTAACCAACGAACGATGACTTATGGTGCACTTGGTTTTCCTTCTTCACCAAAATTCGCGAGTCTGCAGTTGGCACGTGTTGCCGAATTGGGAAGTATCTACTGGGTGCACCAATTATACGCTTCATGCATCATGGGTCTTGAATTGACTTGATTGGGGATCAACGTGGCCACGTACATTTCTTCCTAAAGCCCAAACGATCAATGGGTCAATCGAATTTGATCTAAGTGACTTGTCAAACACGTCTCCATGTAACCAACACGGTGGACTTGTCGGGAGCCAAATTTTCCTTGTTTAACATTGGCAGCTCCCACTTGAAGGTGGGGGTGTGCAACCGGACAAGATTTATCCAGAAACCGGATTGGCCCATCCGAAAAGCAGATTGGAGAACTGGTTTCTATTTAAATCGGTTTGAAAACCAATTTCAATTTTTGGGAACCTGTTTAATCCAGTCCGATTCTCGAATCCAGATGATGACCCACCCAGGAATTAGACCAGTTTGGAATTGGTTTTCAGCTACAGTTAAAAAAACCTAACTCGGTATATAGAGCTCTCTCTCAACAAGCCAACGCCCACTCGTTTCCTTTCGCTCTTGGCTAGACGGACGCCTCACTCTTCGATTGCGCCCAACCAACTACCTCCACCATCACCTTTTGACGCCTTTGGCTGGTCTCCTCACCATCACCAGGATAATGTATGTGTTTGCAAGGAAAATTAAACAAGTTTCCACTATTTTATGTTCAATAGGCTGTAAGACGTTATAATTAATTGCTAATGGTTAAGGCAAAAACATTATTGCATGACATTTTGTTGGAAAAAATGAAACTGAAAAAGGAACAAAAGAAAAACAGGGTAGACCCTATTTATCCTAGAATCAGACCGGAAAAATATGGTAGTTTCTAAAATAGGTTCCAATACAAATAAGGTAGGTTCCAGATTCTAAAAACTGGGAACCAATTATAACACAACAAGTTCCATGTTTCAGATCTAAAACCTACCCACCATGGAACCGATCACCCCTATTTGAAGTACCCAATTTGGCGACATAAGTCATCATTTGGTGGGTCTTGAATCGACTTGATTTGGGATCAACGTGGCTGCGCACATTTCATCCTAAAGCCCAAACGAGCAATGGTTCAATTGAATTTGATCTACATGACTTGAAAACCTTCCAACAACTCTTGATATGAGCCTACTCATCTCTACACAGGACTTCCCTATCACCCATAAAAAAAATAAAATAAAATTGCCCCACTTAATTTTATGGGTAAAAGTCACAAAAAATCCTAAACTATGCATACTGTGACACATTTACCCAAAATAAAATTTTATGACACCAAAAATTCAAATTTGTACCTATGTGACACATTTACCCAAAACTTGTATAGTGTGACAGATTTATTCCAAATTTTCTTTTTGTGACACTAAAAACTCCAAACTTATATCCGTGTGACACATTTACCTCAGATCTCATAGAAAAAAATTTGGGGTTTGGGATAAATATGTCACACGGGTATGAATTTGAAATTTTTGATATCACAGAAAAAAGTTTGGGGTAAATGTGTCACAATGGTACAAGTTTAAGATTTTTAGTGTCACAAAAATAGTTTAGAGTAAATGTGTTACAATTGGCAAAATTTATGATTTTTTGTGGCTTTTTTCCTAATTTTATTATACTGCTTACCAAGCCCAAGCCCAAGCCCAAGCCCAAGCCCAACCCCACCAAAGCTTAATCTACACGTCTCTTCTCTCTCCTCCCTGCAGTCCACACGTCTCCTCTCTGCAGTCCATACCTCTCTCTCTCTCTCTAGCAGTTAGCACCCGACGAAAAACTAGATGACTTGACTCTGCTATTTGATCTTTGTCCGTCAACGCAATCATTGATGGAGTTCGCATGCATATCCGTCTATTATTTGTGGAGAAAATTATAAAAAAAAAGTTATAAATTTAATATAAAATGTCAATTTAATTTTAATTTTTTTTGTTAATTAATTCTAAATCTTTTGAATACGTGCCAATTCAGTCTATCCATCCAATTTTGGCCAACCAGGACTGACGTAGCATGGTCGATACTGACGTGAACATTTCTTAATCATATTTTAATATTTATTTCTATTTCTTTTCATTTTCCTTTCTTTATTTTTTCTTTTTTTGGTGGCGAGGGCTTTGCAGCCCTCGCCCAGATCTGAGCTAGGGCAGCCTCGCCTAGACCATCACGAGGCGTGGTCGCAGGCGAAGGCTACCATGCCCTTGCTTGCGACCATGATGGCATCGCCCAGGGCCGGCGAGCTCCAGCGACCCTTGCTGGCCACAATCCTTAACCAAGAAAAAAAAAAGAGAAAGAAAATAAAATAAAGGAGATAAATTTTTTTCGAAAGAATATTACAATATTATTAAAAAAATATCCACATGACCAAAATTAGCTGGATGGACTGAATTGATATAAATGCAAAAGGTTTAGGACTCAATTAGCTTAAAAAAATTTAGGACTGAATTGGTACAATTGCAATAGATTTAGAATTTTTTTTAGTAATTTTCCCATTATTTATATGACTATTCCTTGCTAAGTATGGTGACAAATTGATGTTATATTTTTCCAACGTACACGCGTCAGTGATGATCATAGCACATTTTAAAAGTAAATTTGAGATGGGTCTTAAACCAATACATTGATTCTTGAGATTCTAATATGGATAAAAGTTAATTGATGATCAAAATTTCTACGTCAGATATAGCATGTCAGGAGAGGATGTGACCTTAAAGAAGTTTCTTGTGGCAAAAAATCCTGCGGGAATGTGGAGCAATTTTATTGCTCTCAACAAGTCCAAGCTCAACTTGAGCTTGTTAGGCACCTGTGATGGTTGAGCACTCGGCGTTGGGAGAGCTGTCATGGATGATGACCACTATGACTTGGCTACATATGCGAAGGTAGATGTGGGCGAGAGAAACAAGCAAACGATGTCGGGGTGAGTTAATCGATGATGCATGTTTTTGTGTTCCTATGGAGATAACGGTGAGCGTCAATGGTTGTTTATGTATGAAACTTTGGAGGTTAATTGGAAAGTTCAAATCTCAGCGTGTACGTCACGAGTAATTCATCAAAAAACTTCTAATCGGGGCATGTATGCCCTACATTTGACCAAGTTTAGATTGATCGATTCAATTTTATTCACGAGAGTTGATTTTATATACCATCTTGTGAAAAAAATAAACAACATTTCTAGAGAGCTCAAGCCAAAGAAAGTTCCACTCTGAATGGAGACATTAGTCACAATTGATTTTATATTTTCTTTCTCGTTTTTTCTTTATATTTTTGGTTGGTACAAAATTGTTTCTTCGGAGTAAAGGGAAAAATTGACGTTGAGACATAGATTGACCGAGGCGCAATTGAAGTATATGTGGTCAACGTCTTCTGAGGACTGGTATCTCAACAGATTAATGTTGGAGACTTTAAAATTTTATTTTCATCAGCCATAGTCAAGTCAGCTTAGAAAAGGATGCTAGGAAAAAAAGTTCCTAGCGCTCGCATTCTTATACGACATCATAGATAGATAAATAGATAGATATATGTTAAGTAGAAGTTTCAATGAAACTTTTGTCGCGCTGACACATGGTGAACTCTTGACATGGTAGTTGCCCTTAACTATGAGATGTTTTTTTCGATACGTTCCTATCTTTATTTTCGACACCATATGATAATCTAGACATGCCTTTCTAGGGAAGCTACTATTTTTTTTTCCCGATCTACCTTTTAATTCTTGTTACATTTTGCTCTTGGAAAATTCATACACGTTGTATTTTGCACTAAAAAAAAATAAAAATTACATGTCTGCGCAGAGAACTAATATGAAACTATATTACAAAACATTTTTAAGGACTCTTACTGAACACAATCTGCCCATGAGGAGCCTAATATTGATAACAATAGATCCGTTGTAATGCTATGTGCAGATATTTGCACTTAAATATTTTGTACATATCTATTGTTGAGACCTAATATGAAACTTAAATAGTTCAAAATCTTTGAAAAACTTATGATGAATACAATATGTCCATGATGAGTCCAATTTGGATAGGGATCCATCTATTGGAACGCAAGGCACAGGTGCAATATGTCTCTTAAATTTATATATAGTTTCCGACCTAATATAAATTTGGGTAAAAAATGATGAGGCCATCATTTATGAACTCGATTCGCGTTTATGTATATAATCTATTGAGCTTACACGATAAGTATATGAGAATCGTTGTAAAAGTAAAAGTAATACACGTGTCAATTTTTGAGTTTGGTACAATCTAAACGTATCATTACAGATTTATTAAAATGAGCGAATTTACTCATAAATCTAACGGCGGACATGCACTAGGGAACTTGAGCTCGTTGATGGAGTAGGTAAAAAGCACAGGTAAATTACTTTCAACGTACAATAAGTTTTCTCTTTATGCAGAAATAAACTTAGCTATTAGCCTATTAACAAGCAGAACATAATACATACTACAAGGCCGATGGAATTGAGTTCGGGAGCATTGGAATACAACAAGTAGACGAAAGAAATCAGTTGAAGTAGTATGAAGTACAATTGTTCTAATAATCAAATCAATATTTTTCTTGGAAAAGCCATACAAACATATTCCATATGCTCATTGATTTACATAGACCAGTAAAAGTGCACACACCTCGCGTTTACAATATAGAAATCGACATTAGAAATGTTTTTTGTGAAATCGCCTTATTGCAAAATATTTGGATTATCAATCAGTGGAAAAGTACAGGGCTGATAAAGCATTGGTAGAATATTTCTAAAACAACTAATTAGGGGTATTTTGGTAAGGGGCTATTTTCTTGATATAATATTAAACCCCAGTGAAAAGCTAAAGCAAACTGACAAGAAATCAAGAAGAGATTATATAGTCATCGCTGATACTAGACATAGAAAGAGTACATCAAAAGGTTTCATAAATCTAGTATATTGTTTCTGGGCACTTCTTAAAATATACATGATTCTGCAACTCACGTATAAAGCAAATACAGAGATTGTGATGGCTCATATCACAGAAATTTGGACAGAGACAACAGAATGCATCTTCATCTCGGCGATAAGAGTGACTGATCCTCCTCCATTGAAGTCAGCTCCACATTTTCTTCTGGTTGCATCAACGCGGGGATCACACCCGAAGCACCAATAGATCCAGTTCTAACGTGATCGATCTCTTCATCATTTTGCCGGACGACCATGGGATTTCGTACTGATCGTACCCGCTCCAATTCCATCGCCACTTCCTTCATTGTAGGTCTGTGCCTTCCATTAGGGTTTAAGCATCTTTTCGCCAAGTTAGACACTGCAATAACTTCTTCTTTCTCGCAATGGTCTAATACCTCCTTATCAAGAATATCGAATAAGCGGTTCTCCTCCATTGAAATGAGGAAGTACGTGGCTAGGTTTCTGCCCTCTTCTGCCCTTAGTTGAGAAATTGGCTTTTCTCCTGTTAGTAGCTCGACAAGGACAACCCCGAAACTATAGACATCACTCTTGTCCATGAATTGACTTGTTTGGTAGTACTCTGGGTCCAAGTATCCGAAGGTTCCTTGCACCATTGTGGTCAAGTGAGATTGGTCGATGGTTATTGATCTGGAAGCTCCAAAATCCGCCACTTTGGCTCGATATTTTTCGTCCAAAAGTACGTTTGACGACTTGATATCTCGATGATAAACTGGTGTGGCCGTGGCAAAGTGCAAATACGAAAGAGCCCCAGCAACTTCATTGGCAATTCTTAACCTCGACTCCCACGAGACGGGAGATTCTCTCTCTAGCTCATGAAGATATTGGTAGAGAGTTCCATTGGAGATAAATTCATATACCAGAAGAGGGACTTCACTCTCTAAATAAAATCCTAATAGCTTGACCACATTTCTATGATTAATTTAAGAGAGAATAACGACTTCATTGACAAACTGTTCGACTTGTTCTATATCGATAACTTTTGATTTCTTGACTGCAATAATCGTTCCATCTGTCAACATTCCCTTGTAAACAGTTCCTTGACCACCCCGACCCAATATTCGATTCTCGTTAACATGGTCTATAACCGTGTCTAACTCCGTTGAGGTGAATAACTTGCCTTTGTCCACGTGATTGCCTTCTATAAAAGATAGTCGTTGTTGCAATAGAAGTCCACCATTCCGTTACGAAGAATTTTTGTTTGAGCTTTGCCTCGCGCCTTCTTTTGATGTACTTGTACAACCAACAAGAAAGCAAAAGCAATACTATGACTCCGATACCCGTGCCCACCCCTGTGTTAAAAAAAGTCAACCGGAATTGCTAATAGATAATGTTGTGAAAGTTTTTATATTCTCTTCGGAGCTACGGAACCAATATCACCTTCATCGTCAACAAATGACAAAAAGGAGGATTCACTCAACAAAATAATTCGAAAATATCATGCATCATTTATGGGTATACAATCAATTTGGTAGATGCATAGACTAGGAAAATACAATTAAGTTAAAAAGCATAGTTGAATGCACAGATTATGAAAGTACCACTAAATTGAGTAGACATGGTAACATTTTTCCCCTTCATGCAAATGAAATTGGTGTATATAGATAAAAAGAAAAAAAGAAAAAGGAGTAGGCAGTGTACGTACCTATCATGGTGATGATCTTAGTGTCTATGCAGTTGTATGATCCCGGTCGATTCACACACTTCCCTGGGCAGTCCAAGAACAGATCTTCATTGCACTCATCGATATCTGACCGTATTAAATGATGAACGAGATCAAAGAAAGAAGGAAAAAGGACGAGCCATTAAGAGGTTAAATTCTCTCTTAAATTCTACTGTATTACCAATTTGTGATATATCATCGTATTCGAACAATTCAATTAATCCAGCTGTACTCGCGGGCTTTTTGTAGGTTTCGAGCTTGCATATCGTCTAGCCTAGCTTTGGATTAGATCAAGGCTAAGATACAAAACAAAAGTGGGACGTTCTAATCTCACCTTGGCATCCCTGGGGAAGAAAAGGATTCCCTCTATAGCCTTCCTTGCAAATACAAGAATATTGAGGAGTAATGCTCAACAACGGACTGCAGGATCTGGAGTCGTTAATGCGGTGGCTTCTAGTACTCAGCAGCTCATAATCGGTGATCCACCATTCAAGCGCCACCGGAACGGCTGGCGGTAAAATGTGGAAATCAACATCATACAGCCATACTTCGGCGATTAAGTAGGCGTAGCTGCATTCCAAATTCCCTGTTGCTGTGGCATTGCCATCAAGAGTCTTAAATTCCACTTTGTATTCGCGGATTTTATCGAGGATTGTAGCCATTCAGCAACCACTACCACTAGAGCACTGGTCGAATTTGAGAGTTCCATTTCTGTCGCAGGAAGACTTGCATCCTATGAACGCCGTGGGGTAATCGACGCTGACCATCAAGGCCAGGTTGTCACAACCTCCGGCGACAAAATTGTTTCTCTGGGAGTACATGAAAATGCCACTGGCCCTTAAGTCCACCGGGGTGTTGTTTTGCTGGGTGGCCGTACAATTAACACGGGAGTACGATATCGGCTGGCTGACGATCACGAGGGCTTGGGAGTCTCTTTCACCCGGTAGAAAGATTTCTAACACCACCACGCTCAAATTCTTAAGTACTGGAGTATGGCTGTCGCCGGTTTGCTGGCAATCGATCTCGTACGCGGGAGAGAAGAAGCAGCTAGGTCCGATTCCAAAAGGATACGGAATGGCCGTGAGATTGCCACATGTGTACGGACAGTCTGGCAAGGCCAAACTCTGAAGAGATGGTCTTGTTACAGGTTCCTTCTGGTTTGATACCGGTTTCAGCATCGCCAAGATCATTTTCTCCCGAGTCTTCCTCTGCAGTTTGCTCCTACAATTATAGAATTGAACTTTCCCTTTTATATCTTTCTTTTTCTATTGATCATTACTCATTAGGAACTTTTGTGCCTTCCTGCTTTCCAATTTACTTTAATCAAGAGGAGCGTCCTGTTGAAAGGTACCATCCGTGGGTACCCACTTCAACAAAAGTCCTAACCAATCATGGATTGGTTTTAATAATCTCTTATTGATATAGTTTCCAACTATGAATATTCTCCTCTTTCCTCCTCCTCAACCAAATAACCTAGTCGACATAGAATTGAATCATGAATTTTTTCCTTTATGGAATTATTTTATGAATTTACACTACCATTTTCTCATTTTGCCAAATTATTCAAATGTTATATTAATTTTAGAATTTTGACATGGAGTATCAGCCAATGAACCCAAACTAAATTGACCTCATAATACATAAGGGCGTATATATATTGTTTTTTTTTCCCAACTTTGAAAGACTAAGTTTCAACAAAACTTCTTAAAAAAGGAAGATGATACATTTGTGCCACAGAAAATATTAGCGGATGTAATCACATGGGAAAAAAATCAAATTTGACGGGCACTTTTCTCATTGTCTTACATAAATGGGATTTGTAAAACTCTATATAATAGTTCTTAACATTTTGTTTTCATAAAAATAGCAATCAGAAAATATATTACGCAATTCATTCGATCACCTCAAAAAACTATCCATATCTTTGTGAAAGAATAACAACTAAGTTAAAAAGTTAATTATAGTGGGTAAAACTTGCACAAGATTGAGCCACGTGGCACACTCACGTGCGAGTTTTATCCACTAGTTTGCTTTTTAATGGTCACATTAGCAAATATCAAATCATAGCAAACCTCTAATTTTTCATTTCTAATTCTTATGCATATTTTGAAAATAACTGTTTAAAAATGATTATTTATGTATATAAAGATTTTATCGAGGATTATTATGTGATTTTGAAATATTTTTAATAATGTAGGGATACCTATTATAACATAATATATTATATTTGACTTACTTCAAATATTTACATTTGAAAATTGCCCATGGACAAGCACGTAATAAAATATTAAGGGCATGTTATGTTAAATTGAATTATCAAAGATAATTCCCATCACTTTTATAGTTTATGATGATAATTCCAATCAATTTATAGTTGGTAAGGATAAATTTTGAATTAAGAATTACAATTATTTTTTTAATGAACTTTTGAAGGGGTCTCAACATAATATATCTCTTCTAGAAGTCTTAAAGAAATTCTCATAATGAAGTACTCTTCACAAATACATGATATTAAAGTATCAATAACAAAAACTATCAATCATCAACAAAAAATTAATAGCACATATTGTATAGATAAATGAAAATTAGCATATCAACAAAAAAATATAATTTATTGTCAATGTTTCCAAAAAAAGTTATAAAAAAAAATATGTGCACATATATTGCAACATTGAGAAAAATGAGATAAATAAATATTCGATTGGCATATAATCAACTTAGCTACTTATAGTAATGTTAATTAAGGCATTATGTATTTAATTTTCAAAACAGCTGTTGCTTCACCAAGAAATATCCAATAAATTAGTATGTGTCTGGACTCAATGTGTTTGCCAGTATTCTTATTCTGAAAATAAATTAAGGGAATCCTAGATATACATAATATTGAGGATTTTTTTCGAAAATACAAATTGAATACTGCATATTTTTAGCAAAATAATCAATTATTCTCTTTGTGATACATTTTCATAGATGATGGAAAATTCAACAACTCTTGCCAAAATAAAAGGATGAACATCAAATGGTTAC
>BCNH02000001.1:20689987-20721524 GCA_001662345.2 Metrosideros polymorpha var. glaberrima
TGTACTGACCCTCAATGGTGATTGGGGATGATGCCCGGATGATTTGTGACCCGGATGCTTGAGAATGGTGGCAATAATTGGAATATGTTAGGATGCATTGTGTATGAAAAATGAGGTTGTGTTTTGATTACATGCCTTAGCTGATGCATTGTTTTAGAATGCTATTATAACTAATAACATGCAGGGTGCGTGCATGTACCAAGGCGAGGTAAGAACGCCTGTGATTTGTTGGTTGATCGGTGAGTGAGTTGCTTGAACCCGTTATAGGTTGCGTAGAGCGAGTGTTGCTCGCTATTGATCTGCCATCGACATTAGGTTGCATATTTAGGAATGCTCTAGGTGAATTGGTATCCTACGCGAGGCTTAGGCGGTTAACTCGCTGAGATTTATATCTCATTTGTTGTTGTTAACCTTTTTTCAGGTCCGTAGAATGGAAGGTCGACGGGTACAGTTCAAGGTACCCCTGGTGTAGAGGAGATAGGTTAACCCCGACCCCAGTTCCTCTTTTTGTTGGTCGTGTAGGAAGTGGCCCGATAGTGAGGGCTTGTAAATATAAACTTCCTAGGGTTAACATGTTGATAAATAAAAAGGTGTGGTTTGTTAATGCTGTTTGTTCTGTTATTGGTGCTGCTGTTTTTCCTGCTATCCCTGCTGTCAGGGGTTGTTTATGTTTCCGCATGCGCTCATTGAAAGATAAAAGGAATGGGTCGTCGATGTGTCCTGGGACGTCGAAATTTTTATTGACCCAATGGTTAAGTGACAAGGATGGTCGCGCGCTCGAGGGTTCGGGGCATGACACTCGTGAAAACCGTTCATGCATGCATGTGGTTGTGCTTTTCATCAATTTCAGTACGGAGATGCCCCAAAAAAGAGATTCCACTACGAAGATGCCGCCAAAAGTTTTGTGGGGAAAGTACCAAAAAAGTCATAAATATTTTTACATTGATAACAATTCAGTCCATCTGGCCAAAATTGGCTGGAAATCGGTAACGAGGTTGCCAGATCGCTAACGTGGACGCCGGAGTGCTGACAATTTTAAATAATTTTTTTAACAAATTTCGAATTTTTTAATTTTTTAAAAATTTTAATTTTTTTTTTCTTTCTTTCTTCTTCTTCTTCTTGGCCTTGGCCGGTCCCCATGGCCGGCGACCGGCCATAGGCTCCGGTGAGGGCCGCCCTTGCCGGCTTTGCCGAGGGGCCTCGCGGCCTGGGCGAGGGCGGCCCTCGCCGGATCTGGCGAACATATGTAAGCAATCCTTTCAACGCAGATGCCTCTTGACTAGTTTCTAGTGAGTTAGTCGAGTGTTAATTTATGTTGAATCTCCCTAGCTAGGATGGACAAAATGCCGAACCGACGTACCTTCATCACAAACCGACTTGCACCCAGAAACAGTCGACTCCACGTCACTCAGGAACGCCAGCATATTGCAGCCCACCGCGGCGAAGCTGTTAGTGGTCTGAGAGAGCACAAATGAACTTCCTTCCAAGCTAACAGAAGCATTGGTATTTCCCACACCGCTGCAGTTCGAGTATAGGATCGGAGATAGGACGCAAACGATGCCTTGGAGATTTCAACATCAGTCCGTAAATATAATAAGAACTTCTTGCCCCACTGCAAGGGGAAGAGACTTGAATGGACGACTTCCATGGGGCAAGATACGAGATTTAAATACTTAATTCTTTTCTAAAGAAAATTCGGAAAATTTCTGAGTAGATGATGACTGATGTTATGTGAATAATATTCTATGTACTTAATGTTGACAAAAAGAAAAGGCTGTAGTCTTGGAAGAGTAACAAGGAGAAGCCCATGAACTTCCATTTGTGGCGTTAACCAAAACACCATGGATGACCCAGTTACACTGGCATATCAGAGGGAAAACGCAAAGGACCAATGAGAAAACAGATGTCCTGGAAAATGGCAAATACTAAGAATCAATTCATCTGATCAAGTACAAGCTGGCCCTCAATGTTCAGCACCTAAATCTCACTTCATTAGCTATGGATAGGACATCCAACAAAAAGGAGATTCCGAATCGATGGGATACATGTGAATTTCTAATTTCGACCATTAATAGAACTTTATTTCTCCCTATAAACTAACAATAACGACCTTAATGCTGGCAAAAGGATGATCAAGGCGCACAGTTGGTGTGCGCTAATGTGCGATGAGTCCTCAACCAGATTCAATCTCTAGATGTGGATGAACATCCGGTAATGATATTAGATCCACGTCTAGATCTGACCTCATGGATGTCCAAACATCATCCCAGTTGATGTCGTTACTCGAAAAGTCAATGTCGCTGAGGTTTTGTACATCACCGGAAGGATTTCGCAACATTCTTATCCTCTCCAGCTCCATAGCTACTTCCTGCATTGAAGGTCGTCTCTTCCCCTTGAGGTCTAAGCATGTCTTCGCAAGGTAAGCAACTGCCATGATCTCTTCTTCCGTACCTTGCTTCATGACATCAGAATCAACTATATCCATTAAATGGTTCTCCTCCATGGAAAGTATAAAATATGTTGCCAAACCTCTGTGCTCTTCAGGCCTAACTATGGAGATTGGCATTTGACTTGTCAAGAGCTCCACAAGGACGACTCCAAAACTGTAAACATCACTTTTGTTGGTAAACTGACATGATTGGAAGTATTCTGGATCAAGGTACCCGAAGGTTCCTCGCACTTGCGTCGTCACATGGGTTTGGTCGACAGCAACAAATTTGGAAATCCCAAAGTCCGCTATCTTTGCCCTGTACTTCTCGTCCAACATTATGTTGGTTGACTTGATGTCTCAATGGTAAATCGGCATTGATGCAGAAGAATGCAAGTAAGAAAGAGCCCCGGCAACTTCAGCAGCAATTCTCAAGCGCATCTCCCATGAAAGCACGAGCTCTCTTTTTGGGTCATGGAGATAGTGACTAAGTGTCTTGTTGGGGATAAATTCATAGACAAGTAGAGGTAGTTGCGTCTCCAGACAATACCCCAATAACTTGACCACATTTCGATTATTAATCTGTGACAGAATGACCAGTTCATTGATGAACTGCTCCACTTTCCCCACATTGGCGACCATTCCACTAGATTTCTTGATGGCAACAATTCTTCCATCATCCAGCATTCCCTTGTAAACAGTTCTTTGACCACCTTGTCCAAGTATCCTCTCCTTGCTAAAATTGTTGGTAGCCTTCTCCAATTCCTTAGAGTTGAACAGTTTTCCTTTTCCTACATGATTGCCTTCACCGGAAGAAAGTTGCTGTTTCAGTAAAATACCACCATTTTGCTTGAAGAATCTTTCCTTTTGCTTTCGCCTCTTCCTCCTCTTCATTACTCTGCATAAACTCCATGGAATAAGAAGCAAAGCTGTCGGAACAAGGCTCACGGCTATGCCTTGTGGAGCTAAAAGGCTCCCGCCTATGCCTTTTGGAGCTAAAAGGCTCCCGCCTATGCCTTTTGGAAGGCTCCTGCCTATGCCTTTTGGAGCTAAAAGGCTCACGGCTATGCCTTGTGCAGCTAAAAAACCATTAGTCAGTCAAAATCCTCACTACTCGCTCTAAATTCAGCGCACATTATGCGATTAAAAAAGCCTTTTACATTTCATTATTGTCAAAAGTTCCAAGATTTTCACGTAAACCGTTCCTTATGATCGATTTTTCTTTTTTAGTGCTCAACTATTTTATCATTTTGAGTAATGCACGAAATCACGAAAAATTCCATCTCCATCTCAATTTATTTAAAACTTGGAAAACTTTTTCCTATTATTTTTACATTTCTAGAATAACAGTTCTTTATATTCTGAAAAATAAACAAGGAAAGAGCCCATGTTTTCCTTGATCTGCTGTTGTCCATTGCAGAGTGCCAGAATTTTGTTCTATGTACATGACAAAATGCAATGCACCTAATAAAGGACTACACAGAACATCCTTGAGCATGGTGCGCGTATCCTATTCATTCATCTAGAAGGATTTTAAAAGTTTGTAGTACCTGATGGTCCAACATTAACGACATGTTCATTTGTCCTGTCCACACATTCATAGGACCCTCGCCGATTGTAACACATCCTAGGGCAATTGTTCAGTGCTGGATCTTGGCATTCGTCGACATCTGCACGGAAGACGATGAAAATTCTGGTCACTCATCAACGCGCCTTACAGGAGAACATCAATTTTACTCCAAAAAATTTAAAGGTTAGCTAGCTTTCGTTTTTAATGTCTGTTCTTTGGCTGATTAATAATAACCTGTGCAAGTAAGCTATGCTTCTTGTTGTTTTAAGAAATAACTAAGAGATCAACTATTGAGAATGTGTATTGGTCGGAGCAGGCACAAGCCGATACCAAACACCAGTCAACACGATTCACCCAGATTGTTGTTTGCATAAGTTTTACACGGCAACCTTCGTCGATTGTTTCCACCAGTCCATTGAAAAAGACTAAGCTAATCCTTTAGAAATCACGAAATATCATCACATGAACATTAGAATTTGCATATCTTCTAATTTCACTCGGTTGAAAGACTAAAACTCTTCCAATTCCAAGCAAAATCAGAGTTTCTCGCGATGTAGTCGTCAGTCAATTGAGCGCAATCAGAGACATGTAGATTCAATGATGTACCATGTATCAACAATCAAAGTTGCTTTACCTTGACAATCTGCAAGGTACGCGTTCCCGACGTAACCAGACTCGCAATAGCACCTGTATAATTTCGGCAACCATTCGCTCTCCGATTCGTCATAATATTCGCAACTTTACGAATCGCTTTCATTCGATCCGTTCTTACTCACCGTCTCTTTCGGAATCCCCCACTCCAGCACTCCAGGCACGTACTCCGTCTCTCTCAGCACCCTCAGATCCTGCGATTCGTTAAACAATGACCATTGCTTATCCGCCAGGAACGCGAGCCTGCACTCCTCTCCGACGGCAACAGCGTCGTCGTCGCTGATCCGCTTGAACTTGACATCGAACGCCTGGAGCCCCCACGGGATTGAGGTCCTGCAGCATCCGACGCCGGAGCAGTCGCTGAAGTTCCTGAGGCCGCCTCCGTTGCAGAGGGAGGCGCACCCGGCGACGGCGGAGTTGGCCTCCACCATCACGGCGAGGTTGTTGCATCCGACAGCGGCAAAGAAGTTACCGGGGTGGGAGAAGGAGTACGGGCTGGAGTGCAAGCTCACGTTAGAAGGAGACGGCCCGGTGCCACCACATTGGGAGCGGGCGATCGGGAGGTTGACTTTGACCACGCCGTTGTGGAAGCTCTGGGTCCCTGATGCGGCGGCGGAGTTGGTGGGGTAGTAGCCCGGGAGGGAAATGTCGAGGACCTGCAAGTTGAGCTTCCGGAGGATGGGGACGGCGGCGGTGTGGCTGCAGACGATCTCGAACCACTCATCGAGGAAGCATCCAGCCGGGCCGAGCCCGAAGGGGAAGGGTATGGCCACGTTGCCACACTTGGGCTCGCATCCGGGCTTTGCAGTTCGAAATGTCGGTGCGGCGAAGGTGGATGTCGGGGAGAGAAATAAACAAACGATGATGGCGCGAATCAATTGACGATGCATTCCTTTGGTGTTCCTTGGAGACAAGGAGGTCGATCGGAAGGTGAAAACAGTAAGATCTTGCATGCTAGCAAATACGATGAGGTCTCGAGTTTGATTCCTACCTCGGCATATATATTTGTGGTGGCATCACGAGCAATTTCTTGAAAATTTCTTGGTCTTGATGCGTGTACCCTATATTTGACCCGGTTTATATTGATCGGGTTTAATTTGATGCGCGAAACCTAACTTTAAATATCCATCTCGTGGAAAATAAACTACATTTCTAGATGCCATGCCTGTGTTTAGGGCAATTTGTCGCAGGTGATTTTGCTTTTTTTTTTTTAATTATTATTATTATGGGCGATTGATTAGTACTCCTTGGGGGTACCAAATTCTCCCTTCGGAGTTAAGGGAAAGTTTGACGTTTAGACATAGATTGACCGAGACCCGATTGGAGACATATAATGGTCAGCATCTTACGAAGACCGGTACTCAATCGATGAATGTTGAAGACTTAAAAATTGTTACCATTAGCCATAATCAAGCCAGCTTAGAACTTGAGAAGAAAGAAAGTACCTAACACTTGCATAGAACAATGAAGCTTCTGTAGCGCCGACATGTGGCAAATCCTTGACCCATATGAGGGATTTGGATATGGTCTGTTCTTTCAACACGTTTTGATCTAAATCTTTCAACGCTACATGCCAATCTAGACATAACTTTCTAGAGAAGTCGCGTTTTCCTGCGATCTACCTTTTCGTTCTTGTTACATTTTGCACTTAAAAAAAAGATTCATACATATCCGTCTCAAAGATCTAATATGGGATTATAGTTCAAGAAATTTGAAAAAAAAAAAAAACTTTTATCGAACATCTATCCGTGACGAGCTAGTATGATAAGGATAGATCCGTTATAATGCAAGGTGCGGACATTTTCCACTTAAATATTGTTGAGACCTAATATGAAACAGTCCAGAAAACTTTAAAAAATCATGTTGAATACAATCTGTCCATGATGAATCTAATATGGATCAGGATCAATTTGTTGCAAAGCAAGACACAAATAAAATATGTCTCTCAGACTTATATATGGTTCATGACCCAATATAAAGTATGTTGAGTTTTTGACTTAAAATAGGTAAAGGAGGTATTTTGGACAATGTCATTTTGTTTTAGGGTCTTTTAGAGAGGATTATAATAGGAATGTTTTGTGCATATATTTACGCAAATATATCTGATGAATTTTTGCGCAAACATATCTTATGTTTTTTGCGTAAATATATTTGATGATTTTTTGCCCAAATATATCTGACTGTTTTTTGCGCAAACATATCTGAGGCTTGTCTGCAAAATCTAATCTTTGCCCCGAAGTTTTTTCTCCTCCTTTTGTTTTTCCTATCTTCTTACTCACCAAGAGGTTTTTCGACCTTTTTTGGTTTTGTAATCGTTACTGAAGATAGTGAAACCCCTCTCTCTCTCTGTGGTTTTTCCCGTTTGGATTTTCCACGTAAATCTTGTGTCTCGTGCAATTTATTTTGCTTTCATCCTTTATTTTTCGCGCTTGAATTTGCGCATCTCTTAGCATTATTCCGCAACAAATTGGTATTAGAGCGAAGGAATTTCAATCTTTTGTTTAAGATGGCATCTATCAAATTCGAAGTGGCACCCTTCGATGGCCAAAATAATTTCGGGCTATGGAGGATCAAGATGAAAGCTTTGTTGCGTCGGGAAGGTTCAGTTAGAGCCTTGGACGGGAATTACCCCGACGACATGACTTCGGTAGAGATTGAGGAGATGGAAGAGAAGGCGCATAGCACCATTCATTTGTCGCTGTCCGACAAGGTGTTTCGTGAGGTTGCCAATGAAGAAACGGCTTCGGGATTGTGGAATAAGCTTGAGAGCCTTTACATGAATAAATCTCTTACAACGAGATCATTCTTGAAGCAGCGTCTTTACACGCTAAAGATGCAAGAAGGTACTCATATTCAAGAACATCTAGATGAATTTAATAAGATCGTTATAAATATGAAAAATCAAGATTTGAAGTTAGATGATGAAGACCAAGCTCTAATTGTGTTATGCTCACTACCGAGGTCGTACGATAATTTTGTAAATTCTATGCTGTATGGAAGGGAATTCATAACTCTTGAGGATGTGAAAGCCTCATTGAATTCCGCGGAGATGCGTACAAAGTTGAATGCGAGTGATAGTGGTGATAAAGTTGAATGCGAGTGATAGTTGTGATAAAGCTGATGGCTTAGTTGTTAGGGGAAGGTCGAATTATCGTGATAGGCGCAGTAATAGTAAAGGGCATTCAAAGTCTAGGTTAGGCCTAGACAAGAGCAAGGTCGAGTGTTACTATTGTCACAAATTCGGACATTACAAAAATGAGTGTCCTGTGCTCAAGGCTAAGGGGAAGAAGTCGATGGAGAGTTCCAATTCGGCTAGTCTGGTGAAGGATAACAAGTCAGTTAATGCAAACAATGTTCTTACTGTTTTGTCTTCGGATTGTCGTGTTGACGACGAATGGATTTTGGATTCGGCATGTTCATACCACATGTGTCCAAATAGAGATTGGTTCCACACATATGAGAAAGTCACTGGGGGTTCAGTTTTGATGGGCAACAATGCAGTTTGCAGGATTATGGGTATTGGTACGGTGCAAATCAAATGTCATGACAACATAGTAAGAACTTTGACAGATGTTAGGCACATCCCAGATTTGAAGAAGAACCTTATATCGTTGAGCACTTTGGATTCCACTGGATGCATGTACACAGGTGGAGGTGGAGTTTTGAAAATTTCAAAAGGCTCCTTGATTGTAATGAGAGGTAACAAGAAGAATGGCATTTATGTTCTGTAGGGAAGTACTGTTGTGGGTTCTTTAAATGTATCATCCTCTTTAGATTCTGAAAAATCAAAATTGTGGCATATGCGGTTGGGCCACATGAGTGAAAGAGAAATGACTATCTTGAGTAAACGCGGTTTACTTTGTGGGGAGCATACGGTCCCACTTGACTTTTGCAAGCATTGTGTTTTCGAGAAGCAGCGCAGAGTTAGTTTCAGTACTGGGGTACACTCGACGAAGGGCACATTTGATTATATTCACTCCAATTTATAGGGACCTGCATAGGTAACATCTAAAGGTGGTGCAGTTTATCTTCTGACATTTATTGATGATTTTTCTAGGAAAGTCTAGGTTTATTTCTTGAAGCGTAAAAATGACATTTTTGATACATTCAAGAAGTGGAAAATTTTGATTGAAAATCAAACTGATAAGAAGATAAAGCGTCTCAGAACAGACAATGGTCTTGAGTTTTGTGGAGGTGATTTTAACAAGTACTGTAAAGATTCAAGTATTGTTCGACATTGAACAGTCACGCACACACCTCAACAGAGTGGGGTGGCGGAACGCATGAACTGGACACTTTTAGAGAGAGCTAGATGTATGCTCTCTAATGCTAGTCTTGAGAAAGATT
This sequence comes from Metrosideros polymorpha var. glaberrima, assembly GCA_001662345.2. Taxonomy (NCBI): domain Eukaryota; kingdom Viridiplantae; phylum Streptophyta; class Magnoliopsida; order Myrtales; family Myrtaceae; genus Metrosideros; species Metrosideros polymorpha. Next base: position 20,698,984 of record BCNH02000001.1, read on the forward strand.
TTTGGGCTGAAGTCGTGAACACGGTTTGTTATTTGGTAAATCGTTCTCCTTCAACCGCAATTGAATGTAAGACTCCAAATGAGGTATGGTCTGGTAAACCTTCTGATTATTCTGTTTTGAAAATATTTGGATGTCCCGCTTATTATCATGTAAAAGATGGTAAGCTTGAACCTAGGATCAAGAAATGTATTTTCGTTGGTTATGCAGACGGGATTAAGGGATATAGGTTGTGGTGTTCTGATCCTCAGAAATTTATAATCAGTAAGGATGTTATTTTTGATGAAAATTCCATGCTAGATCAGAAAAAGGTTGTTGAGTCTGCAGGTGTTCAGGAAGAGAATGATGGGAAAAAGGTGGAGTTTCAATTAGAGCATCCACATAAAAAATTGGAAGATGTTTCTATTCAGTCAGAAAGTGACAGTGAGCAACAAGACTCAGATTTGATCATAAATGATGTAGAAAAAGTTGAACAACTTCAGTCTTTAGCTGCAGGGAGGGATAAACGGCAAATTAAGCCTCCTCAGAGATATGGTTTCGCTGATTTGGTAGCATACGCTCTTACAGTTGCTGAAGAGCTTGGTATTGAAGAACCTTCTACATTTCGTGAAGCTACCATTTTTTCTACATCTGATAAGTGGCTTGTTGCGATGAATTAAGAGATGGAGTCTCTTTATAAGAACCAAACTTGGAATCTTGTGAAATTGCCTAAGGGCAACAGAGCTATTGGATGCAAGTCGGTCTTCAAAAGAAAAGAGGGAATTTCAGGGGTTGAAGATGAAAGATTCAAGGCACGTTTGGTAGCAAAGGGTTTTAGTCAGAAGGAAGGGATCGACTTTAATGAAGTGTTCTCTCCAGTTGTGAAACATAGTTCCATTCATGTGTTGCTCGCGTTAGTGACTCTTTATGATTTAGAGCTTGAGCAACTTGATGTCAAGACCGCTTTTCTGCATGGCGAGCTTGAGGAGACAATCTATATGTCTCAACCCAAGGGATTCGTTATTGAAGGTAAAGAAGATCACATTTGTAGGTTGAAACGCTCTTTGTATGGTCTGAAGCAATCTCCACGGTAATGGTACAAGAGGTTTGATAGCTTTATGTTAAGTCATGACTACTCGCGGAGTGCTCATGACAGTTGTGTTTACTTTAAGAGATTAAATGATGGTTCTTTTGTTTATTTACTATTATATGTGGATGACATGTTTATTGCAGCAAAGAACATGTCAGACATACAATGTTTGAAGATACAACTTAGCAAGGATTTTGAGATGAAGGATTTTGGAGCTGTCAAGAGGATTTTAGGTATGGAGATTTGCTGAGACAAACAAATTGGGAAGTTATACCTTTCGCAGAAGAGGTATATTGAGAGGGTGCTTAAGCGATTTGGCATGAAGAATACTAAACCGGTAAGTACCCCTTTAGCGTCCCACTTTAGGCTTTCGGTTTCTTTGTTGCCTAAAACCAAAGAAGAGGAAGATGAGATGTCTCAAGCTTCATATTCTAGTGCTGTGGGTAGTCTCATGTTTGTTATGGTTTGCACACGTCCAGATATTTCCCAGGCTGTTAGTGTTGTGAGCAGGTATATGGCACATCCGGGTAAAGCTCACTGGCAAGCCGTGAAATAGATTCTTTGGTACATTCGGGGTACCTCAGATATGAGTTTGGTCTTTGATAAAAGTTGTGATATAGGGCATTCGGTTGTTGGCTTCGTTGATTCCGATTATGCAAGCGATCTCGATAAAAGGAGATCTTTGACAGGTTATATTTTTATGCTTGGTGGTTCTGCGGTTAGTTGGAGAGCAACCTTGCAAGACACAATTGCTTTGTCTACCACCGAAGTAGAGTATATGGCAGTGACGGAAGCGGCAAAGGAAGCTCTTTGGTTGAAACGTTTGGTTACAGAACTTGGAGTGAAGCAGGAGGGAACCTCTATTATCTTTTGTGATAACCAAAGTGCGATCCACTTGACCAAGAACGCGATGTATCACGAGAGAATGAAACATATCGACATTCGGTATCACTTTGTGCATGATGAGGTTGCTAAGGGTACAGTTACGGTGAAGAAAGTACTTACAGCGGATAATCCGGCAAATATGTTGACTAAACCGGTTCCTTTGATCAAGTTCAAGCATTGCTTGGACTTGGTTGGTGTTTTCACCGTTTGATTTGCCTAGGCAAAGTTGGTGGCGTTTCATCCCTTGTTTCCTACAACGAGTGCGCTCACGTAGGCTTAGGGGTGTGCGTTGTTGATTCCGCAGTTTGACGGGTGGCCTTGTGTGGTCACTCTTTGTGCTAAGGGAGAGAGGTCTTGTGGCGTTTTGACATAACGCTCTTTTGGATATTTGAAGTCAAGGTGGAGATTTGTTGAGTTTTTAACTTAAAATAGGTAACGGGGGTATTTTGGACAATGTCATTTTGTTTTAGGGTCTTTTAGAGAGGATTATAATAGGAATGTTTTGCGCATATATTTACGCATATATATTTGATGAATTTTTGCGCAAACATATTTTATGTTTTTTGCGTAAATATATCTGATGATTTTTTGCGCAAATATATCTGACTATTTTTTGCGCAAACATATCTGAGGCTTGTCTGCAAAATCTGATTTTTGCCCTGAAATTTTTTCTCCTCCTTTTGTTTTTCCTATCTTCTTGCTCACCAAGAGGTTTTTCGACCTTTTTTGGTTTTGTAATCGTTATTGAAGATAGTGAAACCCCTCTCTCTCCCCGTGGTTTTTCCCGTTTGGGTTTTCCACGTAAATCTTGTGTCTCGTGCAATTTATTTTGCTTTCATCCTTTATTTTTCGCGCTTGAATTTGCGCATCTCTTAGCGTTATTCCGCAACAAAGTAAGATAAATCATGAATGAGCCCATTAGTGTGTGTGTATATATATATATTGCCTTTACGAACCCATTAAATATAACTGATATATGATTGCCGTCTACAAAATTTAACTTCATGCAAAATAATTTAGGAAACCAATTCGATCTTAGATCAGTGGGGAAAAAAACTTGTAATGAATTTGTCTATTAATAAGCATAACATAATACTTATTACAAGACCGATAGGATTGTGTTCGGGAGTGGCAAAATACGTAAGTATCGAAAGAAATCATTTGCAGTAGTATGAAGTACAATTCGTCTAGTATGAAGTAAAATTGGTCTAATAATCAAATTAAAGTATTTTTTTTTTGTAAGAGCCGTATAAACAAATCCCATATGCTCATTGATTTTTATAGACCCGTAAAAGTGCACAAAAACGTTTATATAAAAATTGACATTAAAAATAGTTTTTTAAAACCTCTTATTTCAAATGATTTGGATTTTTAATCAATGGAAAGTAATTATTGAAAAAATATAAATAAATTGCAAATGCAAACCCGTATATGTGGAAAAGGAACAAAATTTCAAGAATGGAATTTTTTTCGGGAAGGTTGTCCATACAAATTGGAAGAAAATTTTACTCAAAGCGGTCTGATAAAATTTTACCGCACGTTATAACTTTTACCCTGGGGACTTTAAAGGGCTAAAGCAGCTCTGTGAAGCATTCTAACGCCTCGATAAATATAACATAAGGTGAAATAAAAGAGATCGGAAAGTTACTTTTCATCTCCAGCATGCGCAACAAAAGACAGGTAGTTGGCTAAATCTGATGAAACATCCACACTAGTAAACCCTGGTGAAAAGCTAAAACAGACTAACAAGAACTCAAGAAGAGACAATATATAGTCTTCAATGATGCTAGACATACAAAGAGTATATCAACATGGAGCGTGAATTTAGTGTATTGTTTTCGGGCACTTCTTAGTGTAATCAACATTGTTCTCCAACTCATGTATAAAGGCAAATAAAGAGATTGCGATGTCTCATATCACAGAAAATTGGACAAAGACCCCAAATGCATCTTCATCTCGGCAATGAAGATATTGCTAGAGAGTTCCATTGGGGACAAACTCATATATCAGAATAGGGACTTCACTCTCGAGATAGAATCCTAACAACTTGACCACATTTCTGTGATTGATTTCAGAGAGAATAACGACATCATTGATGAACTGTTCGACTTGTCCAACATCAATATCTTTGGATTTCTTAACTGCAATGATCGTTCCGTCTATCAACATTTCCTTGTAAACAGTTCCTTGGCCACCCCGACCTAATATTTGGCTCTCGTTAAAATGGTCTGTAGCCATGTCTAACTCAATTGAGGCAAATAACTTGCCTTTCTCCATGTGATTGTCTTCAATAGAAGGTAGGTGTTGTTGCAACAGAAGCCCCCCGTTACGTTTGAAGAATTTTTGCTTTAGCTTTGCCTCCCGCCTTCTCTTGATGAATTTGTGCAACCAGCCAACCACCAACAAAGCAAAGGCGACACTACGGCTCCGACAGCTGTGCTCATACCTATGTAAAGAAAAAAAAAAGTCGACCGCAAGTGCTATAGAGGAATCTAATAGATAATATTCTGGGAGCTTTTATTCACTCTTGGATTTACGTAACCAATTTCACCTCCATTGTCAACAGATTAGCTTCCACCAATTTCAAAAGTGCCTCCTTGCTTTGAAGAGAGAAAGAAAGAAAGAAAAAAAAAAGGAGGATTCACTCAACAAAATAATTCGAGAGACCCTCAAGTATTATGCATTCATTTGTGGGTGAGAAACGAAGACACGATCTAATTGTGAAATGCATAGACTAGGAAAATACAATTAAGTTGAAAAGCATTGTTCAATGCACAGATTATGAAAGTACAATTAAATTGAGCAGAAATGGTAATATTTTTCGCCTTCATGCAAATGAAATTGGTGTGTATATAGACAAAAAAAAAAAAAAAAAGGCAGTGACGTACCTATCATGGTGATGATCTTATTGTCTACGCAGTCATATGACCCTGGTCGATTCACACACTTCCCTCGGCGGTCCAGGTTTGGATCTTCTTTGCACTCATTGATATCTGGTCCATATGAAATGATGCATGGGATCAAAATAAGCTTAAAGAACAAGCAGTTTCAATACATGTATGATGTCAGACTGAACATTAAGCAGCCTAATTCTCTCTTGGGTTCTCCTATATTACCAATTTGTGCCCATTTTCATGGATGTGCCAGGTTTTACTGGTGCCACCGAACGTTAATTTTTTCTTTCTCAATTTTACATCTTTGTATTTCATAAGGGTGTGTTTCTTTTGCAAAAAATGAATGATTTAAAAAATATTTTCCTAAAAATAATTACTTGTATCACTTATAAAAATGAACGAACGAAAAAAAAATCCATTGGCTGTGAAAATATTAAGACATAAATTGTTGTCGATGATGAAATATTTTATATTGATTAATTATTTAAAGCAATATAAACGATTATTTTTAAGAAAATATTTTCCAAATCACTTATTTTCATGAAACAAACGAAGCCTAAATTATAATGCCTCTTACTCAGTTTCTATCTTTTCTATTTTATCCGAACATCCTCTTTATGCAAATATTTGTTTTTTCTTTTCTATCCTTTTTATTATAGAATTGAACTGTTCCTTTCTATTTTTGCTCTTTTCCTATTGATCATTAGGAGTTGTTTTGCGTTCCTACTTTCCAATTTACTTTTATTTATCTCCTATGATTGTTAATTTCGAAACATATTTCATCAATTGAAGAAGTAATGGAATCATGGATTCTTTTTTATTATTGTTCATTTAAACTTATAATTCGTCAATTCAAGATATAATTATTTTTTTGGTCGGACAATTGAAATTAAAATTGAATTATGGATTTTTTCCATTATTAATTTTAGAAGTTTAAATGTAGGCTACGATTTTCACATGATTCACCTAATTATTTCAAAAGTTATATTAAAACTAAAATTTGAACATCGAGTCTCAACCAATGAACCCAAATTTATAAATTTGACCTCATACTACACGAGGGAGGGAAAATTACCAAAAAAGTCCTAAATCTATTGCAATTATGCCAATTCAGTCATAAACCTTTTTTTTTTTCTAGTTTAGTCCTAAACCTTTTGCAACTGTTCTAGTTCAGTCCATCTGACGAATTTTGGCCGACTAGCGTTGACAAGGACGCCGGTCGATTGATGATCGAATAGTTTTTTATTTTTATTTATTTTCCTCCCTCCCCTCTCCTTCGAGCGTCCTGGTTTGCACTCTCTACTCATTCTCTGCTCCACTGCATGCACCTTCGTAGGACATGCCCATCTCGGTTGCGCCCCTGCTTGCGCCCATCTTCGTAATTCTCCCTGTCATCTTCCTTTTTTCGAATTTTGGCCATCGGGCGAGGCTCCCCTCGCTGCCATTGGCAAGGGCAAGCCTCACCGTCGTTTAGTGAGGCTCGACCTCATCGAATGACGGCGAGGCTTGCCCTCGCCAATGGCCGCGGGGGCGAGCCTCACCGGACAACCGGCAAGGTCATCCTCGTCAGTTGTCCCCTTTGGCTGGTTGCCGAGCTCCGACGACTGGCTTGAGGAAGAAGGAGTGGAGAGGGAGGAAAAAAGAAGAAGAAAAGAATAAATAATTCAAAAAAATATTAAATTATTCAGTCACTGGCCGGCTGGCATCCACGTCAGTGCCGGCCGGCCAAAATTAGCTGGATGGACTTAACTAGAACAATTGCAAAAGATTTGGGATTGAGGTGGCAAAAAAACAGTTCAAAATTGAATTGGTACAATTGCAATGGGTTTATGACTTTTTTGGTAATTTTCCCCGTAAGGGAGTATATATGTTGTCTTTTCCCAACTTTGAGAGCCTAAATTTTCAATAGAAACTCTCATCTTCACAGAAAAGAATTAGTGGATTTAATTATAAGGTAAAATTATCAAATTTGACCAGCATTTTTCCATTGTCTTACATATATGTGATTCGTTAAACTCTATATATTAGTCCTTAACGTTTTCTATTTTAAAAAATAGACAATATGTTATGCAATTCATTCGATCCCCTATTAAAGATTGCAGATGGAGACGCTAGAACATCTTTATTGGTTACATTTGGAGAATGTAGGAGACGATTCTATTGACTGGGGCGTCAGAGGACCTTGGCTTAAGGTATATCGCAGCAGGGAAATATTATATCAATAGACAAATGCGTAAACTAAAAATTCTGTTTTACAATTATTGCATTTCAAATACTTGAATTTCTTCCGATTTGAATAAACAAACTTAAAAAGAGGGAATTTACTTGATATGAAAGACTGTATTTCGGGGGTGGAAAAACAATTTAACAATGGAAAAAGGAATTAAGTTGGGAGAAAATATTGGGTATCCCTTGGGCGTCACGACATTATTGGATCTGGGTACCACATCAGTCTCTCTCTCTTTCTTCCGCCCGACAACGTCGAATTAGACAACAAAAACAATAACCGAACCATATTATTGAATTGTTTCATTTCTTCCAACCACGGAGCAACACCAAAGAAGCAACAAAAACCGACTCCATCATCAGAGTAATTTCATCGAAGACCTGGTGTGCATATTGTTCTGTGGCAAAGAGGCAAATACGAAACAGAGAGAGAGAGGACAAAGGGTTTCGCAAACGGACCGAGACATAAGAGCCAGTGGGGACGACAGACATGGAGTTGGTCTTGGCGTGTTGGAATGCGGAGACGCAGAGATAGGAAGCCAAGTCCAGGCCTCGCATCGAGGGAGAGACGAAGGTGTTGGACAAATGCCCATCACTCTGCCACCGTCTCAGAGCGCGTACTCCTTCTCGAACCTCTGTTGGGGCTGTTTCCACACCATCTTCGGGCCGTCGCCAGAGGTTCCGCCAACGGTGGTGGTGGTCGCCGCCATCTCTCTCTCCAGCTTTCTCTTCCTTGGTGAGTTGTGTTGGCATGTGAAGCCAAATATTTTATTAAGGGCATCTTTGTATTTTCTATTCTTTTAACTTTTAGGTTAAAAGTTGTCCCTTATATATAAGCTATTTAGAAGCGCGGATGTTAGTGCAGAAAAGCTACAGATGTTAACGCAGAGAGACGGGTAAAAAAAAGAGGCCGACTTGGTAAGTGTTCTCAATCTCTTTATGCTCGTAGGATTGTGATTGTATTCCTACTTTATTCGAAATCTAGTGGATTCGCAAAATACCTCTGCACGGAGATGTAGATCAAGTTTAAGTAAATTTTGATAACAGATTTTCTAGTGTGTTCTTTCGATTATTTTATTCTACATTATTTGCTTGGGTTATTTTTCTAAAAATGGGCGTGCAATTCCTAACAAGTTGTGGAACTTGAGGTATGCGGTTTCACGGTAGTAAGGAGGAAGAGAGAGAGAGAGAGAGAGAGTAAGGGGAGCCGTGAAGAAACGCAAAGAAATTGGACGAGAGAAGTCAGAGTGGGGCTCAGTGCGAACATGCGGCAACTGATGAATGGACTACTGTAAGATCTTACTCGATATCTGGGGTGAGGTCTCTTGGGCCTAGGGGTGGGCAACCGGATAGGGTTCACCCGGTTCCCGGATCGGCCCAGCCGAAAAACCAGTCCGGGTAAAGGCCCACCCGGACCAGTTTTGTAAAAAAAAAATCATAGAGTAGACTATACATCAGTTCACCCCTCAACCCTCACTCAATCCTCTCTCTCTCTCTCTCTCTCTCTCTCTCTCTCTCTCTCTTTGAGTTCGCACACTCACGGCTTTAGCTCTCCCTTGAATCGCGCATTCCTCCGCTTTGCTCTCGCCAAAGTCTCCTCACCGCCTCCACCGCAATGCCGCCTCACCAATCATACGATCGCTGGAGTCTCCTCGTTACTCAGTCCATCCGAAGTTCAACGACCAAAAAACCACTGCTCGCTTTACATAAATCTTTACAGGATCAAGGAAAATTTGTGTAAACAGGGTCGACCCTGTTTACCCTATTCCCGGACCGGAAAAACAGGGTCGGTCCAAAACAGGGTCTAGGGAAAACAGGGTCGGGTCTCGGTCACAAAAAATGGGAACCGGTTATAACAGGGTCGAGAACAGGTTCCACGTCTAGGACCGGCCCACCCGGCCATGCTCACCCCTACTTGGGCCCAAAAGTTTGGAGCTTAATTCAGCTCTCAGTGAATAAATAAACAAGAGAGGGGTTCCTTGATTTCGTCTACTTAATTCAGCATTGATAGAATATTATTAAAACAAATAATTAGGGGTATTTTGGTAAGGGGCTATTTTCTTGAAATAATAGTAAACCCCAGTGAAAAGCTAAAGCAAACTAACGAGAAATCAAGAAGAGATAATATATTCATCACTGATACTAGATATACAAAGAGTACATCTAAAGGGTTCATGAATCTAGTATATTGTTTCTGGGCACTGCTTAGTATAATCAATATTATTCTGCAACTCACCTGTAAATGCAAATAAAGAGATTGCAATGTCTCATATCACAGAAATTTGGACAGAGACAACCGAATGCATCTTCATCTCGGCGATAAGAGTGACTGATCCTCCTCCATTGAAGTCAGCTCCACTTCTGCTTTCGATCGCATCAACATGGGAATTGCACCCGCAGCACGAATGATCCAGTTTTAATGCGATCGATCTCTTCATTTTGCCAGACGACTGTGGGATTTCGTAGCGATCGTACCTGCTCCAATTCCATCGCCACTTCCCTCATTGTAGGCCTGTACCTTCCATGAAGTCTTAAGCATCTTTTTGCTAAGTTGGACACTGCAATAATTTCTTCTTTCTCACCATGGTCTAGTACCTCCTTATCAAGAACATCGAACAAGCGGTTCTCCTCCATCGAAGAGACGAAGTACGAGGCTAGATTTCTGCCCTCAGTTGAGAAATTGGCTTTTCTCTGGTTAGTAGCTCGACAAAGACAACCCCGAAACTATAGACATCGCTCTTGTTTGTAAATTGACTGTTTGGTAGTACTTAGGGTCCAAGTATCCGAAGGTTCCTCTCACCATTGTGGTCAAATTTGTTTGGTCGATGGTAATCGATCTGGAAGCTCCAAAATCCGCCACTTTGGCTCGATATTTTTTGTCCAAAAGTATATTCGACGACTTAATATCCCGATGATAAACCGGTATGGCCGCAGCATAGTGCAAATATGAAAGAGCCCCAGCAACTTTGTTGGCAATTCTTAACCGCATTTTCCATGAGATGGGAAATTCCCTATCTAGATCATGGAGATAGTGGTAGAGAGTTCGATTGGGGACAAATTCATATACCAGGAGAGGGACTTCACTCTCTAGACAAAAACCTAATAGCTTGACCACATTTCTGGGACTGATTTCAGAAAGAATAACAACCTCATTGACAAACTGTTTGATTTGTCCTGCATCGACAACTTTGGATTTCTTGACCGCAATGATTGTTCCATCTATCAACATTCCTTTGTAAACAGTTCCTTGACCACCCCGACCCAATATTTGGTTCTCGTTAAAATGGTCCGTAGCCGTGTCTAACTCCGTTGAAGCGAATAGCTTACCTTTCTTCACGTGATTGTCTTCAATAGAAGATAGGCGTTGTTGCATCAGATGTCCGCTGTTACGTTTAAAAAAATTGTGTTTGAGCTTTGCCTCACGCCTTCTTTTGATGTGTTTATGCAAAACCGAAGAAAGCCAAAGTAATAATATGGCTACCATAACCGTGCCCACCCCTGTGCAAAAGAATTCAACGGGAATTGCTAATACATAATGCTGTGAAAGTTCTTATATACTCTTTGTTTCTATGTAACCAATTTCCCCTTCATCGTAAAAAAATTAGCTTCCACTAATTTGAACAAGTGCTTTCATGCTTTGAAGAGAGGAAGACAAAAAGGAGGATTCGCTCAACAAAGTAATTTCATGCATATGAAATTGGCGTATATATAGACAAAAAAGAAAAGAAAAAAGGGAGCAGGCATTGATGTACCTATCCTCTGGATGGTCAAATGGTCAGTGCAGTGGTATGACCCCGATCGATTCACGCACTCCCCTGGGCAGATGTACAGATCTTCGCACTCATCCGCATCTGATCAATATAAAATAATGAATGGGATCAAAGAAAGAAGCAAATAAAACACACACACACACACACACTCATCATCTGATTCGGACAATATAATTGCTCGAGCTATATTCGCGGGTTTTTTTGTAGGTTTAGAGCTCGCATGTCATCCAACCTAGCTATGGATAAAGATGAAGGCTAAGATTTAAAAAAAAGAAAAGAAAAAGGACGTTTTAATCTCACCTTGGCATCCCTGAGGAAGATAATAATTCCCACTGTAGCCTTCATTGCAATAACAATGCATATAAGTCCACGAGTTCGAAAGACAGGAGCCGGAGTTGTCATTACGGCTTCTATAAACCAGCTTAGTCTCATTGGAGGTGATCCCCCATTCGAGCACCACCGGAACGGCCGGTGGCAGTAAACTGTGGAAATCAGCGGAAGACCACCATGCTCTCTCGACCAAGAAGCCGTAGCTGCATTCTGTGTCCCCTGTCGCTGTGGCTTTGTCATCGAGAGAGTCCTGAATTCTACACTGCACTTGGCGATTGCATCAGGGATCGAAGTTGCTGTGTTTGGGAACAGCTTTCCCAAGTAGCTTTGAGTGTCCAAAGCTACTTGGGGAAATTATTTGGTGTTTGGGAAAAAAATTTCACCCACCTTGGCCAAATGCCAAGGGCTTGGAATGCTGAATGCCCAAGGCAGGTAGGAGGTTGCCTTAGGCATTTGAGCATTTTCGGAATGCTAAAAGGGGGTAGGTGAATTTTTTTTCTTCCTAAAATATCTTCACTTATTTTTTGCTTTTCCGATCTTGCCCTTGCTTATCACTATTCATTGTCTTATCCATCTTCATTGTTGTAGGCACTGCTGTGAGGGGCCATCGACGGGCCGGCGAGCCGCCGCTAACCTCGTCGGTCGTCGCCGGACCTCAGGCGAGGCGGCCTAATGCCGCGCAACCTTAGGCGTGACCTCAGGCTCGGCCTGGGTAGCGCGACCCCAGGTCGATGCCGCCTGGGGTTGTGTGACCTCAGGCGAGGTGGCCTAGGGTCGCGCGACCCAGGCCTCACCTGAGGTCATACGGCCTCAGGCTCGCAGCCTTAGGCAGCCTCGCCTGAGGTCCGGCGAGTTTCTCCGGTGGTAGGTTTTGACTTTAAAACAAAATCTTCTCAAAAGGGCTTTGCAAAATGTAATTTTTCCAAACACCATTTTACCAAAATTATATTCAAAGTGTGATTTTACCAAACACTATTTGCATTTCGAAAAACCCCTTTAACCCAAAGGTATTTACATTTTCCCAAAAGACTTTCCCCAAAATACTTCCTAAACGCAGCCGTAAAACAGCAAGCGGTACCATTAAAGCACCGTGATGGTTTGGATTTGTAGGAAGACTTGCATCCTATGACCACGTCGGTGCTGATCATTAAGGCCGGGCTGTCACAACCTCCGTAGACAAAATAGTTTTCACTTTGGGAGTACCTAAAAGCGCCGCTATTGGCCATTAAGTCCACCGGGGTGTCATTTTGCTGGTTGGTTGTACAATTAGGACGGGAGTAGATTATCGGCTGGCTGATGTTAATGAGGCCTGGGGAATATGAACTATTTGGTAGCGAGATAGCTAACACCACCACGCTCAGATTCTTAAGTACTGGAGTAGAGATGCCGTGGGTTCGCTGGCAATCGATCTCGTACCGGGGAGCCAAGAAGCAGTTGGGTCCGATTCGAAAAGGAAACGGAATGCGAGTCAGATTGCCACATGTGTTTGGACAGCCCGGCAAGGCCAGACTCCGAGGAGGTGATTCTGCTGCTGCAGCTGCTCAAGCACGAGAACAACGAAGGCCATCTTAGATGCCAGTTTTAGCATCGCCGGGATCATTTTCTCCAGATTCATCCTTGGCAGTCTGCTCCTACAGTTTGCTATCGCTAGAAAAAGAAGAAGATACATATATATATCTCTCTCTCTCTCTCTCTCATTGATGCCTCTCAGTCTGGGGTCTACCTATTACTAATTGACTCTGCAATTTTATTTTATTTTTTTTCCGTTAAAGCAACCATTGGTGGTGTTTATATCCATTTCTCTTTATGCATTTTTAAAAAAATTTATTTCATATCCTTTTAATTATAGAATTGAACTTTCCTTTTGATATCATTCTTTTACTATTGATCATTACTTGCTAGGAATTTTTGTGCGCTCCTACTTTCCAATTTACTTTAATCAAGGGGAGCGTCTTGTCGAAAGGTACCATCCGTGGGGATCCACTTCAACAAAAGTGCTAACCGATCATGGATTTGTTTTAATACTCTCTGATTGATTTTGTTTACGATGATGAATATCCTCCTCCTCTTTCCTCCTCCCTCAGCAGAACAGCCTAGTTGCCTTGGAATTGAATCATGGATCTGTTCCCATATCGAATTACTTTTAGAAATTTGAGTTTAGGCTACAATTTTCACATGCTTTGACTAATTATTTTCAAATGTTATACTAAAATTAAAATTTTAACATGGAGTATTAGCCAATAAACCCTTTGACTAATTATTTTCAAATGTTATATCAAAATTAAAATTTTAACATGGAGTATTAGCCAATAAACCCAAACTAAATTGACCTCACAATACATAAGGGCACATATGTATTTTTTTTTCCTTACTTTGAAAGCCTAAATTTTCAACAGATCTTCTTATAAAAGACATACATGACACATTTTTACCACAGAAAAACATTGGTGGATGTAATTACAAGGGAAAAAAAAATCAAATTTGACGGGCACTTTTGTCATTGCCTTACATAAATGGGATTTGTATAACTCTATATAATAGTTATTAACATTCCTTTTCATAAAAATAACAATCAGAAAATATATTATGCAATTCATTCAATCACCTCAACAATTATCAATATCTTTGTGAAAAAAAAAAACGATGAAGATAAAGTAATATAGTGGGTAAAACTCGCACAAGATTGAGCCACGTGGCACGCTCACGCGAGAGCGTTATCCATTAGTTTGCTTTTCATTGGTCACTTTACCAAATATCAAATCTTATCAAAACTTTTTTTATTTCGGATTCTTATGCATATTTTGAAAATAACTGTTTAAAAATGATTATTTAGGTGTATATAGACTTTATTGAGGATTATTATGTGATTTTGAATTTTTTTTAATAATGTAGGGATACCTATTATCACATAATATCTTATATTTGACTTAGGAGATATATCTTTAAATATTTACATTTGAAAATTGCAGATGAACAAGCACGTAACAAAATATTGAGGGCATGTTATGTTAAATTGAATTATCAAAGATGATTCCCATCACTTTTATAGTTTATAATGATAATTCCAATCAATTGACAGTTGGCAAGGATAAACTTTGAACTAAGAGTTACAATGAGCATATAATGAAATTTCGAAGGGCTCTCAACATAATATATCTCTTCTAGAAGTCTTGAAGAAATTCTCATAATGGAGTACTCTTCACAAATACATGATATTAAAGTATCAATAAAAAGAAATATCCATCATCAACAAAAAAATTAATAGTACATATTGTATAGATAAATGAAAATGAGCATACCAACAAAAAAATAAAAATTTCTTACCAGCGTTTTCAAAAAAAAAATTATCAAAGAAAAATATGCGCTCATATATTGCAACATCAAGAAAAAATGAGACAAATAAATATTAGATTGGCATACAGTCACTTAGCTACTTATAGTAATGCTAATTAAGACTTTATGTTGTTAACTTTCATAACAGGTGTTGCTTCACCAAGAAATGGTCACAAGAAGTCCACCTGTAGCTACCATTTGGTCGCTGGAAGTCACCGCCAGCATGCTTTTGGAGGCGTTCTAGCAAACATTTTTCATGCTTTCGCGGTTGTTCTCACGACCATTTGCCTCTTCCGGCGACCATTTTCTGATATCGTTTTGCGAATCCTCAATCCTACTCATTCCTCCCCACCAAATAATGGCGACCCTCGTAAGTCTCTTTCCAGATCATCGAAGACGCGATCAGAAGATGAAGGACCGTGGCCTAGACTTCTCAAGATATCTTTTTAAATAGTGAGAAAATAAGCGATAAGGCTTGCTAATTTTGCTTTGTGATATGCAGTGGTCGCTTTATTTGAGCTTGTAGTTTTTTTGTCTCCTTCGTTTAGGCTTCATGGGAGCTTCAGACTA
Source organism: Metrosideros polymorpha var. glaberrima (assembly GCA_001662345.2). Classification (NCBI taxonomy): domain Eukaryota; kingdom Viridiplantae; phylum Streptophyta; class Magnoliopsida; order Myrtales; family Myrtaceae; genus Metrosideros; species Metrosideros polymorpha. Next base: position 20,714,058 of record BCNH02000001.1, read on the forward strand.
CTTGAGATCGATGATTTTCTTTGATCGCGCTGACGAATTGCCTTGAGACTGTATCACAGTAATTAAATATTAAATCACGTCTTCATCTAATAGCTTAAACTTTTAGAACAGTTGGCAGTGATCCCACAAAATCTCACATGGTATCAGAGTAGGAGGTACTGAGTTCAAATCTTTCCAGGCCCCTATTTGCCTTCTCGATAAAATATTTCAACGCTTAGTATTAGACAAAAAGACCAAACTAAGTGTGGACTAAGCGTGACGAGGAGTGTTAGAGTAATTAAATATTAAATCACGTCTTTATTAAATAATTTAAGCTTTTAGAACAGTTTGCAATGGTCTCACAAAATCTCACGGGCCACAATCTATAGGTTGAGACATTAAGGGTGCGTTTGGTAACTTGCCAGAAATTTTAATTCTCTGCCAAAAGTGATTCTAGAGCAAAAATGCGTTTGGTAAAGAATGACTTCTAAAATAGTTTTCAACTTCTGAATGAGATTTGTGTTTGGGTAAGAAGTGATTCTCTAGAGCCAGAATCAATTCTTGGCAGAAGTAATTCTTTTACCTTTTTATTAAATAAAATATCTATAAATATTTATATAAAAAAATGAGAAAAAAAAGGGCATTAGAGGCAAGGGCGGTAGGCCCTTGCCGCCGTCAGCCTGTCGCCGGGGCCTCGACGAGGGCCGGCGACCCTCGCCCAACACTGGCGAGGGCCGTCGACCCTCTTTGGCAATGGGCCCGCTGGCGGCAAGGGCCTGCCGCCTAGGCCCCGATTTTTCTTTTTTAAAAAATATTTTGAATATTCTATTTAATAAAAAAGTGAAAATAAAAAAATTTGGAGATAAATGCGTCTTTTTACTTCAAGTGGGGTAAATATGTCACATAATCATAAGTTTGTGATTTTTAGTGGGTTTTTTCTTTTTATTTTCACTTATCATTTTCTTTCTCATGCTCGCCGGCCGCCGATCCCCGAGTGCCATTTGGTAAATTTGCCAAAAGTAGAATGAGAATGAGGGTGCGTTTGGTAAACATAAATTCTCATTTTCTGCTAGAATTTCAAGAATGGTTTCCATGCAGCCCTAACTTGCTGAGCTGCTTTGTTGCGGATGCTCGACGACCAGCATGGTTTGGCAGCAACTATCGTGAAGCTCGTGAAAATCGTTCACGTGGTTGTTGCTCTGTCGGAAAGGTGAACAGTGAACACTGACAACTTTTATTCTGTCGGAAAAGTGGAAACTTTAAAAACGCATAAAGAGTTGTCCTCCACTAATGCCAAACACCAGTCGTATTGTTGATAATGAAGGTGAAGAATAGAGAAGGACTGGAGTGTAAGTTTGCTTATTGATGGAAATATCACATGATGAGATTGGGAATGTTACACGTGGATAGTCTACATCCATTAGGCATTTGGCTGATTCTTATCAAAAGATATCGGGTGAGATTAATGTTCCCGCAGATTTTCTTAGCAGCAAATATAAATTTATAGGTATCTATTTGACTAAACTTTATATGCTCAGTGGATTTATGTAAAATTCTTACTAGAAATTTAAGCATCGGCTAGATTTTTAGAAACCCAAAACTGCTTTCGTAATTTTTATTCAGTCTGTCCCCAAACTTCTAAATACTTTTTTTTTTTTTATGGTCCTTCAAAATCTGAATACATTTTAAATATTGAATATTTGTTGGAAAGTATTATATGATTATGCACATTGATGTTTGCTTGTTTTTTAACATGTCAGGAACAAAAGAAATAATAATAATAATAATAATAATAATAATAATAATAATAATAATACTAATAATGAAAAGCAATGTTCGTTTCGGAGATATTTCAATCGGCGTATTTCATTGTAATTTGAAGGGTTATGGATAAAGAACAAGATAAAAGTGTGGGTGATAAAAGGAGGCACGCGCCAGTAAGAACCATTCAGATTCTTGCTAAGCCTGCACATGATGCTTGGATTCATTATACAATATCGTGCTCACATTTGTCAAGTACAAGTTAGTCATTACGCAGCCTGTTTCCTTAAAATGATTTTGTTTCCTCCGCCCCCTATGTCAATTTTGTATGTCGGATGATCTATGGAACTATGTGACAGCTTACGTGAAGTTGGAGTAGCCTCTGAAAATCAGATTCTGAAACGAGTTTATTGTGGCAATGCACTTCAATCGGTCTCATTTTCAGTACTCGCCGTCTGCTCCTCAAAGCCGATCAACTGCTTCTAAGTTCTAACAACCCTTTTTTTATGGAGATTTTTTCTGTACATTTTAACCTAATAGGCTTGGCATCAGTTGACAGAATGAGTCCTGAATCTCAAGGGCCATTTCCATCTTGCGGAGGCAGATGCGACTCTGGAAGGATAGGACATTCTTGCAGATGGCTGGTAGTTCTTACTAATTTCGGACTACGAATTGTCGATAATCAACAATGATGACAGTTATGATTACCTTTCTTCTCTCCAAGTATGCTGATCTCGATATTTGGAACTCAGTTTGGTTTTTGTAGATCTTGTTCCGTGAGAGTTAGCTCTAGGTCTGGTTCACATCATTAAGGTGACTATCTTCCAAGTTCTCCTCTGTCTCTCTCTAACGACAGCCGTAGACCTATCAAACGGATAGGTCGGATTATAAATGATTCGACCCAAAATGACGCACTAACCCGTTTATGATCCATTTATCAATAATGTAAATTTCTTGATCCATACCTGACCTGACCTGACCCATACTCGACCCAACTCATATTGCTAAAACACTTCCATATTTAACTAAATTTAGGAAAACTTGTTTCTTATGAATTTTAAAAAAATTATATTGCTAAAACAATTCCATGCAATACAAATGTAATGGATAATTTTTTACTTTAAAAAACATCAAATTTTTTATTTTTATTTTCTAAAAAAAAAATTATTTTATTTTTATTTTTTATTTTTTTATTTTATCTCTTTCTTCTTTGGCCGATCGCCATGGCCGGCGACTGGCCACCTCAGGCAAGGTCGAGCTTGCCCAAGGCTGGCGAGCTCGAGTCTCGCCAGATCGGCGAGGCTCAAGCCTCACATCGTGGCTGGCCACTGGTTGAGAAGAAGACAAAAAAAAGATAAAATAAAATGAAAAATATTAAAAAATCAGAAAATGACTAATGGCCCATTTATGATTCACTTTAAAAAGTTAGCATAGTTAACTCATTTATGACCCATTTAAAATCCATTTAGGATACCATTAAGTTTTTAACTAATCCATTTATAACTCACTTAAGCCTTTAAAGCAATCCATTTATGACCCATTATCATTAAATACGGGTTCTACCTCTCACGACAGGCTTGCTTGCACATGGATGTACAAGGCTCTCAGTCTAGCTTCCCTTTTTTGAGGATGAAGTTATGGTAGTCATTGAGGGATACAATAGAATACATGTTACAATAGAACTACTGGACCTGATAAGTGGAAAATAGCACGAAAAATCTCAAACTGGTACATCTGTGATAAATTTACCATAAACTAATTTTTTTTACTATAAAAGACCCCAAACGGTACACATGTGATAAATTTACCCTATGTTAAATTTTATCATTAAATTGTTGAGTTGATGGCACGTAGCAGTTAACAGATGTATCAGTTTAAGATTTTTACCCTCCGTTTGTCACAGAAGTACAAGTTTGGAGTTTTTAGTGATATTAACCTAATTTAACGAAAACTAACATATAGTTTATTTGTCACAAGTGTACCGGTTTAAGGTTTTTCGTGGTTAAAAGATTAGTTTTTAAGTAAATTTATCACAGGAGAGAGAGAAAGTTTGACCGGTGAACAAAAGGAGAAAGTAGACGTCCCTCACTTCAGATAAAGTGGACATCCATCTTCTTCTCTAAGTAGTAAGTGGGCGTCTCTGAGCATCTGCTTCTTTAAGTAGTAAGTGGACGTTCCACCTCAGACGTCCAGTTTCTCTTTCACGCGTGCCCTCCATTTTTATCTGAGTTCTAAGAAGAAGAGAGACGTCCACTTTCTCTTTCATGCGTGCCCTCCCATTTTATCTGAGGTGGAACGTCCACTTTCTCCTTTTTTTTGGTCAAACTTTCTCTTCTTCTTCTTTTTTCCCACGCTTTGACCCGGTCAATATTACAATATTTACTGTAAGTGTGAAAATATAAATCCAATCTTCTCTGTCCTTTTTGAGATAATTTCACTTATTTGGAAAGAGATAGAACTGATCTACACCCATGCACATGTACGCACTGCACGGTGCTCGCGGCCACTCCCGCGCTTCTTTCTCGTTCATCTGCTTGGCAAAGGTTGGACTCATGTACCAATTGCATAGACGCCTTCTCCTTTCCCGGATGGAAAAGAATCCACTGTCTTTTGTTGTTTTGGAAACTCCAAGGTCACGATTCGTTCTTGTTCTAAGAGGGGATCTTCGGGATTCCCACGTCTCTCTCTCTCTCCCTGAAATTTGGACTACTTGGGGACATGTTGTTCCATGACAATACCATAATTACCAAACTGACAATCATAATCAAGGGGAGGTGAGATGGACACATATCAACGGTTGTAGATGGAGACGGCAGAACATCTTTATCAGTTACATCTGGAGAATGTAGGAGAAGATTCACTCGACTGGGGCATTAGATGCCCTTGGCTTCCGGTATATTGCAGCTGGGTGCTTAGTCCAGTTCTTAGTGAATAATTAAGAGACGGGTTTCCCGATTTCGTTTACTTAATCTAGCTGTTAGTGTACAGTGACCCTAGTTAATCTTGAATATAGATACCTTAGCCCTATATAAATGATCCCAATATCTTCACCATTTCTTTTCATATGGCTAACAACAGCCCACGTTCTTGAGTATAGTATCATCCAAGCATGGATGATCGATTGAAACTTGAAAGTGCATATTACTCCTTTCTCCTTAAATGGAAATGGACAGAATCCTAAAACTTGACCAGAGTAAGAATAGATTTTGAATTACAACTGCCGCTTCTCCCGTGGACTTGGTTTGTGCTGCCAACAACTTAGATTTATCCTGCTACGAGGGCAAATATTGCGAGATTTGAAATCCCTTTAAGATTTTTTATACTAATTTGGAGAAATTTATTAGTATGGAATTGTTAATTTATGCATTTGTTCATCGATAGAGTATTGACAAGATAACTAATCAAGGATATTTTGTGAACGAAAAAAATAAATTGCGACCTCTTAAAAGTAACAGGTCTTATTTACGGGATATAATTCTAAAAGTCAAGAGGATGTTTCCACTAACAAAATTAATGGAAGAAGGAATTAAGTTGGTCCGTTATAAGAGGAGATACAAGAAACGGAATTAAAGCAAGGGAAAATTCCAAATAAAAGTTTGAAGTGAACATTATTTCAAATAAGGACATAAAGTGGCCAAATCATATCAAATAAAGACCTAAAATGGATTTTGTTTTAAATAAGGGACCGAAGTGGTCATGTTAGTCTAAAAAAAGGGCTAAACCTTGTTGGCTGAAGGGTATTTTCGTCATTTACCTTTTTTGAATTTTTTTCCTTTTTTCCTTTTTTTCTTCCTTTTTCTGTTTTGTTCTTTTCCTTTTCCTTTTCTTTTTTCTATTTTTCCCTTCCATCTTCACTCCGTCCGCAATCTCCGCCGGCATCAAGGCTAGGGGAGGGCAACCCTTGTCCAATGGCGGCGAGGGTGGCCCTCGCCAGAGGCCGAAGGTCGCCGGCCATCAATGAGGATGGCCGGGGGAGAGAAGACAGAAAAGGAAAAAAATTAAAAAATTAAAAAATATACTCATAATTTGTTTTTCCTACATCCCCTGGTCCTATGGTTTCGCCATTGAGAGTCTTGAACTCCACGCTGTATTTGCTGATATCATCGGGGATCGAAGTCATACAGCAACCGGTAGCACTAAAGCATTGGTCAAATCCGAGAGTCTCGTTTCCACCGCAAGGAGACTTGCATCCTACTACCGCCCAGGGGTTGTGGGTGCCGACCATCAAGGCCAGACTGTCACAACCTCCGGCCACAAAATAGTTATGAATCTGGGAGTACCTGAAAATGCCGCTACTGGCTCTTAAGTCCACTGGGGCGTCATTTTGCTCATTGGTCGTACAATTAAGACGGGAGTACAATGGGTGGGTTTGGTTCAGCATCTGAAAGGAGCTTTTGGCCTGAATGCTCCTTAGCGAAAAGCTGAACTGTTTTGCAAGTTTTTCCAATGGAGCATTCGGCCAAATGCTGGCCTTGGAAAGGCTGAAATGCTGAATGCTTCAGCTCCTTCCAAATGCTGAACAAAACCCACCCAATATCGGCTGGCTGATATTGATGAGGCCTAGGGAGTCTAAGCTAGGTAGCGAGATATTTAACACCACCACGCTTAAACTCTTAAGCACCGGAGTAGAGATGTCGCGAGTTCGCTGGCAATCGATCTCGTACCAGGGATCCAAGAAGCAATTGGGTCCGATTCCGAAAGGATAGGGAATGTCAGTGAGATCGCCACATGTGTCTGGACAGCCTGGCAAGGCCAGACTCTGAGGAGATGATTCTGCTGCAGCTGCGAAATCAAGCAGAAGAATAACAAAGGCCATCTCAGATGCCAGTTTCACCATCGCCAGGATCGTCTTCCCCCGATTCATGGTCCGCAGTCTGCTCCTCCAGTTTGCTATCGCCAGAAAAGAAGAGGCTGATGAATCAGATTTGATGCACGCCACAGCTATTTAATTGCCAAACACCTCTCCAAATGACCAACAAACGATGACTTATGGTGGACCTGGCAGAAGCCCAATTTTCCTTCACTTTTATAGTTTATGATGATAATTCCAATCAATTTATAGTTGGTAAGGACAAAATTTGAATTAAGAATTACAATGATTTTTTAATGAACTTTTGAAGGGGTCTCAACATAATATATCTCTTCTAGAAGTATTGAAGAAATTCTCATAATGAAGTACTCTTCACAAATACATGATATTAAAGTATTAATAAATAAAAACTATCCATCATCAACAAAAAAATTAAATGCACATATTGTATAGATAAATGAAAATTAGCATATCAACAAAAAAATAAAATTTATTGTCAGTGTTTCCAAGAAAGTTATCAAAGAAAAATATGTGCTGATATATTGCAACATTGAGAAAAATGAGATAAATAAATGGTAGATTGGCATATAATCAACTTAGCTACTTATAGTAAAGTTAATTAAGGCATTATGTATTTAATTTTCAAAACAGCTGTTGCTTCACCAAGAAATATCCAATAAATGAGTATGTGTCTGGACTCAATGTGTTTGCCAGTAATCTTATTCTGAAAATAAATTAAGGGAATCCTAGATACACATAATATTGAGGATTTTTTCAAAAATACAAATTGAATACTGCATATTTTAGCAAAATGCTCAATTATTCTCTTTGGTGCATATTTTACCATATATATGTACTTTGGTGCAAAAGGGGAGCTATCAATTATTGACATGTGGTCCTCTCTTTCAGTGACGCAA
>BCNH02000001.1:20751845-20764532 GCA_001662345.2 Metrosideros polymorpha var. glaberrima
TGACTGATTAGTCTTCTTGGGGGTACAAAATTCTCCCTTCGGAGTTAAGGGAAAGTTTGACGTTTAGACAAAGATTGACCGAGACCCGATTGGAGAAATAATGGTCAGCATCTTACGAAGACCGGTACTCAATAGATCAATGTTGAAGACTTAAAAATTGTTACCATTAGCCATAGTCAAGCCACCTTAGAACAATCCTAGGCACTTCAAACCTATTTGAGGAGAAAGAAAGTACCTAGCACTTGCATTTGTACACGACAGGATAGACGGACAAATAGATAGATATATGTAAAGTAGAGGTTTCAATGAAGCTTCTATAGCGCCGACACGTGGCGAATCCTTAACCTGTATGAGGGACTTGGATATGGTTCGTTCTTTCAACACGTTTTGATCTTAATATTTCAACACCACATGCCAATCTAGACATAACCTTTTAGGGAAGTCGCGTTTTCCTACGATTTACCTTTTCGTTCTTGTTACATTTTGCACTTAAAAAAAGATTCATACATATCTGTCTCGGAGATCTAATATGGAATTACAGTTCAAGAAATTTAAAAATAAAAAATTTATCGAACACAATCTATCCATGACGAGCTAATATAATAAGGATAGATCCGTTATAATGCAAGGTGCGGACATTTTGCACTTAAATATTGTTGAGACCTAATATGAAACAGTCCAGAAAATTTTAAAAAATCATGTTGAATACAATCTGTCCATAATGAATCTAATATGGATCAGGATCAATTTGTTGCAAAGCAAGACACAAATAAAATATGTCTCTCAGACTTATGTATGGTTCATGACCCAATATAAAGTAAGATAAATCATGAATGAGCCCATTAATATGTGCTCATTAAATATAACTAATATCTGATTGGCGTCTACAAAATTTAACTTCATGCAAAAGAATTTAGGAAACCAATTCGATCTTAGATCAGTGCGGAAAAAAACTTGTAATGAACATGTCTATTAACAAGCATAACATAAAACTTGTTACAAGACCGATAGGATTGTGTTAGGGAGTGGCAAAATACAATAAGTATCGAAAGAAATCAGTTGCAGTAGTGTGAAGTACAATTGGTCTAGTATGAAGTAAAATTGGTCTAATAATCAAATTAATGTATTCTTTTTTTTTTGGTAAGAGCCGTATAAACAAATCCCATATGCTCATTGATTTTTATAGACCCGTAAAAGTGCACACGATGCGTTGATATAAAAATTGACATTAAAAATATTTTTGTAAAACCTCTTATTGCAAAAGATTTGGATTATTAATGAACGGAAAGTAATTATTGAAACAATATAAAGAAATTGCAAATACTCGATATCTGGGGTGAGGCCTCTTGGGCCCAAAAGTTTGGAGCTTAATTCGGCTCTCGGTGAAAAAACAAGAGGGGGGTTCCCTGGTTTCGTTTGCTTAGATCGATCGTCAGTGCATAGCGACACTAGTTAATCTTTGATTATACCTAATTTAGCCTTAGTACCTACATAGAATAATTAGAAAGGATGATCCCGATACCTTCTTCGTTCATTTTCATACGGTCGACAGCAGCCCACGCTCTAGTGAAGTAGTCGCCAATGGATTCGGCTCCATCCCGTGAAGCGCTTCAAATTCGCCTCTAGCCACGTTCTTGAATATACCATCGTCCGAGCATGGATGGAAGATTGGAAGTGCACATTGGTCTTTGTTTTGATTTTCCTCCAAAGCTTCCCTTTGGCTTTGGTTCACAGATTCTTCTTCATCCCCTGGCAAATTCAAAGCCTTTGTTCGCAATATATCCTAATTATATCATCATTTCTTTGCCCACGATGAGCAAGGGGAGAGATTAGACGTCCAAAACAGTACGCTCTTAACTATATTTTTTTAATTTTTCGGACACTTCAAATATCTTTCGAGGGTATTCTTGATTCCCAAAATCTTTTATACCATATTTTCAAGCTCTGTCCATCTAACTCCAATACTTCTCCTTTCTTGTTACAAGGAAATGGAGAGAAACTAGTATAAGCCCTTTGAGAAAGGCGTGGAGCAGACACTGCCAAAAAAAAAAATGGTGCTTGTCTACTTTCCCAGTATATTTTACCACCACCATCCTTTTGATTTGGTGAATCGTTACCCCTCGAAGGTGGAACCGGGAGAGATATTTGGCGGGTCGGCGAAGAGCCATCGAATTCCGACCTTTCGAAATCTCTTCTCTTACGAATATGAGGTGAGAGACGAGGGGTTGGAACAGCCCAGTAGCCAGCTTCATTTTGATCCCCCCACAGAAGATCACCAGATCACATCTTCAACGTCGTAGTAGGAACACACCCACATCAGAAATCACTCAGATTAGGAGCAGTTCGTGATTGACTCAGTGAAATTGCAGACCGCAGAGTGAGAAAGGAGAGAGATTGAAGATGAAATCTTTACCTGGTCCTGAGTTGGGGTGAGGTGAAACACAGCATAATTAAGAAGAGCTCCCGAGTTTATTCCCACACACACACACAGAAGGAGAGAGGGAAGAGAGCGCATCGCGAGTGCGCCAGGGGAGGGAGAGAGAGAAGTGGGTGTCGCACGGTGAGTGAAGTTGTGCACAGTTGACGTGGCACAACTTGTGTATGCAATATTTTGGGCTTGTACCCTGTTAGGAATAGGAAATACTATCATAGTACACACGACTGTCAATAACCTGGGCTATATCCTAGTTATACAGTTTGTTTAAGAAGACCTCAGACGAAGTGAATGCTCATTTGTCTAACCCAAAGGAGTACAGGAAGGCAATGATTAATGCTGGCGACGCGCATTCCAGGGACATACTGGAACATATACTCTGAATGCCTTGACAAGCAAAGACGCAAGACATTTGAAGATGGCATTCCCTGGGCTCGTTTGAAGTACTCTCTTTTCCCATTCATTTTGGTGTTTCACAAACCAACATCTCGAAAACTCACCAAAGCCTGGCGATTCGCCGGTTCCTTCTTATGTACAAGGTTGGAAGATTATCTCGTCATTTGCGTGAAGCAGTTACGAAATGCTTTTCCTGGAGATGCTCGAACAAGCGACGGAGCTCATTTCTGGTCTAAAAACTCTAGACATACTCCTAAGCCACCTGAGTTCACCACCTCTAAACAAGACCACCTTCATTTTGTGACGGCGGCATCGGTACTTAGAGCATCTGCACTTGTAAGGATCGACATGTTGTGCTCTTATTAAGTCCAACTCCATCGCCACTTCTTTCATCGTAGGGCGATTTCTTCCATTTAGGTTCAAGCATCTCTTTGCCAAATCCGCAACTCCTAGAATCTCCCCCTTTTGACCTTGCTTTACCACTCCAGCATCTACGATGTCAAATAGGCGGTTTTCCTCCATTGATGTAATGAAATACGCAGCTAAACTTCTACCACCTTCTGCCCTTGTTGCAGAGATCGGCCTTTGCCCCGTCAATAACTCAACTAGGACTACTCCAAAGCTGTACACATCGCTCTTATCCGTCAATTGGCTCGTTTGGAAATACTCGGGATCTAAGTATCCAATTGTTCCTTTGACCATCGTGGTCAAGTGAGTTTGATCGATGGCAACAGATCTCGAAATTCCAAAATCAGCTACTTTGGCCTGGTATTTATCATCCAAGAGGATATTTGAAGACTTAACATCTCTATGGTAGATGGGTATGGCCGTGCCAAAGTGCAAATAGGAAAGAGCTCCGGCAACTTCGGTGGCAATCCTCAATCGCATTTCCCATGATACTAGAAATTCTTCAGTTGGATTATGCAAATGCTGATAAAGAGTTCCATTTGGAATAAATTCATATGCCAAAAGCGGAACCTCAGTCTCCAAACAGCATCCCAACAATTTAACGATGTTACGATGATTAATTTGTGATAGAATTGTGACCTCATTGACAAACTGTTCGACTTGTCCTTCGTCAACAATTCTTGATCTTTTAACTGCAATGATCCTTCCATCTATTAGCATTCCCTTGTAGACAGTTCCTTGGCCTCCTTGACCGAGTATCCTGTTCTCATTAAAATTATCAGTAGCTTTCTCTAACTCTTTTATAGTGAACAATTTGCTCTTTTCTGTGGGATTGCCTTTGTCATGAGATAGTTGTTGTTGTAATAAAGGACCCCCGTTTCGTCTGAAGAACTTCTCTTTGAGCTTGATTTCATGCCTCCTCTTCATAAATTTGTCGAACCACCACGACACTCCCAAAAAGAGTATGGCTCCAAAACCAGTGCGAACACCTTCATGACAAAAGTCGAGAACAATTGCTTTAGAGAAATCTCCCAATTTGTTCGAGGTAACTAAGATCAACTTGCATGGTTTTCATGTTAAATATAAACAGTAGAAGATCGATTCAATTGCATTTAGTCTCTCAAATGAAAAGAAACAAAACAGTTGTTTGAGAAATAAGAAGAAATATATAGGAACAGAAGCATAGTAACTTGTCAGAATTTTTAGACCTATACTGACAAATGATCTAGAGAGTGACATTTACCTATCATGGCCATGTTTTTGTTGTTGCCCACACAAACATATGAACCACGTTGGTTCACGCCCTTTCCTGGGCAAAAGGGGGCGTTTGGGATTAAGCACTCATTTATATCTGCCAACAATCAGAAAGGGGACAAACAACATTCTCAGAACAATGTTAAATACAATAAATAACCACTTTTTCTAGTAGTATGTGCATATGTAATTTATTCCTTAATGGACCAAGCACATATGTACTAGTTAAGAGTGACGTCCCTAATTAACTTACTCGAAATATTGTCCGCTTTGCCTCGTCTCATATCGAGCACCACTATTTTGTCCTTTGGTATACAAGTAGGCACTTTCCCGGAGAGTCATTCATCCTGGTAGTACTCTCACCTAAGCACACTTAACATTGGAGCTTAGCCAAACATTACGTTATGTCAAAAGGCACATCTTTTATAACTTATGATATATCTAATTTCTATCATTTTCAAGGCATGCGTTTACAAATCATAGAACTCCCCGCCACACAATAGTTTTAAAATCCTATCAAAGAGGCATTAACCGAATCTCAAACTCAGGCACCAACTAATCTCGACTAAGACTCTACTAGCTAATGCTATTTTTGGGTAAATAAACAAACTGCGGGTCAACAAAAGAGCACACGACCAGCAAACTTGCAGCAGCGACCAGAGCAGGAACCTCATCTAAAGAACTCTGATTCTAGCGAGCCTTCGGTCAAAAGATAGGTCTCTCGAAGTACTACAAGATAGAAAGCTCATCCAACCCAAAACCTGTCCGGCAACTAACAAAATCCGGCACGGAACACTGCTAATTGCAGGTACTGTGTACAGCAATTTCTGAGGACTTCAAAACAATCAATATAAAGTTCAAATCGCGATCCGTAAAATCCTACAAGTTCCTAGGGATGGGAGGAACCCAATTATCACTATTAGATAGCTCGGACTCGGCCAAAGCGTCACCGGCGAAGCCAACACTGCTAAGATTAGGATTTGAACTCCTAGTAGTACAAAAACTAACTTCTAAGAGAAAAAAGGCAACAAGAAACTCTTACCAATCATATGTAAACGACGTATTCCGGCATCAATCGAAGTTCCCGAACCAACCACCACAATTTCCCTGTTCCTTTCTCTGATTTCCTCCGTGCTCTGTTTTTCCTTTTCTTTTCCCGGTTTTCCGACCCTCTATTATTACCTTCTCTTTATATAGGAACATCTGCAGATTAGATGAGAAATGGGCTGAAAAAGGGAGAAAATTATTGGGTGCTTGAATAGTGCCACGTAGGATTCATAGTTGTCCATCCACTAAGTGTCACGTGTACACATTGGGCCCCACTCTGAGTTCATCAGACTCCTCCTGTTTCTGATATTTTCTCCCTCTTTCGTTTTCTCACAGGACACAGCTCCCGTCACTATCTCTCTCTCTCTCTCTTCCTCCTGACTAACGTGGAATTAGACAACAAAAACAATAACCGAACCATATTGAATGTTTCATTTCTTCCAACATCTGGGCAACACCAAAGAAACAACAAAAGCCCAGCTTTATTATCGGAGTAATTTCATCGAAGACCTAGTGTGCATAGTGTTCCGTGACAATGAGGCAAATACGAAACAGAGAGAGAGAGGACAAAGGGTTTCGCGAACGGACCGGGACATAAGAACCAGTGGAGACGACGGACATGGAGTTGGTCTCGGCGTGTTGGATTGCGGAGGCGCAGAGATGGGAAGCCAAGCCCAGGCCTCGCTTCGAGGGAGGGACGAAGTTGTTGGACAATGTCCATCACTCTGCCCTCTCTCTCTCTCTCTCTCTCAGCCGGGGCCGAGAGACCTCCATGATTCTGCCGGAGCCTCCGGAGTCGTCGTCGGGCACCGGTGGGGAAATGTTGAGCAAAATACGACATGACTTCAACAAAATCTATCAGCTCCAACGGTAAAAAAATATCGAGATCTGAATTTATTCGGTAAGGTTGTTTATACAAATTGGAAAAAAAATTCAATTATTTGAAATACACGAGTGATAAAGTAGAATGAGCAATTTACGCATTTGTCCATAGATGGAATATCTATAAGATAACTAATTAGGGATATGTAGGGGAAGAAAAAAAAGAAAAAAGAGGGGTTGTGACCTCTTAAAAGTAAAGGGGTTCTATTTGCTTGATTTAATAGTGCTAAGATTAAATGAGCCGACTTTCTAAAAGTGAAGAGGAAATTTCGGGGAATAAAAGAACAACGGTAAAAGTAATAGAGTAACACCATGACCTTGTTGCGATTTTCAAGATATTCTATTGAAGATAAAATCTACATAAAGTTGATCTTTAGATGAACAATTAACAACATGAAAGAGAAGCATTCATAGCTATTAATGCTCAATCTTGATCAAGTGATGTTGAAAATCGACGAATGTGTGTCTATATATATATATATATACACCCACTGAAACTTCTTGCCTGTTATTTGATTTTTGTCCGTCAAAAAACTTCATGAAACCCACCATCGAGATGTTCCTAGGAAGTCAGGACTTACGCGGCTTCAATTAGATATGCTTGATACAATAGTTAGCAAAAATAAGTTGTTCCATCGAATATATTGATTTTCTTGTTTGTTAAATATGATTTAAATATGAAGTATTCATAAATTGTAAAATAAGATTGACCCATATAGGACCACAAAATAATAACTTTATCATATAGGATTAGGCACATGACAGAGTAATAAAGAAACGGTAGTCCAACATAAGCTTGGTTACCATTTTTCATGGAATTGCCAGTGGCGTGTCCACACTTTAATTTTCATCTTTCCCAATTTAAGATCTTTGTATTTCATCAAATTTACAATGCCTATTTGCTCAGTTCCCATCCCTTTTTTTTTTCTTTTTCTCTATTCAGTCTATATTAACAATTCATTCCCTTTGTGCAATTTTTTTTCAATTTTCTTTCCTATCCTTTATTAGAATTGAACTTTCCTTTTTATTCTTTTCTTTTCCAATTGATCACGTTAGGATTTTTTTTTTTTTTTTGCGTTCCTAATGTCTAATTTACATCAATTTATTTTTTATGATTGTTTATTTAAAGATATATTTGATCGATTCAATAAACAATCTAACATGGGGTTTTTTCCCTCCGAATGATCCACCTATCAAATTGTCCGGATCATATCTAGGTGCTTCAGAACCTTGGCTGGGACTGGTTTAGCCATGGTGAATAGAGCAAGTGCCAAGAGAGAATTATTGAAAAATATATCCATTATAAATTTTAAATTATTGATAAATATTTGCATTGATGATGAAAACATTTTTCTCTAATTTGTTTACATAAATGTTCATTGAATTAGAGTCAAGTTTGTGTCAGTCCACTCGATAGGACTAATGACAAGTGAACAAGGAAAATTACCAAAAAAAATTTAAAATTTATTATAATTATGCTAATTTAATTTTAATTTTTTTTTATCAATTCAGTTCTAAATTTTTTGCGATTATTCCAATGAATTTTGGCTGGTTGATAATGACATAGATGCTGACTAGCCAGTGACCGAATATTTTAAATTTTTTTATTTCTTTTTCTTTTTCTTTTTATCTTTTTCCCTCTCTCTCCTCTCCTCTCCTTCTTCTTCCTCAAGCCGGTCACCGAAACTCACGACCGGCCAGAGGGGATGGCCAGCGAGGACCACGACGACCGTCGGCCATTAGGCTCACCTCCATCTCCCTCGACCCTTTCTCGCCGTATGCCGCCTTCCTCTTCTCTCCATCTCCCTCCAAATTGCCTGCCCCCCTCTCCTTGTTTGATCTTTCTCTGTGAGCCCAGAGCGCGACCCCCAAAATCAAGAAAGCCCCAAGAACTCCGACCCCGATCGCCAGCCCCACGATGACGCCTGTTCTTTCTGTTTTCCCAGATGGTGCGGCGACGGAGACGATGGGTTGGGTCAGATTTGGGAGCTTAGAGACGGGCACGAAGAGCGTCTCGGTGGGTTTGGTGTTCTCGCCATTAACGCCCACTATGCTGTGTTCTTGGATTCCGAATCTCGAAGCGACGCTTGAGAGGTTGTCACTGGGCTGAAGCACATAGGAGACCAAGTAATTGACCCCGTTCTTTGACTGGGTCTCGTTGGGGCACTTGCAGAAGATCGAGAACACCACGTCGACCCCGAGGGTCAGGTTCGTGGCGACCAAGCCGGGGTTCACAACCTCGACCGACTGGTACGAGGTGAGGTTCTCGAAGGCCCCCGTGGAGAGGCCGTAGAAAGTGTCATCGGGCCTTGCCAGATCTGGCGAGGTCGCTGGCCGTCCCCTCTGGCCGGTCGCCAAGGCGACCAGCTTGAGGAAGAAGAAGGAGAGGGGGAGAAAAAAAAATAAAAAGAGAAAAAGAAAGGAAAAAAGGGAAAAAAAATTAATAAAATACAATAAAATATTAAAATATTCTGTCGCCGGTCGGCCGACGTCCACGTCATCGTCGGCTAGCTAAAATTTACTGTATAGACTAAATTGAAACAATTATAAAAAATTTAAAATTGAACTGGCAAAAAAAAGTTTATGACTGAATTAGCACGATTACAATAAATTTAAAATTTTTTTGATAATTTTCCCCAAGTGGGTACTGTTTCGATTCTTCCTCGTGCAATGTAAAATCACTCGTGCATGATCATGTCAACTAAACTAATGAGCTTACTTTGACTAACGTATTTAAATCTGATTTAGTTAGTTTTTATGATCTTTTACTGCCCATTAATTAAAGAAGAAATTCTAATCATCATTACAGTTCGATTACGTTACACACAAGAAATGTTAATCATGGGATTGAATCAAACCAGACTCGGCCTAAAACGTTTCGAAAGTAAATTATGTACCAGATCGACAAGCCGAGTTTCATAAGAGCTAAAACTAGTCGACCAGATTGGGCTCGAATATCGAATTTCCTACTTAATGAGCTTACTTTGACTAACCTATTTAAATCTGATTTAGATGATGGCCTCACGCATGTCCGGGACGGATGATGATGCAAACTACCGGCAAACTACAGTGTGTAGGGGATGGATGATGATGGTGCAAACTACCCTGCACGGACCATGTTGGAGAATAATCTGTTCATAGCTCAAGTTGCCCTTGTCTTCTTTGACTTACTCAATGCGTTCTATGAAAAAAGAACATTTTTTTTCGAATGTATCCTCGGGCGCATGACAGACCTTATTTTCCATGAAGATGGAATTTCATTCGAATGAATGTGAATGAGACCGGCGAGATGCTATCGAATAGATCAAACCATGAAATAAGCAGAGTCCTCCAGTAATGCTATCTTGTATTGTACAGATCCAGGAAATCTTTTAATCTCCTGGAGACAAGACTGCCTACCAAGTCATCCGATACCACGCTTAATGGTTAATAATAAGACGATAAGAAGGGATTAAGATCGCATATCTTCATCGTTCTAAATCACGTACGAGCAAGTCAAAGTTCGATAGTTGAGCTCCGGACCTCACTGGCGTAGAGCAATCATGCCAAGCTTGAATCGATCGAGTCCTTACATGATCAATCGGATGATGATTTTGCTCCGGAGTCGAAGTGTCGACATGTTGTGCTCTTAGTCGCTCCAACTCCATCGCCACTTCCTTCATCGCAAGTCGATTTCTTCCGTTCAAGTTCAAGCATCTCTTTGCCAAATTCGCAACTCCCATAATCTCTTCCTCTTGACCTTGCTTCACCACTCGAGCATCGACAATGTCAAGTACGCGGTTTTCGTCCATTGACCCAATAAAATATGCAGCTAGGCTTCTACCATATTCCACCCTCATTGCTGAGATTGGTTTTTGCCCCGTCAATAGCTCGACTAGGACTACTCCAAAGCTATACAAGTCGCTCTTGTCTGTGAATTGGCTTGTTTGGAAATACTCGGGATCTAAGTACCCAACTGTCCCTTTGACCACTGTGGTCAAGTGAGTTTGATCGATGGCAACAGATCTCGAAGTTCCGAAATCCGCTACTTTGGCTCGGTATTTATCGTCCAAAAGGATATTTGAAGACTTGACATCTCGATGGTAAATGGGTATGGCCGCCGCGAAGTGCAAATAGGAAAGAGCTCCGGCAACTTCAGTGGCAATCCTCAATCGCATTTCCCATGACACTAGAAAGTCTTCAGTTGGATTATGCAAATGCTGGTAAAGAGTTCCACTTGGAATAAATTCATACACCAAAAGTGGAACTTCCGTCTCCAAACAACATCCCAACAATTTGACGATGTTACGATGATTAATTTGTGAGAGAATCAAAACCTCATTGATAAACTGTTTGACTTGTCTTTCATCTACAATTCTTGATCTTTTAACCGCGACGATTCTTCCATCTGTTAGCATTCCTTTGTAGACAGTTCCTTGACCACCTTGACCTAGTATTCTATTCTCATTAAAATGATCGGTAGCTTTCTCTAACTCTTTCGATGTGAACAGTTTGCTTTTCTCTATGTGATTGCCTTCGTCACAAGATAGTTGTTGTTGTAATAAAAGACCGCCGTTTCATTTGAAGAACTTCTCTTTGAGCTTGATTTCATGCCTGCTCTTAATGAATTTGTAGAACCACCACGATAATCCCAGAAAGATTACGGCTCCAAAACCACTGCCAACCCCTTCATGAAAAAAGTCGAGTATCAATTGCTTAAGGGAAATCTCTCATTTGTTCTAGGTAACCAAGATCAACTTACAAGGTTTTCCTCTTAAATTTGAACAGTAGGAAATGGATTCAATTGCACATAGCCTCTTGAAAGAAAAGGGAACAAAACAATTGCGCATGAATTAAGGAGAAATAGATGCGTACAAAAGCATAGTGACTTATCGAAAAATTTAGACTTATATTGCCAAATGATCTAGCCAGAATTATTTACCTATCATGGCCACGGCATTGTTGTTGCCTACACAGTAAAATGTACCAGGTAGGTTCACGCACTTTTCCGGGCAAGCAGTGGCATTTAGGCACTCATTTATATCTGCCAACGATTAAAAAAAAAGAAGGTTACAAACAACATTCTTACAACACTGTTAAATACAACAAACAGCCTAACTCTAGTAGTATGCTTATAAAGTAATCTATTCCTTAATGGACCAAGCACATCTGTAGTAGTTTCTAACTACATGAATGTCGCGTGAGATGAACTAGGACGAAGCGGACAAAGCTTAGACAAGAAAAGAAGGGAATACAACATACAGAAGAACTAGACATAGTAATTCATTGAATTTTCATCCTGTTTCACTGTCTATATTCTAATCCATTTCCTCACCCGACCACAATTTTTCAGTAAGTATGATGTAGAGTGCAAAGATCTGATATATAACGACAATTATACATCCTACTGGTTTGGGTATGCAACTTCGCTCAGTGATAAAGGAGGTAGGGATCCAGGGACAGCCAGGAAGTTTGCCTAAACCAAACACATAAATGACGAGAATTATCATGTCATCTCACCTTTGCATCCTCTAGTTACATAGGGATTACCGGCGAAGCCAGACCTACAACGGCATTGCATGTAAGGCCTGGGGTTATCAGAATCGTGGAACAAGCTGTTGTAGTGGCTGCACCAGTAGCCGGACCCCAAAACGTAGTCTTGATACTCACCAGGTGAAATTGGCACTTTGACGAATGTTTCATTGGAGATACCCCATTCGAGAGCCACGGGTAAATGTGATGGTAAGGGTCTCCAATTGGTCACGTTGCTAGGAAAATTGTACAACGATTGATCCACTAAGAAAGCGTACCTGCATTTGTGTGGACGGTTTATAGGATTATTTTTTTACTCAATTGATTCCAAAAAGCCTTCATATAAAGCGTCAACAGGAGCTTGGTGACTTTAACCCCCAAATAATCAGCTAATCCGAATGTACTAATCTTACTTAGAATACAATTTCCTATGTCATGACAGCTTATTATAACAAACATTTTCTTTATGACGAGAAATTCCACCTTAGCCTAGTTAATTCCGGATCAACTGAACATTTGACTTACCTCAAGCTGGTGACATCAAGACTCGAATCGAAACTCCAAGCAAGGGTGGCTCAAGAGTGAGATCATTTTCTCAGAAAAATTGTCAAAAAAGTCCTAAACCTATTACACTTTTGCTAATTCAGTCCTAAACCTTTTAATTTTGCCAATTCAGTCCTAAACCTTTTGTATTTGTGCCAATTTAGTCCTAAACCTTTTAATTTTGCCAATTGAGTCCTAAATCTTTTGCATTT
>BCNH02000001.1:20768836-20781486 GCA_001662345.2 Metrosideros polymorpha var. glaberrima
TAATGCATTTCATTTTAGAATATGGTTGCATTAGCATTGCATTCAATAAAAGAAAACCCCAAAAAAATTAATCTACATTGTCAATTAAGGAATTTTCATGAAAAATGGGTACCGAAAGGGCGTTAATAAAAATATTAGCGTAATCAAGTTCCCGAACTCACTTAATCTCTGGTTCGTAGAAATAAAGTATATCTCCCTATACTTTATGTAGGTTTCTAATCGACCTACCATAAACGATTAGTGGCGACTCCATTTTAAATCTTTTGCATGTTAATACTGAACTTTAAGTTGTGATTTGATAGGACTTGGGAGGGTCCGAGCTAGGTTAGTTAATTTAATTAACTTGGTAATCCATTAACCTAGGTTTCGGCGAAATTTAGGTCGCGACAGCTCCAAATGAGGATTGGACTTACTATACATAAACACACGATCCCCGAACGAGAGCGCTTCCATGGTTGACTTGACGGTGTCGATGACTTCAAGATTTTTGGCTTACTCTACGTCGTGAAATCTGTAACGATTGCTTCCCTGGTGCAACGTTTGTTTCGGATTGTTCGAGGATGTTTACGAGGGCACTACTGAGTAACCAACTGGTTATTGCGGGGACCAACTCGGCTCGTCGTCTGATCATTAATCAAAGGGAACTCTTGTCCATGGTTATGAGAAATACTATACCCTCGTATAATTTAGGATTAATATTACGCAAAACCTCAAACTGATACACATGTGATGAATTTACCCAAATTTAATATTTTGATCACAAAAAATCTCTCAAATTGATACACTTGTGACAAATTTATCTCAAACTAATTTTTTTTACCAACAAAGACCCCAAACTTATATACATGTGACAGATTTACCCTCTGATTGGGTTAATGCCACAAAAAATCCCAAATTACCACACATGTGACAAACGGAGGATAAAACATCAAACTAGTACACTTTGTCAATTACGATATGTCATTTAACTCAGTAAGTTGACAGTAAAATTTGACGAAAATTAACGGGGAGTAAATTTATGACAAATGTACCAGTTTGAAATTTTTTGTGATAAAAAAAATAATTTTTAGTGAATTTATTATAAATATATCAATTTAAAGTTTTTCATGGTACTAATGCTATAATCTGCTAACTTTCTTTTTTGTCTTGACAAGTCTTGGCCATCTACCCGTTGCGGACATGTCAGGTCTGTCTATTATGCCTCACGTGGTGGTGGATCCCGTGCCAGAGGCTGTCGTCCGTAAGTTCGTATTTTAAATACTAATAATAGGCGCAAGGTAGAGTGTTAAAGAAATGGTAGCTCAGCGGAAGCTTAAATACGCTTTTTCTTTCTCAATTTTACATCTTTGTATTTCATTAAAATTTGTCATGCTTTTTACTCCGTTTTCCTTCTCTTTCTCTCTCTTTATTCATTATATTTTATTAATACATTCTCTTTAGGATATCACGAAAAATCATAAACTGATACTCTTATAACAGATTTACCTCAAACTAATTTTTTGACCACAAAAAACCTCAAATTGATATACCTGTGACAAATTTGTCTTAAACTTATTTTTTTACTACGAAAAATCTCAAATTAATATACTCGTGATAAATTTACCCTCTATTAGTTTCCATTAAATTGAGTTAATACCATTAAAAATCTCAAACTTGCACACATGTGACAAACGGAGGGTAAAATCCCAAACTGGTATACCCCATCAACTGTCACATGTCATCAAACTCAGCAATTTGACGATAAAATTTGACGAAAACTAACGGAGGGTAAATTTGTCACAGGTGTACCAGTTTATGATAGATTTATCACAGACAAACTGGTGTAGGGTTTTTCGTGGTTAAAAAATTAATTTTTGGTAAATTTATTACAGATGTATCAATTTGGGATTTTTCTTAGTATTAACCCTTCTCTTTATGCAAATACTTCTTCTTCTTTTTTCTATTCTTTCTGTTGCAAAATTAAACTTTTTCTTTTTTATTTATTTTTTCTTTTCCAATTGATCATTATGAATACTTTGGTGTTCCTACTTTCCAATCTGCTTTAATTTATTTTTATGATCGTTCATTTCAAAATATAATTGAATCATGGATTTTTTCCATATCAAATTATTATTAGAATTTTAAATTTAATCTACAATTTTCGCATGGTTTACCTAATTATTTTCAGATGTTATGTTGAAATTAGAAGTTTTAAATGGAGTATTAGCCGGTGAACCCAAACTAAATTGACCTCATAATACATGAGGGAGTGCATACATTGTTTTTTCCCCTACTTTGATAGCCTAAATTTTCAATAGAAACTCTCTTCTTAAAAACACATGAGATTATTAATTTTTTTGGCCACAGAAAAGCATTAGTGTATGTAATTATAAGCTAAAAAATTCGAATTTGACGGGCACTTCTTTCATCGTCTCACATACATGTGATTTGTAAAACTCTAAACAAGAGCACCTTCGTTTTGTGACGGCAGCATCGGGGTCTGAGAACCCGTTTGGGTCAGAGATGGTGGGAAGAAGTCTAAAGCTGTTGACAAGGTGAGAGAGTTGCAGAGTTTCAGCAACAGCGGGATGTAGATGTCGAGATGGTGATGCGGTGGTCAATTCATTATCGAGCTCATGAGGAGGTTGGCTTCGCGATGTAATACAGTCACTCTGATGATGCGAATGCCGAGTGGATGATGACAGCGACGACGACGACGAATGCAAACTGTACGTCATGTTCGGATGGGTGACGATGCAGAATACGCTGCGGACCCGACAGATGATGAGGCAAGCGACCCAGCGAACTACAGCGTGTACGGGGATCGATGACGATGATGGTGAAAACTACCCTGCGGACCTTGTTGTGGAAGAATCTGTTCCGCCGTTTAAGTTGCCACTGTCTTCATCCCAGCGAAGACCGAATTTCATTCGAATTAATAAGAATCAGACCGGCAAGATGCTATAGAACACTTCAGACCATGAAATGGGCAGAATCGTCATGTAATGCAACTAAAGTGTTCCCAAATCCTTACATTGTACAAATCCACGAAATATCTTATCTCCATATGACTAGATTGCCTACCAAGTCACCTGATGCTGCGCTTGGTGAAGATGTCTGAGCTTCGGACCACGTTGGCATAGAGAAATCATGCCAAGCTCGGATTGATCGAGTCCTTACGTGGTCAACTGGATGATGATTTTGCTCGAGAGTGGAAAGATCGACATGTTGTGCTCTTATTCGCTCCAACTCCATCGCCACCTCTTTCATGGTCGGTCGATTCCTTCCGTTCCAGTTCAAGCATCTCTTTGCCAAATTTGCGACTCCCACAA
Source organism: Metrosideros polymorpha var. glaberrima (assembly GCA_001662345.2). Classification (NCBI taxonomy): domain Eukaryota; kingdom Viridiplantae; phylum Streptophyta; class Magnoliopsida; order Myrtales; family Myrtaceae; genus Metrosideros; species Metrosideros polymorpha. The sequence goes on from BCNH02000001.1 coordinate 20,772,148, forward strand.
TCTCTTCCTCTTGACCTTGCTTTACCACTCCAGCGTCAACGATGTCAAAAAGGAGGTTTTCCTCCATTGACTCAATAAAATAGGCTGCTAAACTTCTGCCATCTTGCGCCCTCGTTGCAGAGATCGGCTTTTGCCCTATCAATAGCTCGATCAGGACTACCCCAAAGCTGTAGACATCACTCTTGTCTGTGAATTGGCTTGTTTGGAAATACTCGGGGTCTAAGTACCCAATTGTTCCTTTGATCATTGTGGTCAAGTGAGTTTGATCAATGGCAACCGATCTCGAAGTACCGAAATCTACTACTTTGGCCCGTACTGGTCGTCCAAGAGGATATTTGAAGACTTGACATCTCAATGGTAAATGGGTATGGCTGCAGAGAAGTGCAAATAGGAAAGAGCTCCGGCAACTTCGATGGCAATCCTCAATCGCATTTCCCATGACACTGGAAAGTCTTCAGTTGGATTATGCAAATGCTAGTAAAGAGTTCCACTTGGAATAAATTCATACACCAAAAGTGGAACCTCCATCTCCAAACAACATCCCAACAATTTGACGATGTTACGATGATTAATTTGTGAGAGAATCAAAACCTCGTTGATAAACTGTTCGACTTGTCCTTCGTCTACAATTCTTGATCTTTTGACCGCGACGATCCTACCATCTGTTAGCATTCCCTTGTAGACAGTGCCTTGGCCACCTTGACCTAGTATCCTGTTCTCATTAAAATGATCGGTAGCTTTCTCTAACTCTTTCGAAGTGAACAGTTTGCTTTTTTCCATGTGATTGCCTTCATCACAAGATAGTTGTTGTTGTAACAAAAGACCGCCATTTCGTTTGAAGAACTTCTCTTTGAGCTTGATTTTATGCATCCTCTTCATGACCTTGTAGAACCACCACAATAATCCCAGAAAGAGTACGACTCCAAAACCAGTGCCAACACCTTCATGAAAGAAGTGGAGAAAATTTACTTTATGGAAATCTCTAATTTGTTCGAGGTTACTAAGATCAACTTACATGGTTTTCCTGTTAAATTTGAACAGCAGAATATAGATTCAATTAATTGCAGTTAGCCTCTCGAATGAAAAGAATCCAAACAGCTGCGTGTGAATTAAGGAGATATATATAGGAACAGAAGCATAGTGACTTATAAAAAAATTTGACCTCTATCGACTAATGATCTAGCTAGTAACATTTACCTCTCACGGCTGCGGTATCGTTGTGGCCTACACAGTAAAATCCACCAGGTGCGTTGAAGCACTTTTCCGGGCAAGCAGTGGCATTTAGGCACTCATTTATATCTGCCAACACTCAAAGAAGGTTAGAAACAACATTCTTACAACGCTGTTGGAAACGATAAACAATGTGCATAAGTAGTTTATTCCTTCATGGATCAAGCACACCTGTAGTAGTTTAGACTAATTAAGCGGACGAAGCTTATTCACTGTCTGTATTCTAATCCATCACACTAGTTTGGGTATGCAAATTAACCAAACTCATAAGTGACAAGAAATATCGGGTTGTCTCACCTTTGCATCCATCTTTTATATAGGGATTACCAGCAAAGCCGGACATGCACCAGCATTGCATGTAAGCCGTGGGAATATCAGAACCATAGTAAACGCTGTTGTAGTGGCTGCACCAGTAACTAAACTCATAAATGCCGTCTTGGTGCACCTGCCCTGAAATCGGCATTTTAACTAACATTTCGTTGGAGATACCCCATTCGAGAGCCACGGGCACATACGACGGTAAGGCTCGTGTGTCGGTCATGTTGCTAGGTAAATCGTACCACGACTGATCCACTAAGAAAGCGTACCTGCGTTTGTGTGGACGGTTCATGGAATTAATTTTTACTCAATTGCTCCCAAAGGCCTTCATACGAAGTACCAACAGGAGCTAAGTGACTTCAACCACCAATACTAATAATATTTTCTGATCAGGCAATCCTAATATACTAATCTTACTTAGCATAAAAATTTTGATTTCATGACAGTTAACCATAATAAACATTTTCTTGTTTACAAGTAATTCCACCATAGCCGAGTTAATTGCTGATCAACCGGATATTTAACTAACCTCAAACAGGAGACATCAAGACCCGAATCGAAGTCCGAGCAGGGTGGCTCAACAGTGAGATTATTTTCTCACTTAATGGTGTGAGATCAAACTGGCAACGTATGCTTAAATCAGGGATTCAAAACTTTCAATTCGTTAAAGCATTAACGTTACCTGCACGATCCGTCGGTGAACATCGATAAACCATTCTCCATCTTGAAATCCACGCCGTACGCCTGGAGCCCAAAGGGGATCGTGTTCATACAGCAACCGATCCCGTTCACGCAGTCGCTGTGGCTGCTAGTCCCGTTGCCAGGACACTTCGAGCTGCACCCAACGACCGCCGACTTCATGTTGTGGTTGACCATGACTGCCAGGTTGTTGCACCCTCCAGATACGAACACGTTCTTTGTCTGCGAGTACATGTAGGAACTCCCCGTCAAGTTCAACGACATCGGGCTGTTGCCATTCACTGCTCCTCCAGTGCAGCTCGGCAGGTTCGGGTTAGAGTAGAAGACCGGCTGAGAGACCTCAATGAATCCGCCAGGGCCTCCGGTGCTGTCCGGCACCGGTAGGGATATGTTGAGCACTGTTACATTCATGAGGTTCTTCAGCATGGCCACGGGGACGCTGCCGCCGCCACGGTGGCACTCAATCTCATAGAGCTCATCCAGGAAGCAGCCGGACCCAATCCCAAACGGGTATGGAACCGTCAAGTCGCCGCATGCTGCGGTGCAGTTGGACAGGGCCACCGGGGGAGGCAGGTCCTGTATCTCGTCGGCGGCTGCTGCTGCTGCCACGACCGACCATAGTAGAAAGAGGAGGCAATGAACAGCGACTAGTTTGAAGGCAACTCGCAGTTTCATCGTGATCATCATCCTATTCTGGTTTTGATTTGTTGGTTGGTGTGATTTGCTCCAAATGAGGATTGGTCTTACTATAAATAAACACACGATGCACGAATGAGAGCGCTTCCATGGTTGACTTGACGGTCTCGATGACTTCAAGATCTTTGGCTTACTCTATGTCGTGAAATCTGTCACGATTGCTCCCTGGTGCAAGGTTGGTTTTCGGATTGTTCCAGGATGTTTACGAGGGCACCACTGAGTAAATGGTCAATGCGGGGACCGAGTGGGCTCGCCGTCTGGTCATTAATCAAAAGGAGCTCTTGTCCACAGTTCTGATAGTAATCTCAAATTCAAGGCTCTGTTTATTTTGCACAATATAAATGATTTAAAAAATATTTTTTTAAAAACGATCGCTTATAAAAATAAATAAATAAAAGATATTTTCATCGTCTACGAAAATATTTAGACATAAATTGTTATCGATAATGATAACATTTTTCATTAACTAATTATTTCAAATGATACAAGCAATCATTCTTTTGAGAAATGTGCTTCAAATTATTCATTTTTCGCAAAACAAACAAAGCCTAAGATCAATATTTAAAAACTCATACCTTGATTGTTTAACATGAAAGATTATCATGTAGATATCTTGTCTGCCATACTTATGTGATGGTGAATTTATGAATCTAGTATCCACGTTATTTCTTATCTAAAATTTATTGAGGTCCTGAATTTACAAATGTAAATACATTTCACAGGAATTTGGATAGAGTTTTTTGCATACAAATTACTAGGTAGTCCAAACTATGACACATCGTACACTTTGTCAACCTCCGACAATCATGATAAGAACCTGTTTTTTTTTTTATCAATGTTATCTTTCTATTACATTTCAATATAGCAGTTTCCAGATATCCTGTTATCGAAAAAACTCTAGCGTATTGTCTTAGTTGTAGCTTTCAAATCTTCATCATTGATTAAATTTCGGCATTGTAACTCTCTATCGTCTCACTTTGTCATCGATTAACTTCCGTTGAAGTATATTTGCTCCATGTGATTCATTGAAACTTCTGTCCGGAATTGCCACAGATTCCGTCTCCTCTTATTAAAAATCGAATTCAAATTTCGGGGAAAGATATTTCGTTGTTGATACAATTTCGATGAAACACTTGTATATCATATATGATTTAAATATGAAGTTTTCATAAATTACAAAATAAGAGTCACGCATGTAGAACCACACAATAATAACATTATTATATATAACTGGGTGCATGATAGAGTGATAAAGAAATGGTAGCCCAGCGGAAGCTTGGCTACGCTTCTTCATGAAATTTTTTCTTTCTCAATTTTACATTTTTGTATTTCATTAAATTTGTCATGCTTTTTACTCCGTCTTCCATCTTTTTCTCTTTTTCTCCATCCATTCTATTTTATCCATGCATCTCTTTATAAAAATATTTCTTTTTTCATTTCTATCCTCTTTGTTACAGAATTGAACTTCTGCGTTTTTTCTTTTTCTTTTCCTATTGATCATTATGAATATTTTTGCGCTCCAACTTTCCAATTTGCTTTAAATTTTTTTTATTGTTCATTTCCAGATACAATTGAATCATGGTAACCATATCGAATTATTTAGAATTTTAAATTTAATCTACAATTTCCGCACGCTTTACCTCATTATTTTCAGATGCTATATCGAAATTAAAAGTTATACATGGAGAATTAGCCGATGAACCCAAATTATATTGACCTGAGGGAGTATATATGTATATCTTCCCTACTTTCGAAGCCTAAATTTTCAATAGAAACTTCCTCTCCTTAAAATGACATGAGATGATTCATTCCAATTTTCCAGTCCTGTCTTTGGTTAATGCCTCTCCACCTTGGCAGGAGGGAGATTTTGATTGCTGCTAGCCAGAAGGAAGGTAGATTGACTTCGAAGCTTTAAAAAAAAAAAAAAATTAACCTCAATGGAATGACATGGAGACAAAAGACCTTACTAAAAAGATAGATGACTTAATTGGTATTGAGACAAAAGACTATAGACACTATGATCCTCGCGCAACGACTTTTCAGCCACTGTTGCTTATTACTTGCAGGCTCGAAAATCTCTCTTTCACCTCTCCTTACTGTCTCCATTCTGATTGATTCGCAGAGCTATTATATTAAAAGCTTTCTTTCATACTCAGCTTGGGTCGTAAGTTAGCCGGCGAGGAAGAATATACATTCTCGTGATTTGTATCCAAGGGTCAATTAAAAATTGAAAAATGGGATTATTTAATTGCGAAACATAATTTTTTTTAATTGGATCAATACTTCCAATTTAATGAGTGGCCTTTCGAACTCTTTCATTTCAATCAAATAAAGAATAGCTATCGGAGGAAGTTGCCTAGCCAACGCCAACCTAATCATGTTGAATTTCTTAATATAATGATAGTGGTAGATCTACTCTTTCCTTTCTAAGGTGCTACACTAATTGTAGTAAGCATAACAGGACCTCGGCCTAGGCAGTGATATGGGCGTTTTTTTCATTGTCTCGCATTTATGTAATTTGTAAAACTCTATATAATACTATTATAATAATAGCATTTTCTTTTAAAAAACTAGCAAATGTATATATTATAGCATGCTCACGTGGGTCCTTTTTACCGTTCTTTTTTTGTTTTACGTGCCAACATATCCAAAACTTACCGTACCGTGGCCTGGTGACTCCCCCATTCGGGCCGCTCCTTCTTATGCACCAGGTTTGAAAAATATTTCGTCAATGGGGAAAAGCAGTTGCAAAATTCTTTTCCTGCAGATGCTCGAACGAGCGATGGAGCTCATTTCTGGTTCAAAATCTCTAGACATTTCCCTAAGCCACGTGAGTTCTCGACCTCTAAACAAGAACACCAAGTGGACGACGACGACGTCGACGAAGATGAAAGCTGTACATCATGTTCGGATGGATGATGATGCAAACTACCCTGCAACCTACAGCGTGTACGGGAGGGATGATGATGATGATGATGATGCTGATGCAAACTACCCTGCGGACCATGTTGTAGAATAATCCGTTCCACCGTTCAAGTTGCCATTGTCTTCATTTCCGCGAAGACCGAATTTTATTCACAATAATGAGAATGAGACTGGCAAGATGCTGTAGAATACTTCGGACCATGAAATAAGCAGAATCGCGCTGTAATGCAACTAAATTGTTCCCAAATCTTACATTGTACAACTCCATGACATATTTTATCTCATAAAGACAAGATTGCCTACCAAGTCATCTGATCCTACGCTCGATGGATGATAATAAGATGATATCTTTTGATAGATGATAGTAAATATATATATATATATGTTTGATAACAAGTAATTAAGATCATGTATCATTATCATTCTAAACTGTGCATGAGCACTTGGAACTCCGATGAAGATATCTGAGCTTTAGACATCACTGGCATAGAGAAATCATGCCAAGCTCGAATTGATCGAGTCCTTACTTGGTCAACTGCATGATGATTTTGCTCGAGAGAGGAAAGATCGACATGTTGTGCTCTTATATGCTCCAACTCCATTGCCACCTGTTTCATGGTCGGTCGATTCCTTCCATTCGAGTTCAAGCATCTCTTTGCCAAATTTGCAACTCCCACAATCTCTTCCTCTTGACCTTGCTTTACCACTCCTACGTCGATGATGTCAAGAAGGTGGTTTTCGTCCATTGACTCGACGAAATACACCGCTAAAGTTCTACCGTCTTCTGCCCTTATTGCAGAGATCGGCTTTTGCCCAGTCAATAGCTCGACTAGGACTACCCCAAAGCTGTAGACGTCACTCTTGTCCGTGAATTGGCATGTTTGGAAATACTCGGGGTCTAAGTACCCAATTGTTCCTTTGACCATTGTGGTCAAGTGAGTTTGATCAATGGCAACCAATCTCGAAGTTCCAAAATCCGCTACTTTGGCCCGGTACTTATCGTCTAACAAGATATTTGAAGACTTGACATCTCGATGGTAAATGGGTATGGCCGTGGTGAAGTGAAAATGAGAAAGAGCACCGGCAACTTCCGTCGCAATCCTCAATCGCATTTCCCATGACACTGGAAATTCTTCGATTGGATTATGCAAATGCTGATAAAGAGTTCCACTTGGAATAAATTCATACACCAAAAGCGGAACCTCCGTCTCCAAACAACACCCCCAACAACTTGACGATGTTGCGATGATTAATTTGTGAGAGAATCATAACCTCATTAACAAATTGTTCGACTTGTCCTTCGTCTACAATTTTTGATCTTTTGACTGCAACGATCCTTCCGTCTGTTAGCATTCCCTTGTAGACAGTTCCTTGACCACCTTGACCGAGTATCCTGTTCTCATGAAAATGATCAGTAGCTTTCTCTAGTTCTATTGAAGTAAACAATTTGCTTTTTTCTATGTGATTGCCTTCGTCATAAGATAGTTGTTGTTGTAACAATAAACCGCCATTTCGTTTGAAGAACTTCTTTTTAAGCTTGATCTCACGCCGCCTCTTTATGAATTTGTAGAACCACCACAACAATCCCAGAAAGAATACAGCTCCAAAACCACTGCCAACACCTTCATGACAAAAGTCAAGAACAATTGCTTTAGGGAAATCTCTAATTTGTTCGAGGTTACTAAGATCAACTTACATGGTTTTCCTATTAAATTTGAACATTAAAAAATCGATTCAATTGTTTATGGGCACGAATGATAACCATTATGTTTCTGGGAACCATTTCTGGCTAGAAATAGATTTTTCTATTTTTCTTCCCTAGACGAGTTTCTGAGCAAATAAACGCGTTTAATAATGACACAAAATTTTTGTTCCTGGAATAGAAATTCGTTTGATGACAATATAAAATTTCTACTTCTCATTTATGTTCAAAACCTATTTCTGGGCTAAAAATTTCTCCCGGAAATTGAAAAATAAAATTGCGTCACCAAACGGATTTTGTTCCAAACTTGTTTGCAGAACATAAAAATAGAATAAAAGAGAAACATAATGGTTATCATGCACACCCTTAGCCTCTCGAATGAAAAGAAACCAAACAGCTGCGTGTGAATTAAGGAGATATATATAGGAACAGAAGCATAGTAACTTATAAGAAAAAGTTGACTTATATTGACTAATGATCTAGCTAGTAACATTAACCTATTCTGGCCGCGGTATTGTTGTTGCCTTCACAGTAAAATGTACCGAGTAGGTTCACGCACTTCCCATGGCAACTTGTGGCATTTGGGGTTAAGCATTCATTTATATCTGCCAACAATCAAAAAGGTTACAAACAAAATTCTTAGAACACTGTCAAATACGATAAACAAACCATTTTCTTGTAGTATGTGCATAAGTAGTTTATTCCTTAATGGACCAAGCACATATGCAGTACTTAGGGTAGGTTTGGTTTAACTTTGGAAATACTGAAAGCCCAATGCTCCTAATTCTGGAGGGTCCAGCATTAAGCTTTCAGTATTTCCAAAAGCCAGAATTTGGCCAAAAACTGCTTACCAAACACCCCAGCATTTCCTCAAAGAGCCTTGAAAACTGAAAACTCCTTGGGAATGCTGAATCAAACCCACCCTTAGACTACATGAATGTTGTGTGAGATGAACTAGGACGAAATGGACAGAGCTTAGACAAAAGAAGAAGGGCATACAATATACATAAGAGCTAGACATAATAAGGCTTCGTTTGTTTCTCGAAAAATGTACCATTTCTAGAAAATATTTTCCAAGAAGTTATTTTCTAGGAAAATGACTTCATTTTCCGATGTTTGGCTGAAGCCTAAAAAACACCTAGAAAGTATTTTCCGTCGTTTGGTATGGAAAATCCGATGGGGAAAATGTTAAAAAAAAATTCATAATTTGTAATATTTGAAATATTTTTAATTTTATTTTTTTCCTGTTTGCTTATTCCTAGGCTGGTTGCCGGCCACAGCAACGGGGCCAGCGACTGGCCACAGGTGAGCTCCAACCTCGCCCACGGTCAGCGAGGCTCGAGCTCAAGATTCGCAGATCTGACGAATCGAGCCTCGAGCTCGCCCAACGCCAGCAAGCTTGAGCTCACTCGATGCTAGCGACTAGCACAACAAAGAGAAGAAAAGAAAAGAAAAAGTAATTAAAAATTCAAATTTTTAAAAAATTAAAAATTAAAATAATAATAAGGAGTTGTACTTGGTTTGGATGGAAGAAAGAGAGAGGAAAATGATTTCCTTTTCTAAAAGAGTAAATCATTTTTCCTACTTTTGTATGTGTTTTTTTCAACGGTGGAAAATGTTTTCCATGACTAGCTTATTTTCCACCCTCCAAACGCCGGAAAATGAGAAAAATGTTTTCTTGGAAAATGTTTTCTGTGAAACAAACGGAGCCTAAGGGGGTGAATGGTAACCATTCTACTCTAGAAATCAACTTCTGGCTAGAAGTTGAT
>BCNH02000001.1:20786670-20859464 GCA_001662345.2 Metrosideros polymorpha var. glaberrima
AACTGAATTGACAAAAAAAAAGTTTAAAAATGAATTGACACCATTACATTAGAATTAAGACTGTTTTGATAATTTTCCCCTTTTTTATGTCATATAGCTTCAACGTTGATTAAATTCCATTGAATTAAATTTGCTCCTTATGATCCATTGAAACTCTTGTTTGGAATTGCTACAAAACCTGTCTCCTCTTAATGAAAATCGAATAACGAATTTTAATAAAAGATATTTCGTCATCAATTCAATTCTGGCGAAACATTTGTATGTCATATATCATTTATATATGAAGTTTTCATAAATTACAAAATAAGAGTCGCAATATTAACATTACTAAAAATTATAACATTATTATGAAGTTTTCGCATGTAGAACCACACAATAATAACATTATTATAATATATAACTAGACGCTTGATAGAGTGATAAGGAAATGGTAGCCCAGCGGAAGCTTGGCTACGCTTTTTTATGAATTTTTTTTCTTTCTCAAGTTTACATTTTTGTATTTCAGTAAATTTGTTTTTTTTTTTTATTCCGTTGTTCATCTTTTCCTCTTTTTTACTATCCATTCTATTTTGTCCATGCATTCTCTATATAAAAATATTTTCTTTTTTCATTTTTATCCTTTTTGTTACAGAATTGAACTTTTGCCTTTTTTGCCTTTTTTTCTTTTCCTATTAATCCTTACGAATTTTTTTTTGCGGTCATACTTTCCAAGTTGCTTTAATTTGTTTTTATGATTGTTCATTTCAAAATACAATTGAATCACGGATTTTTTCCATATCGAATTATTTTTAGGATTTTAAATTTAATCTACAATTTTCGCATCCTTTACCTAATTATCTTCAGATGCTACATTAAAATTAAAAGTTTGACATGGTGAATTAGCCGACGAACCCAAATTATATTGACCTCATAATACATGAGGAATACATATGTATATCTTCCCTACCTTCGAAGCCTAAATTTTCAACAGAACTTCCTCTCCTTAAAATGACATGAGATGATTCAATTTTTCCACAGAAAAGTACTAGTGGATGTAATTATAAGTGAAGAAAATCGAATTTGATGAGCGTTTTATTCATTTTCTCCCATTTATGTGATTTGCAAAACTCTATATAATAGTAACATTTTCTTTAAAAAAAACTAGCAAATGTACGTACGTATGTGTGTGTGTATATAGCATGCTCACGTGGGTCTTTTTTTACCATTCTTTTTTTTTTTACGTGCATCGGAACGACGGTATCCCAGAACCCGTTTGGGCCAAAGATGGTGGGAAGATGTCTAAAGCTGTTGATAAGGTGTTGATAAGGTGAGAGAGTTGCAGAGTTTCAGCAAAAACAGCAGGATATAGAAGTCGAGAAGGTGATGTGGCCATCATTAAATTGTTCCCAAATCTTACTTTGCACAAGGAAAAATTGTCCAAAAAGTCATAAACCTATTGCACGTTTATCAATTCAATCTTAAATCTTTCAATTTTGTCAATTGAGTCATATACCTTTTCACTTTTTCCCAATTGAGTCCATCTGATCAATTTTGACTGGAAATCGCTGATGTGGACGTCGGCTGTCTTACGTGGCATGACCGTCGTTTACGTGAATAATTTTTAATAATATTTTAATATATTTTCTATATTTTTATAATTTTTTTCTTTCTTTTCCTTTTTCTTTTCTTTTTTTTCCCTTCCCTTTGTTTTTGCGTGGCTAGCAAAGGGCCATCGGCCACAGATGGACCCATGCCAGGCCGACCCTCGCTGAGCGTCGCTTGGGCCAAGGCAAAGCTTAGAGGAAAAAAAAATAGAAAAAAAATTTATAAAAGTATCGAAAAAAAATAAAATATTATTAAAAATTATCCACGTAAGCGCCGGCCATACCACGTAGGACGATCAATGTTCACGTCAGGGATTTTCGGCCAAAATTGGCCGGATGGACTCTATCGATGCCTAATTTTGTCGGTCAAGTAAGCCTTCTTTTATTTATGAAAATATAAAAAGGTCAAAATAGCAGAAAATAACAAAAATATACAAATAGGTTAAAAAAAAAAAACTTCGGACTGGCCAACGGGCCGACCAACAGATCGGCTCAGCTCTCCTTCTTCACATCTCTTAGCCCGGCCCAGTCCCTCTATTCTAAGCCCCAGCCTCACACATGGAGCCCAGCCACTCTCACAGGCACGCTCCAGCAAGGGTTCGCTCGTGAGAAGGGAGCGAGGGGAACGTGCAGCACGGAGAAGACGTGAGTCAAGCAAGACAATGGTCAACGAGCAAAGGACACGCGTAACAAAGGAGAAAAAAGCGAGGGAGCACCCCGGGGGGATCTTTCTCCTTCACGGTGAGACGCTCTCCATGGTTGTTCACAATCACCACCTCCCCACAATAGCCGAAAGCTTCCCGGTGATACCCCGTCCCTACCTTCAGTGAGTACGAGAGAGTGTTACCTTTGTATAAGGCACTTTCTTCGACGCTAGCCGCGACAACGGTACGCTTGGGGTCGCGATTCCTCACTCAGCTACCGCTCATCGCCATCTCCGCGTGTTTTGCTGTCGCTCATCACCTCTCGTCACTGTCAGTTCAGCCGCCACGATGAGTCCCCCCCTCGGCCCGTTCCTCGACCTCGGAGACGAAGCGAATTCTTCGAATCCGAAATTCCGTACTCGTGTTCACCTCTACAAGCGACGTTGCCCAGAGTCTCCTTACGTTAACTGGACCATTGATCGTAGGTGAGAATATCTCCTCCACGAGGTAATACTACTACCTTCCATGTTTTGCCCTGTTCTTTTCTCTGATAAGGCTCAAGGCTGAATGGTATTCGTGATGCTATTGTGAAAGTCATTGAGAATTCTGGGTTATTAGTTGATGGTTGGTGACTTCGTTTCTGCTCTGAATGCTAATTTTTTACAAGAAATAACTTCGATTCTACGACTAGATTCGGTTCTTTCAGTGCATACGAAATGTTTGTCGAAATGCCTGTGAGAACCCATTGCGGATCAGTCTCGTTTTCTGTTTTAGCCGGAAGTGTATTGGTTCGGATTAATTCATGTTCATTGATTTTAAAAGCCTTTATGATGATCTAACGTGCTTCTGAATCATCGTCTTCTTTGTCGTATGTTTCATGTTCCCATGGTCATCAATGGCGGTCGTCCGTGCGGTGAGGATGCTGAACCCATGGCCCCCTGTGTAGATTATCACATCCATTAGTATACCGGTTTGTTCATCGTATTCCTCTTATCCACTTGCTTTAATCATGCCGCGGGTATTAATCGGTTGATGATGGAGGTTGGGTTTGATGGCCGACGGTCCCTGGAGCCGTTGGCCAACGGTGGTGGTTGATGACTAGAGGCGGTCGGCGGTCGGCGGTGAGAACCGATGATTATGTGTCGACCGGCTGTGAAGCTTATGTGTTCACTTTTCTATCTGCTGATGTATGGAGTCTCGGCGGGAGAGTTCTTGGCTCGCTTCGAGAAAGACTTGGGTTGCTGGGGAAGAAGACGATGAGAGCCGGAGGAAGTAAAGAAATAATGAAATGAAAAGACAAGACAAGACAAGAAAATGAGAAAAGGAAGAAAATGGGCCAGCCGAGGGAATAGGCTTAGGAATTTAGGAGGTTCTGGGATTTTGGGCTAAGTAGATTTTTAGAGTCCAGGTCAGACCCGGTCTAAATCCTTTTCTTCAGAAAAAATAAATAGTTAGATAATAATAAAAAAATTAAAAAATTAAAAAATAACTAAAAATTAGGAAATTCAGAAAAAAAAAATAATAATAAAAGAAAAGGGAAAAAATCAGAAATTAGTTTTTGATTAGTTTTGATAGATTTTCTAGTTTAGAACTAGTTTTCGATATTCCTATATTAGAATTCATTTAGCAAACCCTTGATTGAAATTGAACAAGCTCTTAGGGCTTCATAATAGGGTTTTGGATGTTCCTAAAGACAAATGCTAAGTTGCTATTTGTACATTTCCATTTCGATTTACTTGATCGTGCAATTTCAATACATTGATTGTTGCATTTCCTTTTTAGCATGGTTAGGATAAGTTTTAGAATCATAAAAAACGTAAAAACATTGCATTGACGCTTAGCAGACGAGAACCTTAGGACTCATGATTGGTAAAAAGATTACCTAGACACCTTAGTTGGTAAACAATCGAGTTTAGGTACCAAAAGGGCACTAGTTAGATGACTAGTGTAATCAAGTCCCCGACCCTAGATCTCTGATTACGTAGAAAGTGAGGTACACTTTCATACCTCATTTGGTTTCTAACTGACCTCAATAGGCTAGTGGTGACTTCTCACATAAATTTCTCGTAGGGCTAATTGAATTTGAAATTGAATATCTCAACATCACACAGGGTAAGGGCTTGAGAGAGCTCACGCCTAAATGAAAGGCCATTGGCCTGCCTTTTGGGCAATTCCTAAACCTATATTCTTTTCCCCGACCGATGGTGGGCAAAACTATAGGTCGCGATAGACTCAACTGGCAACAAATGAAAAGGTTTATGGCTCAATTAGCAAAATTGAAAGATTTTGGACTGAATTAGCAAAAGTGTCGGGTTTAGATTTTTTTGGACAATTTTCCGCATTGTACAACTCCATGAAATATTTTATATCCTGAAGAAAAGATTGCCTACCAAGTCATCACTAGATGAATAATAATAAGATGATATCTTTTGATAGATGATAGTGTGTGGGCACGACAAATATATATGTTTGATAACAAGTAATTAAGGTCACGTATCATTATTGTTCTAAATTGTGTATGAGCACTTGAAACTCCATGAAGATGTTTGAGCTTCGGACCTCATTGGCATAGAGAAATCATGCCAAGCTCGAACTGATAGAGTCCTAAGGTGGTCAATTGGATGATGATTTTGCTCTAGAATGGAAAGATCGACATGTTGTGCTCTTATTCGCTCCAACTCCATTGCCACCTCTTTCATGGCAAGTCGATTCCTTCCGTTCCAGTTCAAGCATCTCTTTGCCAAATTTGCAACTCCCACAATCTCTTCCTCTTGACCTTGCTTTACCACTCCAGCGTCGACGATGTCAAAAAGGTTGTTTCCGTCCATTGACTCGATAAAATACACTGCTAAACTTCTGCCATCTTCCGCCCTCATTGTAGAGATCGGCTTTTGCCCCGTCAATAGCTCAACTAGGATGACCCCAAAGCTGTAGACGTCATTCTTGTCCGTGAATTGGCTCATTTGGAAATACTCGGGGTCTAAGTACCCAATTGTTCCTTTGATCATTGTGGTCAAGTGAGTTTGATCGATGGCAACCGATCTCGAAGTTCTGAAATCCACTACTTTGGCTTAGTACTTATCGTCCAACAAGATATTTAAAGACTTGACATCTCGATGGTAAATGTGTATGGCCGCGGTGAAGTGCATATGGGAAAGAGCTCCGGCAACTTCGGTGGCAATCCTCAATTGCATTTCCCATGACACTGGAAATTCTTCAGTTGGATTATACAAATGCTGATAAAGAGTCCCACTTGGAATAAATTCATACACCAAAAGTGGAACCTCTATCTCCAAACAACATCCCAACAATTTGACGATGTTACGGTGATTAATTTGCGAGAGAATCATAACCTCGTTGATAGTTATTGTTGTAACAAAAGAACGCCATTTCGTTTGAAGAACTTCTCTTCGAGCTTGATTTTACGCATCTTCTTCATGAACTTGTAGAACCACCACAATAATCCCAAAAAGAGTACGGCTCCAAAACCAGTGCCAACACCTTCATGAAAGAAGAGGAGAAAAATTACTTCACGGAAATTTCTAATTTGTCCAAGGTAACTAAGATCAACTTACATAACTTTCCTATCAAATTTGAACAGTAGAATATCGATTCAATTGCATTTAGCCTCTCCAATGAAAAGAAATCAAACAGCTGCGTGTGAATTAAGGAGATATATATAGGAACAGAAGCATAGTGACTTATCATAAAACTTGACCTATATTGACTACTGTTCTAGCTAGTAACATTTACCTCTCATGGCCGCGGTATAGCTGTTGTCTACACAGTAAAATGCACCAGGTAGGTTCAAGCTCTTTTCCGGGCAAGCAGTGGCATTTAGGCACTCATTTATATCTGCCAACACTCAAGAAAGTTACAAACAACATTCTTACAACACTGTTGGAAACGATAAACAACCCTTCCTATAGTAATATGTGCGTCAGTAGTTTATTCCTTAATGGATCAAGCACACCTATAGTAGTTTAGAGTCTTTAGACTAATTAAGCGGACAAAGCTTAGACAAGAATAGAAGGGCATACAACATGCAGAAAAACTAGCCTGGTTCACTGTCTGTATTCTAATCCATCACACTAGTTTGGGTATGCAAATTAACCAAACTCATAAGTGACAAGAAATATCAAGTCGTCTCATCTTTGCATCCATCCGTTATATAGGGATTACCAGCAAAGCCGGACATGCACCGGCATTGCATGTAAGCCCTGGGAATATCAGAACCATAGTAAGCGCTGTTGTAGTGGCTGCACCAGTAACTAAACTCAAAAACGCCGTCTTGGTACACATGCCCTGAAATCGGCATTTTGACTAACGTTTCATCGGTAAGGCTTGTGTATCGGTCATGTTAGGTAAATCGTACCACGACTGATCCACTAAGAAAGCGTACCTGCATTTGTGTGGACGGTTCGTGGGATTAATTTTGACTCAATTGCTCCAAAAGGCTTGCATACGAAGTACCAACATGAGATAGATGACTTCAACCACCTATGCTAATTATATTTTTCTGATCAGGCAATCCTAATGTACTAATCTTACTTATAATACAAATTTTGATTTCATGACAGTTAACTATAATAAACATTTTCTTTTCGGCAAGTAATTCCACCATAGCCGAGTTAATTGCTGATCAACCGGATATTTGACTAACCTCAAATAGGAGACATCAAGACCCGAATCGAAGTCCAAGTAAGGTGGCTCAACAGTGAGATTATTTTCTCACTTAATGGTGTGAGAATCAATCTGGCATCCTATGCTTCAATCAGGAATTCAAAACTTTCAATTCGGTAAATCATTAACGTTACCTGCATGATCCATCGGTGACCGTCGCTGAACCATCCTCTGTCTTGAAATCCACGCCGTACGACTGGAGCCCATAGGGGATTGTGTTCATACAGCAACCGATCTCGTTCACGTAGTCGCTGTGGCTGCTAGTCCCGTTGCCGGGACACGTCGAGCTGCACCTAACAACCGCGGACTTCATGCTGAGGTTGACCATGAATGCCAAGTTGTTGCACCCTCAAGACACGAATACGCTCTTCGTCTGTGAGTACACGTAGGAACTACCCGTCAAGTTCAACGACATCGGGCTGTTGCCGTTCACTGCTCCGCCAGTGCCGTTCGGCAGGTTCGAGTCAGAGTAGAAGACCGGCTGAGAGACCTCGATGAATCCCCCAGGGCCTCCGGTGCTGCCTGGCACAGGTAGGGATATGTTGAGCACTGTTACATTCATGAGGTTCTTCAGCGTGGCCACAGGGACGCTGCCGCTGCCACAGTGGCACTCGCTCTCATAGACTTCATCCAGGAAGCAGCCGGACCCAATCCCAAACCGGTATGGAACAGTCAAGTTGCCGCATGCTGCGGTGCAGTTGGGCAGGGCCACCGGGGGAGGTCCTGTATTTCATCGGCAGCCACTGCCGCAGTGATCGACCATAGCAGAAAGAGCAGGCAATGAACAGCGACTAGTTTGAAGGCCACTCGCAGTTTCATCGTGATCATCATCCTGTTCTGGTTTTGATTTGTTGGTTGGTGTGATTTGCTCCAAATGAGGATTGGACTTACTATACATAAACACACGATGCCCGAATGAGAGAACTTCCATAGTTGACGGTGTCGATGACTTCAAGAGTTTCGGCTTACTCTTTGTCATGAAATCTGTAATGATTGCTTCCTTGGTACAAGGTTTGTTTTGGATTGTTTGAGGATGTTTTCGAGTGCACTATTGAGGCTATGTTTGGTAACGTTTCTGTTTTTGTATTTTTCTGTTCTTTAGTTCTTCAGATCAAAAACATGTTTGATATTGTCACTTACAATTTGTGTTTCCCGGAACAAAAAATGTTCTCGAGAATAGATTTGGAACAGAAACAAGAAGTAAAAACATTTTGTTTTTTTGTTCTCTTGAACAAAATGAGAAACAATGTCATTTTAAATAAACAAGCTCAGCGTAACATAATGTTTGTCTTTACACTCACGAGTCCACCCACCACCGATCACCGGCCGCCATCATCGTCGCCGCTAGCTGCTACCGCCTTCGATGACTGATCATCATGGCCGGTCACCGCTCACTACTGCCGCCTCCGATATTTGATCACCACCACCCGCGACCGCTGATTGCTAGCCACCACCGGTCACCAATTGCCAACCATCACCGCCGATCACCAATTGCCAGCCACTACCCACCGCCGCCACCTCCAGTCGCCGGTCGCAGTGGCCGCCTATTGTCGATCACCAGTTGCCGGTTACTGCAGTTGCCAATTGCCACCGCCGGCCTCTGGTCAAAATCACTAAATCAGAAAATTTGAAATATAAATTTTTAGAGTTGTACCAAACACATTTCTATTCTTTTACTATTCCGAGAATAGAAATTTTGTGTAGATTCCAAAAGCTTTCCTATGCTTAGAAACTCATCCAGGGAATAAAAATAGAAAAAACTATTTCTGAATAGAAATTGTTCCCAAAAATAGAAACGTTACCAAATGCACCTTGACTAACTCGTCAACACAGGGAACGAGTCGGCTCACCGTCTGGTCATTAATCAAAAGGAGCTCTTGTCCACAGTTCTGATAGTAATCTCAAATTTAAGACCAATATTTGAAAACTCATAACTTGATTGTTTAGCATAAAGATTATCGAGTAAATATTTTGTTTGTGAAACTCATGTGATGATGAATTTATGAATCTAGTATCCACGTTATCTCTTATCTAAATTTTATTGAGGCCCTGAATTTACAAATGTAAATACACTTCACAGGAGTCGGGATAGAGATTTTTGCATACAAATTACTAGGTAATGCAAACTATGACACATCACGCTATTTGGAAACCTCCAACAATCATGACAAAGACCTATTATCTTTTTTGTCAATGTTATCTTTCAATTCCTGTATCATAACTGTAGTTTTCGGATATCGATTAAATTCCGACATGTTATTTTAATTGTAACTTTCAGATCTTCTCACCGATTAAATTCCAACGTTGTATCTCTCTATCATCTTTTCTATTATTTAATACGCAACCACGTAGTGAGCATAGAGCGAATTATTCTTTTGCCTTTTACTAAAGAACACCGTGTGCTCGCTATACACAATGGCCTACGCCAATTTTTGCACTTTATCGTCGATTAAATTCTAACAAAGTTTTGTATGTCATAGAGCTTCAATGTTGATTAAATTCCGTTGAAGTATATTTGCTCCTTATGATCAATTGAAACTCATGTTCAAAATTGCCACAAAATCTATCTCCTCTTAATGAAAATCGAAAAACGAATTTCGGTGAAAATATTTCGTCATAGATTCAAAGCCTGCGAAACATGTATATGATTTAAATATGAAGTTTTCATAAATTATTAAATAAGAGTCATGCGTGTAGAACCACAAAATAATAACATTATTATAAGGAATATGTGCACTAGAAATCCTAAAACTTATCACAAAATTGCAATTGAGTCCTAAAACTTTCAAAAATTATAATTAAGTCTTAAAACTTGTCACGAAAGTGCAATTGAGTCCTAAAACTTTTTAAAAAAATGTAATCAAGTCCTAAAACTTGTCAAATTGGCCCAATCAAGCCTTTCTGTTAATTGCATTTTTTGAAAGTTTTAAAACTCGATTACACTTTCACACAAGTTTTAGGACTTAGTTGCACTTTTTGAAAGTTTTAAGACTCAATTACAATTTCGTGACAAATTTTAAGACTTTTAGTGCACATATCCCTTATTATAATATGTAACTAGGCGCATGATAGAGTGATAAAGAAATGGTAGCCCAGCGGAAGCTTGGCTACGCTCTTTCATGAAATGTTTTCTCTCAATTTTACATTAGTGTATTTTAGTAAATTTGTCATGCTTCTTACTCAATTTTCCATCTTTTTCTCTTTTTCTCTATCTATTATATTTTATCCATGCATGCTCAATATAAAAATATTTCTTTTTTTCATTTCTATCCTTTTTGTTAAAGAATTGAACTTTTGCCTTTTTTCTTTTCTTTTCTTTTCTTTTCCTATTGATCATTCCGAATATTTTTGCGTTCCAACTTTCCAATTTGCTTTAATTTATTTATTATGATCATTCATTTCAAAATACAATGAAATCATGGCTGTTTTCCATATCGAATTATTTTAGAATTTTAAATTTAATCTACACTTTTCGCAGGCTTTACCTAATTATTTCCATATGCTATATTAAAGTAAAAAGTTTTACATGGAGTATTAGCCAATGAACCCAAATTATATTGACCTCATAATACCTGAGGGAGTACATATGAACATCTTCCCTACTTTCGAAGCCTAAATTTTCAATAGAAATTTCCTCTCCTTAAAATGACATGAGATGATTCAATTTTTCCACCGAAAAGTACTAGTGGATGTAATTATAAGTGAAAAAAATCGAATTTGATGGACGTTTTATTCATTGTCTCACATTTATGTAATTTGTAAAACACTATATAATAGTAACATTTTCTATTAAAAATTAGCTAGTGTGTGTATATGTGTGTATATATATGCGTGTGTGTGTGCAGCATGCTCACGTGGGTCATTTTTACCATTCTTATTTTTGTTTTACGTGCATTGGTACGACGGTATCCCAGAACCCGTTAGGGACAAAGATGGTGGGAAGATGTCTAAAGCTGTTGATAAGGTGAGAGAGTTGTAGAGTTTCAGCAAGAAAGGAGGATATAGAAGTCGAGATGGTGATGCGGCCGTCATTAAATTGTTCCCAAATCCTACATTGTACAACTCCATGAAATATTTCATCTCCTGAAGAAAAGATTGCCTACCAAGTCAGCTGATACTACACTCAATGGATAATAATAAGATGATATCTTTTGATAGATGATAGTGTGCGGGCACGACAAATATAGATGTTTGATAATAAGTAATTAAGATCATGTATCATTATCGTTCTAAATTGTGCGTGAGCACTTGGAACTCCGGTGAAGATATCTAAGCTTCGGACCTCACTGTCATAGAGAAATCATCCCAACCTCGAATTGATCGTGTCCTCACGTGGTCAACTGGATAATGATTTTGCTCGAGAGTGGAAAGATCGACATGTTGTGCTCTTATTCTCTCCAACTCCATTGCCACCTCTTTCATGGTCGGTCGATTCCTTCCGTTCCGGTTCAAGCATCTCTTTGCCAAATTTGCAACTTCCACAATCTCTTCCTCTTGACTTTGCTTTACCAGTCCAGCATCCACGATGTCAAGAAGGTGGTTTTCGTCCATTGACTCAATAAAATACACTGCTAAACTTCTGCCATCTTCTGCCCTCATTGCAGAGATCGGCTTTTGCCCCGTCAATAGCTCGACTAGGACTACCCCAAAGCTGTAGATGTCACTCTTGTCCGTGAATTGGCATGTTTGGAAATACTCGGGGTCTAAGTACCCAATTGTTCCTTTGACCATTGTCGTCAAGTGAGTTTGATCGATGGCAACCGATCTTGAAGTTCCGAAATCCGCTACTTTGGCCCGGTACTTATCGTCCAACAGGATGTTTGAAGACTTGACATCTCGATGGTAAATGGGTATGGCTGCAGTGAAGTGCAAATGGGAAAGAGCTCCAGCAACTTCGGTGGCAATCCTCAATCGCATTTCCCATGACACTGGAAATTCTTCAATTGGATTATGCAAATGCTGATAAAGAGTTCCACTTGGAATAAATTCATACACCAAAAGCCGAACCTCCGTCTCCAATCAACACCCCAACAATTTGACGATGTTACGATGATTAATTTGCAAGAGAATCATAACCTCATTGACAAATTGTTCGACTTGTCCTTCATCTACAATTCTTGATCTTTTGACTGCAACAATCCTTCCGTCTATTAGCATTCCCTTGTAGACAATTCCTTGGCCACCTTGACCAAGTATCCTGTTCTTATTAAAATGATCAGTAGCTTTCTCTAGCTCTTTCGAAGTGAACAATTTGCTTTTTTCCATATGATTGCCTTCGTCATAAGATAGTTGTTGTTGTAACAATAAACCGCCGTTTTGTTTGAAGAACTTCTCTTTAAGCTTGATCTCACGCTGCCTCTTTATGAATTTGTAGAACCACCATAATATTCCCAAAAAGAATATGGTTCCAAAACCACTACTAACACCTTCATGACAAAAGTCGAGAACAATTGCTTTAGGGAAATCTCTAATTTCTTCGAGGTAACTAAGATAAACTTACATAGCTTTCCTGTTAAATTTGAACATTACAATATCGATTCAATTGCATTTTGCCTCTCGAATGAAAAGAAAACAAAACAATTGCGCGTGAATCAAGGAGAAATATATAGGAGCAGAAGTATAGTGACTTATCAGAACCGTTAGACCTATATAAACAAATGATCTAGAGCGTAACATTTACCTATTATGGCCACGGTCTTCTTGTTGCCCACACAAACATAATAACCAAGTTCGTTCACGCACTTCCCATGGCAATGAGTGGCATTTGGGATTAAGCACTCATTTATATCTGCCAACAATCAAAAAGGTTACAACGTTCTTAGAACACTGTCAAATACGATAAACAAACCTTTTTCTTCTAGTATGTGCATAAGTAGTTTATTCTTTAATGGACCAAGCACATATGTAGTATTTAGACTGCATGAATGCCGTGTGAGATGAACTAGGATGTAATGGACAGAGCTTAGACAAAAGAAGAAGGGCATACGATATACAGGAGCTAGACATAATAATTCATTGAATTTTTTCCTGGTTCACTGTCTGTATTCTAAACCAGTTCCTCGTCCAATCACAATTATCCGAAAGTACGATGTAGAGTGAAAAGATCTAATATATAATGACGGTAATCCATCTTACTAGTTCGGGTGTGCAAATCAATCAAACAAATCAGTGACAGGAAATTTTGGGTCTGTCTCACCTTTGCATCCATCTGTTATATAGGGATTACCGGCAAAGCCAGGGTTGCATCGGCATTGCATGTAAGGCCTGGGGTTATCCGCACTGGAGATTAAGCTGTCGTGGTGGCTGCACCAGTGGCCGCCGAGACTATAAAAGTCGGATTGGTGATAATGACCAGCTGAAATCTGCATTCCAGCGAACGTTTCATTTGAGATGCCCCATTCGAGAGCCACGGGCACATGTGATGGTAAGGCTCGTGTGTCTGTCATGTTGCTAGGAAATTCGTACCATGAACGATCCACTAAGAAAGCGTACCTGCATTTTTGTAGACGGTTCATCGGGATTAATTTTGACTCAAGTTTTTCAATAAAACCTTCATAGAGTAATGCTTACATAATGGTCCATTACTCGTGCAAAAGAGTAACGGACCATTACTGGCCACAAAATTTGCAGTTGGAATTTTATGACTTGTTTTGTCAGATTCTCATAATCCCTGTAATATGACTTGTTTGCCCTCTCTTTAAATTTGGATTATGTGGCTGGAAGTTCACCGTTATTCTCAAGATTAACGGTGACTTTTAGCCTAGCAGGACTCGTTATTCATATGAAGCACCAACGTGAGATAGGTGACTTCAACCCCTAATGATAATAATATTTCCCGATCGGGTAATCCTAATGTACTAGTCTTACTTAGAATACAAATTTGGATCTCAAGACAGCTAAATATAACAAACAGTTTCTTTTCGAGAAGAAATTCCGACTTAGCCAAGTTAATTCCTGATCAAATGAATATATAACTAACCTCACGCTGGTGACATCAAGATCCCGAATCAAACTGGCATTGTATGCTTAAATCAGGGATTCAAAACTTTCAATTCGGTAAAGCCTTAACATTACCTGCACGATCCATCGGCGACCGGCGATGAACCATCCTCTGTCTTGAAATCCACTTTATACGCCTGTAGCCCGAAGGGGATCATGTTCATGCAGCAACCAATCCCGTTCACGCAGTCGTCCTGGCTGCCAGTCCAGTTGCTGGCACAGGTCGACTTGCAGCCAATGACCGCCGACTTCATGCTGGGGCTGACCATGAACGCCAGGGTGTTGCACCCTCCGGAAACGAACACGTTCTTTGTCTGCGAGTACATAAAGGGACTCCCCGTCATGTTCAACTGCGTCGGGCTGTTGCCGTTCACTGCTCTGCCCGTGCAGTTTGGCAGGTTCAGCTCAGAGTACAAGACTGGCTGCAAGACCTCGATGAATCCGTCTGGGCCTCCATTGTACCCCGGTACCGGTAGGGAAATGTTGAGCACTGTTACATTCATGAGGTTCTTCAGCGTGGCAACAGGGGTGCTGTTGCCACCACAGTGGCACTCGATCTCATAGACTTCACCCAGGAAGCATTTGGACCCGATCCCAAACGGGAATGGAATCGTCAAGTTGCCACATGTGGCGGTGCAGTTGGGCATGGCCACCGGGGGAGGTGGGCCCGGTATTTCATCGGAGGCAATCAACGGCAGCAGAAAGAGAAGGCAATGAACAGCAACTAGTTTGAACGCCACTCGCAGTATCATCGTGATCACCATCCTGTTCGTCGGTTGGTGTGATTTGATCCAAATGTTTTGATGCTGAGAGAAGAATCAGAGGAGTGCTCTTTATGTACATAAACACACTGACGCCCGAATGAGAGCGAGTCCACCGTTGACGGTGTTGATGACGATTCCTACTCTAGGCACGACGACTTCTGTGATGATTCCTCCCCTGGTAAGAGTTTTTGGTTCGTATGCTTTCGAGTGCACTCTACTGAGTTGGTCAACGCGGGGACCGAGCCGAGCTCGTTGTCTGGTGATTAATCAAAAAGGAAATCATATCCATAGTTGGGATTCGGGATAGAGATTTTCTGCGTACAAATCATTCGGTGGTCCAAAGTCAGGACTTCTCCGTGAGCCCAAGCCAATGTTGGGGCATGCCCTGGAGTTGCTTTCCGCCCCGGCCATGACGAACTGATCTCCAACAACTCCTATTCCTACCGCTTGTTCCGTTGAATTCCCTCTCCTATCGCAGCACCTTGACCTTTTCCAGACAGGACATTCGATTTCCTAAGAATCTTTTATTAGACATCGTTGAACAGGCATGTTACCCTTTTCATCTTTGTCCTTTTCTTTCTGATCAAATACCCAAGATAGATTCTATGGAAAATTTCAAATAAAGGTACAAAGTGCCCTCATTTTCTCAAATAAAAACATGAAGTGGATTTTTCTTGTTTCAAATAAAAGGCTGAAGTGCCATCACTGATTCAAAGATGTGCTTGACTAATGGCATTTTCGTCATTTACATTTTCTAATTTTTTTTCCTTTTTTTTCTTTCTTTTTTCCTTTTATTTTCCCTTCCTTTTCGCTGATGGCCGGTCTTAGGCAAAGGTCAACCACCGGCGAGGGTGGCAACCAGGGCTAGGCGATGGCCGCCCTCACCGACCACTAGCGAAAAGGTAGGGAAAAAAAAGAAAAAAAAAAGAAAAAATATTAGAAAGTGTAAATGACGAAAATGCCCTTGGCCATGACCTTTGAAACAATGAAGGCACTTCAAATTCTTATTTGAAACAAAGTCCACTTCAAGCCCTTATTTGAAAAAATGAATAATGACAAAATTGATTCATGAACTTTGGCCCAATGTGCAATATGGTCCCTAAACTTTCAATTTAACATAAATGGTCTCTGAACTTTTGGTACATATTCAAACTAGTCCTTGAACTATATGAAAATGTTCAATATTGTCCCTTAACTTAAATTGATGAAGGACCACATTAAAAATTTCATATATTCTAGGGACTAGTTTGAACACATACCAAAAATTCAAGAACCATTTGTGTCAAATTGAAAGTTGAGAGACCACACTGAACATTAAGCTAAAGTTCATGAATCATTTGTGTCAAATTGAAAGTTCAGGGATCACATTGTACATTAGGCCAAAATTCATGGACTATTTGTTTCATTTTCCCTTTGAGAAAATGAAGGCACTTCAAGACCTTATTTGGAATTTTCCCTAGATTCTATGCACACTCATAAGCTATGTTTTTGCTTCTTGGCAAGTCTCGGCCATCTATTTACTCAGTTCGTAGATGTCGGTTTTTCTGTCATGCCTCAGGCCACTGTGCCCAGTTTCAGAGGTCTGTTCATATTTTTTCAATACAAAGTGTCATGAATTGCAAATACTGTTAATTTTTTAGACTCGTTTTCGTCGAGGACATGTTAAGTTTCGTCCCCAAAAAAACATAGAATGCCGTAAATCACAGAGGATTTATCTTCTAATTGCTTACGATGCTTTACATTGGAACACGACAGAGGGCATCGTGTCCCTACGGCACCATAGAAGCCTACGTGTCTCCCTCGCTCCATGGTAAAAAGATGGTGCCTATATTATGCTTACTCAAACATTTCTTGAATCACATGAGATCCAAAAAATTTTAAAAAATGATTTATTTTCGAAGCTTTTTAGAATTGTCTGCAACACAGAGTCTTTAGTAGTGGTAGGTAAATTATGTGACCGGTGTTATTTGGGCAGTAAATATTGCAAGAAGAAAAATCACCAGCCATTGTTTCTTGCAAATGGCAGAGACATCTTATTGGAATATTAACTAACACGAAAGCGCTAACCTGGATCTTGCAATTAATGTCAATGTGAAAATTTCCTAAGAAATAAATGATGAACAATAAAGGATACCAAAAGTTTACGTGGTTCAGTCCGAGTGTCGAAACCTACATCCACGAAGAGAGCTAGCAAATAATCTATTATAATAAGAGAATTCAAGTTTACAAATATTCACACGCTCGAGTACTTCCCAAACCTAAATTTTACCCAAACACAATGTTGCGAAATCGAGTGATCGAATAATAAAATCGACAAAACAAGGAAATAAATCGGACACCATATTTATATGGTTCGGTAGTAGTGACCTACCTCCACAAGGAGAGCAGCATGAAATTCCACTACAGATCAAACAATACAGAGATTACAACCACACTCGAGTCATTCAAACACTCTTAGGCTCTGTTTCGTAACGTTTCTGTTCCTTTGTTTTTTTGTTTTTTTGTTTTCCGAAATATAACCTATTTGGTAACGTCCCTTACAATTTATGTTCCCTAGAACAAAAAATGTTCACGATAATAGATTTGGAACGAAAACAAGAAGTAAAAAAAATTTGCTATTTTGTTCCCGAGAACAAAATGACAAAATATGTCATTTTAGAGAAACAAACTCAGTGTAATCTAATGCTCGTCTTTACACTCACGAGTCCACCCGCCGCCGATCCCTGGCCACCGTCACCCCCACCGGTCATCGACCACCGTCGCCCCTTTCGATGACCGATCACCACGAATGTCGGTCACCGGTCCCCACCATTGCTGCCGCCTCCAATCACCGATCACCGCGAATTGTGGCCACCGGTTGCCAACCACTACCCACCGCCACCACCTCCAGTGGCCGGTCGCCTCCGTCGGCCACCGCCCATCACTGCCGCCTTCGGTGGCCGATTGCCAACCACCACCGCCAATCACCTCCCACCATTGTCACCTTCAGTGGCCAGTTGCCGCAGCCACTTATCGTCGATTACTGGCCACCACCCACCACCTCCGGTGGACGCTCACCATCGCCGGTCACTAATCACCGCGGCTGTCGATTGCCGTTGCCGATCAAAATCACTAAATCAAAACATTTTGAATATAAATTTTTAAAGTTGTATCAAATGCATTTCTATTTTTTTTTATTCTAGAAATAGATATTTTGTAGAATTACTAAACACGTTTCTATGCTTAGAAACTCATCCAG
Source organism: Metrosideros polymorpha var. glaberrima (assembly GCA_001662345.2). Classification (NCBI taxonomy): domain Eukaryota; kingdom Viridiplantae; phylum Streptophyta; class Magnoliopsida; order Myrtales; family Myrtaceae; genus Metrosideros; species Metrosideros polymorpha. Next base: position 20,804,582 of record BCNH02000001.1, read on the forward strand.
AGAATAGAAATAGAAATTGTTCTGGGGAACAGAAACATTACCAAACGCATCCTTAGTGTTTCCCAAACCATAATTACACTTAATAGCCCACAAGTGTTTAGTTCCATAATTCATCACTAAATAATTTATCAATTTCATGAATGAATTAGCACAAATTCTTTCCACAATAATTTAATTGACTTCAACACTTAAATTCTTCTTCATAGTGTAATTCACAAGTAGAAGCTCATCTTTGATACTTTTCACAAAAAAAAATCAACTTCTTATATATAAACAAGAGCATATCCAAAATAGGACACATATTCTAAAAAACCTTCTCCGACTAGGAAATCATTCAATTAAAAAATTTATTCAAAATAAGAAACCTATTTGAATTATGAAATTTTTATTTTCGGGCTCAAATTCGAGACATATCTTTATCACGGAATATGTTTACAAATAAACAACTCACTTGGATATAAAAATTCACAGCACAAATTCACGTGTGTTCTGGCTCCTGTCCACGGCCAAGAAGAGAGCTTCGCACTCTTTGATTTCTTCGTTCTCGTTCTCCGTGCGGCCGCCCAACATGAAGCCCCTGTGTGGAGCCAACTCTTAAGGAACCCTCCTCACCTTCCTTTACTGTTCGGCTACTCTTGGACTTTCATAAAAAGAAAACCCACTGGCGGCTACTCACTAGCTAGAAGACAAAGGACGATCCAAAGTTAGAAAAGGAGTATAATTTACTTTTCTTTTTCTTTTTCTTTTTCTTCTAAACCCTCTTGACCCCACATGTGAAATAAATAATCTAGAATAAGTGTGCCCCTTTTGTCTTGTAGTGCATGAGAGCTTCATCTTCTTCTTTGATTTGTGCGGTTAAAAGTCGGATATTTATCCGACCAGATCGAGTGTCATTGATGGACCAAATTCAAAATATAATTTAATAATTTTTTATTTTGATTCGATGTTTGAAAATAAATCATAATACTCATAATTCATGTTGCTCTCTCAACGCCCTCACTTTTTATAAACATTAATTAAGCTTAAACAAAGTGCCCATAATACATGAATGATGATAAGACGGTATCTTTTGATAAATGATAGTATGCGGGCACGACAAATATATATTCAACAAGCAATTAAGATCGTGTATCATTATCGTTCTAAATTGTGGCTGAGCGATTGGACCTCCCATGAAGATATTTGAGCATTGGACGTCACTGGCATAGAAAAATCATCCCAACCTCGAATTGATCGAGTCCTTACGTGGTCAACTTGATAATGATTTTGCTCGAGAGTGGAAAGATCGACATGTTGTGCTCTTATTCGCTCCAACTCCATTGCCACCTCTTTCATGGTCGGTCGATTCCTTCCGTTCCAGTTCAAGCATCTCTTTGCCAAATTTGCAACTCCCACAACCTCTTCCTCTTGACCTTGCTTTACCACTCCTGCGTCGACGATGTCAAGAAGGAGGTTTTCGTCCATTGACTCGATGAAATACACCGCTAAACTTCTGCCATCTTCTGCCCTCATTGCAGAGATCGGCTTTTGCCCTGTCAATAGCTCGACTAGGACTACCCCAAAGCTGTAGACGTCACTCTTGTCCGTGAATTGGCATGTTTGGAAATACTCGGGGTCTAAGTACCCAATTGTTCCTTTGACCATTGTAGTCAAGTGAGTTTGATCGATGGCAACCGATCTCGAAGTTCCAAAATCCGCTACTTTGGCCCGGTACTTATCGTCCAACAGGATATTTGAAGACTTGACATCTCGATGGTAAATGGGTATGGCCGCGGTGAAGTGCAAATGAGAAAGAGCACTAGCAACTTCCGTCGCAATCCTCAATCGCATTTCCCATGACACTGGAAATTCTTCAGTTGGATTATGCAAATGCTGATAAAGAGTCCCACTTGGAATAAATTCATACACCAAAAGCGGAACCTCCGTCTCCAAACAACACCCCAACAACTTGACGATGTTACGATGATTAATTTGTGAGAGAATCATAACCTCATTAACAAATTGTTCGACTTGTCCTTCATCTACAATTCTTGATCTTTTGACTGCAACGATCCTTCCGTCTGTTAGCATTCCCTTGTAGACAGTTCTTTGACCACCTTGACCAAGTATCCTGTTCTCATTAAAATGATCAGTAGCTTTCTCTAGCTCTGTTGAAGTGAACAATTTGCTTTTTTCTATGTGATTGCCTTCGTCATAAGATAGTTGTTGTTGTAACAATAAACCGCCATTTCATTTGAAGAACTTCTTTTTAAGCTTGATCTCACGCCGCCTCTTTATGAATTTGTAGAACCACCACAACAATCCCAGAAAGAATACAGCTCCAAAACCACTGCCAACACCTTCATGACAAAAGTTGAGGTAACTAAGATCAAATTACATAGTTTGTTCGAGGTAACTAAGATTAAATTACATAGTTTTCCTGTTAAATTTGAACATTAGAAGATTGATTCAATTGCATTTTGCCTCTCGACTGAAAAGAAAACAAAACAGTTGCGCGTGAATCAAGGAGAAATGTATAGGGGCAGAAGTATAGTGACTTATCAGAACTTTAAGACTTATATAGACAAATGATCTAGAGCGTAACATTTACCTATCATGGCCACCTCATAGTTGTTGCCAACACAATCATATGTACCAGGTCGGTTCATGCACTTCCCATGGCAATGAGTGGCATTTGGGATTAAGCACTCATTTATATCTGCCAACAATCAAAAAGGTTATAAAACAACGTTCTTACAACACTGTCAAATACGTTAAACAAACCTTTTTCTTGTAGTATGTGCATCAGTAGTTTATTCCTTAATGGACCAAGCACATATGTAGTAGTTGAACTAGGATGAAACGGACAGAGCTTAGACAAAAGAAGAAGGGCATACGATATACAGAAGAGCTAGACATAACAATTCATTGAATTTTTTCCTGGTTTGCTGTCTGTATTCTAAACCAGTTCCTCGTCCGATCACAATTATCCAACAGTATGATGTAGAGTGAAAAGATCTGATATATAATGACACTAGGCTAACTTACTAGTTCGGGTGTGCAAATCAATCAAACATATCAGTGACAAGAAATTTTGGGTCTGTCTCACCTTTGCATCCATCTGTTATATAGGGATTACCGGCATAGCCAGAGTCGCAACGGCATAGCATGTAAGGCCTGGGGTTATCAGAACCGGATAAGCTGTTGGAGTGGCTGCACCCATAGCTGGGCGTCCGAAGGCCTAATGGGTCACCAAATGAAATATTCATTTGGGCGAACGTTTCATTTGAGATACCCCATTCGAGAGCCACGGGCACATGTGATGGTATGGCTCGTGTGTCGGTCATGTTGCTAGGAAATTCGTACCCCGATTGATCCACTAAGAAAGCGTACCTGCATTTGTATGGACGTGTTCATTGGGATTAATTTTGACTCAGGTTTTACGATAAGGCCTTCATATGAAGCACCAACATGAGATAGTTGACTTCGAACCACAATGATAATAATATTTCCTGATCGGGTAATCCTAATGTACTAGCCTTACTTAGAATACAAATTTTGATTTCATGACAGCTAAATATAACAAATATTTTCTTTTCGAGAAGAAACTCCAACTTAGCCAAGTTAATTCCGGATGGACTGAATATTTGACTAACCTCACGCTGGAGACATCAAGACCCCGGATCAATCCGGCACTGTATGCTTTAAATCAGGTATTCAAAACTTTCAATTCGGTAAAGCCTTAACATTACCTGCACGATCCATTGGTGACCGTCGATGAACCATCCTCTGTCTTGAAATCCACACCATACGCCTGTAGCCCTAAGGGGATCGTGTTCATGCAGCAACCAATCCCGTTCACGCAGTCGTCCTGGCTGCTGCCAGTCCCGTTGCCCGCACAAGCCGACCTGCAGCCAACGACCGCTGACTTCACGCTGAGGCTGACCATGAACGCCAGGTTGTTGCACCCTCCGGACACAAACACGTTCCTTGTCTGCGAGTACATGAAGGGACTCCCCGTCAAGTTTAATGACGTCGGGATGTTGCCGTTTACTGCTCTGCCCGTGCAGGTTGGCTGGTTCGGCTCAGAGTAGAAGACTGGCTGAGAGACCTCAATGAATCCATCCGGGCCTCCAGTGTCGTCCGGTACCGGTAGGGTAATATTGAGGACTGTTACATTCATGAGGTTCTTCAGCGTGGCGACGGGGGTGCTGTTGCCACCACGGTGGCACTCGATCTCATAGAGTTCATCCAGGAAGCAGCCAGACCCGATCCCGAATGGGTATGGAACCATCATGTTGCCACATGTGGCAGTGCAGTTGGGCAGGGCCACCGGGTGAGGTGGGTCCGCTATTTCATCGGAGGCTGCTGCCACGGCAATCAACGGCGGCAGAAAGAGAAGGCAATAAATAGCAACTAGTTTGAACGCCGTTCGAAGTATCATCGTGATCATCATCGTGTTCATTGTTTGGTGTGATTTGCTCCAACTGTGTTGAAGCTGAGAAGAAGAATTAGAGGACTGCTCTTTTATATAAATAAACACACTGACGCCCGAATGAGAGCGAGTCCATTGTTGACGGTGTCAATAATGATTCCTACTCTATGCACGACGACTTCTGTGATGATTCCTCCCCTGGTAAGACATTTTGGTTCGGATGCTTTCGAGTGCACTCTACTGAGTAGCTGGTCAACGCGGGGACCGAGCCGAGCTCCGTCGTCTAGTCGTTAATCAAATAGGAATTCATATCCACAGTTGGCATTCGGGCTAGAGATTTTCTGCTGCATACAAATTATTAGGAGGTCCAAAGTACGACTTTTCCCGTGAGCCCAAGCCAATGTTGGGGCATTCTCAGGAGTTGCTTTCCGTCCGACCATGGCGACCTGATCTCCAACAACTATTCCTAGCGGTTTTTCCGTCCCTCTCCTATCTCAGCCACCTTGACCTTTTCCAGACCAGGACATTCGATTTCTTAAAGTTTAGCTAATGAGTGTGTATAGTATCTATCTTGGGTATGTGATCAGAAAAGAAAAGGACAGAGATTAAAAATAATAATAATAATAATAAAGGGCTTCGTGCCCGCTCAATGTTGTCTGATCAAAGCTACTTATGCTTTTGCTTCTTGGCAAGTCTCGGCCATCTATCTGCCCAGTTCGTAGATGTCGGTTTTTCCGTCATGCCTCAAGCCACTGTGCCCTGTGTCGGAGGCTGTCCGGGGTAAGTTCATATTTTTCCGATACAAAGTGCCATAAATTGCAAACGCTGTTATTTTAGACTCGTTCCATTAAGGCCAATTGCTTACGACGCTTGACATTGGAACACGGCGAGGGCATCGTGTCCCTATGGCACCATAGAAGCCTACATGTCTCCCTCACTTCGTGGTAAAAAGACGGTGCCTATATTATGCTTACTCAAAACATTTCTTGAATCACATGAGATCGAAAAATGATCCATTTCCAAGCTTTTTAGAATAGTCTACAATACTCAATCTTTAGTAGTGGTGGGTAAATTATGTGACCGGTGTTTTTTTTTGGGTGTTATTTGGGCAGTAAATATTGCAAGAAGAAGAAAAGATCACCAGCCATTATTTCTTGCAAATGGCAGAGACATTTGGAGGCTAAAGTCGGTGAAGTTGGGCTATATCTATGCTCTAGTGCTCATCCACTCTAGCTTTTGTAACGCACAGGCCATTCAATAAGAATTTGCTCAAATATGTCAGGAGCAGCACGAAAAATGTATCCGATGTTGTTACTTGGGGCAGTAGATAATGCAAGAAGAGGAAAAGATCACCAGATAGCGGTTAAGAGAAGCTTTAAGCACCACCTCTCTAACGTCGGTAGTCGCCTAACACATCATACTTATATACTGCAATTCTCTGTTCAACTTTTCATTCCCCAACCATATTGAACCTCTGTGTCTTATTTTCACACCTAAAAGCTTGAACCAACATGTCCCTGCACAACATTAGGGAAGGGAAGGAAGATCATCAAACAGATAGTGGTCAAGAGAAGCTTCTGCTTGCAATAATTTCAGACAGATAGTCGTTGGGACTTAAACCCAAAACGTGCAGCGTTTCGTCCCAAACTCTCGAGCATTCCTTCGGATCATCTGCAAGGCTCGACATCCTTCCAGGCTTACACTGGCTATAGTATGCAAAGTTCTCGGTGGTGTTGTGCGGTACATCAGCTCCGACAGTGCAAAATAGGACGTTTCTCGCCCCTGACCAACAAGAATATGTAGCAAGATATTATTTTGCTATTGAGCAGTGGTCAAGTGAAAATTACCCAAAGAAAAGAGTGATATGTGCATCTTTCTTGAGGGTGACACGCTGTTCTTTTAAATGTTTTGATCTTCTTGTTGTATACGACAGAGAACTGCCCATGTCTGTCGATAACTTCTTGTTCCCCTTCTCTTTTTCTGGTTAAGCAGTCCATGAGTCGATTCCATAATGAATAGAAACGAACGGAGTAACTTTGTTCTGTTTTCCCAGAAAACCGAATTTACTTCCATTCTAACAAACATTGAAAGGAAGGCAGAGGATCATGTGGCGATCAATCCGTTCGTGTTGACAATTGTTCCTCTATTTTCATGTGTTTGGTCGGCAATTTCTATGGATACTCTGGTTCATGTCCTCTTTAATTTTTCAGCTATTAGATCTACATTTTACAATCTCGGAAAAAGGTAGTTTTTTATGCAAGAAAATTCAATCATGTACAAAAGAAGAAAAAGGATCCAACATCCAAAATCCTAAGCATAGGAAACAAGTTTTATTTACCTTCAGAAGGATCCAACATCCAAAATCCTCTCATCCTGCCATCTGGCAGCTGCGAAAAACCGTCGAAAAGCCAATGCTGGTCATTCCACAATTTCATGTGGAGCAAAAAGCTAAAACCATTATACTGGGTCGACGGATTACCAAGTTTGTTTCGACGATACCAGGGTGCACAGCTACACATAGTACTGAAGTCTTTTCCATACTCATGAGTTTTGTGCTTAGAGCCTTTAGAAACATGAGCTGCATGTCAAAAAAAATATGTTGTGGGGAAAATTTAGCCTCGTAGTGGACTGTTTCGTTCCGCGATTGACCAATTCAAGTTAACGTACATACCTGGGCTAGTTTGCTTGATCCATAGGATGTCATGCTGTTGAACTTACGTTCTTCCTCGGCACCCATTTTCCAGGACTTGGGTTCCACAACTCCCCAGTGATGTGCCTAGGTTTTTCTCTAAGCTTAGTATTAGTTCAGCAAACCATCTGGATTTTATTCATAGGTAATTCTTTTCGAAGTTCCAAAACGATCTTTTCATCTCAAAGAAAACAGTTACCACGGAATTGACGTTAACAATGCGAGCAGAGTTGGCTTTGAGCATGGAAGGGAGCAGAAGAAGGGTGAGCAGCGAGGCCGCAATGTGGTTAACTTGAATATGCTTCTCGGTTCCATCCTCCGAAAACTGCCTCGACTCTGCCATCGAAAGTTAAAAATTTCCAAGAAGAAGACGCATTCCGTAAGTGTTATATCCGGCTTTAAGTTTAACACCCTGATAAAAGGAACTGACTGAGCACATACGGAAATGAGCAAAAGCACAAGAGATCATGATGCGACACAGCAGCAGGAAATTATACCTCCCAGGAGAAGAATCCCGGCATTGTTGATGAGAATATGAAGAGGCTTTCTGCTTTGATCCCACTCAGCTGCGAATTGCCTGACTGAGCTAAGGGACAGTAAGTCCAGTTCCATCACCTGCATTTGGATCATTTCTCGTATTATGACTAGAGTGGGAGACGATCGACGATTCAAATGTCTGGAAGAGTATCCTAAGTTCAGTCCAAATGTCCATTAAACCATCCAGGATCAGTCCAGAAGACAGCTACCATACGTGAGCTATTACACCGCCTCAGTGATTTAAATAGCCGGGTCAGGTCCATGACAAAATGCTCCCTTGAAAATTAACTTTAACGCGTTTTACCAGTATAGAGAACTTCATCAACCAAAAGCTTTGCTCAGTTTGATCTTACTCAACTATCAAAACCCAAGGTGAAGCCTGTCCAGATCATGGATGCTTACGTGCACAGCTGTGAAAATTCACAGTTTTGCTATTTTACCTCGACATGCAGGGTCTTGCTATCGTCTGTGTCTGCCTTCCACCTTTCAGCAATCTTCTTTGCCGCATCAACTCTCCGGCAAGCCATTATCACGTGTGCACCGGCGAAAGCATGTTCTCTGCAGAAAACATCAGTTGAAACCTTTTCGGGCGATTAGATATCCTCCTCAACAGTCCTTCCCGTTACCTCGTTCATTCAAGTTGAGATTTCGTTTAAAGGAACATACAAGCTACTGTTCCTCGCTATAGTTGATCCCCTTTTCGTCCTCTAATTCAAATATCATTGGCTTACTTTCAGAATCATAATGGCCCTTCATTTTGAAATGGCACAACAATAGGGAGAAAACTGAGTTTGAGAGAGAGAGAGAGAGAGAGACCTGGCTGTGTGATAACCAATGCCACTGGTGGAGCCCGTGACGATCACACACAGACCATCCAACTGATTTGGAATGAGATGAGCTGCAGAACGGAGTTGGTATGACATGATGATCCTCTGCAACGTAATCTCCTTTGCAGTCTCCCATATTGCCTTCATCATCGCCATCTCTCTCTTCTCTGTCTCTCTGTCTCTCTCTCTCTCTAATCAGTCATTGCATACTTAATCTCGATCACATCAATAGCATTAATCTGTACAATTATTTGTTACCTTTTCATGTGACGTAGAGTTGACCGACTTTGGACATAACCTCACCAGCTTGAAATTATTTAACTCACCAGGAAAATTTTATCAGCATGTGAAGGGAAGTCCCCTCTGTTGTCTTATTTCAGGAAGTCACCATTCAGACAGACAGTCCCACACCAATTCCAATTTAATTTGCAGGCATTCTGACACAATTCTTCCTTAAACAAGTCATTAAAGTAGCAAAGGAAAGACGAAACCAGCTAGTTGATGCGTTGCACCAGAAGGAAGAACTCATCCCCAAAAACTAGCTTGCCAAGAGAGGGGACTACCCAATATCTCCTCCATTGTTCGATATGGGACTTCGCCCGTGTCATCCTCCCCTCTTTAACACCAACGAATTATATAAAGAATCGAAAATCCTCGCTTAAGAGTTCTCCTCTTATTTATAGAGGGACTGGAACAATAAACTAGAAAATATCAAACTAGGAAACATAAAATTAGGAAACCTTAAACTAGGAAACATATTTTGACCAAAAAAAAAATAGGAAACTTTAAATCAGGAAACATATTTCGACCAAAAAAAAACCTAAGAAATAAGGAAACCTTAAATTAGGGTACAAATTTCAGCCAAAAAAAAAAACATAGGGAGCATAAAATTATGATACCATAAACTAGGAAATATCAAATGAGGAAACATCAAATTAGGAAACCTTAATCAAGAATACCTATTTAAAGTAGAAAACCAACTTGAAATAGGAAGTCTATTCAAATTAGGATACCTAATTAAAATAGAAAACAACCCACTAGCATTTGACTCAGCTGAACGAGCCTTCAATCTCCTCATTGGACCCCTTGGATCACCTTGTGGCCGAGACCTCATTTGCTTGCATGAATATTAAATAGGCTTAATTGATTAACGAGAATTGAATAGGACTCAGTGAGTCGTTTGTCTTCAATGGAACTTCCAAGCTCTGATTATTTTCTAAGCTCACATGCTCACGCATCACCGATGACCTTAGACACAGTGCTTCAGTCGTCGACAAGTAACGTAACTTTAATGTTCTGCTTGCTTGATTTTGAACATCATGACACCTGCGCTACGCTACAGAGAGCAGAGCAGCCAAGACAAGAAAGATTTAATATTTGGAACATGGTCCCAGTCACCAGTCATCATCAGCCAACTCAAAAGCTGGGCAGTGGATCTCCTACGAAGGGAGTGATTCAGTTCGCATTTCATGAAAATGTCCGGAGTCCCATCTTACAGGTTACAGGCACAAATAGCATATAGCAGCAAATAAGTTACGGGAATGTCGATGTCATTCTCTTCCATCGATCCGTGGTGTTAAAATTTACAGTTATAAAGCAAACCTTGAGATAGACTTACCATGTCACTACATCTCTCGAAGCAATATACTACTACGACTTTTTTTTTTCGCATACTTAACCACTACAACACGGTCAAACACCTATCAGAAGCCAAGTCTGTTTCTTACTCCAAAGGGGCTTGGCTTCAAGTAGTCCAGCGACCCCCATCATCTGCCTATCCCAAAGCTCGGATTGGTCAACTCTTGTCGACCAGACATGCTCATAAAAAATGGTGATGCGCTCACAGAGCTTGTCTCGGGACAGAATTTGCAGGGTTGATGCCTTCTTTGCCCAGTTGTTTTACTTCATGAGGAGAAAGAATCTTGATATACCACACATTGTTGACGAACTCCCTAGGGAAAGGCATTAGTTTCACCATTAGCAAATCAAAGGCTCAGTGACTAAATTACAAGACAAGCACTAGTTTAAAATTTCTGGGAAATTCATAGAACGCTCACAGCACAATCCCACACAAACTGTCAATGCAAATTGCAAACCCAATCGCACAGGCTGAATAGCCACCTCAAAAGCTGAACTACTAAACTTCCCAAAGAGATGCTCACTCAATAAAAAGAAATAAGAAAACCCGTAGGGAAGGTCCTACTTCCTAGCATCTTTCACCGAGCCAATAACCATATGTTATATCAAGATTTACTCACCCAGACATCCATTAAAAGTATTAAGAGAACATGACGTCCGTCAGAAGTTAAAAAACAGAAGATTTAGACAAGCCTTTTAATAATTCAACAAAAAGCCGTATCAATTGCCAGCAATGAAGAATCTTAAAGCACGCATTACCATCACCCTATACCTAGGATGGAAAAAAGAGAAGCGCACTTACTGCCAAGGGTCGTCACCCAGGAGAAGGATATCATTCTCCCGGTCTACAAATACAAGCTGCCAGCCTGATCTCTGAGGGTCCTCCAATTGGCCTTCAAGGCCAAACATGCGAGCAAGCTCACTGCGCAGCTCATCATAGCTGCTGAATTTTGAAATATCCAGTGACCGCCCAAAGGTCCCCAATTTGTGAACCTGTCAAATTATGTCATCAGTGCAAAATTTTACCACCTATTTTTCGAAAAACACAGTAATAGGGACAATAAAACTATCAAGTAGGAGCAGATGAATAATTAAAGAACTAAGTGACAAATCGACCAAGAAGCATCGTCATGGTTAACAATGCGGAACACAAGGAGAAAGAGCAATTTCAGTGTGAACTTTATCTCCGAAAGAAGATTTGGGGTTATTCAGGAGATACTCAAAACAAGCCAAGATGGAGATGACCTCTCGCAAAACCATAATATAGAATCACCAATTATATATACATCAGAAATGGACTCATAACCATATTACCACCGGTACATAGGTTATGTGGCCTTCGCACATAGGAGGGTTAGCAAACTTTCTTTTCAGAAAGGTATATGCAGAAGCACTTGATTGCATATTGACTCTATACTATATGTCATCCTCAGCCCATCGCCAGGGAAAGGGATCACAACTCATAGAACATCTACGTTCCGTGAGATTCCCCAGTATGCTAAATGCTATCATCCCAAGGCTAATATGAACTAGGGTGAACAAAGTACGTGTAAATCACAAGATCTATATCATTTGGGAGGGTAACATGGCAATCACATGGAAGCCTCTGATTTGCATGCATGATAGTCAAAACTCAACCAAACCATGCTCCAATCAGATTGATCTCTCCCTTAATCTAACAAAAAGATAAATCCCTCCCTTTGCAGAAACAAGTTAGATGCTACAGGAAACTTGCACGACTACAAAAAGAAACATATCACGCTTAGAACAGGTTATAAGTAGTTTGACAATCATTGAATAGTCAAACCAAAACATAATATAAATCGAAACGTGTATAGCATGTCCTTTCAGATAGTAAAGCACATACTCAAAAGGAAAACACTCAGGCAGTCTTGATTCTGAGACCTTGAAAAAGCAATTTAACCATGAAAAACCAGTGATCAGACACAAGAATTCCGAATAGTTCCTTAGTGATCAAACAAAACAAATAGGCGTCGAAGGAAATAAGAATCAAATTCACCTTCACAAAGGTTCTCGTCGGTGGGTTTACTTGGTCCACATTTTCTGAAGACTGCAAGAAACCCGATTCATCCACACAACTTGATGTCGCCATGTCTGAATTATGTGGAAATTCTGTGCCAGCAACACTAGCAAAATTTGAAGTACCAAATGGCACAGACAAGGAATCATGTTCACTGCCAATATTCCTAAGATGCTGCATCCCATTTTGTAGCATAAGTGAAGTGGAATCAATGTTAACACCAAATAAAAGACTACTTTGCGGGTCAGTGACTCCCGGATATGCAGAATATTCTCTTCCAGGAAATGGAGGTAAATAGTTTGCAAATTCAGAGACGTTGGTGTGTGTTGTAGCCAACTGTTCCACCTGAGGCAGAATGCAGTGAGCAGCTTCAGAAAGATGTGGTTCTACTGAATTTTGCTTCTTCAACAATGCCGATGATATCACGGAGTCAGAACCATTCACACTGAGTAACTGTGATGCCCCATCACGGGACATTGAACCTAAAATGCTTTGCATAGGCGAAACATCAGATGCGACTATAGGGTTCTCCACTCCATCAGAAAAGATGTTCTGCTGGGACTGTGAAATGGCCGGTAGAGATGATGACTGGGTATGACCAATAGATCCATACTGTGGAAGAGTAGTGATGATGTTCGGCATCTGTTGCTGAAGAGATGTGTGGTTGAATTGTTGGGACTGCTGAGGTTGCTGTTGATGCTGCTGCTGTCGTTGGCGCTGATCATTATAAGAGGGGTGCTGCAAAACCTGACCTTGAGCTGGGGCCTGATTTTCCTGGAAGCCCTGAAGAAGGGTACTCTGAGATTGAGACTGCTGCAACGTCTGCTTCTGGAGGATAGAAACTTGCCCCATAGGGACATTTTGAGATTGCTGAAGAGGCAGAAGAGACTGAGAGGCACATTTTGAAGGGTCCACTGTCCTCATATCCTGCAGTGCTGCGCTTGCCATTGCCTGGTACACATCAGTTTGTAAAGCAGTCATTGAAGTGTCATATCTTGGCTGGAGCCATGGAGTCATCCCAAATCCCTGGAAGTTTAAAGATTGAACTCCCTGATCCCCAACACCTTGAAGCCACATCAGTGAAGAACTGATATTCATATCACCATCCCTAAGAGCTGAAATCAGTCAAATAAACACTCATTAGGAAGAAATGTTTGAATTCTTCTAACATAGGTAAGAGGTACTTTGTTTTTCTGGTAATAAGTATTTCTAATTTGGTAAGGGTAACTTCAAGTATACCATGAAATGAAGGAAGTCCAGATGGCCATGGTCTCTTCAGTCTAAGGGGGAATGGAGAAGGATACATTGGGAATGTTGTTAGTGGCTCAATTTCCCACAAGGATACTCTTGGCTGCCTCTCACCTGCAGTTGACTCATCCCATCCAACCTGTTTACACTACTTAAGTTTACTTACATAATTTTCAGTTGGTTGGAAAATCAGCATGGTTTCACCTAGAAACTGGATAAGATATGCCTCTTGGCTAGACTAAAGGTACCAAAAACCACTAAAACCAACCTTTACTGAACGCCAATGTGAGTTTGGCCAGCGAACAGGATCCAGATCACTAATGCCCGTTATTGTCCCCATGTATCTGGAAGAAGAAAATCCAGTAAGACAAGTTCCACATATCATATATATGGAATGTTTTGTTCACACAAGAAAATGGAAATATGAACAGTGAAGAGACATTAATCATCATTAGCAGCTTCATTTAAATACATAACCGGTTCTAAACAAGAAGACTCATGCATACACCTTGTCTCTTAAAAAGTAGGTAAATGTCGTCCAAGGCAAGGATATTGACAAATCGAGCTGGATTAGTATGAGTCGCTAAATTTTTGTTTTAGCAATGTGATGCAGTACAATGGGTGGAAAAACTCATCCGGAAAAGCTAGCTTGCCAGGAGAGGGAACCCAACCATTATAAGCAGTGAGCTAATTTCAGCTCGGATCTTGATTATTATTGTGAGGATGGAAGAAAAGGTGAATGCACGTGTAGAACTAGCTAAGTTCTATATAGTTCGGTTAGTCCATCTTCTATATCTCATACTTTTTGTCATTATGTTGATATTCATGATATCTTGCTGATATTGATGATCATGAAGTGAGATCACTGTTCATGATATGTGCAGATAATGATAATATTCTCTGCATGCTGATGATGATGATCTTAAGAAGTAACAGCACTTAGACAGGGGAGCAACACAGTTCTTCTTAATAATTTATATCAATTGTTAACGTGATATCTCTCAATGCTTGTCTTTAATAGAATTTCATGATAAAATGCCTTTATCCGTCATCTCTACGGTATTATCACCACTCCCAAGGAGTGACTCTAATACCATGTTGATGCGTTACAATGCGGTGGAAAAACTCATCCGGAAAAGCTAGCTTATCAAGAGAGGGAACCCAACCCATTATAAGCCCCAGAATATCTCCTTAGATGCTTGATGTGAGACACTGCCTGCATCATCGGATGAGTTCTTCCACCCATTGTGATGCATCACAAGGACAAGGAAATAGAAGAATGATGATTTGCTGCCAACTAAGCTTGTGTGTGGTTATATAAAGATAAGATAGGTGTACTACTGCAAAAGTAGTAGTCACGGAGCAAATGAAGCAGCAAACCAACAATTAAGCTCCAATGCTAGCTAGTGATTCTTTTGAAGGAAAGCATTCTAACCACAATGCTGCAGAGACAGAAAAGTAGTACAGGGAAGAGTAGAGCATTTCAAATCAGAAGATACAGATCAGAAGTTCATAGCCAGCTTGTTTAAGGAGATTCAAACACCAAGTAAAATCATTAATTCCCAGAAAAATGTGGGACCCACCTACGAACACTTGACTCTTCTGTCTCAAATAGCATTCTGAACCGCATGCCAACAGATACCCTTGTGTGATAGACTGCTTTCACATACTTTGCCAGAGGTATGACAAACTCTGAAGGACTGGCCCTGCATAGAAGCAACAAGTGGATGATGAATCTCACAGTTATTGTAACCAGACCAGCTTCCAGTCATTCTACCTTGGATTATAAAAGATTGTAAAGCGGCTGTTTGTGGCAGCAGCATGAGCAGCTGCTGCAAGAAGGCCAATATGCATGCTGTCACTTGATAAAACTGACGAAGGCATAACAGTCTGTGGACGATTTGCCCGTCGAATACCAAGAAGCAGTTGATTCTTTTCATTCCTGAAAAACACCAGGAATGTGTAAAACCTTAAAACATAGATAGAACCAAATGCTTTTAGAAAGAATCATGTATACAGAGAGTCTATAAAAGAAAGAAGGGGAACATAGACAACATGGGCTTATGCTGCAACGGAGGGCATCAGAAACTTAAAAGTAGAGAGCACTTTTCTAGAAGTATTTATGTCACACACTATCGATCAGGACACTAAAAATCTTCATGAATGTCAATCATCTTATGTGGGAAAATCCACCAATTAATTCCAAGTCATGATATGCAAGTAAGAGAATTCAAGTTGAACCTTCCGGCCACCAAGAACGCAAACTCTAGCACAATAATTCGAGAGGCAATAAGAATGACTAGAAATGAACCATCCTACCAAATAAAAAGAACAGAATCTCCAGCAACAAGTCTTTTCGCACTAACAAATACACTCCAGCCTGTTGTGAGAAGATGCCTCTTGGGCTGACCTGCATGTGCATATCAAAGGTTGCTTAAATTTTGACACCATCAATTTCAAAAACCTGAGCTTCTATCCTTCACAAAGAGAAATGAATGGCCCGCTTAAGATGCCTTACCACTAACTTGTCCATTTTGTCAGAAAAATAACACTTCTGCAACAGACGCAATTGCCTCTTTGAAACTATAGAAAATCAGATAAAGGATTGCCACTTATGAACAGACACTCCAAATCTAAGAGGGCAAATTGTGTCTCCAACCCAGAGGGGTGCCACTAAGAGCAAAAATTCAGAATGGCTTTGCACTCTTTTCCCACAGACGAACAATCTCCTTAAGAAACCCATATCCATAAGCATGCTTCTTTGTAATGAAGACAATGCAAAAATATTTGCCTACCGGAAGACATAGCCTTGGGTCAAAGCCAATTTTCAATCCAAAACAGGAAGCCAAGGACTTCCAGTCAGGCAAAAGAAAAAAAAATCAAGAAGTTGCAAAAGGTTGCTACAGAATCTTACGCATGGGTTAAGTTAAAAAGTGCATTCCAACTAAGCTCATCCAATTTGTTTAAAAAAAAAAGAAGAAGCACCTCCAAGAGCAAATGCATACACGTACATCACCCAATGAGTGGCAGAACACAAGAGATTGACCAGGATACACAAAACTGTGACACAATTCCTTTCTCAATACACCCTCGGATGGATTCATAGATGGACTGCAAGCATGGACTAGTGAATAGGCCGACGGCTATTTTCCACCCGTGGGGGAAGCCAATCGACCAACTCCCAACAAATACAATTATGTAGAAATGAATACAAGGGTGAAGAGCCAAGCATGACAATTTATAGTTAATTTAGTCAGCAGACTGGGCAATGAAATGACTCTCTTGATGTCAATCTTATAGACTATAAACTTCCAGAAATTAACAGATGTCCTTCCAAGTTGGCCAGGTAAAAAGCATAAGGCGCCAAAATGTGCTATGCCCATAAAAATGGTACCACCCTTTGGAAAAATAGTTTTTCAACTGTGTGGGTTTTAAAGCAGGTGGTAAATCCTCTTTCTTTGACTATGCTATTAATTAACATACTAGTCTACAAAAGAGAAATTGCAGGGGTCTGTAGTTTATCGGAATTTAGTTGGCAAGCAAAGTTCCTTCATGATGAATACAGCCAACTTTTGTCATGGGATGTGAGTTTCGCTGAGAATTGCAAGCCACCCAGAAAATATAAAGAACATTGGAACATTTGAAGTGGAGACAAACAAATTAATTTATTTTAAACTGGCTCATATCATGAAAATTTGTAGAGAAAGGTCTGATGATGAATCACAGAAATCGAAACCCTCCAACCCTGGAAACATCTAAACAAATTTAGAGCGCGTGTTTGTTATCTTTGTTATCTGAGGAGAAGCTATAAACAAATAATAAAGCACGAAAACTTAAAAGTTTTGAAGTTAAGTGTGCAACTTCTTCTCCAGGTTGTAGGGTGCAAGTATGCCTTTGTAACTTACAGAAACTGGCAAAGTTTGTCATAATGACAGTTGGGAGTTATTATTAGGTTTCTTCATTATAACATGGCATGTCTATTGATAGAGGTCTTGATCATGCATTTGAAATAAGAAAACATACCCCGAAAAATATGTCTAAATTTCCATTCATTATCATGAAGATCCCTGGCCATTAACTCTTGAGCTGGAGGCTGCTGCGAGTAATCCTGAACAAACAACAAGGAGACCAGCAGATGAAAAATATGTTTCGGCAGCTTCCCGGGATCGTTTTTCTAAAGAACACATTTAGAATCCATTTGAACTCGAGTCTGACATACCAGAGGAGGGAAGACTTTTTCTGCTGCTCGACGAGGTACGGAGAATCCTCCATGAGTACTGGTATCACTTGCAGTCAATGTTTTGCAGAAGTAGTTCGTTGGCTGTTTACTGGGAGTTCCCAATTCTGCAGGCAGTAGATATAGATCCTTTTGCTCTTGCTGAAAATAATTCATGTCAGTCTTGCATAAAATCAAGCAATGATAGAATAAAAGAAGTCAGTCTCTAAATTTAACAATGTAAGTACCGGACTTAGAGGCTGGAGAGTCATTTGAGCATACACTTCATCCATCTCCACATCTGCCTGTTATTTACAAGAAATTATACTCAAAATTGCAACTCAAGATAAGGTCAACAAGCAGAAAGCATTGGTAGATGGAACACTAACGTGCATGGTAACATTATGAAGCTGACAGATGAGCTGTGGGGATAAGTTAGGATAATTAGGGAAATGAGCATCTACTTCCTTATTGGTAGAAGCAGCCACCTGCAGAGGTATGGTCACAGAGAAACTAATCAAATCTATTAATTAATGCAGACTCAGAATACAACAACAGTACAGCAGTAGGCAACAATTTCACCACTCTGACGAACTAGAAAGCAGAACGCAGCAAGGAAAAAGTAGTAATTGTGAAGAATTTAACTGAGATCAAACTAGATAATCATTGAATGGTTCCTCTATAAGTTCTATCTCCACACGTTATGCATGCAATTTCTATTTGCACAGAACATAAACAATGACATGTTTGAGCACCAGTGACAGTAATGAGCATGCCTCAGTAAAATTAGAGCAATAAAACATCTGAGAATCCCAGATAATAATACGAAAGCAAGATATTAGTATTGCTGCTCGAGGTCACAAGACAAGAACTGATGATGTTGGTTAAACAAAGAGAATGGAAGAAGTACAGTGGTACATACCTGCTCACTATGTCCTTGAGGAAAGTAGACTACCCTGCTTCCAACAGGAGGCAATGACACAAGAGGACCAGCACACGCATGCCATAACTCAGAGTTCAAACATTTCTTCTCCCCTGCATTTGAGGCTAGCAAGGAACAATTCACTTGACATTAGTAAAGCCCCAATATCATTCTATATAAACGTACTCAGAAACATTGGCAAACATCAACCATGACACACGCAAGAGATCCATAGATGTGTCTAAAGCACCCATCACCTCATGTCTTATGTCCAATGCCTAACCCAACGCAAGCATACAACGAGCCTCATGCCGTTGTTTTGTCATCTCAGGATGTTTCAGTGTTTATGTAAGCTAAAGACACATAATATAGTGTAATGGCTTAAAGAACGGTTCGTTGCTGTCTTCGATCTTTCTTGGACCACACAGCAGTACAAGTTTCCCGCTTGCACAAGCAAAAGAACACGCTCAAGTAGCTTATGATCAGCAAGACAGAAGAAGCTCAAACATCCGCATGTGTAGCTCCACAAGGCATGAACAGCCACATCCAGTTCCAGATGCTCATGGCCTCGTCGAAAACACAAGCAAGATATGCATGCCCAACACCTCCACCTTCCAGGGTTAAAATTCACTTTATCCACACAGCAAATTGACAATTGGCCTCACACAACCAGACAAAGCCGAACAACACATGGAAATCCAGCAAATAACCGCATTTCCACGCGAAAAACAGATTACCTTCCGGCGACTGATGGTTAAAGCCCGACGTCGAGAGTCTCATTCTTCAGTACAAACTCCACTTTTTCGTCTTCAACTTACAAACCCCCAAACCTCCTTTCCTCGAACGAACCACTCCTCCCCCCTTCCCCTACACCAACACATCCATTACACGAGCGAAACCGATCTCTCACCGAGCGCAATCTCCAACCCCCCACACCACCCACCCACCCACCCCCCAAAAAGAAACTGAACCCGGAAAAACTTTCAACCGAAATCGATGCCGATACAGTAAACGAAATCCCTAACCATCATAGGGCACCTAGATCTTTCCCCTCGACCCCCCCGAACGGCTTCGGCCCCGCGAGGCGACAAGCGCATTCAGGCGGAGAACCCCCTGAACAGAGCCGGACGCAACATGGCTCGGCCTCACAAAACCCTAATCTACGCAGATCTCGAAGGGGAGCTCACATTTAAGCTCGCGCGGGGGGTGGGGGTGAGCGAAACGGAAGGAAGCGGCGCGCGGGGGTGAGCGAGAGCCAGCGAGCGAGCGAGACGGAGAGAGAGAGAGAGAGAGAGGGGACGGGAGGAGGAGAATGGTGTCGGGGAGTGGAGGTGAAGAAGCAGCTGGGAAGTGACAGTTTTGTGTGAAGCGGATGTTTTTTTGGGGATTTTCAGACACAGAGAGAGAGAGAGAGAGAGAGAGAAAAGGCTGGTAGTAGATAGTAGCTTCTTCCTGTAGCTCTGTAGCTGTAGCTCAGTAATTGCAAGGGAGAGTCTTCTCCAGTCCTCTCTCTCTCTCTCTCTCTCTTCTCACTGCTTCCAAATAATCAATTAGATTTCCCCTGGAAAAAAATACACGTAAAAAGAATCATTATTAATCGAAATTTTTAATCAGCTGAGCTAATAAATTATCTTCTTCAGGTGCGTGTAGACAAGGTCCCGAGACACGAGTCTTCAATTTCGTGCCCTAACCTCACTCGATTCATGAAATTAGTAAAGTATCTTGTTGCAAAAGTTTTCATAAATCAAGAATTTTCATTTTAGGCTTTTTTTTTTCAAATAAGTCTCAAACTGAATACAAAAAAATAAAGAGACAACCGACGAGATAAAAAAGATCCATCGAGTATGAGCAACTGAATTAATGAATTTACCGATTAAGGCACAAAGGAGCACTTAGACGAGGCTTGTGACAATAAGTTTTGTCCCGTGCGTCTTTGAGTTCGTATCTTACCTAATTCATGGAAATTAGTAAGTATTTTACGTTGAAAAAATTTATAAGTTTCGGGATTTTTTTTATTTGTTTTTTTGGAATGTGTCTTGGACGGGAGTTGATTTTTATTTTATTTTGGAAGGAGTTGAATTGAATGAATGAGTGAATGAAAGCGAGAGTGAGGGAGAGAGTGACAGGACAGGAGGGGCCCACGGAGTATTCAGACACCACGTTGAAGCGGGTCTTTTTACCCATTTGTCCCTCAATTCTCTCGTGTTCCGCTTTTTCGGCAGCCTTCTCTCTCTCTCTCTCTCTCTAGACACGAGCCCGAAACCCCATTGATTGTGAGCCGTTGATTGCCCCCCAAAACCGTAAAACCCCGGAATTTCCGAAGAAAAGGGGAGAAAAAGCAAGAGATTGGCGTAGGATTAAGGATTTAGAAAAGGCGACTGTATGGTCACTTTTTATTTTAATTTGACTAGTGATTTCTATTTTCTTACATTTCCACTTTAATATATTGTATCATATGTGAATGTTAACATTCAAGTCGTCTGAAAAATATATATCTCAATTCAAATTAAATTATTACGACGGAAATTCAGATGCGGCTCACGAAAGTATATATAGCTAAATCGGAGTATAGAAATGATCGCGCACTGTCGAAAGGGTCGAATTATTAGGAAAAGCAAGGCGATCGTAGTCGGATTGATTAAAATACGATTGTGACGAGATCTAATCTTAAGAGCTTCTTAAATATACGAAATCCAAGCAGAGATATGCCAAACTGCAAATTTAGATGTCGTCTTTTCGGCTGACGTCTCAATTTTCAATTCTCTCTCTCTCTCTGGGTAAATGTTGACTGCGCGTTGAATCAATATGTCATGCATATATATTTTCTTTTTCTTTTTTTTTGGGGGGTCACTATTCATCTAACAGTGATAGTTCCTGTTGTTCTTCTTCTTTTTCCAGGCTTTAGGAGTGCGAACGCGACTGGGCCCCCACGGACATCATTCCTTTGATGAAAGATGGTAATAATCAACCGGACCATTGACCAACCCTGCTCCTCCTGCTCGCTTTTTAACTCCATTTCTCTGCTGTCGTTTTCCGCTTTTGTTCTTTTCCCTTCTTTCCCCCCATGCAGAGGACTTGCGGTGCCACTATCGTCGTCTGATTAGCTGCTTCACGCCGCGCGAAAGCTGGTCGAGTGATCAAAATGATGAACTCGGATTACAAATTCTTTTTGGCCTTAGTATATAGCACGGTTGCTGTGTGGATTGCATTCGAGGATTATGTCCGGAGGGAGTGAAAATAGCTTGGAGCGAGCGCGCGGGGATGAGATTCGGACATCCCGAAACGTGTTTGGGATGTCCGGAATGAAGCGGAAGAAGGTGCGGAGCTGCCGCAGGTCCGAAATCTTTTTTTCGGACCCCAAAATGAAGACTGCACGCCCGATCGGACCAAGGTGACCCGCTGTTGCAACGGTGCCCCTCGGACGTCTGGTCATCACTGAACTGCAAATCCAATTGGGTCCAGATTTCACGTCGAAGGAATTCGAACGTTCGTCTCACCTATAGCAAATGTTCGAATCGCTCGGTAAGTCAAACTTAACTTACAGAGAGATTTGAGAAAGCTGTTGAGAGAAACCTATTGTGAGGGACTTGATTAATTTATGCGAGGCTTACTCGAGTGTAATCGGGTTAGAATACACTTGTGAGTGGATGTGATTGAGTGATTGTAATATCATTTTTGTCGATTATAGTGGAATCATTTTGTGGATCTCTCTCTATGGAGCAAGCACACCTCTGAAACATGTAAATCTGCTATGTCGAGCTTGCTTTTCTGCGCTTATTTCTCACTCGAATTATTTTGGTTTCGTTAGCCCTTTAAGGCAACTTAGTTGCTTGGTCTTTTTATCGTAATCCATCCTACTTATGGAACTTGTACCATTGTTCATAACATCATAGCTCGGACCTAAGTAAGTCCTTAAAAGGCTTCATTGACAATGAAGACAGCACCTAAAGTGGGGGGAGGGGGTGCCGAGTTAAGGGTCTTACCTAGAGGGATCCCCTCCACCCTTGGAAAGATGTAAAAGAAGAAGGGATAAAGGCATCTTCCATGCCTCGATAAATTTTGTGGCTAAGGTACTCCCAGTAAGACATGGACCTTAGCAGGTTATTAAAAGACTTAAGGATGATCAAAGAAAGACCCCCCCAAGGGTGGGAGATCCCGTAAGTATCATCCATATTTTTTCTTTCCTGAAAAGAAAAACTTAAGAGAGAATTGAGGGTGCTAGAGGAGGAAGCTTACCTTCATATAAAAAGTAAGCATCCAGATCAGCCCGCCGTCACTCCAATGCAAGTAGACAAGCGCTAGTAGTCCCAATATATAAATAAGCTCCTTTTCTACCTCGAGACCATCCTCGTCTTCTCTTCTTTTCTATTCGAAGCCTTATAATACACAGGTAATAACATCTTAAGTTGGTTAACGACGACAGTTGCAGCATATAATTAGTAACACAGAAATGCGCAGACATCCAATCTAATGTCCGTCGCATATCAAATAGGAGCATCATCTATTCGTCCCCCCCTATTACATCTATAAGGTTGCAGGATGACTTGCTTTTGACTGAATCGGACAAATAAATTTACTCCGGTGCACAAAAACTCGTTCAGGAATTAGAATGCCGTCTTCCATTTACGTAAAAACAAAAGGTAGACAGAAAATACGAAGTCAATGTTGGACTATGGTTTAGAGAAACTTAGAAGACCGATTTCGAATTTTTATGTTTGGCATTCAAATCTTATTAACCTGGATTATGGAGCTTTAGATTTAATGTGCAGATTGTTCGCGAGGATTAACATACCTAGAGATGGAAAATGCTTAATAAACTCATATACAAAGTGGCCTAATTCCCTAAAAAAAACCTCAACTTTTAGGTTTAGTTTCAATTATGTCCCAAACTTTTTTTGTCTTAGAAAAAATCTTAAACTTTTGGTCTAGTCCCAAATCTGGCCCATGATTTTTCTTTGTCTAAAAAAAAAATCATAACTTTAAGTCTAGTCTCAAATCTATCCCAAACTTTTTTTTTTGTCTAAGAGAAAAATCACCAATTTTTACACTAGTCCCACATTTGCCCCAAGCTCTCTGTTCAAAAATTGCCGTTAGTTGTCCCTAATTTTCATATCTTAGAACGGTTTCATTTTGGAGATAATTTTTCATGTCACATTATTGAAGTGAATTTGTTATCGATGTGGAAATGCCAAGTTATAATTGGACCATGAAAATAGATTGAAAGTTGGTGATTTCTTTCAGACAAAACAGAATTTGGGACTTGATCTCAAGTTTGGGATTTTTTTCTGAGATAAAAAAAAAGTTCGAAGCACATTTGAGACTGAACCTAAAATATTATTTTTTTTTTTAGACAAAAAAGAGTTCGGGATAGAATTGAGACTAGATCTAAAGTTTGAGGTTTTTTTAGAGAATTAGGCCCATAGAAAGTTTATCGAAAAATGAAAGCTTCTTCTTCTTTTTTTGCTGCTTTTCTTGAGCTACTTAGTTAAGGAAATATAAGGATTTTATAGGCCTTATTATGCGAAACTTTTTTTTGGGGCCACGCTTTGCGACGAGTCAGTGATGTTTTACCTTGATGATTGCTTGCTTTTCTTCAAACAATTGTCAATTTTACGTTGTTTCATAAGTCAACCATCTTGTCACTTTTGCAATGGAAGGTCACAAGCATCTCTTTCGCTCGAGTGTCTTCACCCGTCCGTAAAGTTTAGTGGGTGACTTGTCTGCTAATTCGTCCATTTCCTTTCAAGCGATGCAAGTCCTTACAAGTCCACCTTGCGTAATTTAACTCTGCACTAGAACACTGCCATTGACAAGAAGACGACAATAAGGTTGTTGTATTAGATCGTTTGAAATATCGGTTTTTCAAAACCCACAAGTTTCGAGCAATGATCGCGAATTTTGTGTGTAGACTAGGTGCACGACATAGACTCGGATTCCCGTGTTATGAGCGCCCGTAGAACATTTTACACATGGCCCACTAATCCGTTAATTAAAATATTCAGCATCGCTTGTGTGTGGGATTTCAAAAGTCTTTCTCCGACTAACGGCTTAAGATTTTTTAGTTTGATAATTAAACTCGATACTAGCGTCGAGCTCCGACCCAATTTGTTGTTTTCGCATGTGCGGCTTCTCGTCTATTTGTTCTTGACTTACTCTTAGGCTGCCTTTGATTGTCCGAATTTTTTGTCAAAATAAGACTGAATAGGATATGATAAGAAATCTCGAGATTTTGTCATATCCATCTACTGTTTGGTGAACAGTGGATTTAAAGCCGAATATATAACTTAACATTTTGGGGATGAATAAGTTAAGGCTACTTTTTAAATTTTTCTTTCCTTAGAATAACTATCGACCCTATGGATGGCGACAATGAGGAGGTTGGGGTAAGAATTCTTGTCAAAGGTAGGTGGTGGCGATGGGTGGCCGGTAGAGGGTAGCGGCAACGAGGAGGTTAGGGGGAGAGAATTCTGGTTAGAGGCAACTGGTGGCCAACAATAGCGACGGCTGGCCGGCAATGGCTGTAAGGGTGGGCGGCGATGGAGGGCAGCGACGAAGAGGTTGGGGGAGAAAATTATGGTTAGAGGTGGTCGGTCGGCAACAGCAATGGGCGGCTGACGATGGTAGCCGGTGGTGGTGCCGGCAGTGATGACGGGTGATCGGTGGTATCGGCAGGGGTGGGTGACAGTGAAGGACAACATCAAGAAGGTTGGGAAGAGAGGAAGAGAAGTGAAATCCTATCACACTCCTCTCCTGAGATAATTTTATCCCCTATATATTTTTTTATATCTCTTTTTATTCTATCCTAGACACCTATCAAACACAGGATAAAATATAACATATTATATCCCTCCTTTTATCCTGACGACCAAATGCAGTCCTACTTTCTTTGATAAATAGTTATTTTCTGGAAAAAAAAAATATATTTTTAGAACACACGAAAATAATGCATCTGTCTGAAAATGGGAATGGTTGAAACAGAGGGACTTGCACACGAAAAGGACAAAAAGAATGCAGAGACGGGGTTGAAGTAGAGTGGGCTGGGCTCGACTGGCTTCAAACCCGACTCGATTCACTCGATCTCATGCGAAGAAAGATTGACCCAACAAGAATTTGGAATGATTGGGATTCAGGTGGAAAGAGAGAACCAGAAATCTCGGGGATTCCTCGGTAATACTCAGCCTAGGAATCGTCAATCATCATCCTCCCAACACCGTCATCCTCATCATCTCGCTCATCTCATCCTCATCCCGCTCATCTGGTATATAGTATTTCACCACTCAGTAGCCTGTCAAAAGATCGACTTTTTTAGTTCTT
The DNA here is from genome assembly GCA_001662345.2 of Metrosideros polymorpha var. glaberrima. NCBI lineage: Eukaryota > Viridiplantae > Streptophyta > Magnoliopsida > Myrtales > Myrtaceae > Metrosideros > Metrosideros polymorpha. The sequence continues at coordinate 20,830,428 of BCNH02000001.1, forward strand.
CTTTTTGGCCGACATGGGTGCGTTGAAATCGGCGATTGCCGACGGAGTCCTAACTTTCATGTGGGTGTTCTGCGCGTCGACGCTGGGGGCCGCCACGACGGTGGTGGCGGCGGCGCTCGGGCTCGGGGAGGCCGTCTTGCCGTGGGCGTCGCTGTTGATCACCACCGCGCTCATCTTTGTCCTGGTGTTGGTGTTCGACCTGATCGGGAGCGCGCTAGGTGGCGCGAGCTTCAACCCGACGGCCACCGCATCCTTCTACGCTGCCGGCGTCGGCTCCGATGACCTTCTCTCCATGGCCCTGCGGTTTCCTGCTCAGGTAAGTACACTGCAATGTGCTCAAATTTCGTTTTTAGTAACGTTTTTGTGGATCTGTTGGAGATAATTTGTTTTGCTTTTGTGGGTTTATGAGTAATGGCACAGTTGGGTCAAATTCTGCCGTTCGTCAAGGGTTTTGTCGTGAAATAGTTGAGATTTTGTATAAAGTTCACTCTTTTTTCCGGGATCGGAAAGAGGGTACTTAAAGAGAAACGACACTATTCAAATCGCTAGTGCTAGAAGTTCCCCCTTTTATTTTTTCTTTTTGGCGTGTGCGTGTGTTGATGATGAATGTTGCTTGAACAGGCAGCTGGTGCTGTTGGTGGAGCTCTTGCGATCATGGAGGTGATGCCTTCACAATACAAGCACATGTTGGAAGGGCCGTCTTTGAAGGTGGACTTGCATACAGGAGCTATTGCAGAGGGCGTATTGACCTTTTTGATCACCTTCCTCGTCCTCCTCATTGTGCTCAGAGGGCCTCAGAGCTCCTTCGTGAAGACCTGGTTGCTGGCTGGGGTGACGGTCACGGTGGTAGTTGCGGGGTCTTCCTATACTGGGCCATCCATGAATCCAGCCAATGTGAGTATATTATCTTTGTCAATCCCGAGCTTCAATCTGCTTGCATGATGTTTTCTTATTGCTGATTGATCTTACTTCCACATTTAACAGCATGAAAATCTTGTTTTTGTTGCACATTTACTGCTGAAATAAGATGATTTGTTATAGTGCTTGGACCGACCGAGTCAGCTAATATGAAAACCTGTTTTTGGTCCTTTTTTTCCCGAATTGTCCCTCGTGAGTATAGGTCTTGCCTGCATCATTAGATGATTGCTCTTTCTACCCAATTGATAATCATCTCTTCCCAGTGCTTGGTTATCTCATCAATAATTCTGCTGGTCAATGTCTTTAAAACCCCTTTGTTGCCATTATATAAATTCATTGATGTTGCAGAGTTGACTGCTTATGACAATTCTTCAATAATTTTATGTCACTTCCCCGGGTTCTATCTCTCCCCTTTATTCTTGTGGTCCTAAATGCTATTGACAGCATTGAATCAGCTCCAGCCCAACTTTTTAAACTAGCAACAAGTCGTATAATCCTCCTTTCTTAGACTGAACCTCATGCTAAACTATCTCAATCATGAAAGTACATATGACCTAATAATGCAATTTGGTGTCAGGAAAAATTGTAGTTGTAACTGGTATATATAATAATAAGGTGCAATCTCGGAAGGTTTTGTATCTTTAAATTGAGTTTGCTCTACAGTTATTTTTCTTCTCATATTATGTGGATATGATCTCATGCAATTACATCTTGATAGCGGTTGCTCTCTTCGATGCATGACTTATTTGTTGATACCAATATGCATCATCATTAGAGTGAATCTGTTCAACTATCATATGCAAGGTTTGGATGCATTCATATAACAAATAGTGAGTCCAATTCTTGAAAGTTTGCTTTCCAGTTTACACATATGAGAAGTACATCTATTGTTCTTGTATATATTGGATGTACAGCCCGGTCTAGAAACTCTGTCACTCTTCCATATCTTCACAAAAATCAAAAGAACTCTTTTCTGTTATGTGAGCTCCAATTATAGTCTGTTGGATGAGGTCTTGCGACAGCTTCCCCACTTTGACAAGATATTTCTCTCCATTGAGTATACGAAGGATCTGTTCCCTAGTCATAGGAGATATTCTTCACTAGGTGGCGGGGATATTCGTTCCCATCATGATGCTATTCATTGCTTTAATGGATGTGCTGTGTGTGAAAACATACAGCTGTATCAAATGGAGTTCAATTTTCTCTTCTCTGGACCTCTCTGCTGGACAAGTTGGTGGCGAGAGCTTGTTCAAGGATATTTTCCGTGTCGAGTTGCGAGCAAGCATCATTTTTTGAATCTGTTTTATGATAGGTTTTTGTTCCTGTTATTCCAGTGAAAAAGTTATTGCCATTTCAATGGTTTGCAACTACATGTATGCCATTTTCTTCCCACCTCTGCCCCTCTTTGTCAGTCGTGTTTCTTGTCTTTATCAATTGGCTTTGTTGTTCGATTCAGCCAGGGTGTGCGGGGGCGCTGAATTCAGTGAATGTTTACTGCCAGGATAGTTTGGCAATGGTATTTCTACAGCTTTAGAGGACAAGTTTTTCTCCTGTTTAGGACTGATTTATTTCGAAATGCAAATGTTAAGGTAGTCAACTATTTTTTCAGTTCAGTAACTATGAGCATCTGGCTTTCATCTGAGATTTTCCTGTTCCCCCTGCTACGTGGTGAACATCCTCCCCACTTCCCATTGAGTGCATCTGACTTGGACAATCTATGTCCACTGACTGATCAATCACCCTTTTCCTCTCTCTCTCTCTCTCTCTCTCTCTCTCTCTCCTCTCCCCTCTCCCCCTTTCTTTGTCTCTGTGTATGTGAGTTCTTGTTCCACCGTCTTTTTTGACACCGGCCTTCCCTTGGCACGAAAAGTGTTAAAGAGAACATGCATTAACTTGTTTTATTGTGTCTTTGTAGGCCTTTGGGTGGGCATACGTGAACAATTGGCACAACACATGGGAACAATTCTACGTCTATTGGATCTGCCCTTTTGTTGGAGCGATATTAGCAGCTTGGGTCTTCCGGGTCCTCTTCCCCCTGCCTGTCAAACAGAAGAAAGCCTAAGAAAGCACCTAGCTTTCTTCCTTCTGGGTGTCAGACAGCTGCTGTCCTCGAGCTTGCTTGCCCGCTTACGTTGTTCTGTCTTTTAATTTACAGTGGTAGGCCTACTTTCATTCATTGATGTAGATTTGGACATGGATAGCTACAATGCTAGTAATAAAGAAAATGGACAGTTGGTATATTTCCATCCAAACTTGTCTTGCTTGGGGCGTAATTGTTATATGGAGTGGAGTTGGCATTGGCCAAAACTCAACGGAGAGTCCTCTTCACCGTTGGCGACGTCGGGTTGGAAATTCTGGTTGTCAGCACTTCTTCTGTTTTAGTATCTTCAGATCATGTCGGTGCACGGTCCTTCAGAAGGAGCCTCATCTCCGTTCGCGGGGTTTTGGGGTGTTGCGATTTTTTCATGTCATGGAAATCATGAATGTTTAAGGCGAACAGTGCTGTTGACATCATGCTTCATAGGTTGTCTTTCCAGCATCTGAATGGGGTCAAGTGAAAGATCGGTCGACCAGGTCGAACATGCGGAGTGCAAAATACCAATGAATTGGAATTGATTAGGGTTGAGTGGTTCAGGTTGGTGACATGTTTCTCATTTTTTTGAATCTAGAACTTACTCTACATAGCCTGCAACTTGGAACATATCCTGTCACATGTTCCAAATCGGCACTTGTATTTTAATTGAACGATTGTAGTGAATCACCATTTGCTATTACAATTTACTAATCATAATTTATATTTAGATACATAAAGAATGTAAAACACTAACAAAGCAAAAATCACAGTCATAAATATCGTGAAATAGAAATTCAGACGAGTGGTTTCAGATTATACATATGGAATACCGTGGGATCGTGTAAAGATATAGACCAAGAAAAACATAAAAACTTGTTTCAGGTTATAAGTTCCAGGTTCCACCTATCTGAAATTAGATTTCTCAATTTTTGAAACTTTGAATCTACTCTACACACCTTGGAACATGATATGTTTCCACCAATCTGATTATCGGGTTGAAGGTTATATTTTAGAACCATGCTCACCTCTAAAATTAATTGCGAACTCGATTTGCATATCTTACATAAATGATCGACCCGCATCGACTCAATCTGTCCTTTTTCAATTGAACATGTGCATACAGATCGATTTAAAAGCCATACTTCAATTGAACTTTACTCTACACGAGCTTTGCTCATTCCATACTCCGCGGATTATAATACAGATTGCAGACTATACCGTAAAAAGAAGAAGAAGAAGAAGAAATAATCCCATTTTTTAAAAAAAATGAAAGAAAAAGGAGAAAATGAAAAGTCGTCGCCTTTTTTTTTTTCCCCATATCACCTTCTGAGATCCGCTTATTGCAGTTACAGACGCGTCGCGCTTGCTCGGTCTGTCTAATCCCCTCCCTCTCTCTCTCTAGATTCAGAAGGTCGGAGATCACCGCGAGCTCTTCTGCAGAGGCGTCAGCACTCTCTCGCTGATGCTCTGACCGATCGGTCTCCATCAATCTGAATCGGCATTGTCCTTGATCGACACCGTTCCATCGATTCATCTTCGCTTGATTCTTCACTCGTCGGGCGTCTGGAACCGCGGAGAGTTTCGCCAATCGCAGGCTTTCCGCGGCGCGGCGGCGGCGCTTGGTTGCGGTACGTGCATACATACACACGCGCGCTTTAGCCATCGGGTGCAGAGGAGGGAGAGCTGGAGCCGATACAGGAAGCGCAGTCCCTGAAGGCTCCCGCCACCGCCGCCGCCGGGAACGGCCAGATCCGGTACAGATCTCCTTCCTCCGCCGAGCTCTTCGACGCCGCCGTTGTCCTCAACCCTAGCTCCCCGCCGTCGGACCAGCAGCTCCACCACCAGCACGAGCTCGACAAGACGATGAAGCGGCCCCCGGGGCGGTTCCACGAGGACAAGATCCAGAAGTACCGGGGGGTTATATTGGTGATCTCTCTGCCTCTCTTGCTCATTGGCTTTGTGCTCTTCTTGATGCCTTCTGGATCTCCTTCCGAGTCGATTGAGGGGCTCGCGCTCCGCAAGGTGTCTCCGAGTTCGAAGTCCAGGACTTACGCGGTTATCTTTGACGCGGGTAGCTCCGGGAGTCGCGTGCATGTGTTTTGTTTCGATCAGTACTTGAATCTTGTTCCCATGGGAAAGGAACTCGAGCTCTTTCTTCAGGTTTCGTTTCCTTCATTGCTTCTTTTGTTTATGTAATGTCAGGTGATTGCAGTTAATCCTGGTTGAATTGGATGTTTACGTGTGACATTTGTTTGATTTGTGTGTATAGATTAAGCCGGGTTTAAGTGCGTATGTGAAAAATCCCAGACAGGCTGCGGACTCGTTGCTTTCTCTTCTTGATAAAGCAGAAAGTGTTGTTCCTAAAGAGCTCCGCGGCAAGACTCCGGTTAAAGTCGGGGTAAGTTAATGATGCAAATGCTAGAATGGAGTACTTGTCCCGGCATTTGACGTTTGTTTACTCATCTTCTGCATTTGGCTCTGATGTTTCACTAGGCAACCGCTGGATTGAGGGCATTGGAAGGCGATGCATCTGATAGGATTCTAGACGCGGTAATGCTTTTTTTCTTTTTTGCACCGTTAATGAAGTTTCGTAGGTTTGAATTGGAAAACTAACTTTTGTGTTTCAATATTGCTGTATTTTGTACATGTGGACATCCCTTTAGGTTCGGGAGCTTTTGAAAGATAGAAGCAGCCTTAAATCTGACCCAGGATGGGTTAGTGTTTTGGATGGAACACAAGAAGGTGCTTATCTGTGGGTATGTTTGCTTGCCTTTTTTCTATGCATGTATAAAGTTGGATTTTAGTTTGGGAACTGATGCTATAATTGGTTCTCGTGTGCCAGATGTGATATATAGTTTAGAGAACTGTACTGATGATGTGGTTGAATGTTGAATACATCACCCTCTGTTGACTTGGGAAGCAATAAAAAAAATGTTGCTCATTGCCTTTGGTTGTTTTATCGGCAACTTGTGTTGAATGGCACTATAATACAAGCATTGCTCACTGTCGAGTGTCTGATGGAAAATGAAAGGGTGATTCAAGTGTTTGCTAAACTTCATCATTGCAATATGGTCTCTTTCTCTATCTTGAAATGATTATTAAGTGGATTGTGCTTTACTCTGTCTTGGCTCTTTTGGTGCTTTGAAAGAAATATTTGCATTTATTCCTGCTGAGTTGACATTGTTTCTCTCTACTTCCTTCTACTGCTCAGTGCTAGTATAACATGGGTACTTATCTACATCATGGTTTGGCCTCTAATGGTGGTCATGTCATTTGGCATTATGTAATTAGGTGTGGATATCTGTTTGACATTCATGAAGTTGTTTTGTTACCTAGGGCCTCCACCAATAGGTTGGCCAAGGCCTTCATCATGGAAATGTTTCACTGCACATGACTTTCTAAGTCACCTTCCCTACTGAACATGCCTTTTCAAAGTTGCCCTGGCCTTCCCAAGCTCATGGAAAGCACTTGGACTCAGTTACTAGCAATGACCTACTAATGAAATGATGACCTTTGTCTGTTGAATGTTGTACTACTAAATTTATCACCATACAGTTGAGAAATTGTATTTAATCACAGTACAGTATGTGTGGGTTATGTTGCCTTTACTTCAAGATTGGATGGACATTTGTAATTGAGCAGCAATTAAATGTAGGCTGTGTACTTTAATTGAAGTTTGAACCTAAATTTTTCTATAATGTTCTTGTTTTTCTACAGTTTTATTAATTTGTGATACAGTAACTTAAATTATTGAAGAAGTAAGGTGAAAGATAAAGGAGGTAAGAAGAAAGAGAATGTGATGCTTGGACATGAATCCACATTATAAGCATCTATAGTTCATCAGCAATGAGATGACAGTTCTGAGACCTAAATTTAAAGTGTGATGGTTATTCTTAACTGCCAGGGCAATTGCTTATAGTCTAATGGTAATGTTGCACTCTGCTAGGATTGAGTAAGTCTATAACTTTCTTGACGTTTCTCAGGTGACAATAAACTATCTGTTAGGATATTTGGGAAAGCAATATTCAAATACAGTTGGAGTAGTTGATCTTGGAGGGGGCTCAGTTCAGATGGCATATGCTATATCAGAAGAGGATGCTGCGAAGTCGCCCAGGGTCTCAAATGGAGAGGATGCGTATGTCAATGAAATGTTTCTCAAAGGAAGAAAATACTACCTCTATGTTCATAGGTCTCTTCTCAGTCTGAAGAATTGTTCTTTGGTTTTTTTTTTTTTGAGATAATTTTTGGCCAATTTGCTGTTAGTCCTGACAAATCTTCTTTATGATTTTCACCAGTCATTACATTCCTATCGTTGTGTATATGGTGCTTTATTTCCTTTTCAGCAGAGCTCTGGACTACTGTTTCTTATTGGATTTGTGTATGATGGTACAGTTACTTGCGTTATGGTCTACTAGCAGCTCGAGCGGAGATTTTGAAGGTTTCTGGTGACTCAGGCAACCCTTGCATCTTGGAAGGTTACGAGGGTATGTATACTTTTCACTTTTTCAACTCCTTTAGACTTAGGTCCATTTCTTTCTATACAATGGATTCTCTTACTGGTTTAAACATATTTTGTTAGAGTTGCGAGCATCACTGGTCCTATGCTTGTGTTGGAGGGTGAGTGATAGTGGCCGTTCAGACTCCTAGTAATGTGGCTTTAGCAATAGCATGACCACTCAAGCACTTCAAAGCATTTTGCTAAGACCATAGAAACAAAGCATTTCTGATGTGCAAATGTGGAAGCAAGAGCAAATTTTGCTTTCTTTAGTTGATCCTTGTCATAACCCATTTCCTTAGAACCTCCATTGGATAGCAAATGGTGCATCAATGATTGACCATCTGCCTTGACTATTTAGGGTCTTACCAATATGGTGGTGTGAACTACGAAGTATCAGCTTCTTCATTGGGTTCAAGCATGAATGAGTGCAGAGGGATTGCTTTGAAAGCCCTCAAAGTTAATGAATCAACATGTACACACATGAAATGCACATTCGGTGGTGTTTGGAATGGTGGAGGAGGGGATGGACAGAAGAATCTATTCGTTGCTTCATTTTTCTTTGACAGGGCTGCTGAGGTAGTTATATCTCGAATTTTTAAAGTTGAAGGCTTCTCAAAATATATATGAAGTATGATTTATGCAGAGTATCTTATCAATGTAGGCTGGCTTTGTGGACCCCAACAAAGCTGTTGCCAAGGTCAGTGCTGCGGAGTTTGAGGAGGCAGCTAAACGTGCTTGCCAAACTAAACTGGAAGATGCAAAATCTATATATCCTCGTGTAGAAGACGGTAATCTGCCGTATTTGTGCATGGATCTTTTGTACCAATATACATTGCTTGTAGATGGATTTGGTGAGTATGCATTCTAGTCAGTTTCTTGTGCGATTATTTCTGGCTTTTGCTCCATATATAAAGCGTGCTGATTAGTCTTTTGCTTAATAAATAGGAGTGATTGAGCAATTTCGATATTTGTACGGTATTCTAATCCGTCCAGCACTTGTTTCTCATGCTTCCATTTTACAGCTATTGATCCCTGGCAAAAGATTACGCTGGTGAAGAAGGTCAGGTACCGCAATGCCTTCGTTGAAGCAGCATGGCCATTAGGCAGTGCCATAGAGGCTGTATCGGCGCCAAGGTAACTGCAGATCATCTCATATTAGCTTGGCATTCTAAGAGGCACTTGGTTCTGTGATTCTCAGGGGAGGCTGAAGGAAAAAGTAGTTGATTGTTAAAAGTTGACATCAGGTCATTATTGAATTCGAATTTTGCGGTCGATATATTCGGAATAATGAGGGAAGAGCATTAATTTATTATTGCCATGTAATTATCTCAGTTCCAATATTCTTTTGATGCCTGCCTTTTGAGATGATTTTGACCCTGTCACATTCTTTTACTTTGCATGTGAACATATGAGATTGTAATACAAGTGCTCCGTGGTTTTAAGCTTCCCTTTCCTTGGCATTCCATCCTGTTATACTTGTTGGTAGGTGTATAGAGTCTGTCAGCCAATTGATGGAATTGACAGAGTCTAATAACTGCGATAACTCCACGCAATCTTGACTTCTTTATTGATTTAGTTGCATTCAAGAATGAAAAGCATTCATTAAACTCTGCCGGGTCCTCGACCGCAAAACCCGAGATTCTCGTTTCTCTCCATCAACCGATTATGATAACATCGGACTACCTTTGTCAACTAATTGCAAGGGCTAATGTGCTCTTTCTTGATTGTGTTGGGTGTGGTTCATACTCTCTATCGACAGGAAAACACGGATTGCTAGAAGGCTTTTGTAATTTAAGCCTGTATTTTATATTTTCTTTTGCTTATAATTGAGAGGTGCGAAATGCTAATTATACTTGAATTTTCTACTAGATGTAGAAGTCTAAGGTTCTGTTTGATAACATTTCTGTTCTTTTGTTCCCTAGAACAGAAAAAGAACAGAAACCTGTTTAGTAACATCATTTAAAATTTTATGTTTCTTGGAACAAAAATTGTTCTCGAGAATAGATTTGGAACAAAAATAAAACGTAAAAAATAATCTTTTTTGTTCCTGAAAACAAAATGAGAAACAATATCATTTTAGAAAAACAAACTCAGTGTAACCTAATGCTTGTCTTTACACTCATGAGTTCACCTGCCACTGGTCACCGAACATCGTTGCCCTACCGCCAGTCACCGCAGCCATCGATCATCGGTCACTGGTCACCACCTCCGATGGTCGATCACTGCTCATTGCCATCGCCTCTAATCGTCGATCACCACTGCCCGTGACTACTAGTTGTCGACCACCACCCACCACTGCTACCTCTAGTCGTCGATTGCCAGCCACCACCACCCGCTGCCGCCTCCTCTGATGGCCGGTGACCAGCCACCACTGCTAATCATCATGGCCGCCAGTCGTCAATTGGCGACCATCGTCACCGCCTTTAGTGGCCAGTCACCGCAGCTGCTGATCACTGCCCACCACCACCACCTCCAATGGCCGGTTGACACGATCGCCTGTCGTCGGTTAACGGCCACTACCCATTGCCGGTTGTCGGCCACCACCTACCGCCGGTCGCCACAGCTACGCATTACCATCGCCTATCAAATCACTAAATTAGAAAATTAGAAATGTAAATTTTTAGAGTCGTACCAAACGTGTTTCTATTCTTTTTCTATTCCGAGTATAAAAATTCTGTGTAGTTACCAAACGCGTTTGTATGCTTAAAAACTCATCCAATCAATAGAAAAAAAACACTATTTCTGAATAGAAACATTACCAAATGCACTCTAAAGGTAAATTGGGATATAACTTTGTGTGACGATTTCTCTTCAACGACTTTTACCCTTTATTTTGTTGTGATTGAACATAAGTTTTATCGAAAAAGAAGAAAGTAGGGAAGCCGTGGCCATGCGGCAAAAATTGTCTCAACCGCCGGGTAGTCGGCCCGCCACTAGCATTGCCGTCATGGAAGCCATTCGCTTCTTTTGGTGTGAGGCCCAATCCGACGCACGTAAGCGCTCGCCCCATTTTACCCGCTTTTAGCCCCCATCAAGTCCGTTAGACCCCAAAAAAAAAAAGTCCGTTAGACAGTCACTTTTATTGTCCATCGACGAGGCAGTCGAGTTTTTGCTCGGTACTTTTCTCAAACACTTGCCATGCATGCGACGCTCCTTCTCTTCGCGTCGGAATGAGAAGATTCGGGTCGCGAGGCGCCTTCGTTCTGCTTCGCCGCCATTGCAGTTCTGCTCGAATCCGCCCGTCGAAGCCCGCTCTTCTCTCGCCCGTGTTCGACTCTGCGTCGTCCGCTTTCGGCGATTCCAGCCGCGCGAGCCCCCCGGTCTCTGTCTCCGAGGTTCTGTCTCCTTCTCGTGCTTACTCCGGTTACGCGTCTCCGGATCCGCGGTCGGGGGCTACCGGACGTTTTGCTGCTTGCGATGGTCTCGACGGAAGCTATCGCGAGGGAGAAGAAGACGAGGACGACGGAGCCTCGGATTGCGAGGCCGATTTCCCGGAGCGGAAGGTGACGAACAAGGCTCTTGCTCGCGATGCGAAATCCATCGTGGACATATTACGCGAGACGGCGTCCCATCGCGTAGAAACGACGTCTAGACTCGATAAGTGTGGAGTTAATGCGTCGTCGGAATTGGTGGTGGAGGTTCTTTCGCAGGTCCGAAATGACTGGGAATCGGCATTCACCTTCTTCCTGTGGGCTGGGAATCAACGGGATTACTCCCATTCGGTTCGTGAATATCACTCAATGATCTCTATTTTGGCGAAGATGAAGAAGTTCGACACTGCCTGGGCATTGATCGATGAAATGAGAGGAGGCAAGGATCGCCCATGCGTCCTTACCCCTCAGACTCTGCTGATCATGATCAGACGATACTGTGCAGTGCACGACGTTGGTAAGGCCATCAATACCTTCTACGCGCATAGAAGATATAATTTTGATGTTGGGATGGAGGAGTTTCAGGGTCTCCTCTCCGCGCTTTGTCGGTATAAGAACGTGCAAGATGCGGAGCACTTGCTCTTCTGTAATAAGAGTGTGTTCCCTCTCAATACGAAGAGCTTGAATATAATCCTCAATGGCTGGTGTAATGTGATCGTTAGTCCTCGGCAGGGGGAGAGAATTTGGAAAGAGATGAGCAAGAGAGGCATAGCGCATGATGTTGTTTCGTATGCTTGTCTCATATCTTGCTATTCGAAATCCAGAAATCTTAACATGGTGCTTAAGCTCTTTAACCGGATGAAGGAATTGGAGATTGCTCTGGATAGGAAAGTGTACAATGCGGTCATTTATGCTCTTGCAAAGGGCAGGCTTGTGAAGGAAGCTGTGAATCTTATGAGAATGATGGATGATAAAGGTTTTGCACCCAATGCTGTTACTTACAATTCATTGATCAAGCCTCTTTGTAATGCTCGAAATGTTGATGGAGCTAAAAAGGTCTTTGATGAGATGCTGCAGCGGGGGCTTCACCCTACCCTTCGAACTTACAATGCCTTTTTACGTATTCTTAGGACAGGAGAAGAAGTTTTTGAGCTCTTAACAAAAATGAAGGAGATGGGATGCCATCCAAATTATGATACATACATCATGTTGATCAGAAAGTTTTGTCGATGGCGCCAACTTGATAATGTCTTTGAGCTGTGGAATGCAATGACTGAGAATGGATTGAGCCCTGATCGCAGCTCTTATATTGTGTTGATTCATGGACTCTTTCTGAATGGAAAGTTGGAGGAAGCGCACAGATATTATTTGGAGATGAAGGACAAGCAGTTTTTGCCCGAGCCTAAAATTGATGAGATGCTTCAAGCATGGGTGTCTGGGAAACAAATAACAGAGATTAGCACGGCGGAGAACCAGCCACCTTTTAATCATTTGGATCAAGCTTCCTCCAGAAAACTCAATCACGAATCAGATTTCCTTCGTCAGCCTGAGTCGAGAAGAGTTGTAAGAGAGCGGGGATATTCTTTTTGGGAGCACTAGGATAGGGTATCTTTGGTCATGCTGTCAATGCATTGTATACAGACATTTCTAAAGGTAGTCTACAAACTTCATCTTTTGGACACTTGGGAAGATACTAAGAATCCTATGAGGCATACTATATGTCGTTAAGAGTTTATGCAGTTGATGGTACACCCCTCATGCTTGAATTTTGCATGATTATGCCCTTAATGAAGTCTTACCATAGGTGAAGCCCAAAAGCAAGTTAGTCCTTCTGGTGCTTATGCTGTAATTGAAAGTATTCGTGTGTGTATTTCACCTCAAATCCCATATTCTTTTTGGCAATTACCCTGCAACAAGTACTGGACATAAGAAATTCCAAATGTTAGATGTGTTGTGGCGCCTCGTGTTTACACAAGGCCATGTGACACAGTGAGGCATCTTCCTCCACAGTTGCTGTTATTGGAACTTTCAATGCTCTGCATGGGACTTGCTTTTTCTATTGCAAAATTTGGTATGCAACATACATGTCAAGATACCAGCGAGGCATCTTTCTCCATAGTCTCTGTTATTGGAACTTCAAATGCTCTGCATGGGACTTGCTTTTTCCATTGCAAAATTTGATCTGCAACATACATGTCAAGATACCGTGGAAGTTCATGCTTGATTCACCACAACATTTGTTAGGGAAAACTTGTTTGGAGCTAGCGTGGGTCATGTTCTTCAGAACGAATTAAGGTGCAGTAAACCTGAAGCTGTGTCTGCATATTTTTCCCTCAATGTGATCTCTGGTTAACCATGTGTACGCCCCCTCGGTAAAATAGCAAATTAACATGGGAATAATTTCCAAGCCTCTGGTGATTGCCATCAAGTCAAGGAGAGTTACTGTCATGATTTTTTTTATGAGTATGAAAATGTTGGATCTGTGAGGCGGGGATGTTGCCTTATATGTGATGGATGCACTAAAGGGAAATCATTTAATCCTATGAAAAATGGGATCTGGTGGTGTGTTGTGCGAATGTATCATTCTTTATTTGCCGCATTCCATCTACTTCTGTTAATCTTGCTGAAAACATTCCAATACAGAAAAGACCGAGAACGGGCAAAGGTGAGCCAAATATTTGGCAGAACTGTAAAACTGAGATGGGCAGAGTGATCCCAAGCAAAATATGGGTCTCAGTAGGATTTGAGTGACTCTCATGTTTACTTTTGCTCCTTAAATCTCTTAAATGCAGTTACAAGTTTTTGAAGAGAACCTGAATAAACAAGACTGAGCTTATAAGGCCTAGCTGAATATTTATTTTGTACTTTTTATAGTTACATAGAATAGGCTTAAAATTGTAATCAGATCACAATTATACATATTATCAAATGAATATAAGAGTATATTGATGCTGAAACCACCAAATAGAACAGGCCTTTTGGTTCACCTTTCTTTCAGTGAACAGTGTTTGGTTCGGGGGGATCTAGTAATGGCTAACAGGAGTTCAGAAATGAGTAGGGTTCCTTTCATGTTTTCCGCAAACCTGAGCCCAACCGAACTTCTGTCTCCCTGAATGGAGTGTGCGTGGCTCACATCAACATGTGCATTTAACATGGAATGTAGAGGATGGTAGAAGCACCATTAATAATTCCATGCGATGTTTTAGTAGTTTGGTGAGAATTAAACTCAGATGAATTACTGTATCACACTTGAAGCAAGCGACGCTGAACTTTGGATGATGCTTGTCAAGTGTCATGGGCACTGGTTGATACTCCTGTGCAGGTGTACCTCTTGCAGATATCTAGTGAGAGTTTTCTCTAATGGAGTTCTGATTGTTAATGGTTACATTGCCCTCTCGCTGCATGATCAAAAGTCTTTTCCCTATGGACAACAACATTGAGAATTTTTCAGCTACTTGTTAAGCAAGTGCAATGTCTGAGCAATTGTTGTCCTCTTCAGGATAGAGAAGAACCAGAACAAATCCTAGCTCTACAAGTGGGACCTGTTCTCATGGTTTATAAACCGCCCATTGATGAAAGGTAACTGTGATTGATCCAGTATGCTCTTATAATTACCTATCATCTTCAAATGCTTTTCCTCTTAAATTTTACGGATGCTAGACCGTTGTTTGTAATGGGAAAAATACCATCTGGGTAAGAGCGATGCATGGTTTCTTTTGCAGAGCATGATAGTAGACCGTTAGACCAACCAGTTATTTTAAGGAGATCGACTTGGAGCCTTTCATTTCTTTGAAGAAGAAATCATTAATATCTTATCAACTGGAAGATGTTTTCTGAGTATCAGAGCATTTAATAAAAAGACTAAATCTCCATTCACCGAACAAACAACTTGTGGGATCTCAGGTCTGAGAACTAATGCAGGTAACATCTGTCAATTTCATTCAAATTCCCAGACGCGACTGTTCTGTCCATATTGCTTGGAATGAATTGCAGAAGGCTTTATATTTCTTTTGTCAACATATATGTACACGCACGTGCAGGTGTGGTGCGTGCATGTGCATGTGTGATGCATTAATTCTGGTTTCATCTTGCTTAGCACAATCAATGGAAACTGGTTGGTAGAGAAGTTTTCTTGGTCAATGGTGAAATGCTTGAATTTAGCATTGTAGAAAATTTTCCGATTTGAAAAGGAGGATTTAATTTTCAAACTATAGTCTTGCATCCGTGTGCATGTTGTTGTAGACTTAATGCTGAAGACTGTTTGTCATCACTTTGGGCCAAATAACTTGCCATCATTACGCTGCCCCCACCACTTGCTGGGATAAGTAAAACACTGTTGTCTTCAAAGTGATTGCAATCTGTTTTCGCTTCCAGGCGTCACTTTGGTATCGAATCTACTTTTCACCTCTACTCTTTGCCATCCATACCAATCGGATATTTCACCACTCTTTGCTGGTGGGGGTTTGAGTTACTGACCAGTCCGCTGCCATCAGTTCACCACTTTCAACATTAGGATCAAACTTATTTTGTTCCTCGTTTGTGCTGAATAATGGACTTCGTTTTTAGGGAAAAAAAAAACTGTTCTAGCTGAACTTTTTACCGGATGAAAATGGTTCTCCTAAATAGGTGATAAAGCTGGAGAAGATCTTTCGTTTGTTTGCTGCTATAGATTACTCTAACATCTGAACATGAGTCTTGTTCCTTCATCCGCCCTCAGGAAGAAGTCAGTTTTGTGGCAGAACTGTGATGATTTTTACTGTCCTTAGAATTGACCCAAGACCTTAATTCTCTCGATCTTTTAGTCGACAAGTTTCTATTGGGTCATACATGCCGATGGTTGTATCGTGAAAAATATGTTGGTATCAGAGGCTGGAAGAGATGAGGACGATCCATTGAGAGACCTGGAGATAACATCAAGGTTAGGTCAAAATCACAATTCCCTGCGCATCTCTAGTGCGAAAGCAGGTGCATCACCATTTGACATTGGATAACTACTAGCCACTAGATTAGGTGAACCACACGTGGAAAACTACTGGATGTCATAATCGAGACTTTTTTGGCCATTTGAATTCAGAAACTCACATTCCTGGTATACTGTTATATGCTTTGACTGGTCTTAACTACGTGGTGATAAACACAAAGTTCCGCCACCGATTCTGTAACTATCAACACAGTATGCGAGTCCCGTTGAGGATTAGGAGTTCAATCCCATCATGCCCCGATCGTGCCTATGTCTTGGCTCTAAGTTTAGAATCGTGGAAAGGTTCTGAGATGTACGTGTTGTGGTGACTAGAGGTTTCAGTTGTCTTCGCCCTTTTCTTTCATTATTTCAGCCTTTTGAGCAAGAAAAGGGGGTTAAGAGCGTGGTGACAAAGTGGTCCTTCATGGGTTCAATCAAGAAGAGAAAATTCATCTTTGCTCTGATTTTCCATTTAGTTTTTTGTCCTTAGTGCATCTTCGATCTGGTAAAGTTTAAAAAATATAAAGAAGAGAAGAAAGTCAAATTTCCCACAGCTAAGTGTAGTGCCTTCTTTTGACCAATTGGCCATCACTTTTTTTTTTTTATCAAATATCTCAGAATTGTTTTGTACCTTTCCATGTAATACAGGTGGGACATTTGAGTTTGTTTTTCTTCTTGGTTCTTCTCTCCTTTGATTATGCCTGAGAAGCTGGACCGCAGACGAAAAGAGCCCTGGACTCTATGCTCAGTCATGGCAACAACAATAATATAATGAACTTTGGATATCCATCACGTGCTCTATTCTTGAAACCCAACCTCAACAAGCTACCTGGTGCATGGGAAAAAGGAGTCGAGGTGGCGTGAACAACCTGTGGAATATCCAAGGTACTTTGCATCAGGCGTGACATTATCCTAATCTTATTTAATTGCATTCCACACACACACACACACACATATATATATATATTATTTTTATTTTTATTTTTATTTTTTATTTTTTATTTTTTTGCTGAGGAGTAGAATACGTCAAGAACGAGGGTAATCAGTGCAAAGCAAAGCCTCTTTTACCTAACCAACCAGAGAATCTAGGGTTGGATAATCATCAAAAGTCCAAGAAGTTATGGATAATCATCAACATGTCTTGTTCCTGTTTTTTTTTTCCCGTGCGTGCGAAAGTAGTTGTCGTTCTTTGTTAGCGGATGCTTCCTCACCCACTCAACCACGCCCTCGTCTGACCGTTCTATTCCCATCTTTCTTTGTCGGCACCCGGAAGCTCCACCATCGGTTAACCGCCTCCTTTTGGCATTATTAATCTATTGCTAATCTCCCCCCATGCCGTGGAAATTTATGGATCGCGTTCTTTAATAAATTGGAAGCCTGATCAAAAGAATATACCCACTTTGGAAAAGCTATATGCCATGTCCTAAAATGCTGCTCCAGAGCAAGTCTTTATTTGGTTTTTTTTTTTTTGGGTGTCCTGTTGCTTAGTTGTTAAGTCAGAATATTCTTCGAGGTGATTGACGCGGTATTCTTTTCATTTCGGGTTGCATTGTTGTCTTTTACCTTATCCTTTTCGCCCAAAACAAACGGGTACCTTTATTCTATCTCATCAATTTTTTGGGCCAATGGGAGCTTTAGGTATTTGTACAGCTGTAATAGATTTATTTTGACAATATGGAAAAAAAATATGGTTTTTACATGTTTAAATATTTTGGTAACATGCGATGCAATTATAGATTTACTCAATCGCAATTTTCAGGGAATATAATTTTTTGGTTACAATTACGGTAATGGTTCTGGAAGCAGATAGGATATAGGCTATTGCAGCTCATGCTTTAAATCTAGGACACCAAGTTAAGTACCGTCTTGTTTCTATCAAATCGACTATCTACTCATTTCATATCAGTTGTGCAGCTCACAAAATCACAAAGCATGCTACTGCTAAGAGAGAATTATGCAGATACCATGTGTAAGTTGAGCTTTTTTAACCGACATAATCTTCCGCGAGTCAAGTGCGTATAGTTTCCTTAGCTATTCTTTATATTATTTCCTTTGATAAATAATAGGGTAATTGGTTCCAGGATAGGTAGACTCTGGACTTGAAACATGAAACTGAATCTACCCCGGTCAAGATTGATTCCCAATTTTTGTAATTAGGAATCAACCCTGCAAACCCTGGAACCAAACCCACTGTTCCAAGCGGTTTTAGGGTCAACTTAGGAACCAATTGGTTCTTCTTCTTCTTTTTTTCTTCTTTTTATTTTATTTTATTATATATACCATACGTATGTGTCAAACACGAATACAATTCTTTTTATTTGAGGATAATATGTCAAACGTATTCAATTTCAATAAATATTTTTTGCTTTAAGAAAAAAAGTAAAAAGAACTCACTTACGGTTAGGGGTAGATTGGTTCAAAACCGATTGGATTTCAAGTTCCCAAGTAGAACCGGCCGATTAGGGTATAGAATCGGGAATCGAATGGGTCAAATTTCGGTTCCCAGTTTTTGGAACAGGAAACCAGACAGGTTCCCTTGTGAACCGGCCTTGAACGGTACGGGTAAGGTCGGTTTCCAAATTCAACCAACCCGGTTGCTCACCCCTAATAAATATTTGGTTTTCAGGGTTTTCCCTATACTGGGTGGACTTTGAATTGGGATAATCTTTCTTTTAGGAGGGAATTGTATGCGGATCTGAGTCTTTGCTTATTGGACTTTTCCAGGACTTTAACCACAAACTACGGATAGAACAGAACGGACCTAACATCACAAAAAGATTATTATTTTAATCCTGAGAAAAAGGGCACAATGTCGTAGTTCGAGACGCCTCCGTGATTGTCAGCGATTGGTTGGTGCATGTACGCGCGTGCGCTTGGAAAATAACATAAAGATTAAAGATATGAGAATAGGAACCCTTTTGTTTTTATGCTTTTTCGAGCTTGGCTAAGTTGTGAAGGAAGAATGTGAGAACGACAAAGTCCGCAGGCGCACTCAAAGACTTTTTCGGGAATGCATGGAGCGTAGTGGGGGAGATTCTTTAATTCCACATCTAATTATTTGACTAACTCCACGTTCGCCACGAAGAAGAAAACGCACGTACTTTCCCATTCCACGTAGCATGAGAACCTGGTCCATTTGATTGACCATCCTTCGTAGGGTCATTGTCCTTGCTGTTTGTGGAGAATCTCTCCATGACCCTCCATCCCCCCAATGGAGAAAAGGCATATGAAGAAGGGAGGGAATGAGCAGTAGCCATGGTCATATGCTTGGACCTTGATATTTCAATCCCACATGTGGTTGTTCAATTGATGACAAGTTCCTACCTTTTACCAAGCTTGTTACATGGAGCTTAGTACTTCTAATGGTTGTTGTGGATATGGAAGCAATGAATTCGAGCTTCTTTTGTTCGATTGTGGTTCGGGGACAATATCCACGAAAGGAAGCTTCGCGGTTTAGTTCTTGTTTCTTTCTAGGGAAATTTTCGCTCGTTATGTGAGAGATTTTCATATGTCACGTGTATTAATAGAAGAGTCTCGTGCATTGTGGATAATGTGCTCAAAAGAGATAATCCTAGAACTTCTCCTTATCTTAACTAAATGAATGTGGGGCCTTGACTACACTTCTCGACATGTTAGTATTGGGATGTAACTTGGCTAAGGAAAGAAAAGGGTATGCCTACACTTGAAGAGGAAAGCGAAAGCCAACTTTTGCCATCTTTTCCTGTGGCACATGACCATAAGTTTGCTTGCCACTCTACATATAACATTGGGATAAGGTCGAACTATAATTGTGTGCAGATAATGCACAACAATATTGATGAGAAGAGTTAAAATTTGCTAATATGCCTCCCTAACTCCCCAACCAATTAACCTTGTGGAACATTAAGCACCAAACATCCCCCCTTGCGAGAAGAATTGCCATACTCATGTCCTTTATCTGTGTCTCCTATTTTCCTCTTCTCGGATCCCAATTCAAGCATTGCCTTTCTCGTACAGCGGGTATCATATTGTCGTGATTTCACGTAATTATCTTGAATACGTTAAGATGTTACAATGAACGAACATGGAGTCTTACTTTAGATAAGATCGCCCCGGGACATATCAAATGAGAGATGTATTTATCACAGAAGACTTTGTTCGGCGCAACACGCGTCTCTCTAAATATATAATGATTTAACCGTAAATACAAAAGAATGAAAAAGAGAGAGGCACATGGAGACGGCAAGATGAGGGGGACTGCCACAAGGCACTGGGCTCAATGTGGACAAAATAGGGAGGTGCACGTGTCGAGTGTTTATCTCCTCTGAGGTGATGTCACGAGACTGGACCTCATCCCAAGTTCAGCCGCCATCTCTTCAACGAAACGAATTAATAATATCATGTGTGTGTGTGAGAGAGAGAGAGAGAGAGAGAGAGAGGAAGACAAAAGTAAAAAAAGAAACTTAACCCAACACACAACTCAACGCCCTCCAAGACAAGAATATAATTACTAGGCCCCCACAGCATGCAATTGAATTTCTTCCTCCTGGCACCCACCCGTGCTTTGGTCTCATCTCGTGTCTCTTTTCTCTCCCCTTTTTTTTTTCCCTCACATGACGACAAATTAACTCGACCATAAAATGGGCTCGAATCTCCCCCATACCAAAATTTCAATCCTCTCTCTAGTCTTCTTCTTGAGAGGGTCAAGATCCTCTCCCCCCCATCTAGGGTTTGGTTTGATTGCGAGCCTCTTTCCTTTTTCCTTCTTAACGTTGTTTAGAAGAAAGACTTGAACTTTAACATGATTACGAAGAACCCACAATCGTCCCTGCCACCAGGGTTTAGGTTCCACCCAACTGATGAAGAGCTCATCCTCCATTACCTCAGAAGGAAGGTCACATCTTCACCTCTCCCTGTTTCCATCATTGCAGAGGTCGATATCTACAAGCTTAACCCCTGGGAATTACCAGGTATCTGATCCTTTAATCACTTCTTTCCATACCCACACCCTCCATGCATTAATATATCAAGAGACTAATCTTGGGGTTTTTGTATTTCTGATTTTCTCTGGATCAGGTAAAGCAGCTTTTGGTGAGAAAGAGTGGTACTTCTTCAGCCCTAGGGATAGGAAGTACCCAAATGGAGCAAGGCCCAACAGAGCAGCTGCTTCAGGGTATTGGAAGGCCACTGGCACGGACAAAGTGATCGTGGCTTCTTCTGCATCTGCACATCATCACCACGAGAAACTCGGCGTGAAGAAGGCGCTGGTCTTCTACAAGGGAAAGCCTCCCAAGGGAGTCAAGACGAATTGGATCATGCACGAGTACCGCCTCGCCGATTCGCCCGCTTACAACAGCCGCCCCAATACCAACCCCTTGAAGCTTAAAGATACTTCCATGAGGGTGAGCCTTCTCTCGCAAGTGCACTCGAGTAGATGATTCATATAAACAGGATCAGTCGATTATAATTCAAATAGTGAGACTTGTATTGGCTTCACATGAGAAGAAGAGAAATATTTTCTTTCGTTATTAACCTAATTCTGTTGTGCTTTGTCTGTTCCCATAGTACTAGAAAAAGTTGTGCTATTTGTCGACAAGCTCTCTCCATGACTCTGAAGTTGATCTCAAATTGTTAATTACAACCCGAAAATTGTGCTGCTAGTGGACAAACCCTCTTCGTACGTACTAGTGAAGTCGATCTCAGTTTATTAGTGCTTAGCCTAATCTGAAAGTGATTCTTTTTTCGTACTCTTTTTGGGAAGGCGATGTCCTTTGTATTGCAAAGGAAGGCTTTACAGTGATTTAATAGCTGTCGGTTTGGAAAAAAAAGTACCAATTCACACGAATCCTGAAAGATTAGGCGTGCAAGAAAACAACAAAAAGCGACAGGCTTGAGAGCCGATGTTTTTCTAGTTTTTGTGCTGTTGACATTTCTCTCTCTCTTTGCTTTTCACACTCTTTTTTTAGGTGAGAATCTGGCATATTAACTTCATTTGCCCTTCATTTGAAATTCTAAACTTTTTGATTTGTTTGGTTCCAGTTGGACGATTGGGTTCTATGTAGGATTTACAAGAAGACCAACGTGTCACCTCCCACTACAACTTCAGTGGCCACACCTGATCAAGATCAAGAAGTAGAAGAAGAAGAAGAAGAAGAAGGTCTCAGTAACATTCACCAAATCGAGACGCTAAAAACGTTGACAGATATCCCCAGTAATAATGTTCAAGTTAATGGTGGCCTCCTGTCTCAGAAGTCCTCTTCACTCTCCAATTTGTTGGATGCCTTGGACTACTCCATGCTCAGTAGCTTTCTATCTGACAACACCCCCCAATTGGTCGACATGCCCGGGTTTGACCAGTCGACTTCATTGATTCCAAATAACAGCAATCATGTGGACATGAATGAACAGCACATGTTCCTCAATGGGACTTGTAATAATGGAAGCAGCAATAGCTTTGCCCAGAAGCTGCCTCAGCTCAGCCCTTCACCATCGTTTCCATTCATGGAGGAGAACAGGCTCAAGCGCCACCGTTCCATCGCGACGGCGGACACCGACGCGGCAGCGTATCAGGGGAAGAGGCTTCTCAGTCATTGCAGCTTCACCAACACCACGAGTCAAGTGGCCGACTTTCCGCAGTATAACTTGATCAATAGTTACCCATTCTTGAATCAGCAGTTGCTACTAGGTCCGAACAATTACAGCCATTTTCATGGATAAAACAGATGGGGAAAAGGCAGATTTAAAGAGGAAGAGATGACTAATATTTGTAGTTGAGCCAGACCCGCAAATATATATAATTGAAGTAGGGTTTTAGGGAAACAATTTGGATGTGCACGCGTGATTTTTCTCTCCCTCGACAACGAGGGAAATTGGAAATGTAATCTACGACTGTAAGGACCCAGCAGAAATGTGAATGAATTGAAACCGGGAGTCTATAATACAATTAGTAAATTGAAAACTTGGTCGGGTTACGTACACGGGATGTGATGTGAGTAAATATTTTCAAGAAATTGAGTTCTTTCGTGGAGAAATGAGGTGCATTTAGCTAAGAACATTAATCATTACGAGGTCAATCGGACTTTTCAAACGAAGTACGAAACTAATCACGTCTGGACCCACGGAAGATACAAAAACAATGCAGCCATTTGCGATACTTCCATAAGAACCATGTGCTACCGCTTCATATCCAATATGAACTATCTCAGTCTGTCGCAGAGCTTTTTTTCTTTTCTGGAAATATGTCAATTACAACTATTAGACTATTGTGAGGTACGATATTGTCACGTTGGTATACTCCAGATATTTATCGTAAATAAAAATTGTATTAACTATCTCAAGCTAGCTAGTCAGCGAAAACTTTAGTACTGTAGATAAATAAGTGACCGGTAGTCTTTGAACCATTGTTTGTGACCGAGAATCGAATCGACTAAAATGATGTCTGTCACAAGCAATGATTGTCAATGCGTAGCTACTTTTCGACCGATATAGTTAGGTCACATTTTTGTTACGTTTCCTCTCAACGAAAAAGCTTATCTCTCGCGGTCTCACCGCCCGACCTTGAGCCCTAACATTTGGAGTTCATAACCGGCATTCGTTGTACTTTTCCTTGGAAGGAAAGAGGAGGACACAAGATGCATTACCCAACGGCAATTGCAAGCCTCAATAAAGACAAAGAATAAAAAAAGAACAAAAACAAAAACAAGAATTTGAAGACAATTGCAAACGCATCTTGACCATTGGGAGGAGAAGAAGAAGACATTGGAGGCCTGGCAGTCGAAGGAACACTCTGTAACTTTCATCGATGGCTTCATCTCTTGGGCCTACCATGTCTTCGCTAAATCGTGTGTATGAGCAGTGTGACATCCTTAAATTAACTCATTCAAAGTATTGTCCACTTTAGCAAGCACTTTTTCAGGAGGTCACTCATCTTGGTAGTGCTCCAACCTGAAAATGCTTAACTTTGGAATTCCAAAACAAAACTTGCCGCTGCGTCAAAATATGCCTCCATGAGTTAATTCTTGTTTTCACATATATATCTCAAGCACACTCTCCTCCTGTTCGATGTTCAATTCGCTTCGTTCCTACCCCCTTTGCCATTCTAGAAACTTGCTAGGAACCGCTCCTTACTCGAGCCATTTGGCTTCATTGACCACTCCTCGTCCTCG
This sequence comes from Metrosideros polymorpha var. glaberrima, assembly GCA_001662345.2. Classification (NCBI taxonomy): domain Eukaryota; kingdom Viridiplantae; phylum Streptophyta; class Magnoliopsida; order Myrtales; family Myrtaceae; genus Metrosideros; species Metrosideros polymorpha. Next base: position 20,854,393 of record BCNH02000001.1, read on the forward strand.
TCGAACAGGTCGTTACATGTCCACCAGCTTTTGCATTGTTCATCCTTGAACAACACATCTACTGGAGGGGCTCTCTCTCTCTCTCTCTCTCTCTCTCTCTCTAACCATATTTATGACATCTCTCGGTTAAATCACTCGAGGTATTGCCCGCTTTGACCAATCCCATACCAAGCTTCACAATTTTGTCTTTTGGAGTACAAATAAACACCTTCCCAAGAGATCACCCATCTTAGTAGTTCTTTAGCTTGAGCACACTTAACTTTAGATTTCCAAAGAAAAGCTTGCCGTTATATCAAAAGATGCCTCCGTGAGTTAAGTTTAGTTTTCACATTTATACCCCAGGCATGCTCTCCCCATGTTCGGTGTACAATTCAATTCATTCCTGCCCCATTCACCAATTTAAAAACCTGTCAGGAGCCGCTCCTTGTCTAAGTCATCTAGCCTCAGTGACCATTCTCCAGTCTCGTCGAATCAGGTCATTACAAGAAGAACCCGACACATCTTCACAGTCGTCTTCTTCTTCTCCTCCTCCTTCTTTGCCTTCGAGGTCTGCTACATTATTGACATCATGTAGACTAGGGGTGATCGGTTCTAGGGTGGATAGGTTCCAGACCTGAAACTTGAAACCTACCTTGTTATAATGGTTCTCAATTTTTGGAACCTGAAACCTACCCTGTTTTTTCGATCCAGTTCCAAGGTAAACAGGGTCTACCTTGTTTTTCTTTTATTCCTTTTTTTGTTTCATTTTTTCTAACAAAATGACATGCGACAATGTCTTCGCCTTAACCATTAGAAACCGAGCTTGGGTCCTCTATCGCCGCACAAGGCAAAGTAGAAGTTCGCGGAATAAGTGTTACGGGGGTCCCTAGTCGGCTCGTAGACGACGGCTAAGGAGCAAGCTCGAGACTAATCGAACTATGGCCGACCGCTTTGATGCCTCTGAGCCTAGATCCTCAGTGTAGAAAGGATTCAAACCAAAAAAAGAAACTCACCGGAGATGTGGGAATCGGGAAAGCGAGGTTGTGAGGGTGAGGATGCCAACCGGAGGTCGTCGGAAGGTGACAATGGAGTCGGCCAGTTTGGGCGCGATCAAGGCGTGAGGCGTCCATCTAGCCAGAAGCAAAGGGAAATGAGTGGGCACTGGCTTTGTGTGTGTGTGTGTGTGTGTGTGTGTGTGAGAGAGAGAGAGAGGTGACTGAGGGCTTTATACACTGAGCTAGGGTTTTTTTTAACCGTAACCAAAAATCGGTTCCAAATTGGTCCGGTTCTCGTGTTGGTCATCACCTGGAACTGGGAACCAGACCAGTTTAAACAGGTTTTCAAAAACAGGACCTGATTCCCAAATCGATTCAAACAAGAACTAATTCTCGAACCTATTTTTTAAGTGGACGGAGTCGGTTCCCAAGTAAATCCAATCCGGTTGCACATCCCTAATGTTGACGTCGGAGACCTGGCAGTCGGAGGAACTCTCTTTAACATCAATGATGTCACCTCCATTGAGGCCGCGCGCAAAAAGAGATGTGGACCTAGCAACTGATATTTTGTGACTTTGCTCTCGCTAGGATTTAGTGGAAGTGAAACTTTTGTTTGATGGAAGTGATAATTTGGGAAAATGTGTTTTCAAAATAATACGGTAACCCTCGGAGCAATAATTGACATCATTAACAAGAGGGAGCACTAATGACATGATCAGTACATGGGAAATTCAAAGCTTGGAGGAGTCGATAGAGCGTGGGAGAGATGCGGCTTTATAGCAAGGCCATTTTTATCAATTGATTTTGTGAGTTTGATCGCAAGAACTTCGTCAATTTGTGAAAAGTCCTCTAAACATTTCTCCAACCATTACTAGTCTTAGTCCTTTTGCTGCAAAAAAAGAAACATTTAGCTACTACGGTCCACAAAAAAAGCATATGGGCTTCAGACGATGGAACTCCGATGTTGTTAACAAGGGGCCCAATGAAAGGGTCCAACTGTTCTTCCTCAGTCTTTTAAGCCCATCAAATTTAATTGGACTAAACTCCTAGAGTTCCAGTACCAATAATTGCCCAGTTATGTACAATTTCAGGGGGGACCTGCGTATAAGTAATCAAGAATTTTGCATAAATATCAGCAATTGAAAAGGACAAATGGTGGAATATGTACTTTGAGGATTACTTTGCAGTCAGTCAATTCGATTTTAAGTTTCTCTACTCTCTGCGTTTGACCAGTGGTTCAAAAGTCGACGTACGTCTATGCCATGTCTAGTGGACAACAAGTTACACCTATAATCTGTAAGACAAAGTCTCATATCACCTACTACATAGTTTTTTTTTTCTCATAAACCACCCCCACACCATACACACATACACACACACATTGGGCAAATCATCATCATGGTCTTGGACATGCCTACATCGGTTCTTATTGTCCTAGTAAAATCTAATTTTGCTCATTGTCCGCTTATGCCTCCCCTAGTTGCATGAGAAACCAGATAAAGCAACCTGAGCCTCTGCATATATCCAAGAGACATTGACGGAGAGCCTCAATCATCAACGGAGCGCTCACACACGTCGAAATATGGTTAGAGCCCTTGTGCATCTTACACTTCATGTTGACTGTGACATATGCATGTCTCGTTTATGATTTGAAAGATTTTTTTTATTTTAGTGAGGTTTACTTACATGGGGAAAAGATTGAGTTGTCCTCTTATTGACACCGGATCCAAAAGTTGGGCCCACATGTCAAGAAATTAATGGACTAAATCAGGCCACGAACAACAGGCATAATTCATGAAATTTGGAATGCTCGACAAGCTTATTGATCATAATTTTCCAATGAGTAGAGTTTAGGTGTAGTACATGACCCATGGTGACAGTCGATTAACTTGAAACATGCATAGAAGTTGGAGACTGAGTGAAGGAGGATCCATCGACTAGGGATATCCATACCTAAAGATCTGGGGCAATTGCAAACCGGCCCTAGAGTAGTACAAGTTAAGGCAATTAGAGATTCTTGTTGGAAAAATATCAAAGTTCATAATGAACGACTCGCTTAAAAATACAGAAAATATCAATAAGACACACATACACAAGCAATCAAGACATAAAAATAAAAAAACAAGGCTTCAAATTTCGACTCTAAAAAGATGAAGATGTGCCATAAAAGATCGATCTAGATTGATTTTGCCAAAGGGAAAATTTGAAGTATGATAGATAATAGCTTTCCAGATTTAAATACTTGTCTTTGATTATAAAAGCTTTCTATATGTATTTTATGTGTCTTTTACTTTGTCTACACACTCCAGTCATCTTCAATAGCAATTTATGTTTGGTTGATGTCATCGAGAAAGCATAGCCTCCAAGAAAGTAAGCCATCAATTTTTTTATTCGCTTAAATTTCATGCGACTTCCTTGTTGTTTCCAATCTATTGTTCGCACATTATTTAGCAATTTGAATTTTGCAAAGTCCTTGAATCTTCAAGGCATATTAGACGCCATTTCTTTTTTATCGAAATCGAATTTATCAATTTAATTGGGCATCAATCACCTTCTATTGAACTTTGATCACTAATTGAAAGGGTATCACCAATTTCTATGTCGAAATATCTACTAAATATTTATGTCCTGTGGGCTCCACGACACGGACATAGTTCAAAGCATCTTCCCATTTGCCACTTGTCACTTAGAGATTGGACCACCTGTTATAAACCACGTACCAAAGAGGCGCGGATTGGGGGGAGGTGGCTAACTAAGGCTTTGATATAATCCTTTGTCGATAATAAAAAAATCAATTGGCAGAAGAAACATTTACAAAACAAAGGAGATGTTTCAATTAACGCTTCGGTCTTTTGTCCTAATAAAGGAGTAGACGAGACCCTTTTTAAACACCTAACTGACTTTTATCCTAAACATCGGTTTGTATTTTCGAAATAACCCGGAATGCGCATTTAATAGCTACTCAAATTATGTTAAAGATGAGAATAGCCGTTGCTTAGTGAATTATATTGTCTTTGCAGCACATACATACTTCTATATGTACACGACAAGAGAAATTACACATTATATAATAATTCCTCATGCAGAGAGGATCCCATTTGGTCGTCGGATCCGACGATATGATAAATTTCATTCCACTCGTGTAAGTCCTACTCCTTCAAAGTATAGTCACAAGACGATGATGTTCATAACATAGTAAAACATGGAGAGACAAGAAATATTGAAGTATCACAAGCATTACACAAGGAAAAATAAAGAATGTAATTTTAGAATTTTTCTAAGGCATTTGTTAAATAACCAGATTGAAAATGTGTCGTTTTTAATACGCTAAAATAATAGTATATTTAGCAACATTGTATAGTTAACTACATTAAATTATACATAATATTTTTATGAAATATGCTTAATAAGTAGCTCAACAGTCCGACCAAAAAAAAAGTAGTTCGACAGGCGTTGACTAGTGAGCAATACCAGAAGTTTTAATGCTAAATTCCGCTCATCAAATCAAAATTAGCCTTCCGACAGGAAAATGCTTATCCGGACCATATTTCGGTGCATCAAATAAATTATGGCCGTTGATCACGTAGGATTCATATATAGCCATAGATTCATTTGATATGAAGGAGAATATTAAGTGGTTTCAACTTTCAAAGGGCATCATTAGCTGTTGATGTAATGAGCATTTTCTTTCTGACATCCAGTCTTACTTTGACACGTGTCTATTGATATGGAATTAAAATAAAAATTATGTTGTGCCACGGCCATGGACATCAGACTAGCCGCCTGCCACCCTTGAACACCACCACGCCGGAGGCCCAGCCTCCAAATCTAGTCGAGTTGTGGCCGTTGATGCTGCACCAAATCTAGTTCACATTCACTTGATTTAAGCTTGTCCATGGCCTCCTCCAAATTTGATCGAGCTCGACTTCACGCCAATCATCATCCGCCTTAAAACGATTCGAGCTCAGCGGTTCCTCCATGGCCGTCGAGATCTCGGTCACAATGTCAAGCTTGGCCTCCATAGAAGGCCGTTGCCTCCAGATCTAGAATGTCAACATTGCGCCAAATTTCATCCCAAAAAAAAAAAAACATTGCGCC
>BCNH02000001.1:20859522-20871384 GCA_001662345.2 Metrosideros polymorpha var. glaberrima
AAAAAAAAAAAAAAAAAAAAAATGGCGTGTAACAAGAAAGAAGGAGACAAAAAATAGAAAAAGGAAGAAGCAAAGAATGGCTAGTAATAAAAAATAAATAAATAACCATTTTTAACAACTCCTTAGCAGCGTCATCAGAACGAGTGACGCCGATGACCGTGGACCGCCAAATCTGAAAAAGAAGCCGGCCAGAACAATTCCACGTTATGAAGAAATTTCATATATATTTTATTTTATTTTATTTTTAATTAAGTGAATGCGGAAGAAAAAATGCTGGCCACTTCGGAATCATCGTATATCTTGTCCAGACAATTCCCCTCGAAAGTGCTGCAAAAGTTTTGTAAATTTTGCAAATCCCAAAAAAGTCAAGGCAAGAAAAAAGAAAAGAAAAAGAAAAAGAATCTGCACGAAGAAAGAAAAGGAGTTTACTCAGACTCAACGATCCTACTGCTGTTCAGAAATCAAAAGCTCTCCACTTTGAGCGACCGTGAGAGATCCAGAGATCAACACCGGCACCCCGGCGAAGATGGAGTACCCTTTCGGTCATCACACTCACAGGCACCACCAGAGGGACGACGACGACGGATCCTCAAGAAACCGGCCCTACCCCCCACCCGGATCCGCCCTCCCACCCGACGTCTACGGCCAGCCTCCCCCTCCGCGCCCACCCTTCTTCGGCGGCGGCGACGACTTCGCCCCGCCCCCACCGTCCACCGTGTACCACACCTCGCACCTGCCTCCCCCGTCCGCTCACCCTCCGCCTCGGGACGATTTCGCCTCCGGTTACTCCTCCCCCTACCCTCCACCGCCTCAGAAGTTTTATCAAGGATCGACCGAGTACTCCGGTTACCCGCCGTCGGCGACCGTCGAGCACGTGGCTCACGAGGTCGATGAGCCGACCGAGACCCACCATTCTTATCGCCCCCATTTGCCTTCTTTCGTCCATCATCACAGCCACCACGATCCCGCTGCTGCTGCTTCCGGTGGTGGAGCTGTTGGCTCTTATTTCGCCAACAAGCCCACTTACAAATTTTATTGCAAGGCCGAGCCCAATTATTCTCTCACTGTTAGGGACTCAAACGTCATTCTTGCACCCTCCGACTCCAGTGATCCTTATCAAGTATGTTGTTTTGCTTTGCTTTCGCCTAGCAACCCCTAATCTTGATCTTTGGTTCTGTTGGGTATTTTCAAGTTGATGGCTTTTTGGTGGGGGTTTGGTTTGATCTGCCTAATTTGAGCGTTTCTGTGTTTGTTTGAGTGCTATTTGACAGCTTTGTTCGTTCTGTGAGTGATGGATTCTTATTCTTTAATTCTTGTAATGATGTGGAGTGGCTTGTATGATTTGATCTGTTCAGAAATGGTACAAGGATGAGAAGTTCAGCACCAGAGTTAAGGATGAAGAGGGGTTTCCCTGCTTTTCTCTGGTTAACAAGGCCACTGGTGGGGCCATCAAGCACTCTGCTGGTGCCTCTCACCCGGTAAGTTTGTATCTCTAGATTTTCAATCTGAAACCTCTGCAATTATAGGATATCTGTTTCAGCTGCAATTAGGATAGGAAAAATTATCTATTTGCGTAATCTGGGCTGTAGAGTAGATAAAAAGCTTGTGAGACTAGTCGTAAGCCAAATATCACTGGTGTGCGAGTTATATCTCGGTGACTATGATACTTTAGCTCATAAGAACGTAGTCAATCTCATTGGTCAACAGAGCTGTCGAGTTTGTTCTCCTTGTGCGGGCAAAAGAATTGCGGTCTTCCAATTATTATCCACTCCGATAGCCAGGAATCATGACTATGGGTGTTGCCTTGTATCAACTTGCATGATAAACTTTGGAAATTCAGGCGTTGGTTTGATCAAATTACTAGTCATTCGCTTTAGCTGCTGCGTAACTTCTAAATTATATTGTTTTCTGAACTTGTCTTGATCCTGTGAGTAACTTCACGAACAGAAGTGTGTCATACTTTAAGTTTCCCTTAGTTTTTGAATGACATAGACACTGAGGTTAGTCTCAAAATGGCTCATTGCAAGCTATATCTGAACAGTCGTTTATCTTCCGTTCGATTACCTCTGCTTTGGTTTCATTTTTGGTAGCTCATTGTTAGACTGGTTGTGGTTCCAAAAGAATTCTTCTTGTGGCGTAAGTCTGTTTTTTCTTCTGGCTACCATTTTGGTACCTTTTTTACTGCCTGATCATTGTCTTGCGTTTTTGCCTTTACGAATGCTAATTTGGTCACTACTGAAAAGGTTGACCACACTCTGAAGTCAGCAATGTCTTTCAGCTTTTGTGAAAAAGCTTGTTTGCACTGAGCCTTCACTTTCGTTGCCTCAACTTGAGCTTCATCTCGACATGTGTATTTTTGAGCCAATTGTTGGGTTCGATTCAACTATCAGAGGTTCCCATGATTTGTTCATACTGCATGCTTGCTCACCAGAAAACAGACAAAGGGTTGATATATATTTTGGATTAGGATCTATGCACGTTGTAATCATACATTAGTGAGGGGTAGACCAATTTTGAAGTCCAAGGAACAGCTTAATTTAAGCCTTAGCTCTATAAATTATCATTGGTATCAGAGCTGCAGCTATTTGTCAGATCTAAGATTTGCACTTTCCATAATCTGCAGGTACAGCTGGTACCCTATAATCCAGAGCAGCTTGATGCATCTGTTCTGTGGACAGAGAGCAAGGACCTAGGCGATGGCTACAGAACCGTAAGGATGGTGAATAACGTCCGCCTTAATCTAGATGCTTTTCATGGTGACAAGAAATCCGGAGGCGTCCATGATGGCACAACTATTGTGCTCTGGCAGTGGAACCATGGAGACAATCAGAGATGGAAGATCACCCCGTACTGTAAGTTTCTTAGACACAGAGGACAGGAATAACCTTCTTGCCACTTGCCACTTGTTTCTTTGTCTTTCATTTCTGAACTATTTTGTGCTCTAATCTATTTCAGCGTCTTACAGAATCGTGCCCATTTTTCTAAACCTCTATATCCTTTGATGGTTGATGCAGAATACATGGGGGCAGAGTTCCTGAATTTGGAGGTTGCATCTTTTTTGCAGGATATGCGGTTTGGTGGATTGTTATGCTTCCATGTGAGTTTGTGTTGCGACCTCAAATATTGCTTGTATCTCCATGTGTGATGAAGACTCGATTACTTTTGTGTGTACTTTCACTTTGGATGTTACAGTGTTATCATTCTGTGTTATTACACCGCAGACTATATATATGCCTGGTAAATTGGTAATCCTCTGCATTAAGCTTTTTCAAATGTCTCTCGTGAAGATAGATATACAATGTCATGTATGTCTTACGAGTGCAACAAGAGCATGTTCTCATGTTCCCATGCGCTGCTACACCGCAGAGCGGCAAGCTGAAGCTACAAATATGACAGGAGGAGCAGCAGTTAATCTTACAGCTGCTGTCCTTTTTTGTGTTAAATCGATCCCATCAAGCATTTTTCTCAGCTGACTCGATCATCTCCCGTGTTTACATATCCGATTGCCCACCACAGTTTTTTTTAGTTCCTTTGGACTTGGTTTCGTCTCGAAGGTGGGTCGAGATCAGTTAAAGATTAGCCTTTCGAGCATCGATTCTGGGAGCTGGACATCGGGTGTTCGATGTCTCGCTGAACTTCTATCTTCTGCAGATTATAGTACTTTGCCATCCCATTCCGCAGTAGTTCCGAGGACAGACTCTTCAGCCATTATTAGAGGCCGGGTGTCCGTCAGGTGAGTGAGGAAGTACATAGCTCATGTTGCTAAGGGCAGAGCGAGGCTTTCCTTCGACGTCTCAATCCGGCCAAACTCTGCGAGTCCGAGGTCAGTCGAGGCCCTAGAAGAAATTTCTGGGTCCTAATCCTAAACCAAAGACAGAGCATCAAATGAGTGCACAGCCTCTTTCTCCCTCTCCTATGATCACTTGACGCATCTTTGATCTATTTTCAGTATAACGTTTTCAATGGCAAGAAATGATGGAACTTATTACTCTAATTTGAATGCACCCAAATGGATCACGACCTCCCCGAAATTATGCTCGAATGCGTCCAGCTCTAGGGCTCATCGGATCCTATGAAATTCGGCCTGTCATGACATGTTCTTGTTGACATTCCTACATGAGATACGAGCGCCAATAGACTAAGGGGGCTGGGCTGGTCATGGGCTTCTCGAAAGCTTCTTGATTATCAAGTTAATTTTTTGTTTAGTAAAACTTGAGAAAATTATCCAAAAAGTCTTATACTTTTAAACTATGCCAATACAGAACATTTTTAAGTTTTTCCAATTGAATCCATTCTCTGGCAGAAAAAAAAAAAGAGTCCATCCAGCCAATTTTGGCCTGAAATTGCTAATGTGAGGATTGTCGGCGTTGACATTGACCAATTTAAATATTTTATTTTTTTATTTTTTTATTTTTTTCCTTTTCTGTTTTTCCCTCCACCGACCATCATGGGGCCTCGTCAATGGCAAGTGGAGGTCACCGGCCTAGGGCGAGCGACCCTCGCCAAGGGCCAGCAAGGGCGGCTCGCTGGCCAGGCAAGGGCAACCCTTCACCAGAATGGGCGAGGGTTTCCCCTCACCAGCTCAAGCCCCTTAAAGATATGGTTTCCGATTCTCCTAATGAAGCTAGCACCTATTGATTGGAGGAATGGACGTCCCTAAAACGACAACAGCAATAGCTACTTGTCTTTGTGTGTGTGTGGATGGATCAAGGTCATTGTCAGGGCCATGTTCAGCTATTCCATTTGTATGGACGTGAAAACATTGTACAAGAAAAGGGATGATTTTTTTTTCGTACCCTTTTAATTTTTAGAATTCTGGGTATATGTTAATGTCCAATAAAATTAAACATAAATATTCTTAATTAGTCTAATATGAGACTGGCTTGTGTGAGCCGAGTAGAACCCGGTTCGTAACGAGAGAGTCTAGATGAAAACTTATAAATAGAGCCAAAGTCTCTCATTTAACCTTAACGCACAAATATCCTCACATAAGAAACATATACAGATATCTGACATGAGGGACATTCTCATTGAGCTAATAATCAAGAGAGCAATAGAGGAAAAGAACTTGAGGCATCCCTCGCCTGAGGTCGGCGGAGGTCATCGGCCATCAACGAGGCCCTGTAATAGCCAACGGAGGGAGAAAGGGAAAAAGATCAAAGATAAGATAAGGGAAATTAATAAAATATTAAGATATTAAAATTAAAATATTATGAAAATTTGCCAACGTCAGCACCGGCCGTGCCACGTAGATTGGTCGGCGTTCACGATTTTCCAGCCAAAGTTGGCGGGATTGACTTAATTGATTAAACGTGAAAAGATTTATGACTGAATTGGCAAAATCGCAATAGATTTAGGATTTTTGGAACAATATTTCCTCCATAAAATTCATACACTCCACATTTGAGTTGGAAGAATTTGCCTCGCCCTCTCCATCAATTGCAAAATTCTCGATCCATCATGAGTGGCGGTTTAAGTAACACGCACGCATCAAACCGTATCAGTTCGTGTTAAATGCCTCTGAACATAACATCAGATAGATTTCTGTAAAGTAATGCCGGGAGACCAATGCCCTGATCGGCACGCCGATCCCAAGAGCATCTCGAACGAACACTCAGATTCCTTGCTTCCTCTCCCTCTCCCTCTCTCTTCCGATCACTATCAGCGCCAAGATTCCCCACGACATTATGGTCGATCCTCCAGCCCAATCATTGTCACTATTTTATCCCTAACTTGACATGCAAAAACAACAGTTCATGCACAGACATGAACGTATTCGCACTCTTCCCAGGCCATCAAAAAAACAAATAAAAAAAAAACAATGCTTGCCGATGCCCATTAGAGCCTCCAACACCAGCGAAGCAAAGCCTTGCTCTAGACTCAAAAAGGGCCGACGGGATTTCGGAGCTCGAGTTGAAAATTGCATGGCCACTTTGACAAATGTTTGTTTCTGCATGTGCAGCCATTAATGCTGCTTCGTAACCCGGCTTTAAGCAATCTTGCTGTACTCCACAGGAGCTGGCATATATCCTGCTCTGAACATCAACTCCACAAGCTAGCGATTTTTTTTCTTCTTCTTTTGGGATTAGAATTCGCGGTTATCGTCGATTTTACGAAGACGGGTTATATAAACAATGGTGCTGCAAACTGTCATTGCTGATGCTAGCATGTTCTTCTAGATGCTGTTTGGGCGTGAACCTAGCCAATTTCAATCGTCCGTCTAGGGTTTCATTTGTAATTTCTATGCGTTCTTAAAAACGGCCTTGGTGGGATTAAATTTCGCTTTGTAATGTGAAAGATGGCAACCAAGAATAGGAGTAAAACAAAAATTTCACTCCGCTTCTCGAATATTAGCTTTTCTAGAGACTTATGCCGCACTGTTTACACCCTTTGAACTCTAGTTAGCAGGTATTTCAAATGCATAGTCTTTATGCAATTCCTTGATAGTAGGAATTGTTGGTATTAGGCGCATAATCACAACGAAATAAAGAGTAAAAGTCGAGAAAAAGAAATCGAGACACAAAATTTTTATCATAGTTCACCCTTAAACTATGGTTATATCCAACGAAGGATTTCACTATAATTAACACATCACACCTCTCAATACATCGCTCAATTACGAAAGAAATAGAATATATATAGTTAGTAGCTATTTATGGGCTAAGCTCAAACTATCATTAAAATACAAGCTTAAACTATAAAAATCCTCTAGTGTCTAAGCGGCGCTGCCCTCTTGAGACCCCCGCTGGGGTAGCTCCCTCAAACCCCCGTGCTTTTCTGTCACTAGAGAGTATGAATCACACTCCAATAGGAACCGCATTGCCGGCATGTATCCGGAAATAATTCACTTGGTCACTTAAGATCCAACTACATGAGAAGATGTAATTAAATCAAGGGCCATAAACTATGTTTTATCTCTCTTGCTCGAATCCAATTAACCAATAATTACTTGCCGTATATGATGTCCACAAGATTACTAAAAAAGAAAACGAAAAGTAGATGTGAAGAAGGGGGAACAGTTAGATCTAGAATTGGCTTTGGTTGTGGAGGTGGTGAAAAGTGAACTAGCCGGCATCATAACCACTTGATAGCATCTTTATTTTAGAGCATCATTCCACTAATTAGTCTCCTTTAATGTTGTCTTTAGTGAAACATGCCATAAACACCCTCCCTTTGTCAAAATGGGAAAAGGTTTGTGGCCTTTGAGCACATGCGCGGCTTTCACATTACAGGTGAGGTCCATTTCCACTTTGTCAGTCCGTTAGTTGGTATCAGTTAGGGCAGTTAGGTATGGCACAGAAAGAGAGACAGGTTAGAATTAAAAAAGAAAAAAGAGCCCTCGAGGACTTTAACGTTTTACCAAATCAAAAACGAAAAGTCAAGGGTGTTGACTTTTTTTTTATGAGTACCCGCTTTTAGATTAGTGGCATTTGAATGGAGATTAGAGAGGGGGTCACAGGGGAAAATTAAAAAAGGTTATCTTTTGGAGGTGATAAGTGATCACTTGCATGAGAGGCTACTTGGTCCAAATGTAACCCTGTCCTATGCTTCTCGATGGCAGCCAACTGTCTCAAAACCATCCTTAAAAGCTGAGGGCCTTAATATAATTTGCTGCCATTTACAAAAGGGTCCTGTTAATCCCTAGGACACTTTCTAAGCATATTTAGTGAAGAAATATTCGATTTTCAGAGCACTGATCGCGCGTATTGTGAGAACAGTCGGTGTATTTGAAATCGTAGCGTCGTCCTATTTAGTTGTTCATCGAGCGATCTTGGCACACTGTTCAATCAAATCCTATGAAAGGGTTGATTAGATTAAAGCACCTACACCCACTTGAACCCTAAGTCAACACTTTACTATATGATTAAGGAGATTAAGGTTTAAGATTTCCCATTTGATTAATTTTACTTAAAAAGGAATAGAACAGGAGGGGTTATGCAAGATTGCCAAATGATAACGTGGCTTTAGAGAGAGAGAGAGAGAGAGAAGAAAAAAAAAAAAAAACGTGGCTTTAGAGAGGGTCATGTGCACATGACTCGAGAGGGATGTCGAATGACGTCATTATCTGCCCATCCAACGGTTTTGATGGTTAGATAGATGCCGCGTGGGCATGTGGGTACAGTACCTCCAGCATGAATGGATTTATTTTGGAATTTTATTTTTATTCATTTTGTTTTACTTAATAGAACGAAAGTCCCTATGTATTTCGTTGAAAAATTAATTTCTCCAATGATCGTCTAATTTGAACACTTGTTTCCTTGGTCGCGCACAGTTATTTTGTGGAATTGTCGGCATATTCAAAATGCTTATGAAAAGTAGTTTCGTGAAAGAATTCCCCAAAAATAAAAATTTTGTAACGATGTAGAATACCATTGTCATATTTGGTTATCACAATTGCAGTTTTCTTTTAAATGGACTTCATATGATGCATGAAAGACAATTAAAAATGCGATCGAATCACAATCCTAAAAGTAATTTTTACCTTTTGAAGAGTATGGTAATTTTTCGCATTAGTATTAGCTGAATTTGACGACCATATGACCATGGGATACCTAATAAGTTAAAACAATCTCTCTCGCACCTCCTTCGACTGTTACAACGCCACCTAACCCACCAATTATTATTTTCGTTGATGTCAAGCCCTCACAAACCATCACTAAGCTAGCCTCTCTCTCTCTCTCTTAATCAAAATCTCGATGGAACCTCTATGTAAGGTCGACTTTAGGTCGTGATGGCTTGGAGAGAGAGAGAGATGATTGGAAATCGGGGATGTGCCCAGGGTCGTTGCAAGTGGCGATAGAGACAATTGCCAAGGATAGTTATGTACATGACAACATGATGAAATGAAGCAGTGGCCGACAACAACGAGTATATAGAAAAAAAGAAGAGAAAGAGAGAGAGGGGGGAGGGGGGGACTACTTTTGAATTTGCTTTCTCCTTTGGTGTGGCATGTATGCTGTATGTTAAGTTTATATGTGCGTCATATTTAAGCGTGGAGCCTAGTCATTAAGATTGATTAGAGGAAGTTTTATCTAATCAAGAAATGAGAGAACGCGTATATTACTTGCCATTTTTCTTGTTATGAGTTTTTGTGCATGTTAGGGTTATGTCATATATCCTAGCAATTAGAAGCCGATTAAAAAGAGTTTCGTCAAATGAAAAAAAAAAGACATAATTAGGGATAAAGCATCCACTATGCGCGAGTGCATAAAGAAACGATTATGCATGAAAAGGAAGCGAGTAATTATTTATGAAGTAGGTGATCAAACGATTCATATTATTTCTTTAACGATATAGATAGGAATTTTATAATAAGATCGATAAATCACAATAACGATCTCATTTGCATAAGTTAATAATTAATATTGATCGACAAAGAAAGAACGAATGAGTTACACGAAATTCCACAAAGCAGGCGCACCGATCTCGTGCATCCGCGCGCACGTGGTTCCGAATTCCGAACCGCCAATGTGAAACCGACGCGGGGGAGGTCGCGGTTGCGAGCGTCACCGATCGTCACGCCTTTCCGAGGTGGGGCCCGCCGGGACCGCAGTGGAGGAGGAAGGCGCGCTTCGCTTCTTCGCTTCGCAGTCTCGATTGGGTGCACTTTTCTCGAAGCTTTCCTCGGGTGGGGGGCCCCACACGTTCTTGTGTATATTGATCCCCACATCTCGTTCAGTCACATCTCGGGGCACCTGATAAAATCCTCCCCCGCAGGATTCGTTCTGAATCCTCCGTCGCCGTTTTTACTTCAATCATTCTTAAATTCTTCTTCTAAAAAACAAAATTAAATTTTAAAAAAATCTGATTTTCTCGACTTAACCAAACAGGCAAAATTGAGATTTTAAGAAAGGGTCGATGCCACTGAAAATATATCCCAAATCGATATACTCGTGACATAAATCGATCGTCCGTCATGTGGCGATCGACATATGAAGCGGGTTCAATGTAAATATTCATCATAGATAAATCTCATAAATGAAATCTTTTTTAGAAGGCGAACTTGAATGGGAAATTTGTTGACACCTGCCAATTTTTATTCTAAGAACTCTCTTATGTTTTGAAAATTTGATAAAAATCCAATAAATTTTTGACGAGGTAGTCTCTTTAGATTTTTTCATGACATGAAAATTAATACATAAAAAATGTGACGCAAGTGCACCCATTTAGAATGTTTGTGGTGAATTTAACGTGAGTCGATTGGTTTGAGTTTTTTTTTTGGTCCTGACCATTTAAAAAAAGAAGAAGAGTGTTTTGATGAGGGTGGTGAGCTAAGCTCTAGCCCGATTGAAGAAGTCCATGAATCAAAGGCAGAGCAAAATCAGGGCAAAATCCCACGAGACGAGGCACGGATTCAGTAAAATCCAGCTCGGCATCATCGTCATCGGACGGCGAATGTCAACACGTGGAGCGGATTCGGATGGGCCCCACCTAATTATTATCCACGCGCATTAAACTAGTCCCCTCCTCTCCGGTGCATTAATCAACGTATGGACTTTAGAAAATTCTTTAAATATATGTTTTTAATGCTAATTATTGGTTTCGAGGGGATCGAGATGGATTATTATAGAATATACAATTAACATTAATTGTATTTAGCATTCGTAAGTTTCGTGGCTACCAAGCTGGTATTTTTCTCCACGGTCGGTGTCGGAATGTTTTACTTTCACCTTTTTTTTTTGCTCTCTTTTTTTTTTTCTGTCTTTGGTTCATAAATTGTTTATTTATTTATTCATTTATTTATTTTCCTAGGACTGTGTCAGTGTCTCCGCGTATGTTTTGGGTCGGGGCAACGATCAGCATGTGCGGCTTGCTAGGCCACCAACAGATTGACGTTTTCTCTCTTCTTTTTTTTCTTTTTTTACGTGAATTAATTAGCAACTTGGAAATTGGGAGAATGGCAATTTACATGCCGTCTATATGCAATTAGTCGCAGCTACTTACATGGCTAGCGTTTGGTATTGCTGACCCAATTGGTAGCTCAAATTGGATGTCGAGTTTAGAAATTGCTGCTCGGCCCCATCCATGAGTGGAAATTACGAATTTTCTTTAGACGGAAGATCCGGCAAAGGCAGGCTCGGGTTCGAGAAAGAGATTATTTATCCAGATGCCCGAATTGTCGGTTGCAATCTTGTTTTACCCTTTTGGAACGCGAAGTGTTTGCCATCATAAGTGAATAATTTCAAGAGAGAATAATATAGCTATAATGTTTAGATTGAATAGCTCCGCTAATTCTCTAACTAAACTTTATTAGTTTGCGAATCTTAATAACTCAAGCAAATAAATCATGCAGTGACATCTGCTACGTAATGGGCAGAAATTCCCACGCGAAGGAGACAACCATTAGAACAAACATTTCGACCCATTTGAAGCAATCTCCGACGTCAATGATTAAAAAGGGGGGAAAAGAAGTAGCTGCCAAATTGAAGTTTTGGCCATCTGAAACCACCAAAGTAGCTCATCACATTGGTCAATCCCAGCAGCCCATTCATCTATTGATTGCATACGTCTTATGTATTCACTTATACCTACCGACACGACAAAGCAAATTCGAATGTAATTTCTCGGTCACAAGTTATTACCATGTGTTTTCTAGGAAGTCGATGCTTGCGTTGTTCGAGGGGAAGAACACCGGCACATTCCGAACGACGAACGAGATCATAGTCTGAAAGGCAAAATACACATATCTCTTCCATTCTTGATTTGAATTAATTCTTCCTCATCATGCCATAACTCATATTAATTACTTAAAAACCCAAAATCTGTCTTTTTCTTCAATAATATGAGAGAGAGAGAGAGAGAGAGAGAGAGAGAGAGGCATCACCTATATTCTGTTCTAAGTAAGGTTGGCCTGTAATTTAA
>BCNH02000001.1:20871397-20967855 GCA_001662345.2 Metrosideros polymorpha var. glaberrima
AGAGAGAGAGAGAGAGAGAGAGAGAGAGAGAGAGAGAGAGAGAGAGAGAGGCATCACCTATATTCTGTTCTAAGTAAGGTTGGCCTGTAATTTAATGCATGACTTGGCTTAGCAATATCGTGGTCAGTGCAAATGCGGAAAACCCTAGAAACCAGAAATGATTCTTCCGGGGAAGGCAAACCCCCCCACGAAAATGATCGGACCATTTCGTTTTGGCGTCCACAACACAAAGTGTCTCTCTCCCCCAAAAAAGCTGATTTCGATTCGGTTACAATCGCTTTGTATTAAAGGGAAATGAGGCAGAATCATGACCTCCGTGCCTAATTTGGTCCTTTCTGCCGCGTTTGTTATTTTTTGATGAAGTCAATATTCTCCAACTCGAACAGGAATCGAATTAAAAAAGAAAAATTCACAAAAATTGGGGCCGATTGGGCAAATATTGTGGCAACCTCCTTTTAACACCTTCAAATTAGACTTCTCTCTTTATTGGAGTCCACTAAAGATTCTTTTTAATATAAACCGGCTTCGTCGCATTTTCGCCGGTTCGTTTCTTTACACCGACAGAAGACCAGATTCGTACGATTGGTTCATCTGGGTAGCGAGTTATGTACATAGAGACGCGGTTTGCTCGAGTTCGCGGTGGCTCAGTGGGTTATGGTTTCGCAGATTTACGGGCGCTAATTAGTCTCCCGATTTTTTTTATTTTCGTCCTCTATAAAATGAGATTATTTGCACATGAATTTAACAGGCAGCTCCCCGGTGTATTTATTATGGTGGCACCTTTATAAAAACAAGAATTTTTTTTAAATTTATCACTCGAGGAGTAAGTCAAACAAAACGGCAAGTATAGAAAAGAGAAAAGAGAAAATAAAAGAAAAGAAACGGGATAGGAAATGTGAAAAAGAAAAAACCCAGCTATAATCCTATAAGCCCGTTCTAGGAGGACAAGAGTTAAGCATGTTGAACATGATATGCGTTCTTGTGTTCCTGTAAGGGAGATTAAAATAGAATTTTTAGTTGCTTGGTCAATTAAAATGACCTTAATTAACGATTTTTCATGTGGGTGTTGGGATAGATTTGAGAGGATAATTAAGGCCAAAAAATAGATTTTTTAAAATTTTTTTCTTTCTAATTGTGCTGTTAATGTGAAGGAACGCAGGAAACATGGGTCCGCCCCAGCGTGTCAGAGACAAGTGGGGGAAAAAGAAAAGAAAAACTTTATTTGCCATTAATTTTGTTTATTTTATTCACATTGGTTTTCAACAAAAGGACAGATTGCAATTAAATACGCAAAAACAAAATAAATATAAAAAATAATAATAACAAATGAACTGTTCAATGAGAGGGAGGCTTATTCAGCAAGTGCCTTACTCTCTACGGATCTTGTGGACTCGTTTGAGCTGAGGAAGACGAAGAAGAAGAAGAAGAAGATGAAGAAGAAGAAGGAGAAGGAGGTGATCTCTATTTAAGAGCTTCCCTTTCTCGCCTTTTCCTCCTTTCTAAAACAGCTTCTCCTCCGAAATCCTTTCTGTCCAGTCCTTCTGGTTCGTAGTGAATTCCATTCATCAGTTTCTTCCTTCCTTCTTTTCTTCGAAAGTTGGTGGCCATGGAAGAAGAAGGCATGGTGGTGAACCAAGCGAGAGAGCATCAGGAGCTGATAGATTTGCCTCCAGGCTTCAGGTTCCACCCCACTGACGAGGAGATCATAACTCACTACCTCACTCCCAAGGTCCTGAACAGCTCCTTCTCCGCCAGTGCAATCTCAGAAGTAGATCTCAACAAGTGCGAGCCTTGGGACATGCCAAGTTAGTAGTAGTCCCTTCACAAGCTCCTCTTTCGTTTCGCCTTCTTTCGTCTTTTCCAGTCTCGAGACCCTTTTGCTTTTTCTCTTTATTCATTCTGGGTTTTGGTTTTTTCTTTCCCCCCTATTCCTTTAATTTCCAGAGAAAGCCAAGATGGGCGAGAAAGAGTGGTACTTCTTTTGCCAGAAAGATAGGAAGTACCCGACGGGGACTAGGACCAACAGAGCCACGCAGTCTGGGTATTGGAAGGCCACAGGCAAAGATAAAGAGATTTACAGAGGAAGAGGCAGGCTGGTGGGGATGAAGAAGACCCTTGTTTTCTACAGGGGTCGTGCTCCCAAAGGAGAGAAGACCAACTGGGTCATGCATGAGTACAGATTGGAGGGCAAATTGGCTTACTACAATCTCTCCAGGGCCGCCAAGGTAAAAGATGCATATACACATATGCATGATCGCTATGTATACTTTCTCTTTCCTTCTATACCTTTCTTAGCATTCTTTTCTCTTTCATGGAGAGGGAAAGATAAGAGGGAATCTCATTTTCATGTGGCTTTAGTGATTGAATCCTCCTGCTTTTTCCTTCTCCAGTTTTATTATAATTTCCTCCTTTTGTTCATGTGGGTTGCTTTTGCTTTTGATGTGAGGAAATCTTGGCAAAAAGCTGAAGGGCTTTTTATTATGATGTCCATATGATTGCAGGATGAATGGGTGGTGAGTAGGGTTTTCCACAAGAGCACGGGCATCAAGAAAGCTCCATCTCCAGACCCGCTCACAAGAATCAATTCTTATGTTGATGACTTTTTGGATATGTCTTCGCCCCCGCCGCCTCTCATGGACGCGCCTTCTTCGAGCAGACCGAGCTCTAGCTTCACTGATGGGGAAAATGAGCTCAAGGGCGTGATCAATTCAGTCCCGAGAGCGCCAGATGGGAACACCGGTTACTTTTATATTCCAGCGAATTCGACCGACGACCAGCATCAAGCGCTACTCCAGCAACAACAAGATCGTATGAATTATTGCCATATGATGAACCCAAGTATCGATGCAATTCACTGCCCTCCACAATTGTCAAATTATCCTCCTCCCTTTCCCTCTCACGGGTCTACGAATCCTGAGGAGTCCTTGCAACAAGGACGAAGCAACATGGTATCGAGCTTTGGTGGCACGAGTTTAAGCCACGGGAGCACTGATCATGCTCTTCTAAGAGCAATAAGGGCAAATTTGGAGACATCGAACCTCCAGCGTAACAAGCAGTGCAAAGTGGAGCAGTTTTCATCCAATCATTCTATGGTTAGTCTATCTCAGGACACCGGGCTCAGCACGGATGTCAACAACGAGATATCGTCTGTAGCGATCTCCAAGCAAGAGGTGGGAAGCGGCAATGCATTTGCAGACCTCGAGGGTTTGTCATCAGTAGGCCCAATTCAAGATTTTGATTTTTGGGACTACTGATCAAGATTTACAAAAGCATAGACAGCATCATATAGAGATGATTATTTTAGAACTATGATTCCACTAGGTATATTTAGTTTTTCGGGTTCTTGGATCCTTATATTCCTGTACATAAAATATTCCCAATGCGCAACACCTTTTAGATTCTTCGTTTATTGATGGATCACAGGGGACGTGTTACGTTGATTATAATTTATGAACCTTTTATGTAAATTATTATCTCTCTTATTGGGTTTTTGCTGCTACACATTAGTCATTCGATCTGCTTTCTTTTGCTCTCTTTCTTTCTGTCTTTCGACATTCTGTTGATCAACCCTACGCGTGTTCATCTACGGAGCATTAAATGGTTGATTTTACCATGAAATTTACGAACCGAGGGACGCTTTGGTCAAGTGTGCAAACTTTGGGGCCAAGTTCAACGAAGAAAGGTTGCAAGCTATTAAGTTGAAAAGGTCCTTCTAACCGGGGAAAAAGGGAAGATAAAGCCTGATAAAGTCACCAGAAATTTTTAAGGAGAGGATGGGGTGATCTTTTCAGCTGAGAGCACCATGATGGCATGTCAATCCAGGTCCATTGAATGTGAAATGTTAGAAGATTAAGTGACAAGCCTGTGGGAACGGCAAATGGGAGTTAAAAGCTTCATCGACACAGTTGGAAGAGAGAATCTCCACAGGTTCATCACACCCATCTTCTGATCAAATTCATGTGGGCACAGCTTGATAACCATTTAATTAAAGAGAGAATTGAATTCGGAAGGGAATGACATCATGTGCAAGTCCTTAATGCTTGGACAGGTGGATAATACACTTCGATCAGCAACCTTCTGTGTAGAGAAAGAGATTTCCAAACAAGAGAAGAAAAAAAAAAGGGAAAAGAAAAGGTCCCGGATCTCATGAATCGTTCCCAGGATTCTAGCAGCAGATGCCTCTCTCTCTCTCTCTCTCTCTCTCTCTCTCTCTCTCTCTCTCAGATCTAACTAAACGTTTTAATTGAGACATCAAGTAACACGAGAACAGGTATTTCCTTCCTTCCTCTCTTTTTCTTTTTAGTCAAAAAGAAGGAATTGAAAAGACAACGAAAAAGGGTATGTTCTTGGATAACAAGGGAAGGTGTCAGCTACAAGACTTGCTCTCTTTCCGTGGCCTCACCCTCTCTCTCTCTCTCTCTCTCTCTCTCTCTCTCTGAGATGAATCAATAATTGACAGTTCTCTTCCTTTTTTTGTTCTTTATCCTGAAATGTTAAACGTTTCTCCCTAGTTTGGTTCCTGCAAGAGTTACCAAATACACACCAATATGAAAGATGGGGAAAATCATCTGCAATCGTAGAAAGTGGTGGGCCATGAACACAAGTTCTATCCATGGAGTAAACCACTTCTTAATTTGCCTGATATTAATAGAACAAAATCAATAACAGCAAACAAGATGAACCCTTCACAGAGAGAGAGAGAGAGAGAGAGCTTCCATTCTGGCCCATCCATGTGTCATCTTACTTTCTATGCAAAGCAAAGGAGGAAGAGTTGGTTTGAGACTTGCTGGGGAATTAACCGCCCATTTCAGGCTGTTCATTCATTTTCATTCCCTTGACGGACATGGAACTTAGAATTGTCGTGTGAAAGCATTTTTGGTCTGAAGCAAATGAAGGGGAAGCAAACAAAAACAAGAACAGCGTACATAGCACGAGCGTAAAGAGGCTAATAATAACTAAAGCCTTCATCCTGTCTCTCTCCCTCTCTTTTCTCCACCCCCCCTATCTTCCTTGTGAATTACAGATAAAGGCCCGATTTGTTGCATGAAAAAATGGAGGGCACCACCAACCCGTCACGACAACAGACCACGCACTCTCCCTGCGCTTCACAATTACTACATCTCTCTCTCTCTCTCTCTCTCTCTCTCTCTCTCTCTCTCTCTCTCACCTCATTTGCATGTCATCTTTTTCTTAGGAAGAATTAGTGCCAAACTTTTATTTGGCTTTCAATTTTCAAAAAACGTTAATTCGTCGAAAATTAGAATATCCCTGATTAGGTTATCTGACAAGTGCTTTCGAAAGCGCTCGCTAATGAAAACTCTTTTCAGTGTCGTCGGTGTACAAAAGACATAGCATATCTTCATTACTTACACGAATATGATTGCTCAAATTAGGATTTTTATCCATCATCACTTTGTAGATACTAAGAAAATTAAAAGCCACGAGCACATGGCATTTGCAAAGGGATAATATGTTCGCTATTTTTCCTTTGTTGAAGAAGAAATACGCAGTGGATGTATTATACGCCAGTAGAAGATTAACATCTCGTTCTTGAACCTATTCAGATCATGCTTTTAATTATGGTTGATGACTCCTTAAACACGCCTAAAACCATCACCGTTGACTTCGTTTTTCCATGGTTTCCGAATGTAAACGAGCATTTCAAAAATCATCACTTGTTAAAGCAAGATTAATAAATAAAAAAAATTCATTTTTTTCGACACTGTTTCATGCATCACAAGAAAAAGATCCGTACCCTCTTAATTTAAGCGTTTTCTTTTTTGGTTGGGTTATTAAATTATATCAAATGTTCTTGAGGGTACTCGTAAACAAGAATCGTTTCATAAATATAAGTAGAAATTCGCGCCCAAGAGAGGTAAAGACAAATTGAGATGGTTGGCTAGATCATTCATTCAGCTTCGTTTTATGCCTTTTATATTTTTTTGTGGGCAGCAATTCAAGAAAATTGTTTGAAAAATCCAGGATAGCAACAACAACAATTCTTTACATGGAAAAAAAAAAAAATTAGAAACCCTCCTAATCACGTCCTTTCATCCGTACGCTAAATCTCCAACGAAACATTAGTGAAAACGAATTTTCGTGCTTATAATATAAGGAAATGGTGACCGAAGAGAGAGAAAATATATATATCTTATATATAAAGATATATATGTGTGTGTATGTATGTGTTTATGTATATGAGTTTCGTCCGATGTCTTCGTCTTTGGACGTCCGTGGGCGGTGCCAATTCCTCGTGGAATTAATTGATATATTGCCGGTCTAGCAAGAGTCTTGCACAGTGGATTGTGGAGGAAATTTCACGCCCGTTGGCTTTTGTAGTGACATTCTTGACTTTTCCTTTTTGTTCGAATAACCAAATCTTTTTTTCTCCCCCGTCATTTCATTCGAAAGGGAACGTGTTGAACGAAGGGCTTTTTCCGCTAAGTGTCTTCTTCTTGTTCGTGAAGCCATTGAAAAGCATCGAATCATCAACTTCCCGAAAGGTGCTCATTCTAGATTCTTGTGCCAACAATGTCTAGGTATTCACATAGACGTGGGCATGTATGGCGACAATGTCTCCTTGTCGTTGCGAGCACTAGAAGGTATTGGATCTTCTAACGAAGACCCGGATTATAAATCACGCGTCAATACTCCTGTGTCGATGAAAGTCACGAGTAATATCGATGTGAGGATGACGACATGTGAAATTTGAGGATCGATGGGGACTTTTATGGTAATATTCTGGATATGTGCCGAGTGTGAGTTTGTCAATATTGACAGGTATGTCCAGTGTAAGTCACACACCAGTATCACTCCACAAAATGTTAGAATAAAGTTTCGCCTCTGGCTTTCGATCACCATGTTAATCTCGAATTTGCTTTTGTTGGTGACCTTGATATCAAGAAGCAGTGCATGGCATTGTGCTGGGCTACGGTTTTTTAATTCGAGATCTAACGCCGTTCGAGACAGAGAACGCGTCGATTGTCCTACTGATTGAAGAAACGCGATTCTTGACGTGCACCGTTGAATCTTCAATCAATTTATTTTATTTCCTTATCATATGAGAGCAATGCCAACATTATGTTTGTCGGTATGGATTGGTTGGTACATGTATCGCGTTGAAACAACGATATCTACTAGGTTCATCACACGTGAAAAGAAGAATGAGAGACCATGAATCTAGATCGCCTAACGAGGATGTGTCAAGCGATGGGAAATTTCAAGGAAATTTCTCAAAGAAAGTACCAAATCCACTAGCATCGTCAATTCCTGTCCAAGATACACCGTTTTGGTCACAGCTGGAACAACAATCTAAAACGACATAAATACCACTGATGTGGATGTGTTTAGGTTTTGACATTTCTGCCGAGAAGCCTTGTTGGTTCGGAGGATTTCTTTGTTGTGTGCGTGCGGTAGAAAATTTCATTGGTTTTGCAATCTTGTGTATGCATGCATGCACATTGGCGTTCCTGTTCCGGGTAATTTTCACATTGGATATAAAGCATCTCTTCCTCGATGACCTTGACTATAGGCAAAATAAGGTGCTCAATCCCTTTTTGGGTCCTTTCCAATATCGAATTCGCAGTTACGGGAGGTGCATGTATGTCGGATTTCGATGATTATCCCAATACATAGGCTCTTTATGTGTAAGCAAGGGGCACTGCATTGAAAATCAAAACATTTCCTTATTAAGTATACCAAACGAGTTCTCTAGTGAAATTTGTTAACTAAATCATTATTGTAACGTAAAAGAGCATACATACCTATGCAACATTAAACTATGTAAGTATGCAACTAGGTCAAGATTAATTATCTTACTTAAAATAATTGGCCACTTTCGTTCATCAAATTCGTCGATGAAATTTCTTAAAATACCTTAGCAAATCAAACTTTCAAAGTCTCCTCTAGAAAAAGCTATCAGAGTATTGTTCCTCTATTAGGTCTCTATGTAACCTAACTTAATTAATTCAGGATTTGATTTTGTATAGCTACGGAAAATTCTCCGAATGATAACGGACTTATGTTGTTTCTATAAGCGGTTCAACAAATAAGGCCGTTAAAGTCAAGGAGAATTGGCGAAATTTCATTGCATCTGCAGAATTAATTCTTCGTTGTTCGGTTTCAAGAAATGAAAATAAACGAAGTCTACTTTGCTCTAGAGGGAAGGGGTCAAAACTCATATTTCTTGGAAAAGTAGAAAAAAATCCGTTTCTTTAAGATAAATTGACAAATTAAAAAATCAAGGGAAAAAGCCACAAAAAATCCCAAACTTTGCCATCTGTAACACATTTACCCCAAACTTTTTTTGTGACACTAAAAACCACAAACTTTGCCTATATGACACATTTACCTCAATTTTTTTTATTAAATAGAATATTCAAAATATTAAAAAAATATTTATAAAAAAAAATCGAGGCTTGGGTGAGAGGCCCTTGCCATCGCCACCCCCGTCACCGGAGAGGGCCGGCAACCCTCTCCGATCGCAGGTGAGGGCTCGACAACCCTTGCTCACCCAGATCTAGGCAAGGGTCGCGGCCTCGCTGCCACCCAGAGCTGGGCGAAGGTCACCGGCCCTCACCCAGCCCGATGGTGGCCCTCGGCGAGGCTGGCGAGGGTCGCCGAGGCCCTCGCCCAGCTCTAGGTGGCGGCGAGGGCCGCGGCCTTCGCCCAGATTTGGGTGGGTGATGGTCGTTGGGCCCTCGTCTGCGGTCGGCGAGGGTCACCGACCCTCATCGAGGCCTCGGCGATGCCCGTTGGCCCTCTCCAGCGACGAGGGCGGCGGTGGCAAGGGCCTACCACCTAGGCCTCGATTTTCCCTTCTTCTTTTTTCTTCTTTTTTGAATATTTTATTTAATAAAAAGGTAAAATATGAAAATGCCCTTGGGTTAAATAATTTTTTGGGATAAATGTGTCACACGGATAAAAATTTGGGGATTTTTGGTGTCACACAAAAAAGTTTGGGGTAAATTTGTCACACTGTATAAGTTTGGAGTAAATGTGTCACAAAGGGAAAAGTTTTGGATAAACGTGTCACAGAGGGTAAAGTTTGAAATTTTTGGTAGCATTTATCCTAGAATAAATTATTAAGGGTGAATTTTATTTATAATCCTAAGTCTAAACCTGATAATAACTTCCGTCACGGTCAGCTCCGGTCATCTCGTTTTTTTTTCTAATTAGCACAGTCATCTCGATCATCACATTTACCTTTCATTTAGAAAGCTGGATTATTATTATTATTATGTTTTAGGTCTTAGTTTGGGCGGCGACCAGATATGTTTAGCGCGTCTTACACGTCCTGTAACGTTGCTGGAATGGACTAGGCAGTTCTATCCTTCGCGCCCTTGATGACACAGCATTTGACTTAACCATGTCCGATTTGGGTTGGGGGTCTTCCCATCTCTATCTGATTGTCGATTTGTCTTTGCCACATTTGGCTGGGTTGACCCGTGTTGGAAAACAGAAGAGGAGGGAACGTGATGAAGTTTCCGGTTGCAGCTTGGAAAGTTCCTGAGGAATTCTTCCCCTGCTGGATCCATTCAAGACGCGCATGCAGTCGAGTCGAGATCGAAACTTCGTGTGAAAGAACCCCAGAAAGCAACGCGAGAGAGACAGAGACAGAGACTGCGTACGTTCATGTCATTAACCAGACCAAGAACCCATCAAGGATAAGAGCTTAGGGCACGACGATTCTCCATCACTCGACTAGGAGTCTCCGAAACTAATGTGATGGCTGGAGTTGCTCTGCATGTCGTCAATGGTGGTTTCACCTGAGTAAGTGACAGATCTTGGACACGGCAATGCGGGTTCACTGAAATTCGAACAGCTTCATGTGGAAATATATGAGAAGCATCATTCGGGGAGTCTCCAAAGCAGGTCGCGATCACAAAAACTTTTTCAAGGAGTGTTATATTGCAATGCCAAAATTGTTGACCAAGCAAAGAATGTGTTTGTTTTACGAAAAATGAATGATTGAAAATATTTTTTTTTTCTAAAATGATTGTTTGTATCGTTTGCAAAAATAAATGAATGAACAAAAAATATTTTCGTCATCCACGAAAACGTTTTTAATTGATAATGAAAAAATATTCATCGACTAATTATTTCATGTGATATAAGCGATTACTTTTAGAAAAATATTTTTTAAATCATTCAATTTTCACAAAACCAACACAGTTGAAGTTTTCCAAGAATTTTATATCTTCAAAGATAGAATAATAGATAAGGACTAGGGCTCTGTTTTGTTTCACGGAAAATATTTTTCGAGAAAACATTTTCTCATATTCCATCATTTGGTTCACTTGGGAAAGACCCCAACGTTGAAATCATTTTTCAAAATATAACTACATATTGGTATTTGGATTTGAAACTCTATGCTTAGGCATGGAAACTCCAACGCTGGTTCTCGGTGTCCAGGACCAGGTCTTCGACACCCGGGCCTGAGTCCATTGAGGCCTAGCCCAAGACCCCGATGCTTGAGCCCTAAGCCCAGATCCCCGACACTCACACTTGGGTCCATCGAGGTCGAGCTCGAAATCCCAATGCCCATGCCTAATGCCTTGGCACCCGAGCCCGGGTCCATAAAGGCCGAGTGCGAGATCTTGGTGCCTGAGCTCGGATCCCCAACGCCAAGCTCGGGTCCACAAAGGCCGTGCCCGATTCACAAAGGTTGTGCCCGAGTCCATTGAGGCTGGGCCGAGGACCCCGGTTCCTGCGTTCAGGTCCATCGAGGACACACCCATGACCCAGGTGCCATTGCCTTGATCCCCAGCATCTGGGTTAGGGAAAATCGAGGCTGAATCCAAGACTTTGGGGCAAGTTATTAGCGCTCGAATAGTGTATGTTTATTTAGGAAAATCAAATCATATTTTCTATACCATATGACAAAAAATATTTTCCCGTTCAATTTCTATTTTCAGCCAGTCACAGAAAAATATTGTCATTTTCCTGAAAAATGATTTCTTGAAAATTATTTTTTTAAAATGTCACAACTTTCGCAAAATAGACGGAGGATAGGATGCTTTAAAAAAGAATTGTAAATTTACCTCAACTATCTTAATTTCGTTCTCTCTCTCTCTCTCTTTCCTGTCTCCCGCGGCTGATCCGTCGCGCCCCCAACTCGTTGTCGTCATTGCACCCGTCAAACTCACCGACAGCTGTCCAGATGACCATCTCCACCGCCACAAATGCTCGCGTCGCTCAACTTGATCCGTCAGCCGTGGCTAGAAGATGAAAGAAGAAAAAAAGGAAGAATTGAAAAATAGGAGAACACGTGTAAGTCATTAAATAATTAAAAACACTATGGCGTTCTTCTCTAAAAAGGGTAATCTCGGGATGTTAATTTCATCTGTAAATTTCGTGTATCGAAATCCTAATGCAACCTATATCTAATTCACACTTCCGATTTTAGCATGATAACCCATTAATGCTAACCAGTTCTATATTCTTACAAACTTACACCAGACTTAGTGAAGAGAATACAGGAGATTAGTCTGATAAAGAAAAATGTAGTGAGTTCATTACAGTGATGTTAATTGTCGGAAATTCATACGACCAATCCTGTCGAATATTGTAGGATGACTGAATTTCCAAGGGAGAAATATCGAGAATGGATCTTATAGATAAGATGGGGAATGTACCAAAGAAGTTGTAAACTTATTGCACTTATGCTATTTTAATCACAACATTTTAATTTAGCCAATTTAGTGCTAAACATTTTGACAATTTATCAATGTAGTCAATCTGGCCAATTTTGGCCGAAAATCGCTCATGTTCATGTCGACCATCCTACGTGACACCGACGGCACTAACGTTGACAATTTTTACAATTTTACAAAAATTTAAATTTTTTAAGTTTTAAATTATTTCTTTCTTTTTTGTCCTTTATTCTGGCTGGTGCCTCTCCGGTCGTTGCTTGAGACCGGCCACCCGCGAAATGGAAATTAAAAATAGAAAAGGAAAAAAAAAGAAAAAGAAAAATAAGGCAAAAAAAAAGAGAATTTTGTTTTAAAAAATTGTCCACATCTGACTACACCACATAGGACGGTTGGCATTAAGGGCATGCATAGCAAATTGCCAGAAGTAGAATTTCTACTCTAGAAGCGTTTCTAAAGCAGAAATTTGTTTGTCAAAATAACTTCAGTTTTCTATTTCTTGAGCATTTTTTCACTTCTGGAGTAGATATGTGTTTGGTAAAATAACTTCTTTTTTCTATTTTATAAGTGATTTTCTACTCCAGAAATAATTTTTGGCCCAAAATGAGAAGTAAATTTCTTTTACTTCTTTACCTCGAAGTACTTTTTTTTTGTCAATTGAATCCTAAACATTTTGCATTTGTGTCAATTCAGTCTATTTGATCGGTCGATGCTGACGTGACATGGCATGGTGTGCCAGTTGGCCAAAATGATAATATCTTAATTTTTGAAATTTTTAATTATTTTTAATTTTTTACTTCTTGCTTAGAAGTGTGACCAGCGAGGGCGAGGGCTACGAAGCCCTCGTCGGCCACCGACAATGGTCGCAGCCCTCGTCCGACCTCGCCCAGGGGCCTGCGAGGCTCACAATGGGTCGCGATGAGGTGCAATGGGTCGTTGGATTCACAATAAGTCACGAGGCCAACCTCACCTGCAGCTCACTAGCCATGGCCTTGCTAGCAATGGGGCGAGGCCATGGCAAGGCAGGTGAGAGCCGCGAAACTCTCGCCAGCCACACTTTTTGCTATGTAGAATGCAAGAAAGAAGAAAATAAAAATTAATTACAAAATTCATCGTAAAATATTTAAAAAAAAAAAATTCATTCGGAAGCAGAAATTTTCTCTTGTTTTATCAAACATATTTTTTTTTCAGAAATATACTTCTGGAGCAAAAGTAGAAAAATCAACTTCTAGAACATAAGTTGATTTTTAGAGCAAAAATATTGCCATGCGCATCCTAACTGAGCCACTATGTCAGCATTTTTCGATCAAAATTGATCGAAAATGCTATATTGGCAAATCGTCAAAATGTTTAAATTTGAATTGGTACAATTAAAAGATTTATAATTAAATTGGCATAAGTGCAATAAGTTAAGAATTTTTTTTGGTAATTTTCCCTAGGTTTAATACGAGGATTATACGTGTACATTGATATCCTATCACTCTCGAAGCTTTGATCGAAAGTCTAAGCCTGGTGTACACGTCAAGATGAATAACCTGGACAGGAGTTCCAAGAAGTCACTCAATATGGTCCTGGCAAATTATGGTCCATATATAGAAAAACGTCAGAAGAACTTGTTCTTGCTCTTTCTTTTCACTTCTCTTTGAATTTTATTTTGGTCTTGGAAGCAAATAACAAAGAAATAGAAAAGGAAATGCGCATCGACGTATCGTCACTCGATCGGGCAATAGAGTTCGTGACATTGATATGGGAAGTTTAGAGGAAAATCCTATGCAATTTGTGATGTTTATGGTACGAAACTTACACTTGACATAAGGCGTTAGGATTAGGTGTTATTATATAGGTATCAAAGTGTTTAGGAACACTAAGAAGAAAAATTACAAATAAAATTTTCATCAAATGGGACAAGTCGAATTACCCAATAATAATTTTTTTTCTCTTTCTCTAAGTTGACTTGTGATCTCGTGTGTCACGTTAATCATGCTTAACACCAAATGCCAAATTAAGAGAGGGCACTGTGGATGGAATTGCAATTTTATTTTGTAATCCTTTTTTTTTGGGGGGGCTTTGCTAATAAGTTAAAATCCTCCGTTAGGACGCCTTGCACTTTATTGGGCAACGGGAGGACGTGTGCGGCTATCTCAATGAAGATTGCGACGTTGGAGAAAGCAACGATTGGGCTAATTTGTAATTTTTTTCTTTTTTGGGGGGGCGCAAAGAAAAGTGGAGGTCGTCAAATGTCGTCATATGATGAAGAAGAGGACAAAGAACTTTGGTTGGCCCATCGTTGTTTTGCCCGAAAGGGATTGATGGCCTAATTATGTATGGCTTTCCACTTATGCAACCTCGCCTTTCTTTTTTCTTTTTATCTTGTCTTTGCCTCGACGTATGCTCGGAGCTCTAATTGATTAGTGATATGATTAGGGGAATCTGTTAAGGATTTTGTTAAAAAGTGTCCGGGATATTTGCTAAATATATGGCGCATATTTTCAAAACGTTAATTGTACGTGTCACGAGCATACTCAATATATCACAAATTATAATAATTTTCTATCGAGTTACTTAACGGGTGTTCTGAGAGAGGTTTTTCAACAGAATGCATTGATTAAATCCGCTATTTCCTGCGTGCATGTGTTTGGAAAAAATTCCTTGTTAGAGTTATGGAACGAAATCTAATATGATCTGATTTAATTTTCTTTTTATTATAGATAAGATTTCATGTCCCGTCTTTTTATGTCAGTTCTGCTTCTTTTTTCACAAGTGAAGAGATAAGGAGGGACAATAAGAATTGGGAATTTCTTATAGGCATTATTATAAGGGTCTCACACTTACTACAAAATGTTTGAATTAAGCCATAACTACTCCGCACTACCCTAGCTTGAATGATCGAGGTTGACGAGCCCATCACCACAGCCCCATTTAGATGCTAGAAATTGGGAAATCTTTCCATACGAGATACGTGTCGACTAGGCCATGCGACGAGAGTCATTTAACGATATGAATCGAGATCGTCGCCTCGTAGAAGACAAGTGACTCTTTTATCACCATGGCCAGCCATCTTGGAGGTCTATTCGTATTCACAAAAAAAACCGGACACGGAGTGTGGAACTAATGGGCCAATTGATGGAATCCAATCGTCAACCCAGAAACGTCAAGCTAAAGCCCAAACATTAGCAATGGACTTCCAAAATCCAGAGTCCCCTTCAAGAATTAGCTGAGATTGAACCTTCCCCTGTTTCTCCCATATTTCTCAAGTAACACTTGGGTCCAACGGGCTTTGCCATCAAAATTTCTCATTATGAATAGTAGCGTGTTCTTTAAGGCCATCAAGAAACTGTACAATCCTTTCTTTTTCATCGCCTCCAAAGATTTGCACCCCACACTGAACCAAAAAAGAAAATAGAAAATAGAAATTGCAGTGTTTAAGAAGTCAACGTACATAAATATTAACCACAACAACACTCAGGATGCTTCCTATAATAACATAGCCACCAAAAGAGCACATCCACAAGTATTAGTCCCGATCGTAGGCCTGGGCTGCCCATGAGCCCCTCACACCACGACAGCTCGAAAGTACTTTCAAGCAAGTACGACGACATGTAGTTATAAGGCCTGGCCTGGTTTGGCCCGAGTCAAGCCCGCCCAATCTACATAATTCTAATGCATCTTTTATTGATGAGCGAGTTTAAGTAACATTTTAGACTCAATCCAAGGATCCAGCTAGGTCCGTCGGTCGACAACCTATAGCTTCTATGAAGTCAAATTAAAAGGTGAATTTTTTTCAAAGTTTGCAAAGAAAGTCAGATGCTCACAAAATCAAGTCATTTAGGGGACCAACTTACATGATTACAAAAACTCAATGGTTCTAATGGTATATGCCTAATCGAGGATGATCGATGGCCAATTAATATGCCAAATGTTACTTATAAAAAGTAGATGAATTCTAAATGCCTAGAAACCTCAAGAATTTCTAAAAAAATAAAAGCCGAGTCATCATATATGTCATATGATGAATAAAAGCTAAATTACTCGACGGACAGATAATAAGAAAACAAAAGAAGAAAAAGTCAAACTACAATCGTAGCCTTATTTGCATTTCTCTCATTTATATAAGGGAAATTAAGAAGGTTATATAAAGCGAGACTGCGCATGTTTCTAGTTATATATTTGAAAATTAGATTTAAATGATTTATATTGGTAAAGGAGACGATTATGCTGATAATTAACTTTTATTCTTCTTTTTAGGAAGTTAATTTTATTTTATTGAGGAGGAGCATCAAACCTTTTTACAAACCCAAATTCAATAGCCTTTTCAGTAGTGTTTTAAATCAAAGATGGTACCATATCATCAAACGTCACCTCGCCGTGCCAACCGTGACCTTGAGGCCCATCTCTCTCTCGGTAGGTCACCACCTCGCTTTAGCTAACTCATCACCTCAACTCAAGTCTGGTCGTGGAGGGGCGTCTCTCTCTCTCTCTCTCTCTTCGTTTTCTGAATCGGGCAATTGGGCGTGCATGTTTCCCTTCACCTATATGTTATCTGATTTGATTGTGAATTGCTGGTTCGAATTGGCTTGGCCATTAGTTATTTTTTGTTAAGTTTAAATTGCATTTGATTTTCTTGAATGGTAGTCTTTGCTCTCCGATTCTCTAAAACTTGAGAATTTAATTATTAATGGCAATCCACAGCAATGACAGGTCAGTGCTATGTTGCACGAGCGAGGACATCGAATGCGATACCCAGACATTCTCAACACCATGCTAGGCTAAAATGTTAAAGATTAGGAATGTGCATTAATCTCGGTGCCATATGAGAATCAAATCGGACCGGATCGAATCGAATCGGCTGATTCTAGATGATTCCTGGAGGACCAGTCCAATTTTTTTATTTTAAAATTTTGGAATCTGAAATAATCGATCCGATTTTCGACTCTACAGGACCGGACTGATGGACCGTTTTTCTTCAGCAGAGGAAACTTCAATTCTCATTCCCTCTCTCTTTTTGCCTCTCTCTATATCTCATCTGACACCCTCCCGCTCGCGCTCTCACTCTCAGTCTACGCCGCCCTCTCTCGCGCAGCCTGCCAGCCACCGGTCCACCACCGCGGTCCCGCCGGCTGGTTGCCGTCCACCGCCCCATGGTGCCGAGCTCGAGTTCCGTCTCTATTGCTCTCTCTCTATTTTCATTCGGTCGCTGACTCGCCATCTTGTCGCCGTCCACCGCCCCAACTTCGCGCTTGAGGTACTGCTCCCGTTTTACCTCGATTTTCTTTGTGGGTTTGCGTCTTTGATTTCGCCGTAGTGCTCCTGTTCTCGTTCTTAGGTCTCGGTTACGAGACTGTTCGTTCTTATTTGTGCAAAATTCGCTCCCTTATGGCCGCGATCCTCTATCGATTACTGTTGTGTTGTCTGGCTTTTTTTTTTTTTTTGGTTTTGTTTCGTAGCTGGTGGGAGCTTTCAGCTTTCTTTTTGTGCTTGCCTTGAAAGTGTAGGGTATGGTATGATGATCGCCGGTTCCGGGACCGACCCTGGAACCGGACGGTTTTCAGGACCATGTGGGCCGGTTTCCGGTTCCATGGGGTGGGAACCGACCCTACCTGGTCTGGTTCCAGTGGAACCGATCACCCCTATTAAGGATGTTGTTGTCTCTGCAGTATCTAGATGTGATCTCAGAGTGGCGATGATAGGATTCTGTATAGTCGTAGAAGTTCCTGTTGGGCATCTATCTACTTTGTGTGGTCTTTGCATCAGTAATGTTGCTTTATAAAATCGACATTGTAGCTTTAGGCTCTGTGAATATGCTGGTCCATGAACTTATAAGGAGTCGCCTGCCTGGTGTTTGACTAAAGTGCTTATAAGGAACTAGTAAATGAAGTTCCATCCCATCAGTGAGTTAACCCTGCTGTTGCACTGATATCTTGAAATATCTACTATGCAGCCATTAACTAAAATTTGTCTATGGTCAACTAATTGTCGGTCTTGGCCCTTGGGGGATAATCCACTTGATGTCCATTTTGACACATTCGATATGGTTAATGGTTTATCCCATTTACTGAGAATAGGTTCGAGTTTTATAGGAAAAATTAGCAGGTAGTCCCCTTGTTAGGTGTTTGGATCAAAAAGTCCATTGTTAGGATACAATGACCACGCTCCTTACGCATTTTACTCAAGAGACTTCTGCAAGTTCCATGGGCATTAGTTATGTTTTGGATTGGCACTTTTACGTTTGAAATAAATTTAACCGACCAATTTTATTAGTGTTGCTGTTGGCATACTATGTGGTATCTTATAAAATGTTCAAAAAGTACCTCGTTATAGATTATAGGCGAAAATTTAGCTGAGAAAGTGATTCTAGCTAGTTAATGGTCAGAAAATGGAATGGTCTTCATTATCATCTGCTTACAATGATTTGACAATTGCCTCACGCAGTTATAATAAGTCAGTTTTCTACTACTTCTTATGCTAGGGAAGCAAAATATGGATGGCATTCCTTCTTCTCAGGCATCCTTCAATGTTTTTTCTTATCCCCATGTTTTTCAACATGGGCAAGGATTACCATCAAATTCATTGTCAGCAGACTCACCTGTCACGCTTTTGATTCGTCACCTTCCCGAAGCCATTCCCCAAGAGACGCTCTCTAGACTTCTCTCACATTACGGTGCTTCTACTGTTCGTCCCTGCACTTCAGAGAGGTAACTGCTCACAATATCTCAATGTTAAAAGTAGCCTAGCTCAGTTGGGCGAGGAATTGAGTGTGGATGCCTGAGGTCAGGGGTTCGATCCCTTTGGTGCCGGCTCTACAGATTACTTTTATAGCTAAAGATTGGTCAAAGATTTGGTCAAACCGCTGACTGTTTCATTGGGTTTACTGGTTGAACTGAGTCAACATCAGGCTTGACCGATTCTTGACCACTCCAATTCTTTAGTAAAAATAGGACCGGACCGGTCCAGATTTAAAGAAGTCAAAAGTACTTTCATCAGTGCTTCAGGGTTGTATAGTCCATCAGCAACATTAAAGTTCTGTTCTTTTTTTGACCAGATTGAAGAATTGTGCATTTGTGGATTTTAAAAGTGAAGCACTTGCTTATCAAGCACAGTGCCAGTTGAATGGGTAATTGCATTTTCTTCCATGTTCTATTTACCAGAACATATGGTCTGTCATAGAAATTTGTATTAACTGTTGAAAAGGATATATTGCTTTTCATTGGCTAGGCTAAGGTTTCTTGGCAGAGTTTTGAAAGTGGATAGAGCCGGTAATGAAACCAAGGATAACAAGATTCAGGGGAAAGGCGCTCCATCTGCAAATGATACTAGTGCACCTTCCACTGTGCCAAAGGAGGCTGGACTGCCTGGGGATCACAATGAAAATCGAACTTATGGTTTTGCTACTGCTAGTGAGCCTATTGCTCCAAAGCTTGGTGTAGACTACCCCTTTCCTCCTCATCTTGAGTAAGTTTCGTCTAGTCTTCTCAGAGTTGTTTAGACTTTACTTAAGCTCTTTTTTTGGTGGGAGAGCCTATATTTTAGATTAACTGAAAATATGTCCCTCAGCTGATTGTAGTTTGCACATGACCCAATGACGAGATACCAATACTAAAATTCCGAGAGAACCCACAACTGAAAGATTTGACATATTTGACTTATTGCGACGATATAATCTCTTAATCATTTTAGGATATTGGATAGAAGCCGTAAATTATAGTCTCTCAATTTTTAGGATAAATTATCACGGTTATTTACGATCATGGCGCGTAACCAAATTAAGGAAGAAAAGGCACGAATTTTGGTGTTAATGATTAGACTTCAGGTTTCACAGATGAACTGTACTTTGCGGCTCATCTAACCAAATCTCTCTCTCTCTCTGCATGATGTGCGCACTCGTGTGGTGTATGATCTCACTTGTAAGCCATCTATCTTTTGCACACACCACGATTCTTGGTGGCAAACTGACCATTCTGTTTTACTATTTAAATTGAGAATATCCACATTTAGAAGTTGTGACCTTTCAATGGAACACAAATTCTAATGTGATGTAGCTCCTTTGGGAATGTTGTAAAGTCTCTTGGGTAGCTATCAGTTGGCTGGATGTGCTAGTTAATCGTTGAAGTAAAGCTTCCTTCGTTGGTGAGTGCAGTGTACATGGATGAAAATTTGTCAACTGGAAGCTATTATTTGGAGCTCTTTTTAAAGTTTTACACATGGCCATAGATGCAAAGCTGTCAGAAAGATTCACTTTGCATCTCTGTGTATGTAGCACCTACAAAAGAATCACTGTTGATGGGTCTTTGATAAGCTGTAGTTCCATGTTTTATTTCCCCCTTCCCTCTCAAGTAAGCGAATGTGCATATGGGGACGGTTTCCATAACACATTAGCTTAGGTTCTGTCACATATATTTGTTGATGGAGGATGACGAACGGAAGGACCAGATTGGGCTTTCCATTTGTTTAGTGTCTTTTTTGTTTCTGTTGCTGTCTGTGACATCATGCATCCTTTGGCTATGTGGTTTTTGTCAATAATCTGCACCCTTCAGGTCAAATTGGATGCACCCTACCTATGCTATGATTGTGATTGCTTTATTTTGTTTTCATATACGAAATGTTCACCGTCTGATGTCAGGGTGATAACATTCAATGAGTTGGACCGTCTTTTCATGTACTTAGAAACTCTTGGCTCTCTGTGTTGAGTTCTAGAATTCATTTGTGTAGTGATTATTGTTTTTTCTTTGACACAGTTCTGCCATATCTGTCAGTTGACTGGATTTAGGTGGTTTATGTCTAGCCAATAACTTGCTTCTGTTACAGGTATGCCTATCCCCCACCTGATGGAAATATCCTCACCAATATTGTGAATGCTCTTATTGCCGTTCCTCGATTTTACACTCAGGTGGGTGTTGTGCATCTTTACAGATATTTGACAACAATGTATGCAGGAGAGACGCTGAATAAATTCTTGCACATCATTTTTAGGTGTTGCACTTGATGAACAAAATGAACATTCCAGCGCCATTTCGTATGGCATTACCCACTCCACCCCTACCACCTTCAGCAGCTGTACCACCTCCACCTCCTCCCCCTCCTATAACTGCAAAGCCCTTGGTGACAGACTTATCCAGTGAAGAGTCTGAGTTTGAGTCCTCAGAAGAGGTAATCTCTTCCTTCCAAATAGTTTAATTCCTTGAGACACATCAAGCCATCTGTATCTGTATTTGTGTAACTGATTAGTATTCCAGCAGAATATTTAAGGCACTAAGTTTCTTTTATTACTTCAGCTTTTTGTTCTAGTTTTGCAGTTGTGGAATAAAGTTGTAGCTTTTTGGTGCCAATGTGTAACGTTGTGTGGCTTTTCAATATGCATCATTGCATGATTTTGAAAAGAGAAATTTTTTCCCAGTTT
This sequence comes from Metrosideros polymorpha var. glaberrima, assembly GCA_001662345.2. Taxonomy (NCBI): domain Eukaryota; kingdom Viridiplantae; phylum Streptophyta; class Magnoliopsida; order Myrtales; family Myrtaceae; genus Metrosideros; species Metrosideros polymorpha. The sequence continues at coordinate 20,892,443 of BCNH02000001.1, forward strand.
TCAGTTTCAAATAATAAATAACGTATCTCTCTTTTTTAGGAGGTCGATGACAAAGCTCATTCTCTTGGATCTTCAAGAGTAAAATCTGGTAAGAAGCGTCCCAGAAAGGAAGCTATCGTAGGTCCTGCAATGGACAAAGATGTGGCTCATGAGTCTGTGGGTGTGAAACCTGCCACCTTGGTCCCAAAAGAAATCCCGATGATTAAGAAGAAGAACCCTGTTTTGCAGGTAGTATTCAGAAGCAATCAATTACCAGTTCAACTTTGTTTTGGCCTGTTTCTAAGCTTTTCATTTTGAATCAACTTAGATAAAAATTACTCCAAAACCAAAAGTTTCAGCAGTTGATGAACATAAAGATGACAGCACAGTGAACGATATAGAAGAGCCAGATCAAGAGAAATTGGAGAAGAAACAATTTGCAACTCAAGAAGAACTGGAGAGGGGAAGGTTGCCTCCTGAAGAAATACTATCTCTTCCAATGTTTAAGGTATAGTGCATGCTAAATTGCAAGCCAATAGGTCAATTGATTCTCTGAGATGAACAGATGACAACTCGCTAAGTCAAGCTCAATTAGAAATTATTATTACTGGCCACTGTTTGTCGATATGGACTTTCTATTACATCAAGCATAAAAAGTGAAATCTTCTCTAATGTTGCAGAACTATACTCCTGGAAATCCTGCACCAGTCTTGTACATAAAGAATTTGGCCAAAGATGTTATTGTGGATGACTTTTACTTTATATTTGGTAAGTATTTTGAGGGTGGATAGTCTCAAACAAATTTATTTTGGTCAGGATTGATTGGTGAGAGGTAATTTCTAATATATTGCTTGAAGTATTTTGTCGTTTTATACGAGAGGAGTAGAAGATCGAGTCTTGAATTGTGGATTTTGAAGTCAATAACCCTTTGTTCTTGGATGAGCCTGTGTTACTCATTATTGAATGGTTTTGTGAAGAGTGTCTCTGGTTCTCATTTCTTGCTTGAAATTTGATGAAGGTTCTTTGTTTGGAAGTGCGGATGATGCTAAATCCACTCTGAATGTAAAGCTAATGCAGGTAAATGAAGGATTGATGCCTTTTAACATATTCTATTCTGTTGTGTTTTTAATTAAATAGAGTGTGTATTGATGAGACCGTAATTGTTGATGTGCATTATCATGGTTGGAGCCTCTCTAGGGTCTGATAATAAAGGTCAAGTTGTTTCTTCTTAGAAACCAAGCATTTATTCACGATACATGTCAATTGCTTTGGCCAGTGAACCATTCAAACTTGGAGTACCTATTCAAGCATCTCTTTTATGCTTTTGAAGTTCAAACTTTTCCTGCTTGCAATAATCAATATAGTGCCAGCCTGCCAGGTCTTGCTGGAATAACCAACTACAGAATCTAAGGAAATTTCATTCTATCCCTGTTAGTTCTGTTTTCTAATGGTTTAGACATGAATCAATAGCTGCATCGACCCTCTGTAAAGGGTGTTACAATGGATTAGCATTCTTATAGGATTTATATGGCTCATCATTACCATTGTTATTGAACTTACCAATTTTTAGGAAGGAAGAATGAGGGGCCAAGCTTTTGTGACGTTTCCATCCATTGAAGTTGCGCAACGTGCTTTGGTATGTATTAGTAAGGATTCTAAATTTTTAGCTCCTCAGCCAATTCTGCCACAATTTTCAAAATTCTGAAGCAATGATGGTTTCTTCATTACAGAATCTAGCGAATGGATATGTATTCAAAGGCAAGCCAATGATTATCCAGTTTGGCCGAAACCCTTCTGCATCTAAAACTAATTAGATGCTCACTGTCACGTGAAGCAAGTTTGTGTAGTGATTGCCTGACAAAATGGGACTCCAATGTCTTCATCTGACGTCTAAGCAACTATGATGGTGACCGGGACTTTGGCTGACTACTTACAAGCAGGATTTATTGGGTGGGCAAGGATCTGCTTTGACCATAGGAAGAAGGAATTCGATGACACCTATGACCACTATGCCGTTGTTCAGTGCCTAGTCCCTTCAGCATGTGCAGAACTTGAAACTACAAATGAGCTCACTGAGGAGATACGCGGAAGGCTGTCCTGAGGTAGGATTCAAAGTTCATCAAGGGTTTCGTGCATTAGCAAACTTGCTCTCACCTGCATTGGATGCGCCACACCATCCACCGCTGGACTTCCTCTTGCGTATAAAGAACCGGCTTGCAGGTACATCAACTGTCAAATGAGCTATGCGAATTCTGGACCTTTTAATTGGTAATTAGTTTGCCAAGGGAAACAAATCGTGGTTCCTAATGTTGCTCGGTAGGAATGGGTAGGGGAGCTGTATAGCTTGTGACCTCAATTTTGTATGGACATGACTTGTAGTGTGCTTCACAATTCCTTGATTACCCAATGAGCAGTCGATGTTCTTGTTTCGGTTTTTATCCCTTTGGTGTGGTGAAAACTTTATCTCTATATAATGTTCGTCTCTAATCTTTCGTACAAACTGTAAAGTGATAAAGATGATCCCGAGTATCCGAATTTTCTTACACTGCCTCAGATGAGTCTGACTGAGGCGACCTGCTTTTTTAGCTTGATGAAACAGCCATATATCTACCCGAGAAAAATGAGGACAGAAGAGAAAAAGAAGACGACTGGAAAATGTGAAATTAGGGGAACGGTGTTAGCCGTAAAATTTACCCGGGGTGCAAGAAATATCCGACCCATCCCGATCCGAAAATTTTGGGTCTTTTCGGTTCGGGTCTCATTTGATTCAGGTAAGAGGTAAATCAATTTGGATAATTTGACTTGTCGGTTCAGAGTTGGGTTTTTTTTTTTTCCATTCGAAAAGCACTAACTGACCCGGATTGACGACTTGGTATATATGCAATTCGGATATCGGGTTGGGTCGAGCGCAGTTTCATTTGGATACCTGATCCGACCGGAACCGTTGTCATCTACAATTCACTTCTCCAACAAAACACTAAACTAAAGAGGCCAGAATACCCTTGACCAAACCCAAATTCTCCCCTCCATCCGTCTCTCTCCAGATGTGGGGATCGAGATTGATACCATGGTTGAGCTCAAATTCTCTGAATCCGAGGCACGAGCTCGAGGCCGCGACGGGAATTGCAAATTGAAAACGGTAACTACGATAACAAAATGAAAAAAATCAAAGTTGATGAAAATTACAATTTGAAATGGAAAAACAAAAGTGAAGAACGAAAAGTGCAATAGCAAGTATTTAAAGCCTTGGATATATAAATCGACATGTGTGGAGATGATTTTTGAAATTACTTCACGTCAAAAAAATTTGGCCCCTAAAAAAAAAAGTTAATACCACGAATATACATCTAATAAATTTATCTCAAACTAATTTTTTCATAACGAAAAATTTTAAACTAGTACATCTGTAACAAATTTACCCCAAACTTTTTTTTTATTTAAATAATTCAATTGACGTTTCTTCAAACTCATTTTCTAGCGATAGAATTCGATTTATCTTCTTCAATAAAATCTAAAATTTTGAGATAAATTTATCACGGTAATTTGGGATTTTTAGTGATCAAAAAATTAGTTTGGGTAAATTTATCATATGTGTATAAATTTGAGATTTTTGGAAATAAAAAAATTAGTTTAAGGTATATTTGTCATAGATAAACTAATTTGGAGTTTTTTAACGTATCAGGAAAAGAGAGAAAAAAAAAAAAGAGGATAAAGGAGGAAGTTCGAAAGTGGGGCCCCATCGAGCAGTGAGGTGGCACCACCGCTGCCTTCTATCCAAAATGATATCCACTTCCATTCTCTTTTCATTCCATATCTCCGGCTACCGTAGTCAGATGCCGCCACGTGTATGATGGCACGGAGCTCACGTCCACCGCGCCTCCACCATAGAATTCCCGGCTTTCGTACGACGTTCCTCGCATACGCACAAAACTAACTTTATCCGATTCATCCACGTCGACACCTCCCGAACTCGTGGCCGTCCGATTTCATGACGACCCATCCCCATCGCAAGGATCCCACGGCTAATATCAAATCGAGCCCGACAGCTCCCTAGAATTATCCAGTACCGTCGGCCTCACCGCGTCCGACCGCGTTCTCTCCATTTCCGCATCCGCAGGGATAAAGAAGAGCTTTTGCCCTTTCCTTACGTTTTCAATGCTGAGGAGGAAATTATCGAACTTGTTGTTGAAGCGGCGAGTTCCTTTCAAGAGACCCCTTTTTTCTCCGGGACAAGCAAAGGGGATAGAGGGAAAAGGCTTTGAGCTTCTTGCGATCGTCGTTGTTTGGATGTGAAGAGCGGTTATGGCCGCGGTTACCAGCGAAACGAGCTTGTTGCGTTCGAATCGTCGAGTCTGGGGCGAAGACGGCGTGCCCAGATTTTCCAAGAGCCGCGAGAACGCGAGGTTCGCGACATTCCAGGTGAGGCTGAGTTGTTCTTCTTCTTCTTCGGTGAAATCGAAGCAGCCGGAGCCCAGATCGCCGTCGATTTCGTGGTCGAGGAGTAATCTTCACGGCAAGAGAATCGTCGCGCACCGAATCGAAGCGGTGCCCAAGAGAGGGGCTGCTCTAGGGTTTCGCATCAATTCGCAGCAGGTGCGAGCGGACTCAAAATTCGGCCTTTTCGCGTTTAATTCTTGGTTTTGGTATCTGGGTTTACCTCTCTGCAATCTTGTTTGTTAAAAAAAAGTCTTCATTTTGGGTGGCTTGTTTGGTGCCGATTCATTGGTTGACAGTGAATTTAATTTTCACAGGGTGGTTTCCGAATTGGGAAAGCTCATAAGTGGTGGGAAAAAGGAGTGCAACCCAACATGAAGGAAGTGAAAGGCGCGCGAGATCTTGTGGACTCATTGCTAAATGCAGGGGACAAGCTGGTCATCGTTGATTTCTTCTCGCCAGGTTGCGGTGGGTGCAAGGCCCTACATCCCAAGATATGCCAGTTTGCCGAGATGAACCCTGACGTTCAGTTCCTCCAGGTGAACTATGAGGAGCACAAGTCCATGTGCTACAGCCTCAATGTCCATGTCTTGCCCTTCTTTCGATTCTACCGAGGGGCTCGCGGTCGGCTCTGCAGCTTCAGCTGCACCAATGCCACGGTTGGTTTCTGATCCGATTTTGCAGTCCTTTCCATGTTGAAGGGTCGAATTTGTTAGGCATGTTGTAGCTTTCGAGCCACGTGGTCCGGGGTTTATGGTGCTTTCAGTCTCACAGCGAATGGGTTTAAATGAGTTGCAAGAACCGTCGCACATGTGGTTCTGATGTTTGAATCGATTCTCTTCATTGCGTTTGCCAGAAATAGGACGTTTAGTATCGTATGACTATGTTAGGTTGGTAATTAATTGGAGTCCAGATTATCTTGTCAAAATATTGAGGGCCGTCTCATGGAAACCACTATATTCGTCGATGGGTGCTCTCAAAGCAGATTTTTTGGTAGATAGTCGTGGAAAGAATAGCCCGAAATGCATTTCTTGGGTGGTATTGATTGGATCTTTGGTTCACCTGTGTTTGGTTTGCTGTTTGGATGCTCATTTCATTTATCAAATTCACAGATCAAGAAGTTCAAAGATGCATTGGCCAAGCATACCCCAGACCGGTGTAGCCTCGGGCCAACGAAAGGTCTGGAAGAGAAGGAGCTTCTCGCTCTTGCGGCCAACAAAGAGTTGTCCTTCGACTACAAACCAAAACCAGTTCAACCTACAGAGTCACCTGTGGAAGAAGAAGTTGCCGCAGAACCAACACCGTCCGACTCGGGCATTCCTCTTCCTCTTCCATTGAGTGCTCCCAAGACTGGTCAAGACGCCGATGAGAAATCTCTGGTCACATCCGGGAGATGATGAGTTCAGGTTATCAAGCAACCAAATTCTCCCGCTCGGCCACTCCCAATGTACAGTCCCCTTTTTATGCCGTCTGTAGTGTATCTAAGCTAGTGTATGTAGATTTGTAGGGTGTCTGGATCTGGTTTTTACAATCCTAGCCCCTGCTATTGTTTAAGTGAGAGCTTGGTGAGTTTGTTGCCTCCTCTTCTTCTTCTTCCTCCTGTATAGAAGATAAGTGGTTACTGTTCATCCCATTTTTGGTGGCCAAAATAGAGCCCTGGTGAAGGAAAATGGTATGGCTATTTCCCCAGGAGCGGTCCTTTGTTTTTCTTTCCTCTCTGTCCTGTGTTGTTTTGGTGAGTTGTGATGTAAGATATGAATGCCTACTTTTCTCATGTTTCTGGAGAGTTCATTAGTGGGTGCCTTGGGTGACTATTGATCGATTCACTGAACTCGTGATTGTTATCCACTTCTTATCTCAAGGGCATTTCCTACAATGCCATTGGAGTTCTAACGAGCCAACAGTAGCTGGCAACTCTTTATACTGGGCACCTCTATCACGGGAATTTACTAGACAATGCTAGGATTGGAGCGCAGATGCTAAGGCACTTTGGTCGAGTTATTTCAATTTGCGAATTAGGTAATTTTCTCATCCTCATCCGGTGATATATGTTAATACTTTCAGTCAGCATCTGAATTCACGTCGTGACATTGTTCAGTCATTTTCCTGAAGTGGTGGTAGTAACTTCATATTGAGCTTTGTTTATTTTGTAAAAAATAAATAATTTGAAAAATATTTTTTTAAATATAATTATTTATATAGTTTGAAATAATTAGTCAATGAAAAAAAAAATTATTGAAAAAAATTTATGTTGAAATTTTTTTCAAGACAATGTATATAATTTTCGTTTATTTGTCTTTAAGCGATCATTTTCAGAAAAATATTTTATAACTCTTTTTTTCTCAAAATGAATGGAGTCTTAATAGTAATATTGCTCCTATCTTGCTCCGTGTGTCTTTTCAAATAGTGTCGATAAACGACGCGGGACCTTATCAAAACAGATCAATAAGAATCCCATGAAAACTGGTACGTAGGACCACTCGGGTAGAAATCCATTTCTTAGGTGGGAAGAAATTCAAACCAGGGGTGGGACCATTGTAAGAAAATCAGATCTATTTGTGCAATTAACTTGTGCTGCTGTCCTTGGTAGACAAGAAAGCCCTTGGAGTTGTCGATGTTGGGCTTTTAATTTAATCCTGATCGAACACGATCAAAGCGGGGAATTGACGATTGGCAGAAAGGGATGGACGTGATTGGGTGGCTGCGGGAAAGGCTCATCAAATTCAAATTCGATTCAACGTGGCCTCTCTTGCATTACCCAAAGAACAAGCCGTGGGCCAAGGAAAGACGCGTGCGAAACATTGCCCTTCGAAAGCGGCTCTCTTCCTGGATCCACTCACGCCAGTCTCAGATGGACACGTGTCTTTCACTTAATGATGAAGAGAAGGATTAATTTAACGGGACCTGGGAGACTTTTGACCTGCTATGGATGTCATCTGAGCAATGATGCAAGTTTGCTTTTGATCACAATAGAGGAGCTGCAGATTATTGTCTCCAAGTGCAGCATTAGTTAGCACGATAACCGGTGGAGCGATAGGGTCTCGTGTTTAATCCCTGCTCGACACACGGCTGTTTGGAGCCGGATCTAGAAGAAAGTAATCCCTTGTGAATTTCCTGGTTCCGGCATGGATGACGTGTCTTTGAACAGATCGGAGAGGCGGACTGAGTCTGGCGTGTGAAAACCAATTTAGGACATCACCCGATCGACATTGCCACTCTGTTGATGCCTCCTTACTAGAAGGCAACTTTTTTTTTTATTGTTTTTTGCTGCTGGAACTGATAGAAAGAGAACTTAAAAGGGCTCAAGTAAGAGAAACGAAAGGCCTCAAATCAAGATGTTATCAACTCTGTTTTTTTCTGTCCAAGAAAGAAACTTGGTTTCTTTTATGAAATGGGGATAGCCCAGTGGCAGTGGGCTAAAATTGGACCAGTGGATCCTTATTTAGAACTAATCAACGGCCACAAGACTGCCTTTTGCAAGGCCCATTCTTCATAGGCCCTTTGGCCCATCACTACTTTATAGATTGGTTGATGCTACAAGGATATGGACACAGGGTTCCAAAATGGATTTCTTGATTTCTAATTGTTTTGCAGGGATTGAACAAGTATGTCTTTCTTCTCCACTGCATGGAGAAGAAAGTCACCTCGAGCAGAGATTTTACCAGAGTTTATGTTTGAAAGGAGTACTTAGATCCTACGGTACGAAACGAATGGAGATTGAATTTCGTGACGGTCTTTAAAAATATCTCTATATATTTTCTTTCACGTAATCTTTATTTGGATCGTCATGCACGACGTAAAAGAGTATGGAGTTACATAACAACTTGATTGATTCACAAGTGCATCGTCCGTTCAAGAATGTCTCAATCCATTAGGGGAATTTGGTCGTTGACGATGATGTTTTTCATTACAAATAAAAAAGAAAAAAAAGAAGAAGAAGAACGATTAAAATTAGGAGGAATTAAGACAAATGCTGTCGGGTGGAGGGGTATTATCGAGAGAGTGTCCCCGTGACGTCCCTATCCAGTATAATACAACGAACAGGTTTTGGCAGTATTAGCGAGAGAGGTTCAATAATTAAAAAAGCGTTCATCATTACGTGGGCAGATTCCAGGAACGATAGAGAGAGAGAGAGAGAGAGAGAGACTCTTCCATTCCCTCAAAAATTAAAGAACTCCTCGACCCTTTTCGGGTTATCGTCATTATTGTTCTAATCACCCTTTTCAGTATACATCAACATACACACAGTGCTGATTGCTATGATAATTTGCAATCATCATCATAATGTATAAAATAATTTGACCTGATTTGAGGAGAGCGCATTCCGGCCATCGCCATCGCCATCGCCATCGCCATCACCGGCTGCTTTTGGCACCCTGTTCCTTGTTTGTCTCATTTTCCACGCAGAAAAGCAGAAGCGAGGAGGAAAAGAAAGCGAATATTATTTCTTTTTTCTGCTTCAAGAATATATCGATGGCAGCCGAATCAGGCGACCCTTTTTAGGGTTCTCGTTTCTTTGCTTCCTCCTCCGGTTTTCGGGTGGTTGCTGGTTTTGTCGTGTTCGAATTCAGAGGTATGCTCTGCAGATTTTCTTGTTTTTTTGGTGCTGCACTTGGTTTCCCTTCTTCCAATCTGAGGTTTTTTCTGGCTTCTCTTTTTTTTCATGGACTAGTTTGTCATTTCTTCAGCTGGACATGGCTTTCGTGGGCTTTTTGTGATTTTGTCGATTGTTCACGGATTTGTGTTGTTTGAGTGTTTTCTGTCCTTTCTTGAAAAATATTGGCTGTTAGTTTTGCTGCTGATGTTTTTGGGCTTCATTGATGAGATAGTTTGTTTCTTTGGGGCAGTTGTTGTGGGTGCTTCAATTGGCCAGTCAGTTTGTCTAAAAGCCTGAGCTTTTAGCAATTCTAGCAAGTTCTTGTTCCATGTTGTGAACGTGGGAGCTCAAATTAATGTCGTGGTGTCTTGTTTTCAGAAGATTAAGATCACATGAGTTGAAGAAGGTTGAGTAGGGGCAGGAAAGAATCCGTGGCAATCGGTTTAGATATTCACCTTCTGGGACTTTCGTCTTTTTACCTTTTGTATGAAGATTTCTTTTAATGCTAATTCATCTATACTCACCTTACCTTACCTTTGTCTAAATTATAGTTGGTGTGGTTCTTTCGTTATTTTCAGTTAGTAGTCAGACCCAAATTCTGAAGGAAAATGCTGTGTTGATCAGTTTGGACAGGAGTTGTAAATTTTGGTGTAGCAAATATGTTTCTCAAGACAAGTCGTTCTGGTAACTAAACAAAGCTATCTTAAGCTTAACGAACGGTGGTATACTCATTTCTGATATGTGAAAATGTTCACTTGAACTTAAGAGTCTGAATGTCTTTTTGCGGGTGACCGGCCAAAGTAGTTGTTTGTCAACTGTGGTTGGGTAGAAATGAGTCTCAGAAATGGCTACTCTTGAATCTCACAAGGGAGCATTCCATCTTATTACCGAGGGTAATCTACGGTGGCACCCCGCTAGTATACTATCATTTTTATGGATATTTATGTTTCCACGATTTGCACCTTTCCCGAAAAGCTTTAATATCAAATATTCATATTTGTAGAGCTATTTGATCTATCCAAATCCATCTAACATGAAGCGGAACTACTCTTCATTTGAGCAATATTTTCTAAGCAGTATGACTTAGCTATTTTAACAATTCTAATAGGGGCAATTGGTATGTGGGGAATACATTCTAATCTAGAGCAACAACGAGAATAAGGCTTTTACTTATGTGAGATTTTGTAATTACTTTAACACTCCCCCTCACGCTTAGTCTGGTCTTTTTACCTAGTACTAAGCGTGGCCATATTTAATCGGGGAGGCAAATAGGGGCCTGGAAGATTCGAACTCAGGACCTCCTTGCTCTGATATAATGAGAGATTTTGTGGGACCACGGCCAACTGTTCTAAAAGCTTAAGCTGTTAGATGAAGACGTGGTTTAATATTTAATTACTCTAACAACCTACAAAGTGAGACCGGCTGACTGTTGTGCTCCATTTTTGTACCAAGCTCTTCATGTTGTCTAATTAATCAAGGTCGTTCTTCCAATTTCCAAATATCTACCCATGACTCTTTAGGAGGCAAGCAAATTAAGGAACACTTTCACTATGAGCTGACTAGCTGGGATAACAGACTTGTAAATCAAAGCGTTGTCTCCTCTCGGCTCTTGTCCAGCATCTGCAACTAAAGAGCTGCATCTTCTGACTGAGCATCAAACTTTTACGTTTAATATTATGATAGCGAGGTTTAGCCATCCTTTTCCTAACCTCACGTTTGTTATCTGAGAACTCTGTCGTCTGGAAGTGTCTTTTCACTTTATGTACTTCTATATTGCGTTAACTTCTGAGAGAGGAGCTCTTCTGTGCTGCTACCCTAATTCAATTCCTATGAGATTCTCATCTTTTCTACGATACCTGGTGCAGCTCAGGAGAGGAGGACATAGATTTAAACAAGTGAGAAGCATGGTCAACCAGCTTAAGTGTACAGCCTGAATTTCTTTGGAGAATTCTCTGTTGAATCTTGCTTCATCTGCTAAGAGGCACATGTGAAACGCTACATTGATACTTTGCATTGAGAGTTGACTATGCTTCTGCTTAACCGTGGCACCGTTTAGTCCACCTTAGCATCTGAAAAATTTGCATTCAGACTTCCTTTCTTCATTCTCGGCCATTGATGTGAATGCCGCCTATCCTTTTAGGTGGTGCAAAGTATAACCAAGACGGGTGCACTTTGTTGTGTGGCCGCTGGGCCACATGGATCAAAAACAGGCACAGAATCAGGGGTTGGCGATAACTCCACAGATAGAGGTGAACCATATTGGCGGACAAATTCTAGCTTCTCACCTCCTCCGTCAAGGATATGGGATTGTAGATTGCAATCAGATGTGCTACCTCGAGGTTATGCAACTAACAGGTTATCATTTTCCTCAAACCGCAAGAGACGCAGAAGCAGGTTGGGTAGTGATAGGATTGCGAACCATCACCATTCGGTGTCTGATGGTGCACTTTCTTATAATGATAGCCCTTCAAATAGTGCTCAGGCATCTAGGCGGTGGACTTCACCAGTACAAAAATTCAAAGTGGGCGAGATGGCTGGCCCTTCAGTTGGAGGTAATCTTTTCTATTCTCTAGTGGTTAATGTGACATTCTAATTTCTTACTAGTAGTTTTTTTTTTTTTGGATGCTAAGTATGTGAATGATTAAGCATCTATTTTCGCTTAGGTTGGACTGTATAGATTTTGGATGCCCTTTCAATTTCAACAGACAGTTTTCTTATTATTCTTCGTCTTGCTTGTACACATTTGTAAAAATTGGTTGTCTTTTCCTTTGCTGCATATAATTTTCCTAAAAATTCTGAAGTGTACGGTGTAAATTGTTTTCAACAAGATGGCAGAAAAATTTCTTTTAGGGTTTGACAGATCAGTTCTTTGGCATTAAATTCTATTTAGTGCACTTAAATTATGTATAAGTTTATAGTATGAATTTTTAATCGCAGATGTGCTGTAGGAGGTCTCAACAATGCATAGTGCGTATGTGCTGGTGATGTGGAATTGCTTAAATTTTATTTGATGAACTGAGACTTAAGGATATGTAACATGTCTTTCTTATGTACCTGGTAGAGGCACTTTTTTCTTTTGGCCAAGTGATAAACTGGTCCATGATTGAAGCTATATTTTGAGCTCCCCAAGCTTGAGAAGAACTTGAAATGACAATACAGACATTGTTAATTAAAGCAGATAATACAATTATGTTAAATGTACGTATCCCTGGGAATATAAATCAGTATATAATGTTTGCATGGAAAGTTGACTTCAGAATCAATTGTGTTTCGTGCACTCTGCTTATCAATTCTATCGTGCATGCATTTTCCATAGATCAGTGTCAATCTCTTTATCATCATCATCATTAGCATGTGTATTGGCCAAGTCCGTCTTTACTCGTGTGTTGGTTTGAAGAACTGTGCCAACGTTCTCTTCTGCTGGATTGGTGTAAAGGTGTAATTACTATGTTACTTCCTTCCGTTCCTTCTGATTGAGGTAGGTGTACTTAATGATCATAGCTGTATTTTCCTTGATCAGGATCAAGGTCTGAAACATCTCCATATCCCCCTTGCACTGAGGTGACTGATACTTTCACCTTCTGAACTATGTTACCTTCATTGTGAATTAGTACTGAATCCTATGTGCATTTCTGTTCAGAGGTATCTTGCTGTGAAAGCAGCTGCAGCGTCCCCCAGTTTTGGCTCCCCATCATCATTCTCAGAGTTTGACACCTGGGAGTCAATACGACAGCAACCCTACTTTCTTCCTGGTCGTCACTCTAGACGCTCTCACGTGTCAAAAGCTGTTTACCCAATGCTGTTTCACAATCCAGTGTCTGACTTCGAGACCTTTGATGATGCAAAGGGCAGCAGCCTCGGCAGGTCGACTCCTGGTGAGGATCGTATCTCGCCACCTCACTGGCACGAAGACGGTCCGTATAGAGAGGACAAATTTTACAGAGCTCTTGCTGAGCTTCGAAAGTTAGAGGCATCTCCAGATCTCAACGCAAGCTCAAGAAGAGAAGGATTTAGGTGGAGTAATGCCAGTAGTTACGATCTAGGGTTTGATGGAGAAAGGTGTGCTATTGCAGATAACATGGACAGGGAGGAAATTACATCACCTTATGGCCCTGGAATGGATCAGAAATGTGGAATTTGTGGAAAATTGCTACAGCAGAAGTCACCATGGAGTTCCCATCGGATTTTACGTGGCAATGACATGCCGATTGCTGGGGTACTTCCCTGCAGCCACGTGTTCCATGCAGATTGCTTGGAGCACATGACCCCCAAAACCCAGATTCATGACCCTCCATGTCCTTTGTGCCTGAAGTATCTTGGACCTACCTCGGAATCTCCATTTGTGAAAGAGTCGTTGCAGATGGCATTAAGATCTTTAAGGAGGAGTCGAGGGGTTGTGATAGATGAGGGCCCGCTTGATCTAAATGACAAAGCCTCAGCACATACTAAGGATAGATCAAAGAGAAAGTGGCCTCGGGTTATTCAGCGTTGGAATATTGGTGGTTCTTCATTGGGGAATCGGCTTAAAAGGCATCTACTGTTTAAGGGGAGTGGCAGTAAAGATCTTTGCCACAAAAGAGTCTCCGACAAGGCTGGTTCATCCTCTAGCAAGCTGCCAGTTGTGGACCATGTATCTTCCGGTAGTCCTGTTTCTTCTTGTTAAGGTGATTTAGCATATCTACCTCCATACTTGATCAATAACTTAATCCCCCATAGATTCTTCTCATACTCTGATCCTGCTGACTTGCTTCGACCTTTTCAGGTAGGCATTCTTGTATACTAGCCCCCGGTCGGGTTTATTGTCATCCCATGTTTTGCTGGACCCTTTTTGGGGTCAGCAAGATCTCAAGTGAGATGTGTTGGAGAGCTATAATGGTCCTTAGAAAGGATTGAAAAGGTCCGTCTAAACGAACTGTGGGGTTAGATTTGGTCAGGCACATATTTTGGCATGCATTCACTCAGAAGATTTTTTGTGCTTGACACGAACAAAGTCGCTTAGTGAAAGTCCGGGTCATCAAAAGCATAAATACTGGAAGTTCTGTGACGTTATGTGCTGATACTCGATAAAAGGAAAGAAGTTGGTGTTTCGGAATATTGCCAGTAGAGATTTTCATGAAATTCCTGATGTCTTGCTGTCACTTCCTGGCTGAATTTTTAATATCCTTCAATCCACTAAGTGCTGCATTAAGTTAGTCTCTGTCCTCACACCAGGATCTCAATTTGAGAAACCAAGGTGGATACGGTTTCGAGTTCACATATCCTTTCCGGTGGAACAAGCATATAGCAGCTCATGCAGGTCACTTGGTTGCACCCGAGTAGTTCTCACATGATTGTGTGGATAGGTGGTGCAAAGCAGTTGTCGCACTTGCAATGGCTAATGGCAGAGGTTCCTGAGAGCCTGACCTGAGCATTTAGCTATTGCTCGTGCATTTTGTTAACACACATTCATGCAATTCGGACATTACTACTTTTGAGGTACGGTGAAGGTACACTCATCTGGACTGAATTTGGGTACCTGTTCTTCACCAAATGGAGCTGCAGTTTTCGATTCTCAGGGGTTGATAAGCAAAGGAGAGGGAAGCTCTTGCCGTTCAATCCTACTCTGTGCCATGAGTATCTCCATGTACAGGGTCGGGTACATTTTTTGGTTATAGCTCCCCTCGTGTGATTGTAACATTAAAGGAATCGCTTCTTCATGGATAAAACTAGTGTTGCAAATCAGAGATTTTCTCTGTTTTCGAGCTTTCTATATTCAATGTCAGCATGTAGATCCTTACTCACGTATTGATGCGGCACTCCATCGTACATATCCAAGTCACTAAGGTTTTTCAGATCAAAGTCAGATAACGTGAAAACAGGACCCCATTACAAGAGCATGAAATTAGCAACTACTCAGCCACAAGACGGTTTTATTACAAATTAGTCAGACAGGGAAAGCCATACTGATCTTGATGATCATAACAATGAACGTTTCCAACGACAAGATCCAAACTCCACATGATATAACTACAGTATCCCATTAAGCCAGAATCACCATCTCATCACTCTGGGGATGACTTTTGGCTAAATATGCTCCATTCTCGCGCTACCTTCGCCAGGAGGCCATTAAGCAACACATAACCCTCAGCAGCTCAAGCAGCTGCTTCTGCATGAGATCCAACTGCCTCCAGCCTTGGCCTTCAGGTGGCAAATATGCCTTCTCAACACTAGCACCATGGGGATCAAACAGCAATCACCAAATGGACCGACATGCCAAGCACCAATTTCAAGACAAACCAACCAGACAAGCAAGAAAAATCAACGAGTCAACTAGCTCAAATGCACGTTCTTGATGATCATTCAAGCACCTAGAGACCAAGGTTTCCACTTACACAACACTCCGCACTATACCCATGTTCATAGAGCCCTTTAAGAGTTCACCTACAATGATACATTACCATAAAGTTTCCAAGCTAGCGTTCCTGCACAAGTTCAATGACAAATATTGCAGCTCCTACAAAAATACTAGCTCCAAACACAATCACATCTGCTACTTGAGTCGCCAAACTCCATTCATATCATTTAGCAAGAAAAATTCTGGGAAAAATAGCTTTACGAGAAGCGTAAAAGTTAGTTCTGAGAATAAAAAAAAAAACTGAGTGAAGAGTTCAGACTCATGTCCAACCAACGACATTTGCACAAACATCTGAAGTGCTCGCCTGAAGTCTCAATATTTACGCGCGGAATCTCTCTCGAAACCCACAAGCAGAAACAACGCAGCATTCGCGATTGACTATTGTATCGTACATACATATATAAATACACATGTAAATGAAGAAACCACATCGTGTAGATCGATCATGGGGGAGAGCCCGCGAGGCCATCACTGCCCAATCCGATATATCGGAGAGAGGCTCTGACCGCGGGCTGTCTTCATCGCAGGACGGGACAGGCCGAAACGACGGAGAGCCGCCAGCAGCCCAAAGCGGCAGCGGAGGGAGGGTAGCTCAGCCGCCGTTCGAGAGTTCTCGCTCCCCTGCTCGGATAAGATCAAGTAGTGTGTTCTCTCACTAGGGTTTCCTGTCCCTTTATATCACTCCTTCATGTAATTAAACACAAAAATAGATAATTTCAATGCAAAATTAAATTAAATTTTGCAAATTGAGCGAAATAACTTTCGAGTGTATAAGTTTTAGAATATAGTAAATCTCTCTATATTATAAATTAAATCCACGACATATTTTAATCTCAAACTTTTGCAAAAGAAAAAATCCAATAAAATAAAATTGGAGTGGGAAATAACCTTTATCTAATAAAACCATTTGTGCTTCGTAGGATAAAATTCCCTTTATGTAAAATGTAAGTCGAATGTAGAAATATTTAATTAAGAAAATAAACAAAATAGTACAAAAGAAAGCGAAGTATAGAGAAAATGAAATAAAAAAAAAAGGGATAGATGGATACCTAAATATAGTGAGGAAATAGGCAAAATTGTTGAAAAAAATTCATAAATCACTTGCACTTTTATCAATTCAGTCTTTAACTTTTTAATTTTGTCAATAAAGTTCTAAAATTTTTCATGTTTTGTCAATTGAGTCCATCCTGTCAATTTTGATTGGAAAATGCTAATATGGACGTCAACCATCTTATGTGGCACAGTCAATACTGACGTAGATAATTTTTAATAATATTTTAATATTTTTTTCAAATTTCTTTTTTTCAAATTTCTTTTTTCTTTTTTCTTTTTTCTTTTTTCTGGCCATCGTCAGGCCTCATCGATAATAAACTGCAAGTGACTAGCCAAGAGATGTTTCAACTTTAGAAAAATTGAACAAATTGCTTCACATACCGAATCAAACGCCCTCTCGGCATGAAACTAGTAAAGTTGACTTACAGATGACCCTTTTATCTGACTACCTTTTATTCTTTTTCTTTTCCTTTCTCTTTGGAGAAGTAAATTAGCTATACTAACCAATATTCAGGGCCATCGGGAGTGCGAACTGAACCATCAAGACATAGTGGTACAATGGGCCTGATGCTAGAAAGCCAACCTCGCCGGCAGCCTTCACGACTCCGATGCCAATCACCGGAAGTATCACATACCAAACGCAAATCACCCGGGCGATAGCCCATGGTCCGATTCTTGAAGAGCGTAGACCTGTTTACGCACAACAATCGATCAACGAACTCCAAAATTTCCGTCCGAGAGAAGATGGAGGGTCAAGAAAGTCCTGCCTTGAGCGAGGTTGCCTCCTAAGATAAGTGTGATACAAGGAATAGTCCCATCCCTGCTTCACAGAATTTCAGTTTTAAGGCCAAAATCATTGAGATAAAATTATGGTTTGCGGACGTCGCAATTCATAAGATCGATCTTTGTTACCCTAGTAGCTGAATGGTGTCCTGCATCACATGAAGGGACGCATTCTCACGGATTATGATGTTTTTGAAGAATGTGATTTTCCCGACAATGAGTCCAACTGTCTGATCGCATAGAGAAAATTGTCACTTCATGTCCTTTCAATAGAAAACCTCAGGCTTTGCAAGCATAATGAATATTGATGAAACTCACTGCAGCAAGTTTAGGAGGCGACATTAGCTCCTCTAGCACATGGTGAAGAGGTTCTCTAACTTTTTTCTTTTTTATATATATAAAAAAAAAAAGGCTAAAGTGGAGTACAAAAATTAACATCGTAAATCTACTATCCCTATTTTTTCACCTAATAAAACATAAAGTAACTATGTATGAGATAAATAAAAGAAACTAGTGCATTATAAAAAAGAAAAAAACTAGTGTCCAAGCACTTATCGATTCCAAAATTAGCAAGTCAATCAGCAAAGCGATTTTCTTCCCGAAAGTTATATGACAAGTTTTAGAACTTAATTGTAATTTCAACAATTTTATCTTAAACTTTTTTTGTCCCATAAAAAACCACAAACTTTAAATTCAATCTCAATTTTACCTTAAACTTTTTGTGGGAAAATTACCAAAAAAGTTCTAAACTTCTTGCAATTATATCAATTTAGTCGTAAACCTTTTTTTTTTTTGCCAATTGAGTTTGCATTTGTGCTAATTCATTAATTGGCTGGAAATCGCTGATATGGACGTCGACAGTCTTACGTGGCACAACCAACACTGACGTGAACAATATTTAATAATATTTTAACATTTTCTCGAATTATATATTTATTTTTTCTTTTCTCTTTTTTTTTCTACTTCTTCTTGGCCAGTCCCTAGCCACCAGTGAGGTTGGCCCTCACTGGCCTCTAGCGAGGCTTGACCTTGCTAGCCGAGCAAGGCTCACCTCACAAGGGCGAGATCACCTTGCTGGTGTCTGGTGAGGGTTGACCTTGTCGGCCTCGAGCGAGGCTCGCCGTCATCAGATCTTGTGAGGTTGAGCCTCACCCCTATAAGGTCGACCCTCATAGCCCTCGAGCGACCTCACCCTTGCAAGGTGAGCCTCGCCAGCTCTCGCCTATGGCCGGTGGTCGACCATCGAGGAGGCCAACGACTGGCGAAGAAGAAAAGAAAAGAATAAAAAAATGAATAATTTGAAATTTATTAAAATATTATTTAAAATTGTCCATATCAGTGGCCGCGCCATGTGGGATGATCGGTGTCTATGTTAGTGATCTCCAACAAAAATTGGTCGGATGGACCAAATTGGCACAAACATAAAATGTTTATGACTCAATTGTCCAAATAAAGTTTAAGATTGAATTGACACAATTACAATAGGTTTATAATTTTGTTGGGTAATTTTCCCACTTTTTGTTGTCTCATCAAAAATTGAATCTAAATTTACCTCCATTAACCATTCGTCCAAAATTTCTCATTGACAACCAAGAGATACTAAATTCCCGACTGCGAGCTGTTCAAACTCTCTAACCGCGAGAGATGAGAGACTCCCAAGTATAAGAGATTGAAAATTGAGCACAAAATCGAAAATTTCTGAGTAAGGTGAAAGGAAGACTCTCTTAAGAGTATGATCAATTGAAGAAAGACAATCCTAATTGCTCCAGTTTTTACCTAAATTTCATATTCAAGAAGGACGTGGAAATTCATCTCCAAAAGTTAAAGTTAGGCATGTCCCGTCCAAATGCTAGCGAGTCCATGATTTGTCGGAGTCGTGGATGGGCCGAATGTTATGGCTAGGGTTGCATAGAATTGGATAGGAGGGACTAAGCAATAAGGAGATTTATTATTTGTGAAAACAAGAAAAGAAATTCTTGATAAATAAAAAAGAAGAAATTGCGCATCATCACGAGAGCGGTTCTCTTTTTGATAGCAAAAGAAGTACCGCACAGTGTCGTTTCATGCAGAACCTTTTGATCCTGATGGCTCGCCTTTGGGGCAATTCGATGTGGACGTGGCGTGGCAGACCCTACCACGTTCACTAGATCATCATTCCCACTTTGATTTTAGACACTTCCCTACACCCCCCCTAGCCGTGTCCTCACTGGCAAATATGGACCTTGCAATGTGAATTGGATCGAAAAGGCAGACATTCGTTAACGCGTTCGGGTTCGTGTTCAAACGAAGGTACGAAACCACTTCATTTTCTTTCTTCTTTATTAGCGCAATCAGTGCGTATCCGAGGCCGCGAATCCGTCTGTTCAAACGACCTTGAGGGCGCACTTTCCCCACTTCGGTCCGATGTGTTGGGCATTTCACTCGCGAAAGCGCTCCTAACGAAAGTTGAATTCGAGATCACGGGAAAAACGTGCAAACTCACTTGCCATTTGCATCGGAAAAATTCAATTATAGATCTTTAACCGCGACCATGTCGGACGTGCAACTGCAGATTGAGTACCGGGATGACTGCAAATCTCTGAAAGCATTCATACTTTGAATTAAACTCCAGATGTCATAAATTAGGTTTACTTCTACATCAAAAGGAGAGAGTTGATTGTGGAGCGAGCTTGTCTCCAAACGAGTTGATACAATAGCTGACCAGAAAGTCAATGTGGACAAAAAAAAATAATAATCAATACGACCCCCAATCGTCACGTTCAACATCATGACCATTATTTTTATATTTCCCCCTTAACTTCCACATCATTGGCTAAAAAGGCATTACTGTATTTATAGATTAAAAAGGCATTTTCAGCTTTCCCAAACCTCTTTAATTTATTATTTTTTAATGGATGGATCTCATTCCACCTTTTTAATTAAGATCTCATCAAAAATATACTCACACTACACTGAAAAAAAATTACCAAAAGGACTGCATAGACGAATGATTATCATATTTTATAGAAAATAATTTTTTCAGTAATTGACGTTTCTTATATAGCAAGCAACGTCCGCTAAATTATCATTTATTTAACATAACAAAATAAGAAAATAGTATATATAATATCATTCGAAGTTCTCCTTAAATCGTGATTAATAATTAATCACAAAAAAGTTAGCACTATAGCATTTGATAATGACAACGAAGTGGTTACCAGTTTTTCTAAGGGACAAAAACCTAACTATTGCTTATATTTTATTAAGGGAAAATTACCCAATTGATCTTAAATTTATAGTACGGATGCCAATCAAGTTTTAAACTTTTTAATTTTACCAATTTAATCCAAAATATTTGTGTGAAATTTCAATATAATCCTTCTAGTCAATTTTTGCCGAAAATCATTAACGTTGTGGTGTGCCATGTAGGATGTGCAGCCGACAATAATTGAACCGCAACGTCATCGATTTTTTGCGAAAATTGATAGGAATGATTACAGTGAGATTTCATGCAAATGTTTAGGATTGTATTGATAAAATTGAAAAGTTTAAGACTGAATTGGTATCCGCATAACAAATTTAAAATCGATTAGATAATTTTCCTAATTTTGAAGGATCGACGTGAAAATGAAGCTAAAGTGAAAAAGGAAAGTTTAAGCCTTATAAAAGGGACACGTAAAGGGATTGACGAGGAAAAATAAGACAATGATAAATGACTGACCAGGTAATTATATGGACTGAAATATACTTTAGTTGAAATCCGTAGAAAATTGATCAGAAACATAAGATAAGACTATACAATCTTAATATATATTAATTCACATATAAGTACACCCGTGACTAAAGCTATTATCATCAACTAATGCGGCTAAAATAAAATAAAAATAAAATAACACACTTGCAACATCTGAAGCAATCAGAAAAAAAAAACAAAGAGAGAGAGAGAGAACTCACGTTCCTCCATCACGGAAAGTCCAATCTCATAAGCGTCCGAACGACGATAAATCCTGTGTGTCCGACCCCGTCAATGTTGGGAGTACCTCTCATGACAGCGAAAGCCAAGTACCAAAAATTAAAATAAAGCCAAATCAGCATTTATTGAAGGTAAAAATACAGTGCACAAGGACGCGTTTATTTCACCGAAAATATCTTGATAAAGAAAAATGTTTTCAAAAAAAATAATCATTTTTTATTTGTTTGATGAATTAGAGAAAGCGATTTCCTTATTACTATAAGGAGAAGCCGTCTTTTCCCAATCTAAACTTGTTATTTTCAATCCATGTAATACGTTTTCTGTCATCCAAATATCAAAAAGTCCGCAAATAATTTTTCGAAAGCAGTTTTATGTCAAACAAACGGATCTAAGTGTCTAAATAAAAAGATCGCCAAGTTGATGATCTACGTAAGAGCCGACTATTAATTTAGAAACAATCTCACATTTCGTTAAGTACTTAACACATTTTCCAATCAAATTCTCGTACTCTTAGTTTATATGATAAGGTCCTTCGATTTTAACAATAATCAAGTCCCTCCGACACCCAAATGAGCCAAATCCAGTCGACATGGCCGTCTAGCGTGGTTGTAGTGTGAGTGTGACATGGACAAAATTTTTCAAAATGTCAACGTCCACATTAGCATCCACATCGACTAAAGTTTATTTACATCATACTTCAATGTTATCTACATTGGCTAAACTTTTCTACGTGCATTTATGCGCGTGTTTGTATATTTCATCTACACCATAATTTGGCGTTGTTCGATTCCATGTCACCCAAATTTGGTTTGATTTGGTGTTGGCCGGACTTGATTAGAAAATTGTAAAATTAGAACAACTTGATTAGATAAATCCAAATTACATGGACTTGACTAAGAAAGGCGTGAAAGTACACACATGGAACGAAAAAAAAAATTATTATTTTCCGTGACAGATGTAGACTCTATATAATGGAACAACGTACGCGGCTATAAATAGCGAGATTCAAATCGAATGCTATGAAAAATGATTAATGCCATTGAATACCCCAAATTAGCACCCAAGACACATATTGTCTCACATGAAATTTCAAACTAGTACTCTCGACTCAAATATTTCCTCGATTAGCATTCTATCCAATGTCCACGTCGGATCCGTCTTACATGTACATATTCTAGCGAGATATTAGCTCGAAATATTAATGGATGACAGGTTTAGTTCAGCAGTACCAATTTAAAATTTTTCGTGAGATGAAAAATAATTTGGGATAAAATATATGGTAGAAGCATTAGTTCGGAATTTTTACGAGACGAAAATTAATTAACACCCGTGAAAAAACGTGTCTCTCGTGTTTGGTATCGAGATTGAATCCATTAATATTATAATAAACAAACCTCTGCAAATGGTGTTCCGCAATCCCGGAGATTCTCCTTCAGTTCTGACTGTATCGGAGACAGAAAACACGTTGGCGCAATGCACGACGGACAAAGCACAGCGGATTCCTTAATTGACGGTTGCGTGGACGGTGGAAACGTTCATCTTTTGCCATGTTCTCAATTTTTTTTATTTCTTTTATTTTGCAATGGACAACACGTGTATCTTACAATCTCGTGTATTTCTCATTTTTTTTGTCCTATTTTTAATTCTCTTTTTTTTTTTTTACTCCGCCTCTTACAAAGTGCCGGAGTTGAATTTTGAATTTTATGATACTAGAGTCCCAACTTCTCTAATCCCTTTACCAGTAAAGTCGCATACTCAATTGACAAAGTGTCTTAAGTAGTGCTTTTACCATCTCCGATTATCTAAAAGTTGGTGTCGTTAGGACATTTCTTAGTAAGACCTCGATTAATTGTCCCCCATGCCATGCCGCCCCGCCCCGCCCAGCACCATTAATAATTCATTGGGTAAAATATTTTCCAATTAGTCCCCACATTTGTTCCTTTCTATCCATCAAAAACGCTCACTTTTGTGTAATCCAGCATAAAAAGACCGACAGAATTAAAAAAAAAAAAAAAAAAAGCAGAGCAGGGTACCTAAAACGCGTCTTAGACAGAAGAAACCATGGAAATCACGAAGACTCCGTCGGTCGATGTCGAGCGAATCCTAAACCCGTTGCGTCCAGAAAACGACAATGCGAACCAAATTATTATCATCATCATCATCACTTTCAACATTGTTTGTTAGAAATTCAGTGGGATATAGCCAAACCTGGAAAGATTCTTTTTTCCTTTTTTTTTTAATTTATGAATCGTGCCTGCCCCTGCCTACTGGCCATATCCAGTACCTCTGGTACAGACAGAGCTCCCATTTTTTCTTTTCTATTGTGAATGCATAAATAAGTATGAAAATGCGATCTTTTTCCTCCGAAGCATCCTCCTAGATCTTTACTGCCCAAAAAGATTTTTTTTCATTTTCAAAGAAATCTTCTCTCTCTCTCTGGGGGCTCTTGGCTTGAGAGATACAGGGACGAAGAATGGCAACAGAGAGCAGTGGTTCGCAAAGCAGGGAGCTTGATCAGACTCCGACATGGGCTGTTGCTGGCGTTTGTGCTCTTATTATTCTCATCTCCATCGCGTTAGAGAAAGTCCTTCATAAAGTTGGAACGGTATGAGCTTCGTCTGTGCATCAATGCTGCCTTTACTTTCTTGTCTTTTGTGTATGTGGGTTTTATTTACTTTTGTTCGTGGGTACGTTTCTTGATGCCTTTTTTTTTTTTATAGCTGTTTTTCCTACATGGGTTTTTCTTGATGCATGCGTTTCTTGGAGCAAGATTTGTGATTTTCTCGGGCTTGAATGAACACAGCAGAAATGCCATACAAGAAAAAAAGAATGGCTCTTCAAGATTGTGAAAGTGAAGTTTGAGTAAAATTTTTAGTTCTGTTGCAGAGGCCGTTCGCGATCTCGAGCTTCTCGTTTTTTGATGAAGTTGACACTTTCACAGCTTGCGTTAATTCTGAAGTTCAACGAGTACTAAGATGTTGTTGCTCTGTTCCACTGAAGAATACCCTCTCTAATCACTTTATGTGTAATTCGTTTGTTTTTGCTATTTCAGTGGCTTACTGAAAGGCATAAGAAGGCTTTGTTTGACGCTCTGGAGAAAATCAAGTGTGGTAAGAATGAGATTTTAATAATTGATTAGTAAGTTAAATGTGAGTCTGATGATGCTTGTTCTAATAAGATATCGCGGGAGTATCGGCCGTTCTTAGGTTTCATGTCTAACGTTGCTGTTATTAGTGCAGAGCTGATGATTCTAGGCTTCATTTCGTTGCTTCTGACGTTTGGGCAGAGCTACATTGCCAAAATATGTATCCCAACAAGCGTAGCCGAAACGATGTTGCCGTGCGAGAAAAGATCCACATCAACGACGACTGAAGATAGACGGCGGAGACTTCTATGGTATGAAAGGAGATCTTTGGCGGCTGGTAGCTATGCTTCTAACTGCACTTCGGTAAGTGCATGCATTGTTGTTTGAGCTATTTATGAGGGAAAAGGGTAGATCTTGAGTTGCTTGATTTCTGTATCCGTCTTCTTTACTCACGAAATGGTACACAGCCAGTGCTGTGCCGAGCCTGGATGCAGGAGGAGGGAGGGGCATGTCTGGGGGTGACAGCTAACGAACGCTCCTTGTTTTCTCGAGAATCACTATGAAACGTCTTCTATTTCGTTCATTTCTAACTGATTATCTACAAAAGAAAAGCTATATTCATAAGTCCTCGAATTTCGTGACTCATCCATGTGAAGATTATTATGTTGATCAAAGTCTGCATTCAAATGGTATTTTTTTCTTTCCAAAGGAAGCTGAGGACAAGGTTTTGTAACTTATGCGAAGATGATTGTCAATTGTGCTCGAATATCTGTTGATTTCTATTTGGTATGAAGTTCTTCAAGTCCTTTTTCTCCAAACAAATGTGAAGCAAACAAATTTATATTGCTATTGCTTTGCCATCCCAACTGCCATAATGCCTTGTCCTGATTCTTTGTAATTAGGCATTTCATTCTTTTCGTCAATTTTTAGGTCAAGAAAGTTCAGCAGAGTCTTAAGAAGTCGCAGTTATGATTCCTTAACCTTAACGATCTGTCTAATTCTGCTCAACAGGGAACCCCGCTAATATCTGTCAATGGATTGCATCAGTTACACATCCTCATATTCTTCCTAGCCTTCTTTCATGTGTTGTACAGTGCTGTTACCATGATGCTTGGAAGACTAAAGGTATGGATGCCCCCTCTGTCAAGGTGACTCAAGTAATCTGGTTGACTTCTATTTCATGATGCAAACACCCCTAGACTGCTATGATTCATGTGATCAGAACATCTTGACTTCTCTGGTTCGTGTGGTCATTTATATCAAATTTGTATTGGGACCATTAGACAGCAATTGCTCAGATGGCTTCAACCCCCAATACAATATTCAGTCAACAGTGGTGCAGTGTGAACTTACGTTGATATTGCTAATGCAGTGGCGTGTGAGGAGAAAAATATCATTATATGTCCTTGGAATTATCCTGTTTGTACCATGCATGATCTTCTAGGAGAAGATAATTGTGCAGAACATTCGGAGAATAAAATAAGCTGAACTAAATTGTTTGCTGCAGTAGGAACACAAAATCACTGCTTGACATCAATGAATTGAATGGCCTTATTTTTTTTTGAACCAGTGGTTTTTTTTCAAGGCACTTAATTCACTCAGTAACTTGACCCTGCAGCGTTATTAGCGAAAAGAGCCACTAGTATTCTCTTTATCGTAATTGTGATGCTGTCAATTTAATCACCTGGAATTGTGCTGTCAATTTTTGAGTGATCACTTTGTATGATGATGATAAATTGCCTAATGTTGCTGAGACAATAAATAGATTCGTGGCTGGAAGCAATGGGAACAAGAAACTTCATCTCATGACTACGAGTTCTCAACTGGTACGGTACTCACTATTCATGACAATGAGAACGATTCAGCACAACTTATTACTCCTTGAGGAGGAATGAGCTGCTATCAGAGCTAATCTAATATGCTTCCATGATGCAGATCCTTCCAGATTCAGACTCACTCATGAAACATCATTCGTTAAAGTTCATTCCAGCTTTTGGACAAGGATACCTTTCTTCTTCTATGTTGTGAGTAACACATCTTACTCCGCATGCATAATTTCTCAAGGCGAAGATGCAAAGACATATTATACAGTGGTTTCGTAGTTCGAACCACTTTCAAATTAACCACTCAAGGTGCCCAGAGGAACATAGTAAATTGAGTATTGTCTGAGCAACTTGTGTGTTTGGCTTCATTTTCACTGTTTCAATGACATATGTGGTCAAATAGGGAGATATGCCCAGCAGGTCAGCATGTCTACGGTGCAGCTCATAATATGAATGGATGACTCAATAGAGGTTAATATTAAACATTGACCACCTTTGCCAGTCATATGCAGGCACCATTTACCACCCAAGCAACATGCTTTTAGGAATGGTGCCGGTATAGTTAGCTTTTGGCCCAACTTTTGGATGGAATACCCACATTCCAAAGTCGGGCCAAAGACTAAATACCGGAGGATGAACGAAGCATTCCCTGAGCCATGAAAAGAGAGAATTAAATTCTGGCCAAAAAAGTAGAATTAATAAGGAACTCAAGGCTTTTAGAGAAATTAACATGCTGAAAAAGCTTAAACCCTCGCTGCAGGCAATGAGAAGGACAAAATAAAATTGAATTCTCTCTGTTCCAGGTTTCATACATTTCGTTTTTGATGGAGTCTGAAATCTCTCCAACATCTTCTGTTGCAGGGATGTTTCTTTCGACAGTTTTTCAGGTCGGTTCATAAGACAGACTACTTGACATTGCGAAATGGGTTCATCGCTGTGAGTCTTCGGCCTCAAATGGACATTCCTTGTGACTATTAAAATAAGTACTCTTGACCATGCTATGCATAAACAGGTCCATATATCCCCTGGGAGTAAATTTAATTTCCAGAAATATATCAAACGATCACTAGAGGATGACTTCAAGTTCGTGGTTGGAGTAAGGTAATGACCTGCTTGGCTTTGTCATTCTGTTTGTGGAAATCCGCACTCATAGAAGTTGTAAAGAAGAAGAAGAAGCCATGTTCTTACATTAGCTCTTCCTTTTCTTGCCAGTCCTGTGCTGTGGGCTTCCTTTGTAATATTTTTGCTTCTCAATGTTAATGGTGAGTCCTTTTTATTCAGTGAAAGGCTTTTAGATATATTCTTTATCATCTTCTAAACTGGAGAATGATATGATCGAATTTATTCACATATGAATTTCAGGATGGCATGCACTGCTTTGGGCTTCATTGATCCCAGTAGTTGTAAGAGATAAAATCTTCGTTGTGGTTTGTACTATCCGAGTCAGCTTGGTGACTACATCTCATGACCGCATAAATAACTGCAGATAATATTAGCTGTCGGAACGGAACTTCAGGCGGTTTTGACAAAGATGGCTCTGGAAATCACTGAAAGGCATGCGGTTGTTCAAGGGATTCCTCTAGTACAAGGCTCAGATAGATACTTCTGGTTTGGTCGGCCTCAATTAGTTCTTTATTTTATCCATTTCGCTTTGTTTCAGGTATTTATACTCACCTCTCTTCACTTGTCAGATTATATTTGGAATAACACAACTAATAGATCCGTTGCAATGTTCTCTTTAAACTCTTTTTTGAAAAGCAATTTAATGTGAACTCTTGGTTGCTGAACATTTTCTTATTGGAAGAAGCATGGTAAGGCAGCATAATATCATTTGTTAAGAGTCTGAAACTATGGACCGAGCCTACACTAAGGAACAAGGAAGCTTGACTGAGCAAAGAAGTCAAGGAAGGAAGCTACTTCTATGATAGCCCCGTCGAATAGGAGGGCAAAGGCTTTTTGAAAAACCTTTTTTGTCTAGTAAATGAAATGCATTTTTTCTTTCTAATTTCTATTTAGAGAGAGGGGCTTCAAGTTCTTATAAGGACAAAAATAATCTGCAGCTTTTTTCCACAGTTGTTACTCGAAGGATATGCATGCAGATATAATTATACATTAGCTTAATTTGCTTGAGATCCTTCACTAAACTCTTGTTTTTGGTGCAGAATGCATTTCAGATCACATATTTTCTGTGGATTTGGGTAATGAGATATTTACAAGCTTCCTTGTACACTCACAGAATCATCTTTAGTTGTCTCAATTCAATTAGAAGTTTTTTCCTTTGTAGTACTCATTCGGCTGGGATACTTGCTTCCATGACAATGTAAAGCTTGCAATCGCGAAAGTTGGTCTAGGGTAAGCCGTTGATCTGCTGTTTCTTTTCTTTGTGATGTCGCTATAGCTTGGACATTGTTTATGTTAACAACACATTGAATATTAAAACAGCCTTGAAATCATCATCTCTTATAAAGGGCAGCAGATTCTGTAAATCAAAGGGAAGATTGCCTCATAAAATTGGTCGAAAAATTGCTTTCTTCTTATATTTGCATTTGGTCATTTTATGTAGTCTCCCAAATTCGGTTGATCCCTTATTGATAGCTGGCATATGTCGAATTAAGCTGTAACTGGAAGTGCCTAGCAGATGGGTTCACAATTAAGTCCTGAAGCTTTATACAATCTCAAGGAAAACGTTTGGTTTACCTTGGATTGATTGATCAAGTATATAATGGAACTGTGCAGGATAGGGGTCCTATGTCTCTGCAGCTACATTACTCTTCCCTTATATGCCCTCGTAACTCAGGTATATTTCGCTGACAAAGAATTATCATCAGAATGTATTTGCGTCTATTTAGTACATGCATTCAGAATCTAATGCCCAATCTGATGTTGAATGCAATAAAATTGGTGCATGAACACAGATGGGCTCGGGCATGAAGAAATCAATCTTTGACGAGCAGACATCCAAGGCTCTCAAGAAGTGGCACATGGCTGTGAAAAAGAAGCAAGGTGCACAGGGTGGCAAATCCCCTACTCGGATGTTCGGTCGGAGCCGCAGCCCGAGCCCGTCAACCGTGCAATCTTCAGGCCACATCCTGCGCCGCTACAAGACGACTGGGCACTCGGTTCGCTCGTACGACCATGACGACAACAATCTATCTGATCACGACGGGGATACATTGTCGCCAACATCAGCCACAAAGAATTTAATCGCAAAAGTTGATCCCGAGGATCAAGTAATACAAGTGAACGACTCTGATTACGGGGATAAAGCCAGTGGTTCCGATGACTTTTTGTTCGTTAAGACTGCCCTGATGAAAGAACCGTGAACGAGCTGGCTAGGTTTACGATGTGGGTTGACGGCGACAGTTGCCTAGGGAATGTAGTTGTCCAGCGGTTTTTGAGAATGGCAAGGCATGGAGAAGTCCGTTCTGCTGTGAGCTTGACAACCCAGATTTTCATTAGGGGTCTTCTACACACTGTTTGTAGTTTATGTAACACCCATAATCTTTGTGGTAGCAGTGATATTTTTGTTGGAACTGGTTACTTCTGTACAGTTTCCGTATTTCTCTCCAGTCTCAGTTTTCAAAGTTTCGCTAAGCTAACATCTCTGGGCTGTTCTTGTTCGGCAGTCGGAACTAGGAATTTCCAGGGGACGACTCCGAAGCTATGATGGAAACTATGAAGACTTTTTGGGACGTATCTTTACTTATATATCAAGTCGTGAGTAACTTATGCAAATTATGGGGCTTGGCTTTTGTCTTCATCTGATGATAGATTTGTGGGGAAAATTACCAATTTAATCCTAAATCTATTGACGGATGTCAATTTAGTCTTAAATATTTCAATTTTGCTAATATAGTGCTAAATCTTCATGCAAAATTCTAATGTAGTTCTTTCGGTCAACTGCTGCCGGAAATTGATGACATGGCAATTTACAAGTTATCCATGCTTGCATGCCATGGCCAGCGATGATTGGAACTCATGTCAGCAATTTCCAACAACAATTGGCTAGAAGGTATACGTTGGAATTTCACGCAAAGGTTGAGGACTATATTAACAAAATTGAAAAGTTTAGAACTGAGTTGGCATACGTATAATAGATATATCACCAGAGCATGGTCGTCAGGGGTAAACGCACGCTCGTCCCTCAGGAATAGATTTATGATTGCATCCAAGCAAAAGAATTGGCGATCAATCGCCGAATCTTGCATTGTCATTAGTAATGAGCATACGTCGGGATCTCCCTCTATAGTTAAGGATTTCCCTTTTGACCGTGCATGCCTAAGTTTAGTGTCCCTAATACCATCATCATATGAAGACAACAAGAACATATTAAACAAGCTCAGATGTGATGCTTGTGAGAGAGCCCTTCAGCAAGTGCGAGACATCAGAACTTCCCCGACATGTTGAAAGAGCACAAATCTAACACCGAAGCTCCTGTGAACACCATTGAAAGTGGAGGTGTAATACTTATTCATTAAAACTCCTAAATCTAGAAGTAGATCCGCGGAGCAAAGCTACCAAATTTAGACTAGATCAGGAGAGTAGAATAAGAAATAAGAAAAAATAGAAGGAAATTTTGTCCTAAACCTCTTGATAATTTTTCAATAGTATTTTTGGCCAATTTTGTTGGAAATTGCCAGATGCCCGGCAATCGATGCTGATATGAACAAATTTTACAATTTTTTTATTATAAAATTTTCTATTATCTATTTTTTATTTTATGTTTTTTGGTTTTTTTTTTTTCTCTTTTCTTGTCTTTCCTTATTTTCCCCAATGTTCATCTTCTCGAAAGGGCACAGGCGAGTGGTCGCGACGGCCCTCGCACCTTGCTCAATGGCCAACGACTGGTTTGTTGCTGGTAAGGGTGAGCATAGTCCGGGTGGGCCGATCCTAGACGTGGAACCTGTTCCCGACCCTGTTATAACCGGTTCCCATTTTTTGGGATCGAGGACCGACCCTGTTTTCCTGGACCCTATTTTGGACCCAACCTTGTTTTTTCGATTCGGGAACAAGGTAAACAGGGTCTACCCTGTTTTTCTTTTGTTCCTTTAAAGAATCGCAACCGAACTTGTAGTGTGAACATACATTAATGTAATGATAAAGATTTATAGCCATTACTTAATACTTCCGCTCGTGCTTTTGAGCTTCATGATCAATACATAACCAAAATGTGGCACTACATTCCAAGTTCCAAATAGCTAGCAAAGAAAAAAAAATTTCCAAAGGCAAATTGACATTACAAATCCATATGATTCGGCTAATAACAAATTTCAAATGGATATTAATAAGCAAATCCTGATTTCCCAAAATGTGGCACTACATTCCAAGTTCGGCCCTATCTTCTTACTATTTCCACGATCCATTCCACTCGCAATTGAATGCCTATGCCCAAAGACTTGAAATTCATACATGAAGTAAAATCAATAAGAAACCATACTCTAAAGAGAAATGCAAAAGTACCAATTAACGAAATCCATTTACTCACCACAAAATCGTAGTTTCCACAAAAGGAAGTCTATTTGCTAATGATAATATCCTCGGTAAGACAATCAAAATCTAAAAACCAAAGAAGAGATTAAATAAAGAATTCACTTAATATAGATATGCGAACAAATTACAAGATAGAAAGAAATATATACAACTTACCTGCCTTAAATTTTTTCGCATTCTCAATGCACTCTTCAACGCTAATCGGCACGCGAACGGCTTTCAACCAATCTTGAGTGCAAATTAAACCTTTCACCACTCTAGGAGTCAAAGAACTTCGAAAGTTGTCAAGCACACGGCCCGATGCACTAAAAGTTGACTCTGAAGTCACGGTAGTAATGGGAATAGACAGAACATCCCGAGCCATCAAAGATAAGATTTTATATTTTGACCCAGTACTTTTCCACCACATCAAAATGTCAATATGAAGGACATCTTCACTATCAGCTTCAAGATACCGATCAAGCTCAGATTTTTTTTCATCTAACACTTTTTTCTTTGAGTGAAGGAAGATTTTTCGCCAAGCTTTGATGTCATCCTCATCCTCATCCTAAGTCTTACCTTCATTGTCATCAACATTGAAAATGGAATCACTATTATCAATAATCACACTTGAACTACCAAAATTTTCTTTACAAGAAGAATCAGCAAAAGATTGCTCATAAAACTCATACAAACGCTCCAAGTCATGCTTCACATTATCATGCATCTCATCAATTTTTGTTTCATCATCATAAATTTGTCCATAACAGAATTTCACATAAGTCAACTTCTTTGTAGGATCCAATGCAACCGCAATCAACACCATCAAATTTACATTATCCAAACTTCCATAATACTTATCAAACTTCTCTTTCATTTTTTTACCCATAGCTTGAAGCTTAGGGTCCAAAGCATTTGCCGCATCATTCAAATATTTATATAAATAAGCTATCCCCTCAAAATAACTATTTGAAGTAACATATGAACTCCCTGACATCCAATTGCATCATAAAACCGTTTTAGAAATTTAGAAAGAATGATGGCATTTTCCCAATCTTCATTTCCAGGAGAATCATTGTCAAGCTCCTTTAGAGAAGATGCATCATCTTCTTCCATCATTTCAAAAGCTTTTTTGAACTTTATGGCAGAGTCTAACATTAGATAAGTGGAGTTCCACCTAGTGGCTACATCAAGACAAATCGAACCTTTATATGTGATCCTCACAGTGTCGATACAAGATTGAAATGCTTGAGCCCTCATGGAAGAACTCCTTACATACCTAACTGCATTTTGAATACGTGCAATAGAATCACGCACCTCATTCAATCCATCTCTTACAATCAAATTTAAGATATGAGCAGTGCACCTCATATGTAAAACATCGTCATTCAAGATCAAAAACCCTTCTCTTGAAAATTTTTCTTTCAAATAACCAACAACCACATCATTGGAACTAGCATTATCCATGGTTATTGTTGACACCTTTCTTTCTATCCCCCACTCGTTAATGCATTTCTCCACCATTTTCCCAATCTCTCTACCCTTGTGACTATGCATCACTACAAAATTAATAATTCTTTTATGCAACCTCCAGTTTTCATCAATAAAATGTGTAGTGAGATATAAATAGTTCAAGTTTTGATTGGAACTCCACATATCAGTCGTGAGTGCAACCCTAGAATTAAGCTTACTAAAGTAAGCCTTCAAACAAGTTCTTTCACTCAAATACAACTTCATACAATCTCTAGCCACCGTAAATCGTGATAAATGTTGGAAGAGAGGTTGTAATTCAGTTACAAAGTCACGAAAATCAACACGCTCCACTGTAGAAAAAAGGTTGTTCATCAATAATTATCATTCGAGCAAGCATGTGCCTACAACGTTCTTGATTAAACTTCCACGTTGTTCAGACACTACCACTACTAGTATTTTTCCCTACCTCACCAAACGAGTCTTTGTTACGTGGTGCAAACAACATTTGCTTCTTATCTACACAAGAATACTTTTTGCACCTTTTCAAGTGCTTCCGCATAATAGACGTTCCATGATCAAGACAATAGTCATACTCAATCCCATAGTGAGAACACTTTACCTTATCTTCTTTTAGTGTCTCCTTATTCTTGATTTTCGAAAAATGATCCCACATCTTTGAATAATTAGCTCACTTTTTTTTACCAGTCGGAGGAAGGGAGCCAACCATCTTTGCCTTGTTTGTCGCACTGAAGTTCGCGGATTCCACTTCATCAGCTCTATGGAATGGCAATTCCATGAGCGGACTCATTTCATTATTTCCATCCACTTCCATTGAAATGTCTTTGTCTTGATCCATCAACTGAAAAAAAAAAAAATTATACAACAATGTCAGGATTCCACTAAACTCACAACAAGAAGCTCATGATGAGGATGTGTGTCACAAACACCGAGTCACCGACATATCAAAAGTTAATGAAACGATGGAAGAAAAAATGATAAGTGAGTATAGATAAAACAACATCAACAGAATTCATGCCAAACATAAAATCAGGACGGTCAATTAACTAATGCCATTATCATAGGAAAAAAGATGAGAAGAACTAGAACTCATCTCAAGGGAGGACTTGTAGATATGAGGCAGTCATACCTGGATTAGTATATTCTCCTGGCATGCACATAACAACTTTGCAAGTAGTTTTCCAGTTTAATTGAAAATGTCAATGGAAAGAATTAAAAATTTCAAGGACCAAACAGACCCTAGATTGAAAATGTGAGTAGTAAGCTACTTCATAAGATAAAGAAGCAGCACTAATCACAAAGCATATCAAAATTTAAGAATTAGATAACCATCACGTGCATAACTTATAGAGAAGCATAAGAACAAAATCAATACAAAAGAAGATGCACATCTTATCAGCATGAATATATTGACTTGCTCAGTAGCTTCGTAATTTTTCAATTTCATTGCAGCACATGATACAAGCTCTAGAACTTACATACAATAATTTAAGTAAGCAAGGAATGTCCAAGCAGGCATATAGGTAGAACTTTCGTTCAGAAGAAAATCCCCATGATAAAAGAGTGCACTAGCAGTGGTAGCACTTGATTAAAAGTTAAGAAACATGCCCCAGTAGGGTGTCCCTTTCCTTTTATTTTTTTCCCCATTTGAAGAAGATGAAAAACCCCAGTCAAATTCTTAAGCAATTATCGGCAAACATAATGATGAAAGAACCTCTACAAGGATGCGAGACAGATGGATAGGTGATTAGAACACGTTGCAAATCTAAAAATGACTAGCATGAAAACTTCTAGCCACTTACTTCCTCAAGTGGAAATCTGAACAATTGCCGGTACTCTTCGCTCCTTGGTGATGCTACAGTCTGCGACAACAAGCGTGCATCATCAGCTGCGACAATCGATCTAAAAAAGCTGATCGCACCTATGCGTAAAGATTGAACTATGTCCACGCGACATTGACCTTCACATTGTAAACACTGCAAACACACCGAAGCAAGCCAATCCAAGCTAAGACCAAGTGATTGCTTCAGCGACAGATCACCATAGGATGGTCGAGGAAACTCAAATACACAATCACGCAGGTAATCCAAAACCATTGCCAAGTGAAGGAAGCGAACCCAATTCAACAAGATCGACAGCAAAATCAAGGGCGCAAGCAGAAATCACAAACATTGAAAGCAACAAGAATGAGATTTTCAGGTTGATGAACTCCCTCGCCAAATTAAGATGACGCTGCACTTCTTCCTCGAGTAGAGAGATGCCGATCGTAGGGGAGCTTGAGTGCTCATGAAGGCGGCGAGGAGACGAGGCACTGTAGGGGAGCCTCGGGTGGCCGGTCGTAATGATTGGTGACAGCGGCGTTGCGGCGGAGGCGGCGAGGAGACTTCGACGAGTGGCAAGGAGGCGTGCGGCTGCATAGAGAGAGAGGGGGGGGGGGGGACTGTCGTGTTGAGTGAGGTAGAAACTGAGAAGAGGTAGGGTTTTTTTTTTTTTTTTTTTAAGAGTACTTAGAACCGGTTCTATGAACCGGTCCAGGTGGGCCTAATCCGGGAACCGGGAACTGGATCGGTTCAAACCGGTTCTCGAAATTTGGAACCGGTTCTCGGACCGGTTCATACAGGAATCGGTTCCCGGACTGATTTTTCGGGTGGGCTGATCCGGGAACCGGGTGAACTCGGTCCGGTTGCACACCCCTAGTTGCTGGCCATGTATAATTTCTCATTTTTGAGGAAAAAAGAAAAAGAGAAAGAGAAACAAAGGAAAAAATTCAAAAAACCGTTCACGTTAATGTCGGTCATGCCACGTAGACCGCAAGTGCTGAATGGAAGGCCACGTTAGCGATTTCCAGTTAAAATAGGTAGGAAATAATATTTTGAAAAATCGTAAGAGGGTTTAACACTAAATTGGCCCTAAATTGGTTGCCAAAAAATAGGTTTCCAATAATTTTGGACCACTTTCCCGATAATGTTTGGAAAGAAACTTTACTTTTATCAAGGGAATAAGCAAATCTTAGGATATAAGTCAAAACTGGGTAATAAGACGGCAAATCACCTGATCAAAGCTAATTAATGTAGGCATGTAATCAATACACTTTTTCATGAATTCCTTGACATGTCGGAACTTTCGTATAGTAATCGCGTCCGATAGAAGTGATAGTAAGAAAGATAGGGTTAAGAATAACGAGTGCTCCGCCTGCATTAGGTGGGGCGGCAAGAGAAGCGGTTTTTCTAATTAGAACCAGTTAATACTCATCTTGTATGCATGAATAATTAACGTTTTGATGTCTATATGCCTCCATATATTTATTTACTAATCTTTTATTGTCAATTTTCATTCTGTTATAGTTCAATCTCATCTCCATGATAGATAAGTAGAAACATAATCATATTCATGCATGAGCATTGGAAAATAATTATGCAAACAGTAAGCACAATACACGTACTCACACGTCACTACATATGCCAATAGACAGATGATTGACTCGATTCTATTCTTCTTAGGCATGGTTATGGATTCGCTCTGCCTATAAAATGCTAGGAAATGTTTCCCAAACTGTCCATTGTCATGTCAATTGCCACATCATTTCCAACTTAGGTTTTCTCAATTTACCATATATATATGCACAAAGGGGTCGGTCCATTCTTTAAATTAGAACAATTCATGCTCTATAAACCAACCCCTCCCCAATAAAATCAAACGCCAAAGTCTACACCAAAAAAAAAAAAAAACACCCTCTCAATCATCTCCAAAAAGAGTTTTCTCCCCTTCAATCAATCTCCCCTTTGGTCCTCCACATGGAATCACAATACTTCTTTGAAGCCACACCCCATGGCGACTCTTACTTGACCTATCTGCTGTCACCCCCAACACCACCGGTGCCCATCAACTACAGCTGGACAGTTGAAGAGAACGAGATCTTTGAGAGATGCATTGCAGAGCTTGACCATCCATCTAGGGACTTCTTCGAGAGCATTGCACTAAGGATCCCTCGGAAGAGTGTAGGGAAAATCCAGAGGCACTATGGGGCATTGGTCGAGGACGTCCAGATGATCGAGTCAGGCAGAGTTCCGATCCCTGACTATGATAAATCTAAGAGCAGGGTTGACAAGAAGACAAACCCAAGCGATGAGCCATTGGAGGGGAAGAGCACTCATTAAGCCCCAAGAAGGAAGGGAGTCGCATGGAGCAGGGAAGAACATGAGTACGACTTTTTTGCCCTAATTCATGCTTGTGTACTAGATATAACTAATGTTTACATTTTTTTATTTAGTGATCTTCTGATATTGAGGCTTGAAAAATCACTACCCAAGCACGTTAGTGCCACTGTCTAATCGTTTTAGATTTCATTCCTCTTGTTCCCTTTTAGGTTTGTTGTTTGCAGTTAAATGCTTGCCACCTAACTGTAAACAAATGGGGTGCAACTATTGATTAAAACAATTGACAGTTTGTTCCTCCAGGGTTTGGAAAAGTATGGGAAGGGAGATTGGAAGAGCATTTCCAGGAACTGTCTAAAGACTAGGAACTCAACCCAAGTCGCGAGCCACGCCCCAAAGTACTTCAAACGCCTCAAGAACAACTCCGATCGCTGCTGTTTCAGTCGTCTCCTCGACCCGTCGGCCTTGCCCAGCGCATCGGAGGTGACCGACCCTCTGTCGATCTACATGCCTTCGCTCCGACTTGCTTCAACCGACAACGAAGGATTGGGCACTCACTTGCATATTATCGAGGCAAAAACTAGTGGGAAACAATGGCACATTGAATAATATTGGGGGATAGTTTTGATTTCTCCCTAAGGGGTTTTGATTTTCGTCACAGTTGCAACCATTTAAAGAGGGAGGTTATATATAAGATCTAGCTAGTATGAAAGTTGGTATGTATATATCGTATTATACATAAATTAAATCGCCGATAATCGAACTCGTGGATTGCAAAATGCGAGTACTATAGTCGATAGATCCATTTGCCTGTGATTTCGAATCGATCTAAGCAAAATGAGAAATCTTTCTCCTCGCATGTTAACTTCATGAATAATTAACTTTCTCGTTGTTGTGAGTCTTGAACGAAAATTTTTCTTTTCTCTTTTGGCAATTAAATTATGATAAATCAAGGAGGATTCTATTTCCTTGTTAAGGTTGAAAAATATTGACCCTGTTCAATTACCATAAAGTACCTAAACGCTTTCTTTTTCAAAAAAACATAATCAAACATTGAATTTTATAAAGTCAAAGCATTCATTTTTACCCTACATCCTTGCTTCTGCTAAAATTTGAGAAAATTACCAAAAAAGTCCTAAGCTTATTGCAATTGTGCCAATTTAGTCATAAACTTCTGTTTTTGCCAATTGGGTCCTACGCCTTTTGTAATTATGCCAATTTAGTCTATTTGACCGGCCGATGTTGATATAACACTTTTTTTAAATAATTTTTTAATTTTTTTTAATTTCTTTTCTTTAGGTTTTTTTTTCCCTCTTCCACTTAGGGCCAAGACGCCCTCGCCAGCATTTGGCGAGGGCGTCGCGGCTCTCATCGGCCCTGGGCGATGGGCCACGTGCCCTCGCCCTGGCTGGTAAGGGCATCCCAACCCTCGCCTATGGCTGGTGAGGGTTGGCTGGCAACCCTCGTCGGCCCTAAATGGAGGAGGGAAAAAAGTTGAAGAAAAGAAAAGGAAAAACTTATAAAAAACTAAAAAAATATTTTAAAAAGTCCAAATCAGCACCAACAGTGCCACGTTAGCACCGGTTAGCCAAATGGACTGAATTGACACGATTGTAATAAGTTTAGGACTTTTTTGATAATTTTCTCGATAAAATTCCACTAAATTACCGCAAGGATAGTGCTTGAGCTTGACATATAAGAGGGTTAAGTGCGATGTTAATTGTCTAATTTCTAGGACCCTCATCTGCATTCCTCAGCCTCGCGCGAAGGCCTTGCAGGCTCTCTGTCTCCTTTTCATTTGTTAATATGACGACGACATGTGAGTTTATACATTTATCACGTGAGTAAAATGACAGTATAATTAAAGAAAAAAACAACTCGAGTTTACAACTTGAGAAAATTAAAAGGAATCGTGTTTTCCTCCTATTCAGATTGAAATTTTCTGTTAATTAATGGGTTACAATCACGAGCACCACCCGAAATTATATTCAATTAATTTTGTATGTGAACAGATCGACTCCTTATAACCAAAGGATCAAGAAAGACCGTGCTCTCCACAAACCGACAACCAAAACGACAGCGTGTGGCGGCTTACAGTTGCCGTTCGATGCCCTTCCGAGATTGGGTTTTATTCAGGGGTTTAAGCGCAATATGTCCAAACCAAGAAGCATAGAGAGACACGCGCACGTATGCGTAGATTCTCCAGGGAATTTGCTCTCTCGTCTTCTTCTTCTTCTTCTTCTCTCTCTCTCTCTCTCGATCGGGTAAGTAGAGGAAGGAAACTGCTTTGCAGATGCAGAGCGAGGCGATGGAGGAGGTCTTCTCATTTTTGGTTATGTGATCATCAAGTTTTAATTTTTTTTTTCTCTTTTTTTTCCAGGGGAAATAATGAGGGAGGTGGCGGAAGAGAGAATGCGCGAGGAGAGTAAAGGAGGACGTTACTACTATGGAGTTTGTGCAGTTGGAGGAGTTCTCAGCGCTGGAACCACCCACCTGGTTATTACTCCTCTTGATGTCTTGAAAGTCAATATGCAGGTTTCATCTCTCTCTCTCTCTCTCTCTCTATTTTATATTTTAGCTTCTGCTTTATTTTTATTTGCTGGGTCATGATGCAATGGATGTCCTGTTTTTGTTGGCATTCTGCTTGTTCAATGCTGTAGTGTAAGTTCTATGCATTGGAGGAACATGTTCTGTTCTTTAGTTGAGCTCTGTGAATAAATTGAGTCAGTTGATTGTTTCCTCGTCAGCGTATCAGAGGTGAGACCCCAGATCGCTTTCTGTTTTGGTACTAGTTTTATTGATGACATAGGCTCAAGATATTAAAAAAAAGAGGTGGGGAGATATATGTTCCCGCAATGATTGAACTATAACTGTTTGAGTTTACTTGGTTCATTATATGACTTGTTTACATATTTTTTGTGGTGACAATTTGACCCTGAACTGCTGATATGGTCAAATCCAATTGAATGTGGAAAGTCCAATCTTCAACGAGAATTGGATGCTTCTGCAGTGTGGCTCGTGTTTTTCCTTCTTTGGCATGTATTTAATATTTCTGCGAAGATTTGTTTCTCTTGAACACTTCATACGTGAATCCTTGTTATCTTGTAGGTGAACCCAATCAAGTATAACAGCATTTACTCATGTTTCACTTCTCTATTGAGAGAGCAAGGCCCTTCTGCTTTTTCGAGAGGTTGGGCTACCAAGTTCTTTGGATATGGTGCTCAAGGTGGGTGCAGATTTGGTCTCTACGAGTACTTCAAACAGGCTTACTCCGATATCTTGGTCGGCAGCAACAGGAGCCTCATTTTTTTTCTCAGCAGTGCTTCTGCAGAAGCATTTGCAAATGTGTTACTTTGCCCTTTTGAAGCCGTTAAAATCCGGGTTCAAGCATAGCCCCACTTTGCAAAAGGCTTGGTTGATGGCTTACCTAAAGTATATGCATCAGAAGGCCTTCTAGGGTAATTTTTGTAGCCTTAGTATTGTTTACTTGTGTTAGAGTTAGGAGGGACATTCTAATGCTGTTCTTGCTTTCAGATTTTACAGAGGGCTTCTACTGCTTTGGGGTCGAAATCTTCCATGTAATCTTTTCATTCCTTCTTGTGCTAGGTAGAGTTGGTCAGCTTTCTCATATTGAATATTGCATCTAAAAGATGCTAGATAAATGGAAGCTGTTCTATGGGAGAGCTGTCTCGGACCATTCTCTTTCTAGGTGACATTAAAGGCTTAATCCACAAAGGTTTTAGGTGGAAGAGCTGATCTATAGGTGGATGGTTTGTCCTCATGTTATGCCTGCATCTTTTACTTCTTAGTGTTTATAGTCCATATTATGTTCAAAATAAAGTATGGAAACTCGCACCAAGTTGTTGAACCATTGTGTGCGAGAAACCCGGTATTATTGCATATTAATCTTCTCTTAATATTGTCCCTGGGCAGTTTCAATGGTGATGTTCTCGACATTTGAGCATTCAGTGGATTTCCTGTATCGTAATGTTATTAGAAGAAGAAAGGAGGATTGCTCAAAAGTTCAACAACTCGGGGTAACATGCTTAGCTGGATATGCTGCTGGATCTGTTGGTAGCTTCATATCAAATTCTGCCGATAATATTGTTGCTTCAATAAACAACAGAAAAGCTGACAGTCTCATGCTGGTATATGTTTGTAAGCAGTTATTTACCCTAATGTCTCGGAAAAGTTCGATCTGATCTATAAGTTCAAAATTTGCAGCAGGCTATCAGGAATATTGGGCTTGCAAATCTGTTTACGAGGAGCCTTCCCATTAGAATTATACTAGTTGGACCTGTTGTAACTCTGCAGTGGTTGTTCTATGATACCATCAAGATTCTTAGTGGATTGTAAGTGCACACTTGCCTTTCTAATATTACTATTTCTTTCACCAGTAACTTGTCTTATTCACTTGTTCTCTCTTTATGGGTGAATTTTTCTTTGACAATTGCCTAATGGCCATATCCAAGAAATTTCTGTCAAAATTCACTTGCCAAAGCCTGCTATAGTTTAGAATGAAATGACCCGCAAACAGGATTCTTCTACCTCTAATCTTGTTTACAAGGGCTCGAGTATTGGTTGTACAAATCCTAGTCTTGCAATTGATTGAAGAGATATATGTTGTATATCCATATGTGTGGATCTTTAGAATACTGAAATGGCTAACTTTTCCAAGATTGTCCGAGGCATGGATTACTCAAGTATGTGGAAAGTAAATGATAAAGTGGAAAGTCCCTCATCCTGAGGCTTCTTTGGATTATGTTGCGGCATTTGGATGCTTGTCTGTCTACTTGTTTTTGGACAACATAGTAATGTACTCTTAAATTTCTGAAGTACATAATCAGAGAAAGTAAGTGCAAACTTTCTTTCATTTGTATGATAGACGTAAAATGACAGTTTCAGCGACTTGGTTCACTAACACCGCATAAAATGAAGGTTCTGTTCCAATCTGGCAACAACTAGGGAATAGTTCGTTCTGATTTTATTCTCGTAAACTTCAACACTCCGCAATTCTCTGCGCAGTGACAAATTGATGATGTCTTGCAGGCCAACTAGTGGTGAAGTTTCAGCTGATCCAGAGAGAGAGAGAATATAAAAGACTGAGCTATGCCGCAATGATTGCAGTGTTCTTCAGAAAGCGAGGTGGTGTTCACCTCAAGTAAGGAAATTAGAGCTTTCTCTGGTGTTCAATATGCTGGAATGTTACAATCACTGCAACTACCGAACAATTCCAACAAACCATGAGATATGATGGCAGCTATTTATGCCGTCACACATCGTGGTTTATAGCTCTAGTTGTTCTAGATGTTTGCTCGACCATTGTTCTTGCTTTTAGCTCATGGGAGTTTCTCTCCATCGGCGACCTAACTTAGATAGGTCTGAATAATGTATGATGAATTCTTGTTCTTGCCAAGAATATATGGTTACCTGATAACTTCCAGGCATCAGACCGCATTTCCAGATTTTCATGTACTTATAGGATGTACTTGTTCTCTGCAGAGAAATGGAAATTGGAGAAGTCTCTAAGGTTTCCTGGATAATATTAGGAAAGTGCCAATATATTTCATTTCTAACCCAATGATCACTTACATTCGTCTATTTTTACAAATACCGTTCATGCACCTCTTAATAAAACCCCCTATGGGAAAGATCAAGTTGTCCTTCCTTGCGAACTCATATTGCAATCGTGTTTAGGGTTTGAGTGATTTGGTTGATCTTGAACGTTTTGAGTAAGTGAGAATTTAGAATTTAGAATCTGAGGATGGATGCTTTTGAAAAGAAAGTGACATTTTCGTAGATAGGAACACAGAGTTACTTGATGTGAAGATGTAAAGTGATTTCCACAAATAAATTTCAAGTATGCATTTGATATTTTCAAAAGTAGAGGTCCATAAATAATCATTAGGCGAAAAATGGGGCACGTTTTTTAAATTTTCCATAGAACATTTATAGTGCTCCAGCTTTGCATTTCCAAGTCATATTCGGATGACCACAAAGTAAATGCTCGTCGCAAATTAATCAAAGTGTTTTCGTGAATTGCCTTTGAGGTGGCTCTTCACAGGGCACTCAAATTGCTATAAGAACATTGGAATTTCAACATTTTGCACGCAGGGATGACACCCAACTTAATACCCAAGAACGACTTTAATATTTGAAGCGATCCTACGGCAAACAAACATGAAATTCAATCTGCAGTCTACAACTTGATAAGACTGAAGATCGCAAGTTCTGACAAACATATAAAATCAG
Organism: Metrosideros polymorpha var. glaberrima; assembly: GCA_001662345.2. NCBI lineage: Eukaryota > Viridiplantae > Streptophyta > Magnoliopsida > Myrtales > Myrtaceae > Metrosideros > Metrosideros polymorpha. The sequence goes on from BCNH02000001.1 coordinate 20,935,909, forward strand.
GATAAATGACTAGACATAGCTGTCGATCAAGGATTTCCTCATCTCATCCACAATAGCACCGGGTTGCGCTTCCCTCAACTTGAAAACACTCTCGATCACAGATAGTTCGGTCGCTGTGGTGTCTGAACCGCAAAATGCTGTCCAGTCATTCACGGTCATACCCGCTGCGATTACTTCGCTACCTTGGTTCACAGTTCCAGCCACCAAAGGAACCTGGAGGAGGGTCGAGAGCTCATCCAAGTCTTCAATGGATGTATGTGGATGAACCTGCTCCAACATATTTTAGCATCTTGTAAGGCAAAAATTTAACTGATAGGTGCCCATAAAGGGTATCCAAGTCTACAAAACTGTACAAAAGACAATGTAAAGACTGTTCTATCTTACCAGTCCACCTCTGTTGGAGAAGGCACAATAGCTACCCACAAGAATGTTGCCAGCAATAGTCTGCCTAAAGACTTCCACTCCAAGAACATCTGCAATTATCTCCTCAGTTTCCTGATTCAACCAGTAGACAGCAATCGAAAATCATGATTCTTCCAAACTCAGTGGACCATACAAGGAATTCTTAAAGGGGCAGAAGGCGATTGATTTCATAAACCACACACCGGAAGGCACTAAATGCTAGCTGAAAGTGATGTTCCCATAAGTTCTGCAATTTTTTCAAAACAAAGATCATTCATATGAATGCTGCTGAGAGGTCCACAAAATACTTTCTACATGTTTAAAGAGATCACCCAAACAACTCTTTGATTGAGCACACCATATAAGTGCTTAATTGTAGCACTTGGTTCTTATTGGAGAAAACACAACCAAACCCCGTAAATTTTGAATCTTGACTGGAATTGCTTAATAAAAGACTTTCTCAAGGAAAATAAAGAAGTTACCCTGTCAAGATCAGTATGAGTAAGGGCCACATGATCATTGCATGCTATGCAATTCCCCAGGGCAGATAGCCTTTCTTCAATACGTTGAACGACAACTTGATCTGGCAGACTATTTTTCAAGTGTTGAAGCTCTAAGAAAGAAAAAGAAGTTAGTAGAGAATGGTAGTCAAATCAGCAGACCGGTCCAAAAATGACAAGAAAAGTTATCTGGCTAGCAACTACGTCACAAGATGGAATGGACCAATTCTTCTTGTTTAAGCCAGCAGTTTCATCAGCTCTGAAGTACAGTTTACTTCACAGAGAACAAATTTGGTGTATGATTTCTTTTTCTCATGGACTACAAACACATAGAGAGAAAAGAGGATTGTGGGTACGATTGAAAAAGGATTAGATAACCAAAGCATCACTGTAGCCTACATATAAAGAAATATACAAATTCGGATTAATATCCCACTAAAAGCATTATAATCACAGAACCTTATTCCTATAGACAGGTCCCTCCAAATGTATCTTATAGAAACATATGTCGGAATTGGTGCGCCCTCTCACATGTCCCATTAGAGTTCAGGATTGGAATTGAATGCCTCGCGATTAATCAACAAAAACTTACAACAAGCTATGAACCATCCAGATTAGAGACTTACCTTGGTCAGTAGTATTGTGTGGCACAAGTAACCCATTCTTGTTTCCTGACATGAAATGTTAAAGTGTTGCATTCAGCTAATTCATGTTTAGTTCACAAAAGCGGCTTCAGCCAATGAACATTTAGTATTTGAAAGGGAAGAACAGTGATCTTCACCTGCACAAAGTCGCCCAATGATCCTAGTGCCTGCAATTGATGTTTTAACAACTGGGATAACATCGGCCAATTCAGCCTCAAACGCACTGCACAAAAGACACAAACTTTCAAAGCAAGAAAAGACGATTGAACATCATCAGGCTGCCATAAAACCATTCGACGCACCTATAGAAGTTTTCCGATCCCCCAATTGCAACCAGACAGCACGCATTCGTTAACTTGGAGAAGACACCGACTTCACACGAGTTCTCAAACTGAAGCCCTGCGCATGATTTGCATTCAAGGAAACTAAGAATCCCACTACGAACATGATCAAATCGAATGGAATTAACTTCAGTTAAATACAAATTGAACGAACACAACTCCTATCGAATTCAAATCACTGCCTTCATCAAAATCCATGCAAATGAAACTTCGCAGAAAGTAACAAGCAGAAAAACAAAAAAGAGCTCGCGGGGAGGGGCTCACTTGTTGCCATATCAGCGTGCGTTCAAGATAATACAAAGAACAACCTGCAAATGCCAAAAGAGAACCTCACATAAAAACCCCAAATCAGCAAACCCGCAACACAATCCGAAACAAAGATCTAAATGGCACAATCCCATTAAAAAAAAAAATCCCAAACCAACACACTAGGAGTGATCCGTTCCTACCTGTTATAACCGGTTCTCAATTTTTGAAACCTGAAGCCTACCCTGTTTGCCTTGGAACTGGTCCTGGAACCTACCCTGTTTTTCCGATCTGGTTTCAGGGTCTACCTGAGAACCTGTTACCACATCCAGTGCAATGAAAATACAGACATGAAACCAAACGACTAGTCATCTCAAAAGCTTAACACCAAAACAAAAGTGAAACTTTTGTCACTAATCCCTGATCAGACAAGTAGAGAAAAGCAAATTAAAACACGCTGCCCCAACAAATTACAAACTGCCGATCAACGATATCATCCTCAATCGACTTGACTAACATTTTGATACGCATAGCATGCAAAGTGCAATAAAACTACAAAGACGAAGAAGATATTTAGTTACTTGCTAAGTAAAGTGCTTCTTGCGACTTGACCAAAAAAAAAAAAAGCGCTGAGCAGACCATTTATAACGATACAGTGACATATTTCTAGCTTATATGTGGTAGTTTGCACAACCTTATGATCTTATAGACCCCACAATGATTCTGCAATAAGCGATTTCAACAAAAGGCACCTACGAAGGAAAGCTGTTGCAATAAATGCTCGCTACCAGAATCGAGAAACGACTCGCGAAGCTTCCTGATTATGAGCAAAAAGCGAAGCGAAAGAGAGAAAGAATGGCCATGCCATATATGAGGAAAAGGGTAATCAATCGTTGCTTGCTTAAGGCTTAAGACACAAAGATGCAACAAATCAGATAAAAAAAATCAATGCGGTGATTTTTAAGACATATAAAGAACGACATTTGATGTGTATCCACTCGCTCTGATCTTAGGACAACCATTTAGGCGAGCAAGACAAATGAAGGGGAACAAGAAAAAGGCGCACGAGCTTAAAGCAAGGGACTTTGATCTGTTGGCAAAAACCAGAGTTTGCGCAAAAGATGCCCATCTTAATCCAATGCATAACACATGCTTCGTTTCTGCCAATCCCTAAATTTTGCACCTTCGATTACAACGATACCACCAGAAAGTCACACGAACGAATATTCTCTCTAAGCTCTACGCACGACGGAGATCATCAGTCATCACAATGATACCACAAGAAACCACTGACAAAAAGAAACGAAAAGATTCACAGAGAGAGAGAGAGAGAGAGAGAGTTACGCCGAGAATAGGATCTTCAGGAGCGCGAGAGACGTGGTTGAAGACGGAGTCGCCGCCGGCAAGGGAAGACGGGGAAGCGAGGGAATGAGAGATGACGTTGGAGCCGCCGCTAGGCAGGAGGAGCTATGTCTGAGGGGAGGAGGCTAAGAAGGAAGAAGAGCCGCTAAGTCGCATGACAAAATTTCTGTTTCAGAAGTCAATTTTTAGAAAAAAATTGATTTTTTTATTTCTATTTCAAAAATTAATTTTTGAGTGAAGAAAAGCATTTGATAACGACACAAAATTTCTATTTCTGAAATAGAAATTCGTTTGATAATATAAAATTTCTATTTCTCTGAAGGCGGCTGCAGACGGTGGGTGACGATCGGTTGCGATGGGGGTAACCGGTGGTGGTTGGCGACAATTGGCGAGCGGTGGTGGAGATTGGCGATGGGGGTGACCGGCGAGTGGCAGCGGCGATTGGCGGGCGATGGCGGCAGTCAAGGCGACCGATGGTGGTTGGCGAAGACCGGCAAGCAGTAGCGACGATCGACGAGAGGTGGGGCAACCGGGGGCGATGGCGATGATCGGTGGCAGTGGCGGCGACTGGTGGGCAATGGCGGCATTCGGCGGAAAGTGGCGGCGAAAGACGATGAGGGCAACCGGTGGCAATTGGTGGCCAGCGGCCACTGGTGGGCAGCAGTTGGCAACGATCGACTGTCTGTGGCAACCGATGGCGGGCGGCCGACGGTGGGCGTCGGCGGCGCGAGCGATGGATGGCGGCGTCAAGCAATGATGGGGAGTTGAGAGAGTGAGTTATGAAGAGAGAGATGAGAGACGACGGGCGAGCGAGCGATGGTGGGTGGTGAGGCCGGCAACGGGTGACGAAGGTCGGCGGGCGGCGGATGGCCGGCGGCGAGGGGCGAGCGGGCAAGCGGTGGGCGGCAACAACGGGAAGCTAAGAGAAAGAGGAGAACAAATTGTAAAGAGAGAAAGGAGAGAGAAAATTTCTGATTTCTGTTTCAGAAATCATGAAATTGAAAATTTTAACTTTCGATTTCTGTTTCAGAATGATTTCTGGAACAAAAATCTGTTTCAAAAATAGAAAAATGAAGTTGCGTTACCAAACGAATTTCTATTCCAAACTTGTTCCAGAAATTTTGGAACAGAACTTGTGAAACAGAAGTATTGTCATGCGCAATCTAAGAAGAAAAAGAAGAAAATAGGATTTTCTCTCTCTTGTAAAAACCGGTTCCGAAATCCGGTTCGCGAGGGGTCCCCTTTCTGGAATCGGGAACGGACCGGTTTAAAAAATTTGGAAGGGCGATCCGGTCAGGTTGCACACCGCTTGCTGCCACTCCCCGTCGTCAAAGTTCTTCGCCGGCGGTGATCGCCGACCTCCTGATAATCGCCCACCGACTCAACCTTGAAGACCCTCCTCCCCACCTGCAGAGAAAATCCACCCCATCCTCCTCGCGAGCCTCACCCCCAGCTTCCTTCTCCCACTGGCCAACCGGCTCCACGCCCTCTTCGCCGCCGACCCTCCACGAGAACGCCGGCGTCGCCCGATCGGACAATACATCGTTTCTCGAGTGCTTCAAACGGTAAGCTATCTCGATTATGTTAAATTCTAGTTTAATGGGTGGATTTTTTCTTTTTTTATCAGAATTTAATGGGTGGATTGCAGCGTAAGAAATGGCGTGGGCTTCGTGAATGCGAGATCGAAGACGATGCACTGTTGTGCTCGTGAATTGGAGCTTTTATTTTGACAAAAAAAAAATGGAGCTTTTATCTTTTATTTTCATGGGCTTTCTTTAACCTCGGGAATTGCAGAATATAAAAACTTCCCACGAAGAATCCGATGAAGGAAGAAAGAAGACCAAGATAGATGAATGGATAGCTAAAAATAAGGGGGGAAATTGAGTTGAGCACCTTTTTTTTTTCTTTACTAAACATATAGTTTAATATTAAGAGCCTTCTTCCAGCGAAAATCGATCGGTTGTAAAATTTACGAGAATTTATTTATAGTTTAATATTAAGAGGCTTCTTCGATCCAAATAAATCGATATTGCATTCAAACATCACATCAAAATTGGTAAGGAAGAAATTTGTTTTGTATTATCCTTATACGAAAGGTTCGTGACGCGATTTCTCTTATTAGCCATTGCTTCCGTGTTAGAATAGATCACATCTTTTGACGAGGACTTCGCATCTCTTACTATATTCTGCATGTTTTTTGTTTTTTGTTTTTGTCTATTTGGGTCATCATTCTTTGACAACTAGTTTGTCTCCATTGGGTTTTTATTCCTTTTCTTGGGCAGCCTTCATAAGTACATATATACACATAGCTATCCAAACAGACCGTGGTCGGAGACGCCCCTATAGTCTTTGGTCTTCTCTTCCTCATTTGCTTTAGTTCTTCTTTGCTGATCAGGCTGTTCACAGAGAGATTGCTAAAATGGAAAATTCTTGGGAGGTCACTCACTGGTGTTACGTCTGCTCTCAGATAGTAAACCCATTGACCGAAGCTGAGGCCAAATGCCCTCAATGTGAGAGCGAGTTTTTGCAAGAAATGCGCAGCCCAAGAATCAGTAGCCACAATACTATGCCAAATCCAGAGGACAGAGTTCCAATTTGGTCTCCCATACTTTTGGGCTTGATAAGTGCAGCTGGTGATGAGGACTCTTCTCCCAATTCGATCACCTCAGCGGCGGTGAACGTCGGTTCGGATGTGGATCAAGCTGAGGAACATACTGCAGAAGGGTTTATCGAGCTCTTGTTTCGGAGGAACTCACATGATGATCTTTCTTCCGTGAGCGGATCGATGGACTCGGAAGACGACTGGGAGAGAAGCAGTGAAGGGATATTGCTCGAGGACCTACTGCACAGTGGCTCGGTCTTCCAAGGTCGGAATCACACCGCACATGGAGAGGCTGGTAGCTCCCTGGCTGACTATTTCCTAAGAACCGACTTGGATGTACTTCAACAGCACTTACTGGGTGTGGACCGACATTCTCGGTTTTATGAAAGCATGCAGGCACGAAAGGTAGTTGATGCCATGCCAATGGTAACCATCAAAGAGGGTACGCAATGCTCTATCTGTTTGGAGGATTTCGAGATGGGAGAAGAAGTGAAGGAGACGGGATGTAAGCATAGATTCCATGGGTGGTGTATCATTTCCTGGTTGGAGCTGCATAGTTCTTGCCCACTGTGCAGATGCAGAATATCTCCCCACAATGCAAAGATCGAAAAACTTAGGATTATGGATGGTAGAGGTGGCACTCGAGGAGGAGCGCAGCAAACGCCGAGTGCCTCAAGGCGTTTGCCTCTTATAGGATAGTCATGACAAATTTGTCCTGTCACTGCACTCACAGAGTTCTGAAAGGGCAAACAAAAATACCATGAGATGCACATTGTTAAGTCTGCTACTATACGTATCTACGCTATTCCTGTATCGAACCACGTTAGTCCAAAAACACAACGAAAGAAGAACCAGAAAGTGAAATTTTGTATTATGGTGTAAATATACATGTCAGGCATCAATAAGAACTCCTATCGTAGTTTCGACCTTTGAGCAGTGAGCACCAGTGTTAGTGAAACGATGGATATACAAGTTAGACAAGACAAGCTGACATCTTCCCGACGGGACGTGCACATTTATCTAAAGAACTCTTCTCATCGGAGATCCTTGTAGACACGGACTCATTATATAGATGATTTAGTAATTCATCTGCTACTATCGACAATTGAAATCTCCAAGGCTCTATAAAGACAAAGACTGCATACGAAGCAGTGGCCTGATATAAACAGAGTAACTCAGTTAAAACTAGAGGTGTGTATGGTTCGGATTAGTCCGGTCCCAGTATGGAACCGAGGACCGGTGAACAAGCCAAGAGAGATGAGACGGGAGGGTGGGAGGAGGCGCAAGCGGAGACGTTGACGTTGCTCATGACCATCTGAGTTGTTGCTTCTTGCTGTCTATCGCCTGATGATGTTGCTTAGCATGCTCGCTGACCACCTGAGCTCCCACGTAGTCATAGTGACGGCAACAACGTAGCGGTTCCTTCACACGGACGTCGTTGGTTTCTTTTAACGACAATCCCAATAGCCATGCCAATCCTTGGAGAATCCTTCGAGCTTCACAGATTTGCAACCACAACAAGAGTGAGGCTCTCTTTCTTTGGCCTTCATCCACGCTCAGAAACCGATAGTCAAAGACTCAGAGGAGAGAGAGAGAGAAATGGGACAAGGGGGGGCTGCAACAGGAAGAAAAAGAGAGAGATGGGACTTAAACGATGAGAGAAAGATAGGGGATAGCAGGAGTAAAGGAGGAAAGAGAGACAGGATAGAGGGGCACAGCAGAGAGGAGGAGAGAGAGAAGGGGGGCACGGGAAGGAAATATATATATATATATAGGGATTGGTCCGGTCCGGTCCCGTCCCCCCTGGAACTGGGGATCGGACTGGTATCCTCAAGGAACGAACCAAACCGGCTGGTCCGGTCCGGTTTGGTCCGGCCCTCGATGCACACCCCTAGTTAAAATCAGTTCTCACCATGACTAGACTTACTACACCAAGTGAAAGATGGAGCTGGAACTGGAGCTGCAACAATCTCCTTTCATAGTTGTCCTTGATTTCCGCAGAAACAAATATGATTGGCTCATACAGGATGAAGCATTTGAAAGTAGAATTGGGCAGTTCAATTTTTATTAGATTCATCCTTCAATCTCAATGCTCTTACTGGCAAGCCGTACAACAACGGGAGATGTAAGCATAAACGTTTCGAATATATTGCGATGGAATAAGAGAAACTCCACCAACTTCTATAAGAGTCGATATATAACTCACAAGCTCAAGCCTGCTTCCAGCATCAAGCCTCTCGTGTGATTAGAAAAAATTGTCCAATCAAGAACTACTGGTTATTCCCGATTGTAACAGGTCTGTTTATTCATGCATCAAGCCAGGTTTGTCAGTGATGATAAAATAGCGAGGAACAAATCTAATTTCGCTTCCAGCATATGGAATGAGGTGCAAAGGAAATCATACCCAGAATGATCAAAATGCAAAAGATGAAGCTTTGACATATAAGTCAACATTTGAGTGATCATTAAATACAGAGTTGATGGAACAAATCCCCAAAAGCTTATCGAATCTGCACAGGCAAACTAACTCTCTTCCTCTGTCCCAAGCACCCATGCACAGAAAAATGAGAGAGAGAGAGAGCTGGGGTAATATTTACAGGGTAGATGAAGATCTTGACTTGTGGATTTTATCATCTTGAGAAGATGAAGGAGGCAATGGAGAGGACACAGCTGCATGATAAGATGAAGACGCAAGTTGGGCTAGAGCAGGCACCGCACCACCTGCATGTTCCCCATAAGACCATTTGCTTTAAGATGCTTGCACACTTGATATACTAACATAACAGAAAAATACACTCAGTCCCTCAACTTTATTTTCTCCTCTTGATAATATTTGATTTGAAAATCTCTTGGAAGTTAAATAAATTATAGAATATAATACTGTACTATTCTCTTAAATTGGGTCGAATATGACATTAGACCCTTGACTTCCTCATTTCAAGGTTCAAGAACTGTTTAAATTTAAAGATAATGGAATCACAGTGATTGCTTAGTGTGCCACCTTGGCCACTGAGCACAGACCAAAAGACAAATTGATTCTCTTGCTTATTAAGGTAATTCGATAACGATAGAGGTTTTATATAAGATAGATCATGGAGGCCCTAAACGCGTAATTTTTGTAAGAAAAGGTCATTTCAATTGCTAGCCATAGTCATCAGACTCCTGTTCACCACATCATAATCACAAAACCTGACTTTCCTTAATGGACTTGCGGAAGAAATACAAAAGCTACCATTAGTCATCCATGAAAAAGAAATGGTTATAAACTGGCAATGGATACATGAAAAGGAGAAAATAAAGAAGAGAAGAAACCTGCCAATCCTGCACAGGCTGAAGAGAACACTATCACTGGAGGTGCCTGCATTGCAAATATTCCTGTCACAAGACTGCACTGAGCAATAAAAAATAGAGAGCATTTCCATGCCAAAGATACTTATAAATTTGTAATATATATTAGAAGTAGAAGAAAAATCAGTTGTCTGTCTGATCGCCCACCAGATTGATTCTAAAAGTACAATCTTCAATAATCCAATGCCTTTCTAGAAAAAGGAGCAATAAGCATTTCATCCTAGAAACTATGCTCTGAAGTGTTCTACAGATGGAGTCACTAGCAGGAACAAGCATATCAAAAAGCACTTATTGGTGCAATCACTCATCGAACAGAATCATCTGAAGCACTATGGTCTAAAGTGAAGAGTCAATGTTGGAGAAAATACAGCAGAATGTAGAGTCACAGAAAAGGCAACATGTAGTATCAGCTGAACATAACGAGCTATAGCTGAAAATCTAATAGAGAAACGAGAAGCATAAGAAACTTACACCAATAAGGAAATGCAACCACATTGGCCCTTTTACCCACCTCCGGACAATTGGCATCACTACAATGGCAAAAACACAGATGAATAAACGAATGGGAAACACAAAAGGTAAGACATGACGCATGCCTCGCTGTGCATTGAATATCAATAGTCAACATTCAACATCACAAGTCAGCCAAACAATTTCCCATCTCTTTATTAAGATAATAACTCGAAGCAAAGTCGATGAGATATAGGCAATTGATAGAAGCTCTCATCTTTTAAATTCAGACCTCATCAACCACAAGATGTGATGAAGCTGCGATAAAGAGCATCCACTGGAACATCAAACTCAGGAATCGAGGTTGTTACAACAGGGAAAGGCCGGAGAGGCAATGAGGAAGATACTCTTTTCATACACTACAGAAAGCAAATTATGCAGCTCCACTTTCAGGAAATATCAGAAGAAAACCAAACAGGTTGGAGGACTTCTCCCAAAGTCATAAAGACGCGACTTTTCCCAAACTTGTATAAACATATCAACACTCTCGCCACAAGTACTTTGCGAGAAATCAAAATCACCATAGAAGAGTGCTACAAACACAGTCCTTCCCCAATGTGAGTTTCACATCAAGTGTTGAATCGAATCAATTGCTGCAAGAATCGATCAAATCCATGTTGCGGGACAGATCGGACGAGGAAGCAAGGAAACAGAGAGAACGAGGCATGTTGCAACATACCATGGTTAAATCCGTAAAAAGCGCTGGCCGTACCACCCACGGCTGAACCGATCTGAACCAAGCAACGCAAAATCGATTAAAGAGCGACTAAGGAAATCCACCCAGGGGAACGGAATTGCAGGACGCGATCGAATGCGGAAACAACGCTACCTACGACAAGTAACCACCTCGAAATCACGAACGAACAAACGGAATTCGAGCAATCGCGAGCGATATGAACAAGAAGCGAATCGAAGGATTTACCATGGAGAAGCTGTCCCTGATGAGGGGAGACACGTTCCAATCGCTAGTCTCCTGAGACCATCAAGCGCGCACCGACCATTAGAACTTCAAACCAGAGAGAGAGAGAGAGAGAGAGAGGGAGAGGGAGAGGGAGATACCATGTCCTTGGAAAGAGGACCAGCGCAGTGATGACATCTGAAGCCGCCTCGAGGGTTCGGATCCGCCATTGCTGTCCTTCGTAAAACCCTCTCTAAGCCCCGCGCGCGCGCACGCCGTGACCAACTCCGAGCGAGCAACAAGCAACCTTCTGCCGGTGTCTTACTGATTTTCTTTTTTCTTAAATGTTTATATCGGTGGAAATGTTTATTCTTCTTCTAATTCATTTCATCTTTAATTTTTTTTTCCTGATTAATACCATGAAAAACTCCAAACTGATACGTATGTGACAAATTTACCTTAAACTATTTTTTTTACCACGAAAAACCTCAAAATGGTATACATGTGACAAATTTATCCCAAATTAATTTTTTGATCGCGAAAAACCTCAAACTAGTATATTTGTGACAAATTTACCCTAAATCGGTACACTTATGATAAATTTACTCTCCGTTAGTTTTCGTTAAATTGAATTAATACCACGAATAATTTCAAACTGGCAAACCTGAGACAAACGGAGGATAAAACCTAAAACTAATACACTCCGTCAACTATCACATGTCATCAAACTCAGTAATTTGATAGAAATCGACGGAGGATAAATTTATTACAAGCGTACCAGGTTGGGGTTAATTTGTCACAAATATACCAGTTTAGGATTTTTCGTGATTAAAAAAATAATTTGAGGTAAATTTATCACAAACGTACCAATTTGGAATTTTTCGTGATATTAACCTTTTTTTTTTAAGGATAGTGCACTGGAAGTTCACAAAATTATTACAGAATTGCAATTGATGACTAAAACTTATAAAAAGTACAATCAAATCCCAAAATTTATCAAATTGATGTAATCGAATCCTTTGATAAAATTTTGCTAACAAAAAATGCTACTGTGGCTTTTTTATTGTTTTCTTTTTCTATGTAGAGTTGACGTGGCTAAAACAAAAAGGATAAGGCTAAAACGAACAACGTTGTTTTGATCTAAATATGATTTTTTAATCTAAAAATTATTTAGATTAGATTGAAAGAGAGGAAGGAAGTCAAAATGGCGAGCCTACAAGGCTCCCCCCCAAATTGGGCAAGGGTCATTGGCACTGGCCCTTACGGCAATGGTGGGGCGGCAATGGCCCCTTGGTCCCCGTTTTTTTAAATAAATTAACTCAATTTTTAATATATTTTCCGTTTAGCCAAGTTGAACAAAGTTAATTAAATGACTTGATTGCATCAATTGATAAGTTTTAGAACTTAATTGCATTTTCATGACAAATTTTAGGACTTTTCGTGCACTTATTTTATTTTCTTATTTTGGGTAGAGCAGTGACTCATTGCCAACTACCAAGAAGAAGGATCCTGAATAATAATTTGGATCTTGTCGACTATAACAACATATTAGAGATATATTCTACTTTTAGCATGTCATAAATAACTTAAGAGACATAATTAATATCTAGCATCGAGCGTCCTGAAGGGATTTGCTAACAAATTTCTAGCAATATCTATGATTGACATATTAAGTGATCTTGCGGGATTTTTATTGGGAATCGAATACGATATACCTTTCTAAATACTCAGTTACAATTTGCTACACCGTATTATATGACGAGTAATCTAAGCAGGGTCGCCACTTGCATTACTTCTATTTTTGAAGTTACGAACAATGGGTGAAACAGTGGATATGGCACTTTTCAAGCTCAAGAGTAGGGATGTGCAACTGGACAAGACCACCCAAAAAATAGGTCCGGGAATTGGTTGGAATCGGTCTGGTTTCCAGTTCCAAGTGAATACCCACCTGGGAACCGAACTAAATCGACCGGACTGGTTTTGGAACCGGTTTTTAGATAGGAAGACTTCCACTTTTTTGTTATATTACTATATTTTGGATTATTGGTTTTGGTGGATAGTAATTTCTATTGCTCTTAGTGGATAGTAATTTCTATTGCTCATCTTAGGGATTGTTGCTTTTGACGAATGGTGATTTTTATTATTTGTCTTTTACTTTCAATCGTTTCATTGCTACTCTTATTATTTTCTTGAAAAAAATGAAACCAGAAAAAGGAACAAAAGAAAAACAGGTTAGACCTTGGTACAAAACTGAAAAAACAGGATAGGTTCCAAAGTAAATAGGATATATTTCATGTTCTAAAAAATGGAAACCTGCTATAACGGGGTAGGTTCCAAGTTCCAGGTCTAGAACCTACCCATCTTAAAACCAATCACTCCTACTCGAGAGTAAGACAATCCATCTTAGCATTTCATTCATTAAGTTTGAGAGAATAGAATAGGAACGATCAGATCGTGGGAAATCAATATCGATGTGATGTTCAGAATTGAGTCATGATCATGTATGTTCCTTGAGTTTGTCTATTTACGAATGTTTTGCCCCAATAAAATAAAAATTCATGAGCTCGCATTTTAAGCTTTTGAAGTGTTTGACAATGTAATCATCCCTTTTTTTTTTTTTTTCATTTCACATTAAAGAGAGGTAACTTCAAGATAAAGACGCAAATCTCACAAATCAAGAAAATCTAAAAGATAAATCAACTTGGTACAGCCTGTAGAGACTCGCTCGTTCCACAAAAATATCATAGCATGAAAGCATGACCGATGGCCGATCACTGAATCTCGCATTTTCATCAGTAATGAGCACACATCGAGTTTTCTCTCTCCAGAAGTTACGACTTTGCCAAAAAGCGGTGCGCGCCTAAGTTCAACATCCCCAGCATCATCACCGTATAGAAATAACAACACCACCAACATGTTGAAAAAACACAGAAACGCCTTGTAAATCTCAGATTTATAATTAGATCATAATAGAAAAGCCCCTAAATCTAGATCAAGCTCTAAATCAGGAGAGAAGACCTGCAAAAGAGATACCAGTTGATCACAAAATCACTTTAAAAAAAGCCAATTGTTTAATACAGCAGTAGAGAAGCTTTGGAGATTTGCGAGGCACTTGACTATATGGAGCAAGCACTGAAGCCGGAGCGAGTGAGCAAATTCAGAAGAACAGATTCTTCCGAGGCGCTTGTGCTTCGAACTTCTAGGCTCATGGGACAAAAATCTCCACTTCAGTGAAGGATGTTGATAGTGTTGTCTGTGAAAACAACGAAGAAAGTCTTGATAAAAGGAGATAGAGAGGTAAGGAGAGGAAGAGGGGGAGGGGGAGGCTCCCTCGGCAAATGCTCCTGGCGGCGCTTAGAGAAAGGAAACCCTAGGGGAGCAAACGAGAGAGAAAAATACAATGTAATCATCCTTAGACAACATCAAACTAGGCCAAGTCCTGCATCGAACTTCTTTTTCTCTCCCATTTCACATTTCCTTATTTTCGACGAGTTGAGACAAATCATTCTGTCATTCAAACGCATACTTAGTTTGCTCAAGATGTAAAACACTATATCATAGTATTGCATGCATCCCGTTAGTCCAACGTTGGAGGCCGATTACACTACAAAATTTTCACCTCGATGTAAATGATTCGGACGGTGTAATTAGAAATTATTTCGACGGGCACTTTCGGCCAAATCATCAATTCTTTCTGATATTGGAATAAATTCCGTAGAGCTCACGAACCAGGCTTCTATAATCCCGTGACCTGTTCGGTGGATCAACCTGAACTATGAAATCGAATCAACCCGGCTTCGATTTCATCGCAGCGCATTCAGTTAAGTCGCGACGCATCTCTACTCGTCTTCATGACCTCAGATCATCGGTCCGTCTCCAAGGATTTCAAGATCCCTTTGAGAAAACACGGTCCTCGTTGCTGTGTGTGGGCTCAAGTATGCAGATGAACCGGGTACCTGATCATACACACACACACACAAAAACAGAAAGGGAACGGTTGGATCAGCTTTACGCACCGAGCAGAAAAGTCAGGGGCATATGTTCCTTAAACCTGAAAGAATGGATATAGAGGCCGATAAGAAAGGCGAGATGCAGTGGGACCATACAGCACAGGTGCGATGCATTTGATATTCTTGGATTAGATCTCGGCTAACGAGCAAATGAACGCAGGGGGGAATATATGCATGAAATGGACACTTGGTCGAGAATGAATCCTGTAAAGGAAGCAAAACTATCATGACATCTTGTACTTTAAAATTGGATTGATTCGAGAATGTAAAAGAGATAAAAAGGCACGGTTGGAAGGGATTGCTTTGTAAAGGACATTCTTCATCCTAGGCACAAAAGCAAACGAGGCACTTTTTCCCTCTCCCTTTTCTTTTTTTTATTAAGCGTAGTGCTTAGACACAATTGCCAGATTTCTATAGTTTAACATGGCCTCTGAGATTTGCTCGTTTCCACTTACAGAGAAATGAAAATCATGGGACTAGAAGAATCGTTGAACACCAGAGGTTTTGGCAAGTAGAACTTAGAAGTACTTTAAGATTAGCTTGACTGTCTTTGACTAGAGGAAAACCGATTAAATTACCAAATGCAGCTCCGACATCGGAAAACAAAACATAGTTGCACACTTCCTCTGAGACATATTCGTCTAGAAGAACACACGGAGCTAAGCACGTTAACTTTAAGAGTAACAACCTGACATCGCAACTCGAAAAGACGGTTACTCTTTTGAAGCTGACATGCGGAGCTCTGCAAATTCTTGTTTGTCTCGGTGGAATCGATCACAAAAAGAATAATCATAATGAACAATTTTGAGGCGTGAAATATGGATAGTTCGACATTCACCGCTTGACCACAGCAGATGCAAGGATGCAGGCAAGTGCCAAACCTAATTTCTGAGAGACTTTGCAGACAAGCACACTAATATATTCCTGCAAGTTGAATTCAACAAGCAAGTTGCTCAAGAGAATGGGTGAGAGATGGTGCTTGGGGATCCCTGTATGTCACATTGGGCTTGTAAAATTTCATTCTCCTTTTGCGGCGATATTCCAGTAATGTGGAAATATAATGACAAACTAGTAATCATAGGTTTTGAACAGCATCAGATTGGTTAGCTAAAAGGAGCATATATGTAAGCATCCATTCTTAGTAGCTTTTGGAAGAAACGAATAATCATATTCTTAACTTGAGAATATGGCTCACGCATTTGAGTTTGAGTTAAGATTCTTACATTCGATTTCAACGGAATCTGTGCGCTTTTATCTTCCTTTCCCTCCTCCAACTTTTTCTCCACTGGGAGTAGCTTTCCTGTGGCCATTTCTCACTTTCCTTTTTGGCAAATGCATTGGGGTGTCACAACACGGATAAGCACCAGTAAGCATGTTGCAATGCCATTGATTATAATAGGCTTGTCTCTAAAATGATTCTAAGAGCTGATGATGATGTCTCGCTTTTCAGAACCAGGCCGTACCTGCAGAATAAATTTTACAACGATAAAATATCTACAAAAGCAAATCTAAGTACAAAGAACATTTCCTCTATAGAGTACAAAAGATCCTAGAGGATAAGAAGCTCAAAGAGCTACTACAGATGGTAATAATTATTCGACGAATGCTCCCTCCTTTACTCTGCGCAAGATAAAAATGCCTTCATCCAGGTGGAAGAGACCAGGGCTTTACGACAATATCAAGTAAAAGCAAATACTTTCCAAGCACCGGTCACCAATCAGATATGCAAGCAGAAGAAAGTAATAGCAATAGCCATTCTTAACAAAAGGATAAAAAAGATGACACTATCATGCACCTATATCGACTTCATATGATTTTCTTTAGTTCAGCATAATCATGCAAGCATCGCAATCCCAGTGTGAAAGCTACAGAAGCCTGATCCCTCTGCAGAAGCATAAGATATCAGCGGACCTTTTTAAACAGAAAGAAAAAACTAGAGCGGAAAGAGGCAAAAAGAAAAAATCCACAAGTAATAGACTACACTTTGGTGAAGTACAATCGTGAACTCTTGGCATTAAACTGTTCAGTTTGAGGTATGCTATCAAATGTCCTTTGAATTGACTCAAAACTCTCTGGCGCCAATAATAAATCGCAACAAAAGAAAATCACTGAGTGCTAAAATTGACTTTAGAGGGCATGAGCATTTGTTCTGTTTTCTTGTGAAGGCGTAATAACGTTTGAGTAATTTATTACATCAACATGCCAACAAACTACTTAAGCATTCTTACTTTGTCATTTTGGTAATGGCCTCTGCTTCATTGAGTCTTCGAGATAGCATAACATATCCTCCTACAAATTGATTGATCTCTTCTGCAGAACTAATGTAAGTTCATCATTACAAGGAATACATCCATAATTCTGGACCTCCACTCTGATCTACCGTTCGCAGTGTTTGTTCTGACATCACCAAAATGCACTAAATGGTTCTGTTTATTGACCATGTCTTCACTGATCGATAAATTATAGATCACTGAGGTTAATTAGACAGTGAACTAGCAGCTTGTGTCTTTCTGGACCCATGTAAGAATTTATTCTGTGTTAGCTGTGGATTTTACGGCATTGTAGATATTATTCTTTCTGAATATTAAATAGGTAGGTATGGTTGCATAACATGACCAGACAACTACGGCTCTCGCACTGATGCACATTAAGCAAATTAATATATAGTAAGACTTGAATGCTTTGCACTGATTTTGATATAAGTACATTCCTGCTATAGCATTCGTCAATGTCTATTGCAGAGTTTATTCACTCTATATCACATGGGTATACAAATTTATTTGACATTAGATGTTGATCATATGGAAGCATAGATGATATTCTTTCCAATTATCCTATAGGTACTAAGGTAGGTACAATTAATTAGTCTCACCATGCAACCATGGCTCCCCCGGGTTTGCACATTAAACAAATTAATCTTTCAGACATGACAACAGTTACACTGATACTGATGAACTGTCTTTCTGCTATAGCATCCATCACCCTCGTTTGCGGATTCATCACTTTATATCAGACGGGTATAGTTCCACCATAATACTTATACCATATACCACAGTTGTCCTTGCAATACACACTATAACAAGCCAGTATACCTCTGAGATTGACACAATGCAACAGCACTGCAATTTACAAATTGAAAACTGCTTTTATCCAAAAGGCTTAATGTACATACTATTCAGTCATAGATGGGTGTCAAATTGTCAGTGCCCACAAAAAGTACCTGGATGGAGAGTACAATAATCAGCATTAGTATGTATAATGTGCTTAACTGCAGATTCCAATTCTAGCATTATTTCTCTAACTTATGAACATATCAGTGTGAATAATTGCACACAAATGTTATCGTTACTGCATCCAGCAACAAACTCTGTTTTATGTTGTGAATCTTCCAAGAAGCATCTTGCATATAGAAAACAAGAAAACAATTCGAAAGAAGGAAGCTGCAAATTGGGGCAAGCGAATTAGAGATTTAAAGCAGGATGGGTCAAGGGCAAGGTAGGTGGTCCACTCTAGGCACTATTGTCATTTCATTTACTAATAAGAGTGTGGAAGCAAGTACAGTCCTTCTTTTGTTTTCTCACTGGGTTCCTGGAGCTTAGGATGCATAGATTCGCTGGGGCCAGACCAGCTGTCTTATGCCAACTAAAGAACTAAAAGAAATCTGAAACGACTTTTTGTTTATTCCCTAACAGCTGAATAAGTACTAAACTTCTGATGGAGAGAAAGTGGAATTTATTCCTTGCCTTCCATAACTTCAAGGAGGAGGACCCTCTTTACCTTTTGTAGTGTATCTTATACAAAGGCCTATAATGACCCAGTCAATAGAATCTTCTCCTACATACTCCAAATGTAACTAACAAAGACATTCTTTGGCGTCTACATCTACAACCTTTAATTGGATTTCCAGGCAGAAATGAACCAATTCATTTTCCTTAATATTTACTATTAGTTAACATAATGTCTTGGAAAAACAACATTCCTACTACTCTAAGTTCAGGCAGAGGCTTGGGGATCCTGAAAATCCACTCTTAGAACAAAAATTTGTTATGACTTTGAAGTTGTCAGGACAACAAAACTAGTGGACTCTTTTAATCGGAGTCAGAGAATGCCTCCATGAATGGGAATATGATTCCAACCTTTGCCAAGCAGACGAATAAGAAAGAAACGCATCAATGCACGGAAGCACAATGAACATATTTGCATGTGTAGTTAGTTTATGCCTCTTGCCAGATAAGTAAGATTAAACTGAAGATGGAAGCTTGAAGTTAACAAAGCAGAACGAACATTTTTTTTTTCCAGTCACAGTAGATATTGGATCGGGTCCACTACTTTTGCTGTGACAAATATTCTATGCCTCAATGACCACACTACCTTCACAACCTCTCAAAAAGGGCAAATTAGAAAGCCCTATAAATCCATGCACAAGCATGCCTTTCATTCAAGAGATACCTACGAGACAATATAAGAGAGAGCACTTGAAAGAAAGTCTCCTTAATCCAGTGAACCAGACCTAGAGCTCTTCAGCAACAACGTACCTGCACTGACTTCCAGATATCAGGTCCGGCATATTTGGACAGAGAAAAGGTAATCATATATAACTGACCTCAAGCCAGATTTGGTTTTCAACAGCTCTTCTGATCAAGCTTCATATATATTACATTCTCTTCATTGTAGATAATGCACAATCACAGTCTCTATGGAGGAAAGAACTTCCATCCTTCTTCAAGAATGTCCATCCTTTCAGAACGGCATCTGCTTCTGCAAGCTGCAAATGGCCCTGGAGATTCAGGACTTATACTCTCAACTGATGCTAAGCCTAGGCTAAAATGGACTGCAGACCTCCATAAAAGGTTTGTAGAAGCAGTCAATCAGCTAGGAGGAGCAGATAGTGAGTACGGAAGACAAGATCAATTTAAAGTTTTTCATAAGTTCATTGCCAAAGTATGCTTATGTCGTGATGTAATTTTCAGAGGCTACTCCAAAATCAATTTTGAAAGTTATGGGGATTCCAGGACTTACCTTATACCATTTAAAGAGTCATCTTCAGGTAAATTTGTCACATAGTCCTGCAGAGCTTATAATACTCGACATGAGATTTGGAGAGAAACAAATGGAGTTATGGCAACAGGCGGCACAAATCGCTATTTTGTCTCTGACTTGACAGCCACGAGCATGAACTTGTATAATAAATCCTAGCATCATACTTTTGTGGCAGAAATACAGGCTTAGCAAGAATCTGCATGGACAAGCAACTAATGGGACAAACAGAGCTAGTAAAATAGACTCTGTTCTCTTCAATTGTTTCTTTTTTATTCCCTAATTCAGTGAGCACTGAGCAACAAATAAATTAAGAAACCAATTTTCATATTGTATGTAACCAGTGGCAGAAGCAAAAGTGTCAGAAGCAAATGGACCTCATACGAACAATTCAAGCATTGGAATACAAGTGAACAAGTAAGAACACAAAAGAATTTCTATTTTCACTCGTCTACATCTGTTGGCATGGGCAATATTTCCTAAGGAATTCATACTCTCAAAGTGAACTTCTTGATTGCAGAAACTTACATATAAGCGAAGCCTTCCAGGTCCAAATTGAAGTGCAGAGAAGGCTCCATGAGCAAATGGAGGTACAGTATTTGTTCAAAATTCATGTAGAGACAAAATGAATGAACCATTACCCAACAAGATCGAGGACTACCCAACTGAGACATTGTGCATGTGAATATGTTGGGAAAAACATCCGAATGATGCTAAAGAAAACTCTCGTGTGCTTAAGTGTAAAAGCATGACAAATATGCACACCAATTAGAAACATTCAAAAATCGACTAATCCATGACGTGCCTACGATCCTATAAAAAACAGAAACACATTTGTTCAGCAAGAACAAAATGATTTATAAATAGATTATATCTGTCGATACGCATCTCTGAAAAGAAAATTTACAATCCTATTACAAACTGCTCCATTCAGATAAATTAATTATAAGTAGTCCAATGTCGAAAGCATGAAAATGAAGACCGCTTATGAAGCCTTTTCTTAACAATTGAGGCCAAAAACAACTTCTTCTGAACATCATATCCACCACCCCCAACCTTTTCGACTAACTATAAGCTTTTGATTCGATGTTGAGTAGGTTGATATTTCTAGCTCGTTCCTTCTGTATCGTTCAAAAATCGGTGAATCTGAACCACATTGCAAACGACTGAGAATCTGTCCGCCAAACTTAAGCAGGTGCAGAGACACATGCAGCTGCATATGGAAGCACAGGGAAAATATCTACAGGCTGTGCTGGAGAAAGCTCAAGAGACTCTCGGAAGACACGACTTACGTTCCGTCGGGCTCGAAGCAGTGAAAAATCAACTCTCCGAGCTGGTCTCTAAAGTGTCTGCCGATAGCCTAAGCTCCGCGTTTGCCGATTTGATCGATCTCCATCTTCACCAAATGCAAATGAACCAGAACACCGATTGTTCGTTCGACAGTTGCCTGACGTGCGAAAGACCTCAAAAGGACCGGGAGGTGGACGTCGATGGATCGCGATCAAGGGATCATCATCCGAACCCGTTTCTGCTCACGTCGGACATGGCAGACGATCGCAAAAGGGGGCAGACTGTTCGCGAAGACATGGAAGTGAGAGTGAAGAGGGCGACTTGTGATTTATCCGCGAATTGCGGTTATCGGAGCTCCTCCGAGGGGACGAACGGACGAATCAACGAGAAAAGCAAGCTCACGAGTCCCAGACGAACCAGCGACGGCGAGGCGGACTCGATCGAAGCGGAACGCGAGGGATTGTCGCTCGGTTGTGGACATTCTCGCCTTCGGTCGAAGCTGGACCTGAACGCTCGCGATGAAGACAGAGACGGTTCGAGCCGCAAGCAGATTGATCTGAACGGTTTCAGCTGGAGCTAAGAGGCGACGCTCACGGCGAGCTTACGTGACGAGGACGACGAGAGTTCGCACCGCCAAGCTCCGTCGCGGCTACCACCGGAGTTCGGGGCCGGGGACATCGGTCGACTTCGTAGCACGATTCTGTAGCGGGAAAGTGAGAATAAGAGCGAAATGGTCGCTCGATTGAACCAGATACTTAAGAGATTTTTCCCATTTTCTTTCCAATTAATATTTTGATTAAGGTTTTGAGAAGCGGGAAGATGCTCATGCGGTACGTAAACGAACGACAAATACGGGGTAACTTGACACGAAATAAAAACAATTACAAAATAATAAACCACAGGTTTCATTATTTGAAAAACAAATTAAAAATATACAAAAGTTATCTCATCCGAAATTTCTCGAGCAGAATATTCAAAATCGAAGTGTGTACTCTTCAAAAAATATATATAATATATATAAGGAAAAGAGATAATATTATCCACCTCATAATTCGATAATCTCATGGAATTTTTAAAGGGACAAAATATGGATATAACACTTTATAATTCGAATATGTTGTAACGGTTTCATCACGAACTCAGGTTAATATATTTAGCAAAAAAAAAAAAGAAACTTAAAATATCCAACTTTTGAGATATGAATATTGTACAATATAAAGAAAATAACTTGTATTGTCTCCTTATAATTCGAAGAAATTATTGAAAGTCAATCTTTTCAACGTAGATTTGGATTGCAATTATTTGAAAGAGAAATAGAGAATCATAAGAAAAAGAAGAATTCCAATGATATAAGCACATAAAGATATAATTATCATTATATATGAAAGGGAAACACTAAGACTGTGTTTATTTTAGTAACCCATGAAGGACAACAAGAAGGGAGGAAAAACAAAATTTGACGCTCTAAAGTTGAAAAGGTAATTTATTTTAGTAAAAAACAAAAATAAGATAACGAGGGAAAAAGTGAAGAAGTGAGTGACATGGGACGAAAAATTAGTAAATTATGAATAACAGGTGAAAAAAAGAGAGAAAAAAATATAGGAAGTATCCTGTGTAACTTTAAGACCCTCCTTCGTATCTTGCATCTTGCACTGAATATGAGGGTTCGTTTATTTCGCAGATGATTAATCATTCGAAAAGTATTTTTTTTTAAATTGATCGTTTGTATCGCTTACAAAAATAAATAAATAAATAATACTTTCATCGTCTACGAGAATATTTAAACTAAATTATTATTGATAATGAATACATCTTCATCAACTAATTATTTCAACCAACGTAAGCAGTCATTTTTACAAAAATATTTTTTAGATCATCTATTTTTCGTGAAACAAATGCATCTCAAGTCATAGAAAATTACGATGTCAAGTTATGAAAGCAAAAGGCAATATTAAGGCTCCGTTTATTTCGCGAAAAAAATATACATTTTCCATATAGTTTTTTTTTTAAATCATAAGAAACAAGTTTTTCTATATTTGGTTAAATATGAAAGTGTTTTAGCAATATGGTCAGGTCGAGTGTAGGTTAGTCAAGGAATTTACACTGCAGATAAATTAGTCATAAATGAATTAATGAGTTATTTTGGATTAGACCATTTATGACCCAATCCAAACCGACCTAACTCACCCACTTGACAGGTCTACTAATACTCAAAACTCTGCTCCACGACATGAATGACTGCTTTTGACGAGACCTAAGAAGTGAATTCATCTAAACTGCTAAAGTTAATCACATGCACCAACTAACCACCATATACCAAAGAGGTTACATAACATTCCGGTTCTATTTGTTTTGCAAAAAATAAATGATTTTAAAAGTATTTTTCTAAACAAGACCGCTTATATTATTTAAAATAATCAATCAATGAATTTTTTTCAACGTTTATAAAAATGTTTAGATGTAAATTATTGTTGATAATGAAAAAAAATTTATTGACTAATTAATTTAAATAATTCAAGTTATCACTTTTTTAAAAAATATTTTAAATTATTTATTTTCTGCGAAATAAACAATGCCTTCATATCCAGATTTTTTTTTCTTGTGACTTGCAGAATATTTTTCACTTGTATCAAGTAAAGTGTTACATCAGATTCTTTTCGACGGTTGAGATGCACGAAATTGATACCGCGCCTTTTTTTAATTATCTATTTTTTTGCTTCCCTTTTGAGTTTTGATAGATTACTACTCCGCCACTCAAAATAATGTGTTTAAGAATCACATTTGACGGGGCAAATCCGAAATCTCAATTCAATGCGAAGGTAATTGAGAAAAATAAGAAGTTCCTCTTTTAATTTAACTGATCAAGAAAATAAGTTCCGCGTAAAAATTAGCGGCGGGAGACGATTTTGTGCATGAACTCTCCTATACGCCAAACCTCAAGTCAATTTTATCCACTGTACAAGTAGTTTTATTCGTTTTTATTTTATTTTATATAAGGTGAATTCCTTTTCCTTGATATACTACCTAAATTCGATCATTGGTTTTCATGCGTAATGGACTATTTGCATGATCATAAGAGCTCATGATCTTATATAAAATTATTATTCAATTCACATTTTTTTACGTTTTGTTTTGTATTATTTAATCATTATCAAGTCACTGATTTTTTTTATTAATTTAAAAGGTGAATATTCTTTCGTATGTCTTAAAATAAGGGCTAAAGCTTAGAAAAAAAAAAACCCTAAACTACATAGATTGTGCCATATTTACTTAAACTTTTTTCTGTGACGCAAAAAATCTAAAACTTATATCTACGTAATATATTTACTCTTCGTATCTATGAGGATCATTAAAAATATGCATACATGGATATCATAAAGCAAATAATGTTGACATGGCATCCATGTGGCATAAGTGAAATAAAAATAATGTTGTGTTGGCTGAAAAATCATTTAATGAAACTTTAATGGATGGTAAATTTATCATATAAGTGCAAGTTTGGGGTTTTTAGGCTATGCATAAATGAATTTCTGGAACAGAATTTCTATTTCAGAAATAAGTTTGGATCAGCAATCTATTTGACAACACAATTTCATTTATCTATTTCCAGAACAAATTTCTGTTCCAAAATTAGGTTTGGAATAGAAATCAGAAGTTAAATTTTCGACTTCTAATTTATGGAATAGAAATCAGAAAATTTCTCTCTCCTTTCTTTCTTCACAACCTGCTTTCCTCTTTCTCTCAGTGCCTCGCTGCTTGTTGCCGCCGTCGATCGCCGCCATTGACCGTGGTTCGCCGTCCTCTGACCACCGTTACCACTACCTTTCGTCACTGGTCGCCGCCAGTTGTTGGTGCCATCGCCACATCCGTCAGGGAAATTAAAATTTAAGCTGTTATCAAACGAATTTATATTATTTTGTGTCATTATCAAACACGTTCTTTTGCTCAGAAATTGATTTCTGGAAGAGAAATAAGAAAAAAAAAACAGTGTAAATGAGCTATGGTGGGCATATTTTGGGTTTTTTGATGTCAAAAAAAGAAAACTTTAGAATAAATGTAACACTGGGACATAGGGTGGGTTTGGTTCAGCATTCCTAAGTAACTTTCAGTCTCCAAAATTTCTTTAGAAAATGCTGGGGTGTTTGGTATGTAGCTTTTGGCCAAATTCTAGCCTTGGAAATGCTAAAAGCCCAATGCTAATCCTACAAGTATTGGGTTTTTAGTATTCCTAAAGTTGAACCAAACACATCCATAATTTTGGGTTTTTAGGAGCTTTTTCCCCAAAAATAATAGTTCTTGTGATATTACCGGGAAGACCAACAAGTTCTAGCTTTTTACAACTTGTCCCTTCAAGCCCAGCCCGTTGACTCGGTGGGTTCGAGCCCGAACGCCAATATCAGTCGCGCTCTCTCTCTCTCTCTCTCTCTCTTTCATTGCAGTTTGAGAGCGAACAGAAGACGACCTAGTCACAGGCACAATCTACTGAAACCCATCAATATCACGAACGATTCCTTCGCGGCATCCCTGCACTCGCACGACGAACTCGCCGTCAATCGAACGCTGCCGAGCGCCGGACGGCTCACAGCTCACCATGGGAGCGAGTCGGAAGCTTCAGGGAGAGATCGACAGAGTGCTGAAGAAGGTCCAGGAGGGCGTCGACGTCTTCGACAGCATCTGGAACAAGGTGAGCTGGGCTTTCGCGCCGAGTTCCTCCGAGCTGGGGAATGCGGGCTGTTCTGATCGATCGATCGATCGCGCGTCTCTGTGTCGCCTCAGGTTTACGATACGGACAATGCGAACCAGAAGGAGAAGTTCGAGGCCGAATTGAAGAAGGAGATCAAGAAGCTGCAGAGGTACAGGGACCAGATCAAGACGTGGATACAGTCCAGTGAAATCAAGGACAAGAAGGTGGTTTCTCCGTTTCACTCTCTCGGCTTAGTACGTGGTTCAGAGTTGCGGAAGTTTTCTCGTCCGCTGATCGTTTCCTTTGTCTGCCGTTATATTCTCTGTATAATCAGTTCTTCGGCTGCTTGCATCGTGCACGGGCGTTCCATGGAAGCTACGCTTCTCTGGTTATTTATCACCTCGTTTAATCATCTCCAGTTCACAGCGTTGTTAGAATGTTGTCGATGTCAATGTAGGGTTGGCAATTGTGAGTGCGGTTCAATTACATGGCCCGCTTAATGAGACAGTCCTCCTGGGCATGATCATCGGAAGGCTCTATAGATAGAAACATGAGTATAAGACAGCATGTACACACTTGACTAAAATTTTTCTTAAAGAAAAAATGGTCGATAATCTGTTTCTAAGCCGGACTGCACCAGCTGATGATTTCGATTTATCAGTTTATGCTCTAATTTTTGGTCTGACCACAATGGAGTGACATGAATGGTGACACATCATGAATTAGCTTCGATGACATTGTAGTTTGAATTTCCTCCTATAACATTGATGGTTAAGTCTTGCTGCATCGACGTGAGAATAAGTTACGTAATGTGTGGGCAGATTCTACGCTCAGTGCACGTGAAATCAATTGTATTTCATTGCATCGATAATTTAGTTTTTGCCGGTACACTGTCGATGGAATCGAGACTATGAATTCATTATCAACCTTTTGATAGGAACCTGTTTTGAAGTTTCACTTATCCATGGATTATGACAGGTGGCTTTTCCCCCTTTTTTGAGTAAGCCATAGCAGAATGGGCAAATAATAACTAATCGTGGAGTCAGCCATGCCATGGTGGTTGGATGAACTCTTTCCACGTAATGAGTTGATGATTGTATTCAACCACAAATTAAGCTCTCGCGACTTGATGTTTTAGTTGATTTTTCCAAGTGTCATGCAAAAAACTTCATTAATTCACGTTCTTTTAGTATGCACTACTTTTGGGAATCAGGTTATATTGAACTCCTAAGTTGCTGTAACATTGTGATAGTCTAAACATCAAAAAACATATCTGTTGGTTCTAAGCTAACTTTTCCTGGATGATGACTGCCAAACTGCTAGGTACTTCAATAAGTCATTTTCTATCTGTTCTTTAGGTGGTGCATGCTCACACCTAATAGGATATCATGGATGAGATGTTGCTCCATATTTTCCCTTTTAGCTCTTCCATTTATCTGCTGTTAAGAGAAGTCATTAGCATCTATATTTAGAGGAAACATCCTTTACCTTTCTAGTGCAGTTGTAGTTTCCCTTCTATTGGTGGGAAAAGGAAAAGAGAAGAAATTAGATGTCACACACCCAGTCATCGAGTAATGGGCGTGTGACGACCTATAAAACCATACCATCTGATCTGTTGCAGCCCGTGTTCCAAATTAGAAGTGGCGGGGTTAGTTGCTTTGCTGGCACTCTGAGGTTGATTAGCCTCTGCCATATCAGTCTGTGGTGTGTGTGACAACTAAAGCTATATTCTCTTCCGTAATGGACATTTCAGGGGATGCTAGGGCATTGGTAAGAAAAAGGGATAATAGCTGGTCGGGCAGTAGATGTTAGGACTGCTAAACTGGCCTAGGTATGTGTAATAATTGTAATCAACTCTATGTCCATTTGCGGATCAAGCATGTGAAATAATGTAGTGTTGTAAAAGGTACCTTCTCTCTTGTTGCATTGAAATGGATTGTGGAGACAAGATGGCCCTTGTTTTCTTTTTCTCTTTCTCTTTACCTTTTTTTTTTCTTTTTACTCATGATAACTCTTGCTGACAAAGTCTTGGTTATGTGTGTAATTGCATGTTTTCTCTCTGATGTGACATGCATAAATGTGTTTTTGTTATTGTGGTGTGGGTAATCATCCCTATATCCTTGCAGTTTGCAATGCTTTGTGTATTTGATTCTCCCTGAACTCTGTTTTCTGGTAGAGCACTCTGAGCCTTGTTGGTCACACATGTCATTAGGGCTCTCTCTCTCTCTCTCTCTCTCTCTCTCCGTATGATATTGAGTTCATCTCGCGTTGTTTCCCAATAATTTCTTCGTGTCGGTATCATCTTTGATTGTTTGTTTCTGGATCTGGAGATGACAATTAATATGTCTTCTTTTGCTTATATGTTGACATAGGTTAGTGCCTCTTATGAGCAGGCTCTGGTGGATGCACGCAAGCTTATTGAGCGTGAAATGGAGAGATTTAAGATCTGCGAGAAGGAGACTAAAACAAAAGCATTCTCTAAGGAAGGGCTGGGTCAACAACCAAAAACAGTAAGACATGCAACCTTGCCTGCCTTGTTCTCTTGACAGGTTATGTCAGTAGGCGGAAAGTAGGATTTAGATGAATTCAAGTTGCACACTGTGGTCAACGGAGTGATTGATCTGAGAACACCCTTTCTTGTTTCAATTTGTGTGTTCCTATCATTGCTTTCAGTTTCCCATGCTGTCATTCTAAGATTTGGCTTTTTCCATTTCTGCATTTTTTGTTAAGGTAAGTGGCTGTTCTGTCCCTTGTTTGACGAATGTATTACATGTGCATCTTTTAGTGATATCGTACATATTTCCTGTGCATCCTTCATGAAATTAGCTCTATCAGTCAAGTAGTGACATATTTCTGTGACTACTTTTCCTGTTTATGGTCTATGTATAAACTCATAATATGTTTTCTCATTCAGGATCCAAAAGAGAAGGCTAAATCTGAGACTAGGGACTGGTTGAACACTGTGGTATGAAAATGGATCTTTTGCTCATCTATCTTGTCTTTCGTGGAATGCCTATTGTCAAAACATTTGTTTGACTGATTTGACTTTGTGTGGAATGAGTAGGTTGGGGAGTTGGAAACCCAGATTGATGTCTTTGAAGCTGAGATTGAGGGGCTATCTGTAAAGAAAGGAAAGACAAAGCCTCCCAGATTGGTACCTAGTGTGAAAAGGCGCTTCATTTGATGTAGAAGTTTGCTTGTCCAATGGTCTTTCGATTGACTTTGGTTTTCTTCTGCAGACACATTTAGAGACATCTATTGTTCGGCACAAGGCTCATATAATAAAGTTGGAACTGATTTTGAGACTTTTGGATAATGATGAATTGAGTCCTGAGCAGGTCAATGATGTTAAGGAGTTCTTGGAAGATTATGTTGAACGTAATCAGGTTGATCTCAGTAAAATCGAAATTGCTATTCCTTTTTTTTCCCCTTGCGTGTGGGTTGTCAATTTACGCACAGAAGGCAATCAAAGAATCTGGCCCTCTTGGTGTTGGTTTTCTGGTTTGTCTTTTGTACTGCATGCCTCTAGATCATTTCATTGTGTATGCTGATCTTAGTTCAAACTATGATATCTGCAGGAGGATTTTGAGGAATTCGATGATGTCGACGAACTCTATAGCACATTACCATTAGATAAGGTTGAATCTCTTGAAGAATTGGTAACCATTGGTCCTCCTGGTCTCATCAAGGTAATTCTTTTAAAATGAAATGTGCCTTGCTTCTTGTAATTCATTGGATGCAGAGAACAAACTCCATTTTGAGTGATCTTTTTTCCCCATTCTCTTGTGGGTTGCCTGGTGAAAAATGGCAATTAAAGTACAGATTGGTGGCATGAAATCCGCCTTTCTTTTGGTATTTCCGAAGGTAGCTTTGTCCTATGTCGTGTAGACAATACAGTTTTGTCATTCTGAGAACTTTAGATTTGTATCCCTTTAGATTTTGATTAACAGTTCCAACTGCCTTACTTCTACTTTATTTGATAAGATATTTCATTCAATCATTTACTTGGGAAATGGGGATGGTGGAGTGCTTTAGGACTTGTACCTTGAGCTTCGTTTCTTAAGTCTTCTTTTCCAATTTGCGGAATTGATCAAGCTTATCTTGAAATCTCTGGTTTCTGAGGAAGTATCAATACCCTTTTTGTGATGATTGCTCTGAAGTACCCTATTTTCTTGGGGTCCATATGCCCATAATATATTTTGGTTTGTTAGCTTATGGTTTAGTTGTGGCATCTGTACCATTTGGTTTCTGTTGAGACTTTTGCAAAACGGTTAAGCTGAATTTTCTGCTCACTTTTGCCTGATACCTAAATCCCAATGAATTTGAGTTTCTGGCTACTGCCCACAACATGACTAAATGAATATTTTCATATCCATTGGCAGGGGACACCCCTAGGCTTAAAGACTTCTCTGACTGCAACGGCATCTCAACCAACGGTAGGGTTAGGTTGTTTTATGTCATAACATATACTTCATTGCAAGAATAGTCGTAGAAACATTCGGTAAATATTTATAAAGAGAATTTTTACTAGGCCACTCCCACGGCTAATCAACAAGAAGTTACACCAGCCCAGGAACAAGTTGAGGAGGCGAGCTCTCATGATGGCATTTCTGATGTTCCTACAAAAATGCCACCTGCCAAAATTAATGTAGTGGTCTCTCCATCAGCAGCAGCTGCCGGTCATGCCATACCTGTTGCATCCAATATTCCTTCCAATAGCATGGCGGGGGCATCAACTATGTCAGCAGGTGCAACTTCTGTTCGAGTTACTTCCGAAATTGCAGGTGCACCTAGTTCATCAACTACAAGCCTTGCTAGTCCTATCAAAGAAGAGGAAAATGGGAGCCATCCTGTTCGTCGATCATCTCCGGCTTTAGCTGATGCTGGACTTGTTAGAGGAATAGGAAAGGGTGCTCTATCCAGCCAAACATTATCCAATCTTCCTCTTTCAAGTAGTTCTGTATCTAGCAATGCAGCCCTTGGTGCAGTTCCTTCTGCTTCTGACATAGCAAAGAGGAATATTTTAGGAGCTGATGATAGACTTGGTAGCAGTGGCTTGGTGCAGCCTCCAGTATCCCCGTTTGGTAATAGACAGGTTATGCCACAAAGCATGAAGGCTAATGATGGAAGTGCCTTGGTTGATCCTGCTAGTGGTGTTGACAACACAGCAATAGCTGGCCGAGTATTTTCGCCTCCTGTAGTGTCCAATATGCCATGGAGGCCTGGAAGTTCCTTTCCCCAGAATGAAGCGGTATATCACTATTGTTACTCTGGTTTAGTGACAGTTCAATTTTCTTTTGCTGTCTTTTGCTTTGAGTCTTTTTTGGATGCTATACCAGTACCGGGTGAAAGCTGCATAAGGAAGCATCATGTGTAGGTGTTTGAACACAGTCTCTTTTGTTTTAGAGGGGTCCACATTGAGCCTCCTATTCAATGTAAAGTGAACCCAGTGTTATGCGATAGCCATTATATTTCTGTGCAGGCCACTTTGATGTTGGTCCTTCAAGGAACCTTAGTGCAAAGTTGATGTCATTTTAGAGTTGGGTAATTTTACACATTTGCGTGAGTGTTATTTGCTTTCTATCATGTGCTTTCTAGGAATTCATTTTGTTTTATTTTCTATTTGGAGGAAGCCATGTTCTTTTGGATTTTTAAGTTATTTCCCCCTGTATTAAGCTTAACTTTTTCTTTTGTCAGTATCTTCTTTAGGTTTTTCTACATCCAGGTCATACTTGTAGTATTTCCAGAATCATAATGTTTGCTTTGTTCTGCATATTATGCTTTGTGTGTTGTTTAGATCATTATCATGCTCCCTTATTGGATATACTTTATTTGTGTCATCTCCCAGGTGCAGTTGCGAGGGAGAACTGAAATAGCACCTGACCAGAGGGAGAAATTTTTGCAACGGCTCCAACAAGTGCAACAGCAGGGACACAGCAACCTTCTGGGCATGCCTCCGCTGGCAGGAGGAAACCATAAGCAGTTCTCTCCACAGCAGCAAAACCCACTCTTGCCACAGGTTCTGTGTGTGTGTGTGTGTAGTGGTTGTGGTTTTTTTTTTTGGGGGGGGGGG
>BCNH02000001.1:20967868-20986586 GCA_001662345.2 Metrosideros polymorpha var. glaberrima
GGGGTGTTGTTTAGTACGCTGCTATGTTGAAATAAGTGGACATGCTGCTCTTAAGAAGCAGTGCTAGAGCATATGTGGGGGAGGGGAGGGGGGACTGTGACATCCAATTCTATTTTACTTATATATTTTGCTGGACTCCTGTAGATGGCATTACGATTTCTTTCAACTTTGGATGAAGAAGAAAAATAAGTTGATGACGTGTCATACACCGGATGAGCCATGACTACTGTTTAGGTGGCATGTCTGGGGTCAACACAAAATTTAGGATGTCAGATTTTACTTCCAATTTAAGGAATTTGATGTTGCTGATACCATCACAACTGTTCAGCATGTTCTGTGCATGACATGTCTCACCAAAACTTAGGATGTCAAATGGTAATTGAAATTTTGGCAAGTGGATCTCACTGGTATGGTCATATCTTTTCATCACTGTTCTGTGCATGACATGGCTCTCAGTCCAGTACACAGATATAGATAGATTGGCATTTTTGGCAATACACAACATCATTTTGGCCCAAAAGAATTATTATTACTACTTCCTAAGATGTGCTAATAGATTGTCTTATCCTTGCCTTCCGTAATGCTATCACGGCATCTGCTGTGCAAAACTCCTGCCCCAATAGCTTCTATCTGCTGCATTCTTGTTATGTTTTCTCTGCTATGCCCCTTCTTTCCTATATATTGTGCCCCATACATTTATATCATTGCTTTGTCACTTTCTATGATAAAATCTCTGTGCTGGGGGTGAAGATAAAGAGTTCCTCCTCACCTTTAATTTATGAAGGTTTGGAAGAGCCCAATTTAGATATACAGAGTTGAACTCAAACGGTAGGCCTGGTAGCTTGAATCGTTCCTTGGTTCAATAAAAAAAAAACTAGAATTTTGATGAGTATGTTGTACTTCCTGAGACTAAGTTCAAGCTGATTGTTTCGGTTGAGATAACTGGTGAAAGTTTGCTTTGGTGCGTCATGGCTATAAGGTTGAATTGATTCCTGATGTAGTGTGAACAGCAATGGACCTTAATTGAAGAATGTGCATCTAGTCATGTACAATGAATTTGAGACCGTCCTTACATAATCATACTAACCTGATTTTGACCTGTAAGAATGCTTTCGTATGCTAGGGTGATGGTTTTTGCGCATTGTAGCTGGAACCATTTCTACGAAGTTATTTGCTTCCTCGTGTGATTCAATTCCTAATGAACTGTCAGTCTGTCACATGATTTATATAGCATCTGATTTCAGCTTCGATTTTTTTTTATGATATTTTCATCTTGTTTTATGTAGTTAGTTATTCAACTGAGACACTTTATTCTTGTAGTTCAATGCTCCAACCGCATCAGTTGCTCCTCAAGGCGGTCTTGGATTAGGATTACAGACACCGGTTGTTAATGGTGCAGTGGCCGCCACTATTCAACAACCAAGTCCCATCCAACAGTCTAGTCCACAAGGTTTGACATTCACTAATCCAACAGATCATTTTGCGATTTCAGAGTTGCATTCCGCATTGGTGATTTTATGATTGTGATGTATTTTGTTGAAATTGGGGTTTGCATTATTTTATTTCTGCTAGGGGTGTTTTGTGGATATCACTATGCAACTGTTTTCTTTTTCACAGGAGGAAGGAAGTTAATCCTTTCATTCTGTTGGCGCTTATTTTCCTTATGATATCTCTTTTGTGCTTCTGTAGGTTACTGTATGGCTAGAATGTTGTTCTTCTAATGTTCCTAAATTTGTGATGTTCTCATAAAGAGAAGATTTTAGAACAAAGATTAAGTTTTATCTTTTAGCATTTTAATTGGTGGATTGTTTTCTGTAGTATGGTAGATTTCAACAATGGATGGTGAAGATTTCTCCATATGGATTTACAGTCATTTATAGCATTGACTTTAGCGTGACTGCATGTTGGACTGAACTGTTTATCTGCAGGAACTGGCCATGCTAAACTGGAGGAGCAGCAGCAACAGCAGAATATGCCCGATGATTCAACTGCTGAGTCTGCTGCTGTTACCGGAATTGGCAAGAGCACGAATGATGATGATTTGAAATCTCCACGCCCATCAGATGCTTCTGTACGTGAAATTATTATTCACTTAATTAAAGTATTAAATAGTCTTTAATTATCTCTTTTGTTCTGTTTATATACTCTAAAGAGCAATTAATTAATAAATTTTCTACGGATATGACTAATTTGTGCTGATAATTTAATGCCAGTGGTCCTTTTTAAAGTCATTTTCATCACCATTTTTATTATATGGATTTCACAGTGGGATGGAAACTCTACTTGATAGGTTAGAGGTATCATTGTATGTGTTTATTGTGTAAGATGGATAATCATTTAGTTTCCCAGATAGTTTAGATTATTGTCTTCGTTTCAACATGAGTGAACCATTTCCTATGTACCATGCAAGCTGACGGTCTTTGCTTTGCTTTTCCACTCTTCTTCCTGGCCCCTTTCTTGGATATAAAGCTTCTTTACGGTGCTATATCAGATTACCCGGTCAGGGTTTATGGGGGGGACAGTGGCTTCACTTAGCGATAAGCTCTTTCCATTTTATCATTTTCTTTTTTGAGGGTAGTTTTACTTATATTCACCAAACCCTGTACGTAATGGCTTGTGGGCTGTCAGTGAGAGAATCATCCAGTGCCATAATTGTCTTCTTAGGAATTACGAGACAAGATCACATGGATTTGTTTGGTGAAAAAAATTCTCCTGAAGAAGAAAATATGAACTGTTTGATGGGGATGCTGGTTGATAAAAAGGGCAGCCCTATGCAAGAAACTCTTACGTGGCATGGGTCCAGGTTAGGGTTCATATAATATCAGAGAAATTTCAGTTGAAGTGCATAACTAATATATGGATTTGGTGTACCGCCGCTAGGTCTGCTTTTATGTGGATTGGATCCAAATTTACATCATGAATCTAAATGTGATTCATTAATGTATATATGGCAGGAGTGAAGTGGGGTTCCTTTCAACACAATTGGCTAGTTTACATGCATTTGATGGGCCCATCCTCACTTAGTTTGATGATTGATCTAGTTTGAAAATAAATTAATTTAAGTGGAGCTCTCTACAAGGGTGGTTGAAAAAAGATTGTATTAAGATGATTGATGACCAAAGAGAAAAATTTAGATGATCGAACCTCTGTGAGCCTCATGAGGTTGGTTGCAATATCTTATTCTGATATCATTTAACTAGTTTGGGATTCAAGACAGAGCAAAAGCAATTGATTTCTACAAGACTGATGAAATGATAAAAAGAGAAAAGTTCTCATTGTTACTGTTTACTATTATACAGGCTGGAGTAGCTGCTTCTTTCACTGAGCCTTCTCAAGTGCCTAGGGATACTGACCTATCTCCTGGACAACCTCTGCTGTCCGCTCAACCTTCTGCAAGCCTTGGTGTTATTGGGCGGAAGAGTGTTTCTGATCTTGGTGCTATAGGAGATTATCTCAGTGGATCAACTATTAGTACTAATAGTGGAGGAATGCAAGATCAGTTATACAATCTCCAGATGCTTGAGGCTGCATATCACAGACTTCCTCAACCCAAGGACTCTGAACGGCTGAGGAGCTACATTCCAGTATGATCCCTGCTAATTTTTTTACTTTTGCACAGCATCTAGCACTACAGCATCTCAGACAGGTTTGCCATTTGCTTCATCTTATTTCAAACGTTTCTTTCTTTCAGAGGCACCCTGCTATCACGCCTCCTAGCTTTCCTCAAGTACAGGCACCAATTGTCAATAACCCTCTCTTTTGGGAAAGATTAGGTCCTGACACGCTCTTCTTTGCATTTTACTATCAGCAGGTGATTCACCTCTATATAATTTAAGGGATTTTTTCCTTTTACTATGATATAGTCACTCCCAGGGCATGACATCATACAAATAATTATCTGCAGAACACCTATCAACAGTATTTAGCTGCAAAGGAGTTGAAAAAGCAATCTTGGAGATACCACAAGAAATACAATACATGGTTTCAGCGGCATGAGGAGCCACAGATTGCGACCGATGAATACGAACAAGGAACTTATGTCTATTTTGATTTCCATGTTTCAAATGATGACCTAAAAAATGGATGGTACGTTTGATCAACTTCCCCTTCGTAATCTGTGCTCTATCTCACTTAAGTTGCCATGTGGATGTGTCAGAATTTTATGCAATGCATAGAACTTTGAATTATGAGGGGAATACTTGCCTAACTTATTTCCTGAACCATTACTAGTTTTTCTTATTCAAAATGGTGGTTCATTGGAGGACAGGTTGAGAAACACACTTACACTCCAGCAGCATAAACTCTAGTTTGAGGAAGGTGTAGATGAGTTTTTGATAGGATAATGCAAGAACAATTAGAATGAAACTATATACCCATACAATGGAGCTGGAGAAACACAAGCTACCACTGACTCTATCACATGGCCTCTCAAGCAAGACATTCCAGAAGGAAATCCTCCAATTTAAAAGAATCTTCTCTTCCAAAGAATTTCCCATGCTTCCTTCCTCTTAGACCATAGTACCCAGAGTAATTCTTCTTGCTAACTGATTTGGCTTGATCCCACTTCCAGCACAAACTGAATATGACTAGTATGTTCAACAGTTTCTCCACTCAAATTAACATTTTTCCCTCTGAAATATTTTTCCTCTGTTTAAATCAATTCTTCTATTATTTCATAGCTCATTGAAGGATGATCTTTATGATAGTTCTTCGTGTTGTTGATTTAGTTTGTGTTTCATCAAATGTTCATTGATTCTTGGTTCTATTGACGGCTGAGATTCTGGAAGTATGTGATTTCATGGTCTTGCTGATAATTCCTTGCTTTTAAAAATAGAAAAAAAAAGTTGACTGCTTTAATGCATAGGTATATTGCATGTTTAAATCGTTAATTAGTTAATGCATTGACATTTGTTTCCTGTAAGTTAGGAAAAGGTCTTTTGTGGTTTCTTCATCTTGGCGTACATGTCTTTTATTGTGACCTTGCTCAATTTGATTGGATCTCAGGTGTCAGAGGATCAAGACCGAGTTCAGATTCGAGTATAACTACCTTGAAGATGAATTGATGCCATAAACAGACATGTATAAGATGTTGCCCTACCATTAATGCAATCCGTAGTTATGGTTTATTATTGAACTCCCTTGGTAAATATGCTTTCCTTCTCTTCCCAGCTCAGTGTGACAGTTCTCTTGTATAATGCACCCCTTAGTTTTTTTATGCTCTATGAACTCTTTCTTTTGATATCCCAGTTTTTGGAGCATGTCTCATTTGCTAGAACAGTCTTATCATTGGAAGCGCTTTACATATCTATCGGCTTGGCCTCATGGATTTGAGCCTTTGATCTGTTTTTTGTTCCCAAGTTACTGACGCATGGTCAGTCAAAACGTTCAGCATAGTCGTGCAAATTTATGTTGGGTCCATCCCTGTCTAACCAGGGACAGACACATTCTCATTGAAGACCATATTACTCTTAATGCAGCGGCATGGGATGTAGGGACAATAACATTTTTTATTTTTATTTTTTTGTGTAGAATGGGGATGACTATGCAGTACATACCGTGTTTGCAGAAATTGCACTCAGCATCATTAGTTTGCATACACAAAATTGTACTTGTAGCTTTGGTTTATTACACCTGTGTGTCTTTAGAAAATTATGAGTTATTAAAGGATCTGCCATGCTAAATGTCACGGGTCGATATTCCACCATGGATTTCGCAGCCCTATGATGCTGTCAAGTACACCACGCATTGACCAGGCCACACCCAATTGAGTGGAAGCACGCTCGATAATGAACACACTCCACGGGGTCAGGCCATGCACAGCACGATGTAACACAGGCATGGACAATCTGAGCCCGCCCTTATGTCACTTTCACAGCACCCTTGCACTCAAATTATGCATGATGCACCACTTGCATTGGCCGGCACACCCAATCACACTTATGAGTGTTTCACAACGAACACTAGATTAATCACTACTCGTCCTGGCCAGTTTGTGAGGTTGTAGATGATTCAAAGTACCCAGTTTTATATAGAAAACACATCAGGACTGAACATAGGGGTAGGAAATGCCCAGACACCAAGGCACACCACATGTTTGATGAAATGCACAAGATGCCGGAACACTTCCAACGTTTTTTTCTTATTCAAACATGAATACTAAGACTTGTTTGAGCCTCTATCACAACGATAGAAACATGCATACACAGGTCTGAACGTGCCCCGGACTCATGTATACAAAGAAAGCAGTTACATGAACCTATCCAAACATTTACAAGCAGATATGCTACAAGAATATCTCGACCTTATTCTCGGTCAACTGCTCTGTCTGTAGCCATCCTTGTGGTTGGAACGCATGCTTGGTCACGAGCTTACTTGTTGGCAGATTGCCCGAGTCGCAGCTGTGGCATGGCTCATGTGCTGGGCTAAGTCACAGGCACCGATAATGCAGACGAGCGGTCATGAGCACAGCACCAAGCCAATGCCTAGCGTGCCCTTCCCTCCTTGCCCAAGTCAAGCACTCACCCATGCCCACTCTCAAAGCCTGAACCATGCTCATTCACTGTACACACAAACCACGCTTGTGCACTCGCACCATGCTCGTGCATCATGATCGTGAAGCAGCCCCTAAGAATTTGGATCATCCAAGAGCAGCAACTCATGCTCTGCCCAACCCAAGCAATTCCGTAACGCCACCAATTCATTCCTGATCGGCCATTGCCTTGCTCGAGCACGCTCAGCCCGTGCTTGTGATCCATGCTTAGCACGAGTTCAAGGCCACAGTGCTTGCTGCAGCTCCTGCCAAGCCGATGCACCGATTCAAGGGTCTAACAGTAAACTACATTGGCAAATAGTAACCTAATGGCCATATGCTCGGTCAGGGAGGGCTTCGCACTTCGGTTGGTTTTTAAATAGAGGAGAGAAATCTTGATGAGAGAATCAATGGTTGTTCAAACGGATGGTTGGTAAGGGCGGAGAAGCTATTCCATTGGTACAATAACAGAGAAATTGGGTGCATCTTTCGTCTTCGTATTGTCTCCTGCTCCCAAACCAAGAGTAGCGTCCCAAATTGACCAGAGTTCATGGATCAAACATCATTTTTAACCATAACATCGAGCGAGACCAGAGATTCTATACCTCACGTTAAAATAGGTTTTTCTATGGATTGTTGGTGGACAATTCGCCAGTTCGGTTTCTTTATAACATGTGAGAAGGAAGTTATTAAACTCTCAGACGAAAGGACTAAGGAGTGAATGCAATGGTTGGCCAAAGGTACTAATTATTCAGAATGAAACAAACGAAAAGATTTTGCCATTGTCCAAAAAGGGAAAATTTGTCAAAAAAGTCATAAACCTATTGCATTTTTACTAATTTAGTCCTAAACCTTTCAATTTTGCCGATTCAGTCTTAAATCTTTTTATGATTTGCCAAATCAGTCCTAAACCTTTTTATGGTTTGTCGATTCAATCCTAAACATTTATGACTGAATCGGTAAATCATAAAAAGGTTTAAGACTAAATTGGCAAATTATAAAAATGTTTAGGATTAAATTGGCAAAATTGAAAGGTTTATGACTAAATAGGCAAAAGTGTAATAGGTTTAAGACTTTTTTGACAATTTTCCCGTAAAAAACAGGTGCTATTGCTCCTTAGAACTGAAGATTTCGATTCTTTTGATGAGTCTCGTTTCAGAAGTCCGTGTGCACTCTTCAAAAGTGAATATTGGCATTGGCCACCATTCCTTTCCTCCTCTCTCTCTCTCTCTCTCTAATTTCTTTTCGGTTGTCATATTTGCAGCTTAATTTTTTCACCACACCAGAAAACTTCTAGCAAAGACAACATATAAACCCCACGCAAATCGTCATCACACGCATTAAATTTCTTCGTCCCTTCATGTCCGTCGTTGCTGTGAATATCCCAATGTGTGAACGTAGATCATTAGCTCGGGGATATCGAGTTCGAAAATTCGATTAAAACTTACTCCATTGCTTCTTATGATTCGTAATTGTCGCATGCCTACCCACGCGATAATGCGCGCTCGATGTTAGGGTATCCCAAGGCTTAATACTTCTTCAACTAAGAGCCCTAACTCTGATCTCTAAACGAGAAAGTTCCTAGAGGTCAAGACTGTTACAGTTGAAAAAACGATACTCAAGATCTCCATAGCAAGATTCTAGAACGCAACAATTAAGGAAAATGAATTAACACATATGATTAGGAACCCGTCGATCTTGATACGGAATAGTGACGATCCCTCTTAAGTTCTTCTCCTCTATAACCCTCTTAATCACTGGCTCAATGAGACTGCCCCTCACGTCAGATAACTGTATCTCATCTTTATGTAAAGAAATCTGTGCGTTAGGGTTAGAGGATAACTGTATCTCATCTTTATGTAAGGAAATCTGTGCGTTAGGGTTAGAGGAGGGACTTGAGCACTATTTATAGAGTTTTCAGCTAGACCCTCTCATTAAGGGTCGAGCTCAACTCGACCCACACAAGTCAGTCTCATATTAGACTAATTAAGAATATTTATATATAACTTTATTAGACCAATCCCATATAAAGGTAAATTACAATATCAATTAATGTAGTCTACATATTAGAAAAACTCTTACAAAGACAATAAAGGGCAAGCCCCACCAATTTGGTCAATTTTCACAAAATAGAAGCCAACCTAATCTCTACAGCGTTAGGAGCCCTTCGCGAGGACAGATTCAGACATATGCTTTGAATAATTCTATTTATTGAAGTTCAGTATACTTCGCCATTTAAAAAAAAAAAAATTGCTAAGATGCGTGTATGCCACGTCACAGGCAGTGGCGGTTGAACAGATTAAATTATCTAAATAATCATTAATTATATTTATATGTCCACTAATTAATTTTTTTCTTGTCAGCCCTAACCTCCCAAGGCCAGAGACGAGATCAATGCGACCACACTATCTTTTGAACGCACGGTTTTCTTTAATATTAATTCGAGGGTTATTAACAAAATGACAGCTCATTAACCTTAGAAATACTCCTGACTTGTCAAGATTTGAATTTGAAAAAAAACCCCTGAATTTTACGGTTTCTATATCAGTAACCCCAACCCCCGCCGCTTCCACCGACAGCGGGTGCCCAAGAATTAATTTTTTTCGAGGAACTAGTACACAAATATAATTAAAAATAATGTTGATTAATGAGTATGTTTCCATCTTAATATTGGCCAAGATCATCATAATAAAAAAAAAGTGACGTAACTCGTTACGTAAATTTTCCAATTTTCCCATTCCAAAGTGAGTGCACTATGCGCGGTTATCTCATTTTAAACATCTTACGATTATCGGCCACTTCCTACCTTCGTAGTTTGTCTCCTTATTGGCGACATAAAAAAAAATGTATTGTTCACTTATTCAAGAGCTCTGCCCACCTAACATCTCCCTTATTTTTGTTATTTGCTAATTATCAATCTCCAATATTATGATCTCGACTTCAATTTTCTTTATAGAAACAATGGTGTTGAACTACTAATTGGAGCACTGAGAAAATATTGAGAAAAAAAATTGTGCCTTTCCCTCGTCTTGTATAGTAGTGGAGGAGGAGTTGCCACCATGATAAAAACAACATAAAAATTATCAAAAAAATCATAAACTTATTATAATTGTGCCAAGTCAGTTTTAAACCTTTTTTTGCCAATTCAGTCTTCAATCTTTTGCATTTGTGCTAATTCAGTCCATTTGGCCAGTCGGCGCTAACGTGGACTTTTTTTAAATATTATTTTAATAACTTTTTGAATTTTTTAATAACTTTTTCCTCTTTTCTTTAGTTTTTTTTTTTCTTGACCTAGGGCCGACGAGAGGGTCACGGGCCAACCCTCACCAGCCCTGGG
This sequence comes from Metrosideros polymorpha var. glaberrima, assembly GCA_001662345.2. Lineage (NCBI taxonomy): Eukaryota > Viridiplantae > Streptophyta > Magnoliopsida > Myrtales > Myrtaceae > Metrosideros > Metrosideros polymorpha. Next base: position 20,977,735 of record BCNH02000001.1, read on the forward strand.
TGAGGGTGTCTCAGCCCTCGCCTCGCCGGCCCTAAGTCTAGGAAAAAAAGAAAAACTAAAGAAAAGAGAAAAAAATTTAAAAAAATTTAAAAAAAGTTAAGGTCAACGTCGGCCGGCCAAATGGATTGAACTGACAAAAATGTAAAAAGTTTTAAGACTGAATTGGCACAATTACAATAAATTTATAATTTTTTTGGTAATTTTCCCAAAAAGAACATTCTGGCGAGGGTTATGTTACAATCGAAATGACAAAGCACGTCGGAAATCTGCTACTAGCTTTGTCGCCTTCGAAAGTTCTAGCATGGACATTGATTGACAGAAGAATATAAGATTCGTTCAAGTCCCTATCCAACGACGCGGTCCACCGAATAATGTCGATCCATGTATCAATGGAGTTGCAAGGTTCAAATACAGACAATTTTTCAGTATGAACTTCAAACAAGTTACGTGTCAACAAAAGCAGCCAACGGCCGACGTTGCCGACCTCTTTATTCCTTTTGAAATTCATTCTTTGAGCCCATCTTTTAGCTCTCTCGAATGTTTCACAAAAAATAAATAATTTACAAAATATTTATTTTAAATAATCGTTTATATCACTCATAATAATGAATAAATCAAAGATATTTTCATCATTCATGAAAATGCTTAAATATAAATAATTATTGATAATAAAAAAAAATTATTGACTAATTATTTCAAGAATCATTCGATTTTTGCAAAATAAACAAAGTTTAAAGTGAAATTCCTCGAGCACTGAGAAAATAATATTTATATAAGGGAAAAGTTAGCTATTTTATCGCACAGGGATCGAATTGATCAGAAAAAAAGGAAGGAATGGCCTGGTGCAAGTGCAAAGGAGAAAAGGTGGGAGTGTGATGGGTTTGTGGTTGGAGGGCACGTAGCCATCCTTGTCCTTATTATTCTTGGAATAGAAAATGATGAATCCCTACCCACTTTGTTTTTTCAAAGGCAAAAAATTAGGAAAAAGAAAGGCAAATAAAAGAAAAGAAAAGAAAAGAAAAAGTTAACCTTTTTCTCTTTCTTTTTTGCCAAGGTTTTTATTGCTTAATAATTTACCATCCCCTTTTTCTATATTCATTAAACCATTCCGAGGATTAGTCCAAGGGAAGAAGTTTGAAAAAATAATTTTTAAATAAAAACAAAAATAAAATAAAGACCTGTTTTCATTTTAATTGGTTTTGGTTCATAAGACTTTGGTTTAACCTATTTGGTTTAATTTGAGGGATGTGAAATTGGGCCATTCCAAGTGCAATTGCGTTGGCCAAATTAAGGCATACGATAAGAAAAAATAATAATAATAAACAGGAGGAAATTTATAGCAACCGTTTATTAGGTGTGGGCGCCACGTCACTTTACCAACCAAAATGCCGTTTTCAAAATGCAATTGAGTTTCTAGCATAACCTCGTCCTCTCTCTCTCTCTTCTAAAGTGAGTGAAAAATGTGATTTGGTCATATGCTTAATGTACATCATTAGATGAAAAACAGATCTAGCTCCGACACCAAATTGATAAAGAACCCATCGAGTTTGGATACCAATTGATGAAAGCATAAACATGTACTCAAAATAGGTTTAGAATTGTAAAAGTGGGAGAAATATCATATAGCAAGAGGGGGACATAAAGTAGAGAAAGTCAAAAGACAAGGAGAGAGAAGCCAATTTAGGCGAGAGAGAAGAAACGCCGAACAGACAATATCCAGTATTCAGACTATAAACAATTGGCGTCGCCTATATTTATGGAGAAATCTTGTTAATACTCCTGCTAGGAAAATAACTCTAGAAAAGGGATTTTAGCAAAAATTATCTATTCTAAATCGTAGACGATGCTAAGAAGCTAAACATACGAATTGGTAAGAAAGTTGGAAAATCCCGTCCTCCGTCACGATGAATATTGGTATATTTGTGGAGGGCCAAACACATTTTTATATCCTCATGTATTATAATTACACACCACATGACAACACTATTGATATCAGTGCCAAACGAACTCTAATTAAATGGTTTTGTCGATCTAATATAAAGTCAAACTGATATTTGTCTATCACCAAATCACCTCACGAAAAACGAATTTGTTCTCTCTCTCTCTCTAAATATATGTGCAACGAACCAGCCATCCGTCTCAAAATTTTAAATATTTTTAGGTATTATTTTCCATGGCACATGAAGCAATCACTCTTTTTGAGGTATGCATAGACTAATCTCTTTGGACAACACAGGGACACATGACTCAGTTTGCTCTTTCCTTAAACAGGAAGAGGAGTTTCTTGTGCTCTAACCTCTCCGTGGAAGCGTACTAGCATGGCAACTCTCTCTTGTGCAACGCGTCGGTCACCGACCAACAAGCAGAATTTTCGAAAACTCCAACATTTTCCAACAAGGATAAAGTATGATGTGAATCACAAGTGATGAGAAAAGGTCGATCCACAGACAGGGAGGCCCCTTTGTTTGGACGGGGGGTTGTGTGGAAAGTCCAGTTGGAGATTAGTGGACCACATCGGAACCTCAATCACATTTTCCCATATCCAATCTCCTGATCTTGGAGCTTTTGGGGCTGGTAATGGATTCGTGAAAAGTCAATGACCCCATTATTCTCTTCATTTTAGCTTTGCCTAACACCCTCCAGAATCATGGATCACGAGAGAGAGAGAGAGAGAGAGAGAGAGATTTGACAGGGAAAACATTTTACAGTAACTCTTGTCTATGTGCAATGTATCTATTCATCAGATGGGTGAGAGAGAGAGAGAGAGGGGGGGTGAAAGTAGAGATTTGCAGTCTTTTTTTCTTATTTTGCATATGAAAACGAATAGACCCTTTAGGGAAATATAGCAACAATCAGTCTAAAATAGAGTTCTCACCCTTTTCGAGTTATCTATTTCTTAACCCTTTGGACCGCGTTTCGATAGAGGCGAGTGATATATAGTGTCTTAGATACTATATTCTCGTTAAGTCATTGAAACTCATAAGATGTGCAGACTTTATGTGAAATGTCAATATCTTTTGCTCCGATGATGGACTAAGTGTGAGCGAATTTTTTAACAACTAGGAGAAAAGAAGAGATTAGACGAAGTTAATATAATTGGTCGGATTTTTCCTAAGTGGTTTCTTATTTGGATCATTGGTCGGATTCTTTGCCCTTATCTTACCCTCTTGTCGACTTGCAAAATTAATTTTTTAGTTATTTACTGTTAGCGTTAGTTGCTTCCCCTCTCTCTCTCTCTTCCACTCTCTCTCGACACGAGAAGATTCCTACTAATTTAATTCGATAGGTACTCAAATTTTATTCCTTAATCTCTCTCCTACTGCAACAGTAGGAGATTCACCATTCCCAATTTCATTACCACCTCTCTCTCTCTCTCTCTCTCTCTCTCTAACCTACCTTCTCCTTCTCCTTCTCCTTCTCCTTCTTCTCCTCTTCAGTCTAGCCGCTTCTCTCTCTGAACAGTGAACGCACAGTTTGAAGGTGGATGCAATAGAATCGAGCGGGCTCAGCTCCTGGTTTCTGCCAGCTCGTTGCTCTGTTTCTGGAACATCCTCTGCATATCAGCTCGTTCATTCACACGTCATACTTTTCCTTCTCGGTTTTGAATCTTTACCTATTTGGACTTTTTATTTACAAAACCCATCCTTCGTCTCTGTCTGATCACCATCCTCTTCGCTTAATATTGCTCAAAGCGCTCATTTTTTGTTTCTGGGTCTCCTTGGTGATATCTTCCCTCTCTCTCTCTCTCTCTCTCTCTCTCTCGGTTTTTATCAAGTTCCAATATTGCTAATCCACCAATTGCATATTCACCGATTACCAGTGGGCTTTTCTTTGGCCAATAAACAAGGATTCCCACCTTTTTTCCCCTGATTTTCTCCTTTTCTTTCTCTTTCCTTTATCCTTGTATTGCTTTCTGGTCTAATTATAACATTATTTTGTGTTTTGCCTTTTAAAAAAGCGAATATTTTCACGTCCTCAATTTCTGTGGGTGGAAATCACTGTCATCAGTCGTCCCACGTTCAAAAAACCGTTGCTTCCCTCTCTCTCTCTCCCTCTCTCTCAGAGTAGTGTGATACAGAGTGATATTATCAGCAGGAGTGTAGCTTTTTCCATATTCCTCACTTTAATTGAGACCCCCTTATATAGTCGTGGGAGACAAAAGATAGAAATAATTTTGGGAGAAATAAGGAAAAGGATGGATTTTTCCAAGTGGGTTTTGTGTTTGGGGATGTTGGGTTGTTCCATTTTTGCTGTACTCGTGGAGGGTCTTGGTGTGAATTGGGGCACGATGGCCACTCACAAGTTGCCCCCCAAGACAGTAGTGCAAATGTTGCAGGACAATGGGATCAAGAAGGTGAAGCTTTTCGATGCCGATCAGTCCACCATGGGCGCCCTCGCGGGGACCAACATCGAGGTCATGATCGCGATCCCGAACGACCAGCTCACCGCCATGAACAGCTACGACAGGGCGAAGCAGTGGGTGCAGCGCAACGTCACCCGGTACCACTTCAATGGAGGAGTCAACATCAAGTAAGTTTGGTGCACGAGCTGTTGTGGTTCTTTCATTGCATAAGTTTTTAAGAATCTGAGTCAATTTGGTTGGTCGAGTGTGGTTTTATTAGGGGTTATTGAACCAACGAGCTCCTTGGTTTGCCTCTTGAAATTGACCAAATTGTTCGGAATTGCTCTGTCGCAATGTTTTCATTAGTGGGAGAACATGTTGTTAGCTTAGCTAATGCAATTGTTTACAAGAAAAGAGGCTATTTGACATTTTCATATGATTAAAGTTGGTAGTTGTTGGGATCTGCGCGTCTGTTGACTTCTTAATCTGTCTGAAAATACGTGGCAGGTAAAGTTGTTTATTTCTTGTGTAGAAAGTTTGTTAATTGCCTAAATCCGATGTGAAATCAGTGCTTGTGTTGACCCAAGATGTCATCAAAAGAAGAGTCTGCAAGACTTAATTCTTAGGGAACTCCTCGGCATCTTCTTCTTTTGGAAGTTAGTTCTCTATGTTTAAGTCGTGATTTCTTGCTGATTTACAAATATTCAGCATTTACTGTTTGGACGATGTCCGCCCTACATTACCAGTTTGATCTTAGCTGCTTGAGTCCTTCTATGTGGTCGGACTGATGATAGAAACGTTGCAAAATAATCCCTCTCGGACATGTTACTTCTAGTGAACAAATAATTGGATGACGTAATTGCAGCCTTCTAATAGCACTGTGACCTAGTTCTAGGAACTCGATATTTCTTCGCCATGGTTAGCTATGTAGTCAAACAGGATTTAAGAACCAATACAGCAAGCAACACACTGCTGTAGAAGTTGCGGATTCGTGACTCGCCTCTTGAGAAGTCACTACTATGTGCATCTCGTATAAGTTGGAATTTGTCTGTAAGTCAGACCAGAGGAAACTTCCCTCCATGATTTGGCAGGTGAGATGTGCGCAGTAGACAGTAGCAATCAACAAGCTTGGGTGATATGTCGTTAGTAGGTTAGAAACATCCATTGATTAGATTAAACCGTGACACCTTTTTGGGAGCTGTAACAACTGCAGAGCGAAAAGGCCTTTTCTTTTCATTCCATACTGGTGCCTTGATATACTCCACACAGGATGGAATTGATTGAAGCAGAAGATTACGATGAGAAATTGGCCCTTAAAAAAGAAATAAACTTATTTCTTCGTCTCCTGTGGTGACTGTCATTCTCAAAACTTGCTGATTGGTCTTACATTATGTGTGGTAGATTGTTCTTTTGCGGGGAAATTACACGGAACACATCAACTGAAAATCTCTCACTTGGGTGAGAATGTCTGTCACAATCTCGCAAATGCGTGTATGTATGTCTAGTCTATATCTAACTCAGAACTTGCTGTTTCACGGAATATAGTCATTGATGAAGTACTTTGTTCTTAACACAGATATGTAGCTGTTGGAAATGAGCCATTTCTCTCATCCTACAACGGCACATTCCTAAATGTCACCCTCCCAGCACTTCAGAACATCCAAAATGCCCTAAATGAGGCAGGGGTTGGGGACACCGTTAAGGCCACCATACCTGTGAATGCTGACGTGTACAACTCCCCCGACAGCAATCCTGTACCATCTGCCGGGAGGTTTAGGAGTGACATCAGCGATCTCATGACCCAAATTGTCGAGTTCCTAGCCAAGAACAGCGCGCCTCTCACTGTCAACATTTATCCGTTCCTGAGTCTCTATGGTAACGACAACTTCCCCATCAACTACGCCTTCTTTGATGGGGCCACCCCAGTCGTGGACAACGGGATACAATACACAAACGTGTTCGATGCCAACTTTGACACTCTAGTATCGGCCCTTAAAGCGGTGGGCCATGGGGACATGACCCTCATGGTGGGTGAGGTGGGATGGCCTACAGATGGTGACAAGAATGCCAATATAGCTTATGCAGTTAGATTCTACAACGGGCTTATGCCGAGGCTCGCGGCCAATACAGGGACCCCACTTCGGCCTGGTTACATCGAAGTATACCTTTTTGGCCTTATTGATGAGGATGCGAAGAGCGTCTCCCCAGGAAATTTCGAGCGGCACTGGGGAATATTCCGCTACGACGGGCAGCCCAAGTTCCCATTAGATCTATCTGGCCAGAATCAGAACAAGTTCCTTGTCGCTGCTCAGAACGTGGAGTATCTTCCTCAGCAGTGGTGTGTGCTGAAGCCTAATGTGAACGATCTGAGCAAACTTGGGACAAACATAAACTATGCTTGCACCTTTTCAGATTGCACATCTCTAGGATACGGATCATCATGTAACACCTTAGATGCCAATGGCAACGCGTCATACGCGTTCAACATGTACTACCAGGTTCAAAATCAGAACCCTCTCAGCTGCAACTTTCAAGGCCTGGCCACTGTCACGACGCAGAACATATCGCAAGGCACGTGCAACTTTATCGTCCAGATCGCTGCTTCTCCTTCACTGGCGCCTTCTATGGTGGCTCTAGTGCTATTGACGGTATTTGCCTTCCTTTTCCTATAGCCTTCTGTCTTTGTAGATAACTCCCATGTATTATTTCTTATTTTTTGGTTTTCGATACTCTCTTGTATCCTCGTTTTTGTTTACATTGTTGAACAGAATAAAGTTACAGAGAGTTCATTTTGAGTTAAGATTGACAATGTGACGACAGTTCAATGACTGGACTATGCATACTTTGAATTCGTATAGTTATTTCAGTGCACATATGTTTGACATGAACTAGGTAGGTCGTAAATTTTGCAGATATTCGCTCATTAATCAAGTGAAGCATCATGATTCACCAGGCGCGATCAGTTGAAAATGCCTGAGCTCAATTGTGTAAAGGATTTAGCAGAGTAAAAAGCAAGGCTTGTAGGGCTGTGAAATGTCAACTTCCGTGTCATGATGATATGAGTCATGAACCTGCCCCGATAATTCTCGAATTCAATATGTGATTTCATCTGGCAGTATCCCAAGCTCGATGTAGAGGACGGGCGACAAATTCACAAAACAGTTGGTTTAGATAGCTGTAACTGCGGTTGGGAGCTACAAACTAGAAGCTTCTCTCTAGACCACCATCCCATTCAGTGCTGTATCAAGGCCAAAGTACTCGCATCGGAAGAGCGTGGTGCAGGAGAATCAGAACAGCATCGCCGGACAAACGGAAGCAGAGCAAGCAGAAAAGGCGTCACCAGGATTTGAAACAGGGATCGAGGCTTTGATGTCGTGTTTGATAATCAATTATTCGGAAGCTTTACCCACCAGAAAGGTGAACCGCGGTCCTGGCATCATCCTAGAATCCACAAGATGGGATATCTTGTCATTTTGAAAGAATACCCCCACACTGATCGGACTGTCTGAGTCCGGCATAGATGAAGAGTCCTAGGAATCTACTAGTCACTGGGGGATTTATGGCGTCCATGGGCCAACTTCTGCTCAATTATTCAAAGCGAAAGAGAGGGCTATCTAGGACAAACATGAGCTTATGGAGCCAATCGCGCCAGTTTATAATACCAGAACATTTCTCATCGATGAGCCGCTTGCAGTACCTGCCTAGGGCAGCTAACAAAGCAAGTTACCGATCCGCAATTTCAATCTCAGGTTGAACTGAAACCGAACCAGGAAGATTTAGACAAATCAGCCGCACCGTGAACACACCAACAGACGATAACTATAGCTTCACTGGCGCTTAATTCACTACATACATTCTACTGTATCAGGATAGCGCAACTCGCGAAGAGTTGGACTCTACACTTTTTTGCATATATTTTCTGCTCCGTGATTGATTCTGCGCACTGTATTTGGCCAAACGAGCGACATAATCTCTTAGGATGACGGGCTCAATTAGTTGAGTCCAATTTCATCATCGTCGATGTCCGCTTGGTCGCTTAGCAGAAGCGAGGGCCAATAAATTCATAAGCAAGATCCTCGGATGAGTACATGGGTTGGACTCCATGGGAGAAACATCTAACTTTCCTTCTATGTTCTTGTTGGCAAGCCTTGAACTTTCCAATTTCTGAATTTGCGCTATTGCGAAAGGAAATTTGCCAAGAAGAACCTTGGGCCTGAAATTTCATGTTATGAATTCGCCTACGTAAACTCTTATTTCAAATTCATTTTTCGCTTCAGAAACCTTAGCCAAAACGAATTGGGCGGGGTTTGAAGTTTTCGGACGCACCGGGTGTGATGCAATCAAATGAATCGTAGTAGCTCAAGAATTTGAGCGATTCTTGCACCATCCTGAAGCGTGCGATGATATCTCTAAGTTTTCGATAGGCCTCTCGTATTAATATGATCTAAGAACGGGGGAATGCACTGATTTTGGACGCATTTTACATGATGCACTGAAGTTGGGTTTTTTT
>BCNH02000001.1:20986612-21033728 GCA_001662345.2 Metrosideros polymorpha var. glaberrima
TTTTTTTTTCAGCCCAAAGATTGATGGTTGCATTATTCTTCAATGTGGCAATTAAGTAGGAGTGTCAGAACTAAACTGAAGAACCGAACCGAACTGAATTGAACTGAAAACCGAACTGAACCGAACCGAAAAATTAGTACATTTCGGTTCGGTTCGGTTCGGTTTTCAATTCAGTTAGTGAAAAATAAACATTCTTTTTTTTTTCAGTTCGGTTAATTGAACTGAATTGAAAAAATAAATTTAACCATTCTTATTGAAACATTTTTTCTATTTCTAATTTTTACCACAACTAACGGGCCACAACAACAATATAACCATGTTCAAGACAGTACTGCAGGAGCATGTCTAGTTCATGCTCACTTATAAACCCATCTCCGTTCTCATCGGCAAGGAGTAACGCGAGAATGGCCCGCCACCTAGGCGACGGCATGCCGAGCCCCTGGAAGGCATTCTTGAGCTCGGCCCAGTTAAGCTGGCCATCTCCACTGGCGTCGCAACGCTTAAAGAACTCCTTCAGCTTCTCGATGGAGTTAGCCAAAGGAGGATTTTTCCTCTTAGGCAGATGCCCTACTGCACGAACCATATGACTTAGCTTTTTTCTTTCTTTTTTGTGTGGGTCTCTTTTTGGCTCAGGGTTGGGGATGAGTATAAGGGACCTTGTTAAGGGTTTCGCTTGTGAGGACTTAAACAAGGATTAGGGGGCATTTATAGTTAGGGGACGTGTCCTATAGGCATCCTACTATAGTGCCCTACTAGGCTTTTTCTTTTTCTTTTCATTGGTAAAAGTTACATAAAAATATTTTGCCAAAAAGAAAAGACCATTTTTCACTTCGGAGATGTTAAGACCAAATTAAAGAAAGGTGGGCAGAAAGGTAAACAAGGACCATGCGAGGCCAATTTGGTGCGAGTAGGCTTTGGGTTCTTGATCAGCTTCCTTGACGCTAGGGGTGACAGAATCGAACCAATGGGATGAATGAGAAAGCGATCGATGAGTTCTATGATATGAGAGTCGAAGGTATCGAGCCCACACGAGTTACTGTGTCAAGCTTTCTTTCGGCGTCAACAAATATTGGCGCAATTGAGGAGGGCATACAATTGAGAAGCTACTGAAAAAGAATTGGAAGAAATAAAAAATAAAAAAAAAGGATAATCGAATCGAACCAAATTGAAATGGATTTTTTGTTCAATTCGTAATTGGTTCGGTTCGGCCGCCATCTTTAATGATTCAGTTTGGTTTTTTTGAAGAATCGAACCGAACCGAACCATTGACACCCCTACAATTAAGTGACAAGGTAACAAACTATGGCCTTGATTTTGAATATTTGGAGCGGTGAGGACTTCTCAATTATAGAATAAAACAACTCTCTAAATGCTTGCAATCTAAGATTCACGCGCATATAAATAATTGATTGAGGTTTCACACTTTCCTCTAAGTTTCCATCTTTGGGTGCAACCAATAATGACCGGCTATCCCCCTTTTTTCCATTCTCGTCGTGTATATTCCCACGTCCATTACATAAGTCGTGAGCTGTAAACCTTTCGCACCATCTAAAATTCTAAATAAAGCCGCTTTACATGGATTATAGTTTACATATAATACACACACACACACACAAAAGATATAACCTTTGACTAATCACCAATTCAAATCCAAGCGTGAGTGGTGACAAGGCAACTGCATCATCAACGGCACAATTCTCGCCACAAACTTTACAATTGTAAAGGCGCGTTCAAAAGCAAAGAACCAAGCACCGATATGATGTCTCCCTTTATTCGTGCATTCAAAAATTTCAAATAAGGGTCCGGGTCGAAGCCTATTTCTCAGAATAAGGGCCCGGAGCGAACCTTGTCGGCTCGAAACAACCAACTTAGTATCAAATAAGGGGTCGAGCTCACTCGCCGGCCAAATCTTATGTAAGGACTAAGGATGTTCTCTACCTTTCCCTTTCACCTCTTTTTCTACAGCCATGTTGATAAAGGGTCTTTGACTGTTAGTGTTGCGTGAGTGTGAAGAAGCATTCGCGTGACTCGGGGCAATAAGCGATGAAGCATTGCATGTGCCTCGGCGAGAAAACTCGTTGAGACAACAATTAGTGGCGAGACAAGGAACTTACCTCAAGAGCATATGCCCTACAAAGCAATGGAGACACCACCAGTGGGACAGGCAGTAAACCTTTGGGTCCGTACCCATCTACCTTTCATCGATTCGGGAAAATGAGGCCGATCAAGATCTCGAATTTTTCTCGTCGGTCGCTAGATCGATGTCGCTCTATCCCGTTTGGTTATGGATTTCCTATAGCTCATACGCGAGATTGGTTCGCAACCGGAATTGTCTAAACTTGGTGGTATCTTGCGCTTTCGAGAAATATTAAAGGTACTACCAAAAAAAAATCACAAAATGATAACCCATGCTGCATTTATCCCAAACTAATTTCCGTTTTGCAAAAAATCGTGACAAATTTACCAAAATCTTCTGAGACAGTATTGGAGCAAAAAATAGGGATTTTAGGAGATTTTCGATAGGGAGCTCTTTGGGAAAATTAGCAGATTTCCCAACTTTAGTTCATTTCTTTCAAATCTAGCTTCCCATAATGACATCATTTAGGAAACCCATTTATGTTAAGTTTCCATGTCGAATCGACATAACATGCTAATCATCAAAGTTGTTTATTATGTGTATTTTCGTGTCAGCAATTTAACGAGGATTGGAGAATAAATTCGTCACTGGCAATATTGATTTGTTATTTTTATAGTTTGGGGTAGATGTGGCAAAATGCACCAACTAAAAAAAAAAATTGGCAATACGAAAATTAGTTCAAAGTAAATGTGACATGTATGTATTAGTATGAGATTTTATTGTATAAACCCAATATTAAAATGTCCAAACTTGAATTAAGGAAAGATGGAGGAAAACGGTGATTCCTATGAGAACCCACCGGTGACTTCGTTTGTCGAAAAAAAGTAAAAATTGGGGCATTTTAAATTTGGATTCTTGACATTTAAGCAAAAAATAAAATAAAATTGATGGGCCGAATTTTACAAGGATATAAATGGTAGGAAGGTGGGGGACCAATAGGAGTGGGAGTGGCGTAATTGAAATAACCACCACCACCACCAAAATCATAGGACATGTCGGTCCAAACTTTTGTTTAGATGATATGAGTCAAGGCTGTAAAAAAAAAAGTTGTGAATTTATGGGAATTGGGAAAGCAAAGATGACATATGCCCATGTCTCTCTATGTTGATCCGTACCCCAGTCTCTTTTTCAGAGTTTTTCTGACTATGGTATTTGATTTTCCTTTAATAACATCTTTCTTCCTATTTTTGAGAAAATAAAAGTGTCCAATTCGAGAAATTATTCGAGATGGTAACTTGCTGATAACATAGCAATTGCGTTCGAAGAAGCAAGCTTCCGAGATCATTTTCAGAAGGATGCAATGAATTAGTCGAGCATGTGGAGAGAGGGGCTTCGAATATTTCAATTGATTAGCTCCGTTTGTTTCGTGGGAAATCAACAATTCGGGAAAAAAAATTTCCCAACTTTAATCATTTTTAGCCCTAAGAAAAATGAGTCAATAAGAATGGTTCTATCATTTACAACAATCAACGCTAGAAAAGTTTAGATGATAATAGAAGTATTTTTCGTTGGCTTGTTTCCTAACAGATATCTACCATCCAAAATTAGACTCTCTTTTTTTTTTTTCAAATTATCATTTTTTGGAGTCAAATGAAAATGGAAATATGACAATGAAGTTTATGTTTTTTCTTTTTGTCATAACAGTGAAGTTTATGTTAAATATTGGAATTTTGAGGGAATTTGTTTTTTTGTCAGTTTTATCTCTAACTTTCTTATATTTGATTTTTACTTTGCCTCTTGCAGAGTACAAAAGTCAAACCCTGCACTTATGATACTAGCGTCGCCACCTCTCAAATACATTTACTAGCAGGGTCGGATGCCTATTGGCTAGCTATTCACGGAGTTAGACGGCCTATTTTGACAATTCAAATGCCGATGGTGTCCACTCGTTATGATTTTCTTGCCTAGATTTGGATAGGGACATACACATATATATATATACATATATATGTATATCACATAAATTCAAAATAATTAGAAAAATTATTGGATATGGGATGCAGCTCTCATGTGCTGCCCTGCCCCTAAAGACATAGCCCCAACTACTCGAGTGACCAATCCTTATGCAATTTAATCTGCTCATCGTCGTCTAGCTAGCTATCTTCATATGGCCTTTTCATTTCAATTTTCATTTCCATTATTGTCATTATTATCGTATATCTTTATCGTTTTGTGGGGGAATTTCCGATTGAAAAAAAGAAAAAGAAAATAGAAAACTGAATTTTTTATTTGGAAAATTTGCTTCCCGTCTTGAGACTTGGTCCCGTTACGTGCTGCTGCACGAAACGCAACGTTTGAACGGATGTGCATTATTGGCGGCCAAAGAAAAGGTTGATCGATGTGCAATATTTATTTTGCATTTTCACGATCAACACCGTTATTTGATAAAATTATTATTTACGCAATTTCTTTAGTCGGCGACACGTGCGAATCCCACGTTCACCTCCTATCGCGATGTAGAGCGCGTTCGGAGCACTTGTTTAACGTACTTGATGAAGTAAAATCCGAAGCGTGAATCGTGCGAAACATCCTAATCGGAGTTCCTCTTAATCAAGAAAAATTCAAAGAGTTAACCGTGCGAAACATCCCGATCGAATTCCTCACAAAACCCAAATCGTAAAAATCGCGATTTTCCCCTCTCTAGGTGCGAATAATCCAAGTCAAATCATTAAAAAAAATTCAAATTACATGCTCCGACCTAACTTGTTAAACCTTTTTGCCGGACGACCATGCCCATGTCTTGTGCCTGCACGGAATTCATCGTTGAATGTGATGAGTTTGGTGTTGAATATTATGTCTAGATGTCTACCTGCTCTCAACCAATATTAACAGAAAAAAGAGAGAGAGATAAATGTACACACACATATCCGTGAAGCAAGCAATGTATATAAGTATGCATTTTCTATTTATCGTCGCGAAAAAATGAAAAACACCCGGTCAAAACGTTTCGGAAAGTCATATCTTCTTTTCGCATCGATGCACATCATCGATCAGTACACCATCTAATCGATATTAGTTGCTTTCTATGTCGACACGGGCGGCCGATGATCAATACACCAGCCGATTTGGTTCTTGGACGGTCCAATCATTGGACCGTCATATTTTTTATTTATTTGTCATTAAATTTTTCTCGTTAACGACATATTCAATGAGCCACCTCTCGTCAATTGCAGCGCGTTATCACTAAAACGTCACTAAGGAAACATAAAACAAAAGTTTAGGTTTAAATTTATATTTAGCAAAATCAAAATATATATATTATTCGATTCAGTCGGTCTAATTTTCCCTTGGAATTGGAAATTGGACCAACCAATTCTAGTACCAATTTTATGGAATAGAGAATCGGATCAGAGCCTTCGAGAACCTAACCAAATCAGCCGATTCAATCAGGTCTGGACGGTCCATTATCCTCGGCCCTAAATATAACATAGACTCTACGCCCGATGGGTTTCGACGAGCCAAATGCCGAACGCAGGCCCCCGAGCTGGTTCGTGCGTGAGAAACCCTCCGAGGCACAAGGGGGAGAATTCCGAGCTCGAACTTGAAATTCGAAATCGAGTCTGGACAAAAGGAACGGGTGCGACCCCACAAGAAGTTCGTGCAAATTCCGAAGCAGCCTCTGGCTCTTGGGAGAGGGAGAGAGAAATCAGATGGTAGCGTTCCTACAGTAACGAAGAGAGAGAAAGAGAGAGAGGACAGGAATCTCTTGAAGAAAAAACAGGGGGGGTTCGAAAAGTGATTGGTTCAGAAAAGAAGAAGAAGATGATGAGAAAACTCACGTGCATGCTTCCTTCGCACTGCAACTCTCCCATCGTCCTCTCCTCTGTTTTTTTAAAGGATAAAGATTCTCTCTCTCTCTCTCCCTTGGATACCCCATCAATCCATCATTAGAGCGGAATTTCGTGAGTTTTAGGATAATTTCCGCTAATTGCGGGTCATCATCATCAATCATGGCTTCTCTCGTGACAGGCCCCTCTCTCTTTTCCTTTCTAAGCAGTGGGCACCCCCCTCCCCCTCTTTTACCCCTGGAGTTCTGACCTTTTTCCTTCTCTAAATTCAAAAGGCTGGCATGCTCTGATCTGACTCGCTCCCTGCGTGTATTTCTCCTCACTCTTTTTGAGGGAGCAGGCTGGCTTGGCCCAGACGACGTCGTCCCACTGCCTAAAACGACGAGAGAGAGAGAGAGAGAGAGAGAGAGAGGGGCCATGTCTCTTTCGATTCGCCATACGTTCCCCCACTTCTCATCTAAACTTTTTGAGGGCTCTTCTTTCTGTCCTTGTGGCGTGGGGGGAAGCATCATGTGTCTGTGCCCAGACATCACCCTCATCAACATCTAGCGACCTCGCAATTATTGCAGTAAAGATCGCCAGCTTTTTCCCTCTTGGAGGAGCTGATGAGAAGATGAAACAGGGGGTGGGGGGCGGGTTATTAAAGCTACCGGCTGTGGAATTTTGAATGGAATTGCTGTTGCAGGCGGAGGAGTAACTCATCCAACCTTAATTACTGGTCTGTGAGAGAGAGAGAGAGAGAGAGAGAGCGAGAGCATTAAAGGTTTCTCGGTTTGCATGTCCAGATGATTAATTGGTGGGGCACACATTTTGACATTTGGTCAGAAATTGCCCAGCAATCACCACCTCAATCGATTCCAACCTCATATACTCTTGCCACACCCAAGACCCAGAAAAGAAAAGACTATGGAGAAGAATGTATGAACCGCATCGATGGGAACAGAATGGAACCTAGCCAAAGCCTCAACAAATCATCATTAATAATTAATAACTAAATGAAGGGTCTTTTGCCACATTAAAGATGACAACAAATATTTCCTATCTTAGCGAAGGAGATTTACCTGATGATCACCTAAATCTAATCTGACTAGAGAGAAAACCCTCACCTTCCTTTGGGCTTTTTCACCTTCTTCTCTCCTCGCCGGAAGGAGAGGAGAGGGAGATGTTTGAATTCCGCATCTCCATGACCTTCTTGTGGGAGTTGGAGTGCAAGTAGCTCACGAACGTGGGGCTCTTGGCCGGACGGTACTCCGGCAGCAGCCGGCCCGACTTGTACCTCACCCCGCACGCGTTGCACAGTGTCTTCGGCCCCATTGGCCCCGCCCTCCACTGCGGCGTCCTCTGCGACAGACAGTGGGTGCACCTCCTCCCCGCCCCCTGCTGCCCTGCTCCTCCGACGCCGCCGCCGCCGCTCTCCTCCGACTGGTCTTCTTTGCTCTCCACCGCTTCCTCCTCCGCGTCACATTGTGTGGGACTACTCGCCATGTTGGTGGTTGTCTTGGGCTGTTCTTGTTCTTGCTTCTTGGGCTGTTCTTGCTCTTGCTTCTTGGGTTCAATGAGCTCGCTGTCGGCGAGCCAGTGGGACTGGTGGAGCAAGAGCGGGTCGGAGGAGTGGATGGGCCACGCGGGCATCATCAAGAACGGGTTGTTCTTGGTTTTGGCGGCTGCGATTCGCTTCCTCTTGCTCCTCGCCTTGCCTGTGACCACAATCTTGTGGAGTGACGACAAGTTGGTCGAGGAAGGCTTGTTGGGCGTTTTGGAGGGAACAGATGCTGAGGACGGAGGCGGTAGTGTTTGGACTTGGAGAGTGTTTCCTCTGCTGGACAAGCAGTCCTCCACAAAAACTGACAGCCACTCCATGCTAACATCAGCTTCCTGAACGTTGCATAAATTAGCAGTAATAGTAAGAGACTCGAGACCCCGTTTGACTTAAAAAAATTGCTGTCTTTGTAAGTGTTGCATCTGTTGCTACTTGAAAGAAAAAACAGGGGTAGAGAGCACGGAGAAGATGAAACAGAGCAGGTGGGTTTTAAGTTTAAGGCCAAGACGGTGCGAGTCCATGCATTATGGCGAAAATTAAAAAGGAAAAACATTAGATAATCTGGAGCAAGGAAAAGATTGTGCCGTTCTTTTTCTGCTCTTCGTCGTTCTTGAAAGATGGCATGAACTGTAGTTGTGAAACAGAGCAAAGTGAGCGTACCGGCTTCTGAATGGAGAAGAGCTCGTCAAGACTGTTGCTTGCGAAGCCACCGAGCTTCGGCTGCGAGTCTCCGGGAACTGACACATTCCGGCAGAACTCCATGGGCGAGAGAAACGGAGCAAAGGAACGTGAATTTGCAGAGATAGGGAGAGAGACAGAGCAGGTAGGAAAAATGAGTCAAGTGCTCTAATGAGCTGCTTCAAAGTGAGAGAGAGAGGGAGGGAGAGAGAGGAACCATTTTTAATCTTTTATGGCCTCGATATCTGTCGGCAGATAGATAATGTTAAAGAAACGATCAAACTTATTATTATTTTTATAAATAATAATAATCTCATAACATTCATATGTGCTCTATGAAATACCTGTCTACCATATACCCTTCATTTTATTTGCATGTTGGATTCTATGGCTACTTTTCTTGGTCTTTTTAAATTTAATCAACCCCTCATCTTATTTCGTCCATCTCGTTATATAAAATCAATGTGCTATGATTCAAGGCACATCACTTATTTGGAAGCAGGTGCGCTCCCTCCAGTTATTATTGCTCACATTGGAGCATGAACATATTCTATCATACTGAAATTGCATCCCCCCTACACATGATTACATACTTGCTGCATGAGTGAGATGTATTGGATGTACAGTCTTGATTTTATGTCACAATAATAATAATAATTGCAAAATAATGTCTCTCTCTCTCTCTCTCTCTCTCTCTCTCTGTAATAGAAGAGAGACTTTTTCAGGGCAGCTGTGCCAGGGTCCATCACTAAGGGGCCACAAGGCTTGAGCATGCCAGGGAGCAACTGGGCATCTTCATTGCTTCTTCTTCTCTCTCTTTCTCTAATCTATAAAGCAAAAGGGCCACGAAAATAAAAAGTAAAAGATAAAAAAAACCCAGTTATTGTAAAAATAAAAGCTAATAAGAAAAAAGAAAGATCTTAGGATCAGGGCCAAACCCAAACCGACCAGTGTTTTGAGCAGTGAGATGAGAAATGACCTGCCAGATTCTTGAAGTTCTCAAAAAACACAGAGCTTCAAATACCTGCAATCATAGTAAATGCCAAGCCTGACTCGGCGTGTCACAAGTTAGGGTTTAGGGGCGAGTACGGACCGATCAAACCCTCCCCATGATATATTCCACTGACTGAGATGAGAATCGCTCTTTTCATGATCACAATCACCACATCCTCCAGTTCAATATGCACATATAACGTTGCAATTTGGATGTGTATGTAGGCTAAGCTCTGCATCGTTTTCATTTCTCAGGAGCTTTCGGTACTGTCCAGGCATACACATCTTTCAAACTATTCATCGATTTGGATGGACGAAACGAAAAGAACGCGACCAGAGATTTTTGCCGACGGAGAAAAAGAAGGTGTCGGTCGGCTTATCCAGAGAGGGGACATAGCACATGCGAGGCCAGGTTTTGGAGGGTTGACTTGATTGGAATTGGGATCAGGAGGGGGGGGTGCATGCATTGTTGCAGATGTATGTAATTCAAAGAAATGTATTGAATGTGATAATAGTACTTTTCTATTTTTAACGTTGGATCCAATTTTTTCTTTGAGGGAAACCATTCGCCAGCATTGAAAGTTCTGTGGCAGTAAGTAAACCCGTGACAAGTATTACATCACTAACGAAGACCCTTTGGCAGTGAACCAGGAAAAAGACCCCTCCATCACACACACACATGCATACATACATACCCATTTCAAATTCACCCAACGCCAAAGATATCTTTATCATTTTCTAATGCCAGTTGAGAAGAAAGAAATGAACTCTCACCACTGTTTCTTAGGAGGTATACAATGTTGCCTTCTCTTGTCTTAGCAATCTTAAAACAGTGTTCTGGCCAAAATAATTGTGTAGCTCAGACCATACAAAGACAAGACATGAACAATCTAGGACCATGCACACGATTGACCTTAACCTTTACATGGATTTAGCTCATGCGAACACAGGGTTAAAGAAAAATTGAAGCAACCCGAGAATGTATTTGAGTTCAATGCATTGTAAGGAACGAAGGGAGTCGAAGGTTCATGCATAGTAGACCACCAATACACATACATTGCCATTGTCTAGTAATGTCAGATTCTTTTGTTCTTTCCTTTTGTTCTTCCAATTGTCTTACATAATGCATCAGTCGCCTTCGAGTAAGACATACATAAACGGTATTCCACATTCATGCGAAGGAACGGAAATGCATATATGCTTATTGTTAGTATGTACGAAGCATAAGAATGTACAAATGCCATCGCAGACTGTCTCAGTGCTCACAAGAGGATCTACCAAGATATTGGTGCCACTCCTCTGGAGTGCCTTGCCTTACTCTCAACATCTTCACCGCTGCGCTCGTCAAAGGTATGGCGAGTATGTCAAAGTCTTTCGGAGCCTGAAACATCAGGAAAAATCGTTTCTTTTCCTTCTTTCTTTTTCGCTATGAGACAACATCAGGGAGGAGGGAGCAAGAAAGGAAGGATGCTGGTAAAATGAAATGGGAGTATATTTTTCTCGATCTAGTTATTGCTATCATCTAATTGTCATCACTAAATAGAGGTAAAGTGAAACGGAAACTTCTTGGTTCTAATTAGATGTCTCAACAGTAGTTATTACCTTGGGGGTCTTGAGAAGCTTCATATTTGCTTCTTCTATCGTTTTATGTCCTTTCTTGGAATTGCATTTGGCACAGGCAGTTACCTGTCACACAGAGCAGCATTTTTCAGCAGTGTCCTAGGATTCCTAGGAACGCTTTCCAGGGATATACCGTTACTTAAGTTTCTAGCGAGTTCATCCCATTATAATGTCACTTTTGTCGATCTACATTGTGTTTGTGCTTCACAATGCTACTATGCAACCTCAACGAAAGTACGATCTCCTTGGAGCCACCACCTGTGCTATTACTTTCTTACTAAATAATTCCCAGACAAAATTTGGCGTAGGAACAAGGAAGATTCAAGATGCTGAACCCCAAAACAGTACAGTAACACATTGTAAAAAGCGCTACCTGACTTCACAGCAAGTTTAGCAGAAGCCAGGAATTCTTGCACAATTCATCCACCAAGTGCAGGATGACACAATGCTCTTATAATCAATTTGTCTATTAGTGTCCGCCATTCGCAAAAAACAAATTTAGACAAAAACTATTCTACAGACAGAAAGCTGACATATTTTCCATGTCCAAGGTTGGGCTAAAGAACTTCCCAATTAATAATAAGAAAAAAATTAATCTCAATCAGGTATGAGCGATTCCATGAAGCAAAGTTGGAGCACTCATTCTTCAAAGACATACATATGAATAAAATTCTCTATTGAGGCTAATATGCTAAAAGAAAAAAGTGGTGATGACTGGTTTGCAGAAAAGCTACTGAAGTGAATGGACCATAGAAATCATTATTAGATGTATCCCTAAAGCGCCAAAATATCGGTATAAAAAAAGGAATTATCCGCAATAGGAAACTAACTTATTTATATTGCAATACCCTTAATTCACCAAAAACCTGGCCACGAAAAGCCGCATTAACCAACAGATTAAACAGAAAGTTTCACAGCTCTAGGAGATGAGAAAAGGAAATCTTACCAAGTTTTCCCATGTCCATTCTCCACCTCGTGAAATTGGAAGAACATGGTCAATAGTTAAATTCTCACCCGAAGAGCAGTACCTATGAATGACCAAAATTTCACCTTTTAGCTCACAAATCATTTGGGCAGGTAATAATAATGTCCTCCATTGGTGATTCTTTCAATGTCAATGACTCCACGCCTGCTTGAGGACAGGTGACAAACACTTCAGTTCATTCGAGTAACAAACAAAATGATGTTCTTGGAAGACCAGTCGGATAGTCATTCACAAGCCACTAAATCTCGCTGAAGAGCCAGCATAGTATCAAACTCTTAAAGCCAGCAACGCCTAGTATTATTTGTGAAACATAAGCATTTTGTCTACTGGATGGGATATCCAAAGGAATTGGCTCAACGGCTCATTGCTCCCATACAATGGCAGAAAGAAAGACAACGGACAGACCTTCAACAAGAGAGTGTATATACATTCACTATACACGAATTCAGAGCTTTCTAGAGGAAATACTGTCTAACAGAGCAAAAACTATGCATCTGACTAAAAATGCATCAGCTAATGAATTAGACAAGTAGAGTTTGATGATGAGTGTTAACCGGCTGGTTACTTACTGGCAAGTGTAACTGTCTCTGTACAGTAAGTTCTTACGACTAAGGTTGCTTTTCACTCTCCTCCTCTTAACAACCTGCAGTAAATGTGGCACCTGGAGGGAAGAAGATGGGCATCGATGATTAAGTAGAAACTGAAAACATAGAAATGATCAGATAAAAATCCTGATTAAGGGCTCAGAAAATGAGCAAGAAGAACATGAAATATTCATACAAAGAGAGAGCAGATAAATATTTGTAAAAGCACTAGCAACAAATGTTCCGTTAGTGCATACCCTTAAAACTGCTGGTATGTAGAACAATCCACTAGGAGAGTTCACTGTCTGATCATAATATTCTAGTACATCAGCCTGGAACAAATAGAAACCAAGAATATAATATTGAAAGAGTCTACATACGCGATTTGTACCAAATCATATAGGCATTAAATAACTAAATGGTATCTTCAATATGTCAATACTGCAAAAGGCATGAGGCAATATTTTAATGTCAAAACTCAAAGCAGGCTTGTTAAGTTCAAAAGGAAATGTTTGTGTTCCAAAAGCTACATATGTATCCAATTCCAAGCTAATTTGCATCTGCCATGATCTTGTCATTCAAGAAATGTGGAGTGGTGGTCTCTTCTTTGACTTACTCCAAAGGGAGATTTTCCATTTTCTGATTCTATTAGACTTTGATCTCCAAATAATGCAAACAGCGTGCTCTAACGACCTAATCGTTCGAAGAAGATAACTACCGTGAACTAGTAAAAGTATGTGATCAGCCACAGTGGCCTTAACCTAGCAATTACACGACACTCTCATCTGGAACAGTCGAATGAGCCATTTTTCTGTACAACCTTCTCCATGAACTCCAAGCAAATCGCACGCCTCCAGCAAACGACATTGACTGGCCTGAAGTAGGTTAACAACAATCAGAAAACCAATCAAACGAAACCAGAACATCCAGGACTAGAAAAAGTAGAAGAAGAAGAAAAACCCAAGAAAACCACACTAAAACTACGACGACGACAACCCATGCAATGGCCTAACAAAGCTTGCTTGAAGAACTGATAAACATAGGAAAGCCAGACCCAAGGAAATAGCAACAGTTGCTTCTTCCCTTGATCCAAATGCTAATCACCGAAAACTGGAAAGGGGAGGCATAAATTCTTAAAGATAATGCCTAAGCTATCTAAGCTTGAACAGAGCGAAAAATGGTCACCACATGAAGCAAAGGACGAGTACGACAAAATCAACCAACTAACCTGTAAGAAAGATCCAAGACCAGACCCCTGAAGCACGCCAACTCGTCATCGACTCCGAACTCATCATCGTACTCGTCGTCCTCTCCATGCACACCTTCCTTACTGTGTTTATTAGCACTTCGGGCGTGCGCTCTCACGTTTCGCCGCCAAGAACCGCGCTCGACCGAGGAATCAAAAGATCTGACCCTGCGCTTGCGAACATGGACTGATCCGAACCTAAAACCAAATGGGTCCTTCGATCCTTGCCTAAATGAGTGACCTTCGCCATTGAAGAGCAGCTTCATGGTGCCTTGAGCTGTGAACTGAGCCATCCAACTCCACTGCTTCTTAGTTCCAACCGCCAAAACTGTCCTTCTTTATTCAATTCAACAATTTCTTTAACGCTTGCGAAGAATCCGTTTCTCTATTTATCCACCATGCGAGATATTACTGGCCTTCACGGAACATTTGATGAAGTTATGAAGCAACCAAGTCGTGATTTTTTTCTTGGGTGTTTTGGAGCGTGAGAGAAACAAACGAGAAAAGAACACTTTATTTCCACGGAAGAAACCGTTGCCACATAAATTGAACACAGATTCCTTCGTCCTCCTCCGAATATCTTCTCCTCCCCACGAGTCCTTGCCTTGTTGGATTCATCCACAAGGAGTCATTGCAGCCCAATTCGAACCCAATTTGGATTTCTCGGCCTCATCGTGGTCATCTGGGCTCACTGTGGCTTACGAGAAGATGGGCAATCTGCGTCTCTATCTCTACGGCATACTTTTCTCTTCTCTTTTCCCTTCAATGAAAATTCTTGTTGAACTTTATGTTGTTTTGTATTTATGTGGCGAGCCATCACAACTTACCTATTTAATAGTGCATACGTCCAAATTGCAACATATGAAAGCCGGAGTGAGGTAACTTGCTTATAATTGCCGTAACAGTTTAACTGATGCAATTGTGAGGCGTTTTTCAAGCACCTTATGAAATACTGTAAGATCTATGTCAGACCTGAATGTGTACTAAATGACCTATTTGCGATCAAGTGAGAACATCCCACTACCCGCTCCCTACAATGGTGTTTGAAGACATTTTGAGTTCACTAAGTTCTTCTTCTCCAACAATGTATCTATGGCATATCTCTTTCCACTCCCCCTCGTGCAATACGAGTTTTGGACGAGACCAATTAACAAGATAACCAGTGGAACAGGAAAAAAAAAACATATAACATGAATAACAAAGGGGAGAAAATTGAGAGGCGGTGCCCGGATACGAGATGTCTAAACCGTGGTCTTAAAAGGCTAAGGTATTAAGAAACAGCCCAACAACGTAATCATAGCGTTATTCTCAACGGTCTACTTGAGTTGGTCTCAAGAGGTTACTTTAGTAAGGGAACTTGAGTCTCGGTAGCATGGTTCTTGCCAGTAAGATCTTGAGTCCCGATCAATCCGGAAAATGCATGAGTGTAATTTGGAGGTGTGAATACAAGATCAGGACAACAACTACATAGACACCAGGAAATCATCTTTCCTCAATATAAGCATGCATTATCCAACTTTTCGAAATCTGTTGCGATAGATTTACAGTCAAACAAACATGTCTCCAGCCACTGCCTGTGAATCAACGACTCATTATTCAAGAGGCGCCCAGCATACGTATTTTCATTTCAGCATAACCACATCAATGTATAGTTCAGGATCGAGCTTGCCAACATCTAGCTCTAGTTCTCTTGCTAGATTGAGTAATTCATCGTTCAAACCAATCCAGTTTCGCAACATGCTTTCCAATTTTCAATCACCCGACATCCCCACCGGAAATATTTTCAGAAAGAATATTCGCTTAGAGTTCGAGTTATATTGTAGAAAAAAGGGTCGATATATCTGTGATAACCAAATAATTCAAGCTTAATACGAGCAACCTTAATTCTCGAGGCGTGTATTGCGCAAATGGGTTGTAATTTCTCCAATTCAATCGAATATCAAAGCTTGATATTAAACAAGTACATTACAATCGGCCAAAAAATAAAGGAACTTGGTTACACTACAAGAGAGAGAGAGGTAGGTGGGTGATTCGCCAGCCAGAGCAAAAGCTCGCATTTCATCAAACAGGTCGACGACGAACCTAGCCCTTAACCGAATCAAACGACGAATCCCCCGTTGACTCTAATCACCTGGCCGTTGACCCACTCTCCGGCATCGCTCGCTAAGAACCCCACCGCCTCCGCCACGTCCTTCCCTTCCCCGAGCCGCCCCAGCGGGCAGGCGTCTACCAGCCTCTTCACCGCCTCCTCCGTCTTGCCGGCGAAGAACAGCTCCGTTGCTACGGGTCCAGGCGCGACGCAGTTGGCCGTGATCCCTGTCCCCTTCAGCTCCTTCGCCGCGATTTTCGTCATCGTCTCCACCGCTGCCTTCGACGCCGCGTAGGCTGAGTACCCGGGGAACAGGCCCCCGACGACCGACGTCGTCACCATCACGATCCTCCCCCCTCCGCCGCGCCTCAGCCGGTTCGAAGCCTCCCGGCACCCGAGGAACGCGCCCCGCGTGTTGACCTTGAAGGTCGAGTCCCAGTCCTCCACCGTTGTGTCGGCGAGGCTGGGGTATTTGGGGTCCATGACTCCGGCGCAGTTGACAAAGACGTGGGCAGGGGACCCGAACGCGCGCTCGGCCTCGTCGAAGAGGCGCTTGACCTGATCGGGATCGGAGATGTCGGCTTTGACGGCGATGGCGCGCAGCGGAGCGGACGGATCGGAGTCGGACGAGTTGAGCTCGGCGGCGACGGCGTCGGCATGGGCCGAGCTGGAGGAGTAATTGATGACGATCCTTGCGCCGAGGGAGCGGAAGTGGGTGGCGATCGCGCGGCCGATACCGCGGGATCCGCCGGTAACGATGGCGACGCGGCCGTCGAGGGGAAGCGGAGGGTGACCGACGGCGCCGGCGTCGATTCCTGTGGCCATTGCACGGAGAGAGAGAGAGAGAGAGAGAGAGAGAGAGAGATTGAGGGAGTGGTGATGGGCTCCGATGAACAAGATCAAGCTCGGTGTGGAGCGTAGCAGATCAGATGGCGGGACGAGACATGGAAGGAGATTATTTAAAGGGGTGGCGAAGAAGAAGAAGAAGAGCGAATCCGACTGATGCAGCGTGCGTACGTCCTTACGTCAACTTCAAAATTAATTAGCGAGGATTAGCATAAAGCTCCTAAAAAACAATCAGACATGACATCATCATCTGATGACATGGCGAAATTTACTCCCCTTTTATGGGGAACAACGCCTAATATGTGGTAAACTATAAACCCTAGCGAAGAATTGGGTAATTTAACTACTGATTAGTTGAAACTCTGCAATCATGTTGCGAATTTATAGTATGTAAATTATGATAAAAAGTACTGGTCCTCATTGAAACTTTGCTGCTCGTTTAATGGGGATTTTTTATTTTTTTTTACATTTTTCAATGTTCGGCTGTACTTCTCAATATCAAATGTGTTACCTATCTAATAGTCATTTTTAAAAGTCACATATCTTTTTGTTTGTCACATAATCAGTTGGTATGTTGATATTGGTTGCGATGAGGGTTGAAAATTACTTTGTGTTGTCCTATTAGAAACTTACCTATTCATAAGAAAAACTTGCTAGCCATTAATTTGTCACGAAAGTCCGGTTGAGTTGTAAAACTTATAAAAAAGTGCAATCAAGTCCTAAAACTTACAAAACAAAATAAATGGGTAAATCTGTGTCGGGCCTTTTGCGACCCGATCCAAATCCGATTGATCCAATAATTTAATGACCCCAGTCGTACTTGAAATCTACTAATCACTTGAAAAAATTGATGGGTTTCTCTAGTACGTATATACTTTTTTGGTTGAGTAGAGATTTAACCCTCTAAGTTTAAGCATTTGTACAATATGATCCTCCAACATTAATTTGTTCAATTAATTCCCCTGACTTTTTTTATTTGTGCAATTCCATTCTCTAAGTTTTGATTTATACAATCAAGTCCTCTAACTTTCTCAATTGAATCTATTGGTCAGTTCGTTCTCACTAAACCTTGACCTCGTCATTGTGGCATAAATGTCTCCCAATGCTAAGGTGATGCCAACTTAGGGAAAAGAAGGATAAAAAGAAAAAAAAAAAGGCAATTTGATAATGTTAGTTACAACCAATAAGTTAAGCACTTGATTATATAAATTAAGAACGGTAGAGAGCTTGAATCAGCAAAATAAAATTTTAGAGGACCAAATCACACAAACTAACAAGTTAGAAGACTTGATTAAGACCAAATGGCACAAATGCTAAAGCTTAAGAAGACTGAAACTTTTCTTAACTCTTGACCATCGTTTGTTGAGCGTTGAAAAAAATGGACCCATATATTCGATAATGAGCTTGTTTAGGTACTTTATAGAAAAAGGTTGTAAAATACTCAGTAAATAGATTTTAATAGGACTTTTTAGTAAACCTCGTAGTATTAAACGTTGGAATTGCCCAAAGTTCATAATGTCATTTTTATGTCGGAATGGAAAAAATCTTAAGAATAACAAACAGCTTCTTATGTGATGAAGAGAACGGCCAACGTAAAATAACTGCCATCTCGGTCGCTGATGTGCAGTAATCTCAATAAACGACGTCGTATTGTCTGTTCCCTCTCCCTCGCTTTGAACTATCAATCTTACAGAGGTAGGAGCCGAACCCTAGAATCCCAATCCTCGACCGCAAAGAAGCGAGGACAAGAAAATGGCAATCGCGAGAACTGGAGTCTACATCGATGACTATTTCGAATGTAAGCTTGTCGTCTTTCGCCAATTTCGTGATGCTCCATTCTTAATCGGTGTTCGTTCGAATTTGAATTAGATGCGAGCACATTACCAGCCGAGCTCCAGAGGCTCCTTAATACAATCAGAGAACTCGATGATCGATCCCAATGTAGGTCCTTTCTCAGTATTCGTTGATTTATACTTGCGAAATCCTAAGATAATATGTTGGAATTCACGATTGAGGGGGAAAAGGTTGGGTTTTTTTTTGTTGTTGATTGTGATTGTTGAATTGTTGGGTGTAAAGCTATGATAAACCAGACTGGCCAGCAGACCAAGTACTGCGTGGGGTTGTCCAAACAGAGCTTGAGAAAAGGCAACAATAGTGCTTACGGTAGTAGCTATAACAATGATGACGAAGAGACTGAAATCGAGAAAATGCGGAAGGATATAGAGGCCAATCAGGACAACGCGTTGAGTTTGTGTACCGAGAAGGTGTTGCTGGCAAGGCAAGCATATGACCTCGTAAGCTTTGACCTCAATTTGTCAAAATCGTACTTTAATCGTCTTTCTTCCACGATATGTGCGCATGAGTTGTTGTATAAATGATATGATCGTGCTTTTGAGATCGCCAGTTCTGGCATGTTTTGGCAAACTTTCTTTAATTACATTTTTCAGTTCACACTCCACAATTGCGAGAGAAAAATCTCTTATTTACAGCGTCCTAAGACAAGAAGTTCCTAATAGGAAGCAAGGGTAAGGATCTTTTTATAGAGAAGTGAGTCGCATGTGGGAGCAAAAACCCTCAAAATCAACATCATCTTTAACTCTTGGAAAAAAACTTTTCTCTTTAACAGCTTCCACATATCTTTTTCACGAGGATAGAGTATCTGCCGAACTCTATTCATCATCTGCAAAGCAAAGTTAAACTAACTCAATGAACTCATTGCATGGCATGAGCTTGTATTGATCTAGGATTAATCATTAGATTTAAACTTCAAATAAGAGAATATAAGAAAACTGCTTTAGAATGATCTTGGGTTCTTTAAATGAGTTACAGTGGATTTCTCATTTTTGAATGAGGCTGAGGAGATGGATATTGACGTGATTTCCTGTTGGCATTCTATTTCAGATAGATAGTCACATTAAACGACTCGATGAGGATTTAAAGAACTTCGCAGAAGATCTCAAGCAAGGTAAAGAGATTTCCTCTAGTGTTGCAAAGTCGATACTCATTACTTTGAGTTAGGCATGTGGACTAGGCAGTGTTGTCTCCAACAAGTTTTGGCTTGCTATTTCCTGATTTGTTATTGTCCTTGGATTTATTTGGTCGATTTGTTCAACTTATTTGTGAGAACTTTGGTTACGGACTGATATATACCTTCATATACCCTGTCAAATGGAGCTCAATCTATGAGACCAGACTATCCTCAAACTTTTGTGTGTTTAGAGGATTGGAAAAGCAGGAAAACAGTCCTTGCTTTGGCTTAAATTGGTGAAAAGCTCTTGGAATTAGTTAATTCCAGCTTATGATGTTTCGAAGGGCCCTATTGCATTTTTTTATTTTTTCTCTAGTGACTTTGTGCAGGTGCCCTGGTGCTGTATTTGTGTATGTGATGTGTGTATGTGAGAGAGAGAGAGAGAATTGCATTTTTTTATTTTCTCTCTTGTGAATTTGTGCAGGTGCCCTGGTGCTGTATTTGTGTATGTGATGTGTGTATGTGCGTGAGAGAGAGAGAGAGAGAGAGAGAGAGAGTCATGGTGAGGGAGCTAATGGATGGTGGATCATTACATTGCAGTTGTCATGTCAATTCTCGACTACCTCGTGGTTCATTATTATATAAACAAAGTCTATTTTGATAAGGGGCATGGATTTTGAAGGATATGCATGTGTAAGTATGTGCTTGCACTTGTGCCCGTTGTGTGCTATAGCATCAAGAAGAAGAAAAGAAGCAATGAATGTATGCACTTATGAGTATAACTTATGCTTCTGAGAGATCTTAGTCAATGGTACTGCAGTTCTCTGCTTGATTTGGCTGATAAAAGTGTGTGCCTGAAATTTCTGTATCATAGAGTTTTCATTTCCTTGTTGTGAATTTGCTTATGCTTGTTGGTTTCTTCTGTTTATCCCCTTTATGACACAAACAGAAGGGAAAATATCTCCAGATGAGCCAGCAGTTCTTCCCCCATTGCCTTTAATTCCTAAAAGTGACAAGCGCAAGCCCCTATACGGAACACCTCAATCATTCAAGAGGCTTGATTACAGGGGGGACTGGGACCGTGAGCGGGACAGAGATTTTGAACTCATGCCTCCTCCAGGAAGTCATAGAAGGGACTTCGCTGCCCCAGATGTTGATCAACCCATTGATCCAGATGAACCCACCTATTGTGTCTGTCATCAGGTCCTGAATTTTTCACCCTTCTCTAAAATTTGGAAGTCATGTTTAATTTGAAATGCTACTGCACTATGTTGTGATGGCTTTTATAGCTTTGGTATTTAACCAATTGAATCATTGTGACCGCTAGGTGTCATTTGGAGACATGATTGCCTGCGACAACGAAAACGTGAGACCTTCTTCTTTATGAGACATTTATTTCTCCTTGAAGTTTTACTTTCCTTTCCAGATCTCTTTTACATAGTGCATTTGGGAAGTATCCTTGTGGTAGATATAATCTTTAGAACGTGAGTTACTGTACTTGGCAAGTCGTGTGGTGTTCAAAGGTGAAATGATGCAGTGATATGTATATGTTTCTCCAAGAACATGCATGTACTCCTTATGACACATTCAATGTCATTTGTCAAAGCATTCAGTCAACAAAAGAAAATGTCACCTGTCAAAACGTTTTTTGGTTAGCAAGTGAATAGAGAAGGTGAAGCGGCAAAAATTGCCACGAAAGGAAAAGTAGCCCTATCGCATACTACACGATAAAACATTCATGTACTGTGTAAATATTGTCTGTTGAGAATGAGTAGCTGCCTTACCTTTGCGTGTTTCCTTAGTAGTTTCTCAGCAGCGACAGTTATAGCATTTTCAATATTTCTCCTGTCAACTGTTCTTTTCGATTGGTGGACACTCTTCTCTAATGTCCCAACCGTAATTTACAGTGCCAAGGAGGTGAATGGTTTCATTACTCGTGTGTTGGGCTGACACCGGAGACAAGATTCAAGGGGAAGTGGTATTGTCCAACCTGCAGGCTACTTCTGCAGTGACAAAAATGGCATGCATACACTTGAGTACATGTGTGACGGTGGAGGCATGGAGGGATAATTTTTTGTTCCGCCTTGATTAGGTTATTCTAGAGTTTATTTTAAGATTATGCATCTGTCTCTTTCTTCCCACAGAAAAGAGAAGAAAGAACCCTTGAGCGGAAGAACCTTCGAGTTTGTAAAATAGTTGTTCTGCTCCTCCTTCCATGGATGGGGATTTAGCAAGAGCAGTTTATAGTTGGCAGTGTAAAGGAGTGGAAGAAACAACGATGAGTTCTGGAAAAACTTCGGCCATTACTTGATTCATGTTTCTTATCAAATTGGACTTGCGTTCGATAATCATGTGTGTTCTGTTTTCTTTGGCTGAACGATGATCATGTGTATTCAATTAATATTTGTGATTGGCAAAAGTGGAGCTCCATCATGAGCTCAGCGATATTGATCGGTTTCCAATATAGGGATGCCCAGTCAATTACCAAAACGAAATCCACTTGGGTGCATCTTTGTACTGTCTACCCATAACCTCATATATGCTTAACCTCTCACAAAGTTAGGCATAATGAGCTTGATGATTTAGGTACACTTTGTTGATTAAAGGACTACCTGAAGCACATCATATGTTTTGTGTTATTGAAGTAAGACTAATGACACAATTTGCGACACCTTTCAGAATATAGAGAGGGATGTATATACTTAACCAACTAGAGACGCCTTCATAATGTTCCCGTTACCGACACATCTGAAGTCGAATAAGACTCGTGAATCTAATGTATTCGACTCGTGAATCTAATGAAGTAGATATTGGTAGTTACTTTGAAGTTAAATTGAACTCATCCAATAATTTAGACAAGCCTATCAATTAAGAGAGAAGATAACTATCTAAACCTTTTTTTTTAAAGATGATGGCGGTTGCTTCGTCGTGATCCCTCGTTATGCCAAAGTCTCCTTTCTTTCTCTTTATGGCTAGAAGTCTTATCCAAAAGCCGATAGTATCTATTCCTCACATACAATTTGTCTATAGAAGAATTTTTTTGACGCCATTATGTATGATCCTCACAACAAGGATCAAGTATCAATAGAAACACGTTTGTCATTCTATCTTCTTCTTTTTTCCGTCGGGGATAAGCTGGAAAAAATAACATAAATTGGATCTACCCTTGAGGTGGGACCAAGAAGCCCAAAAGGCAGGGCGGTGCAATTTGAATGAAAGATTTGAATTTATTCAACAGTAGTAGTTCCCTCTCTCTCTCTCTCTCTCTCTCTCTCTTCCATTCTGCTAAACTTCATCGGATACGTCTCTTGAATCTCGGCTCTTATTAGTCTTCCGCTTTAATATCCCTTTGACAACCCTAAACCCACCGAATACTCTTGGACCTTGGTTGTGCCACTCTTTTCTTGACAAGAATTTCCACGTCCCTGGTTCTGTTCTTTTTCAAGTTTTCATTTTTTTTTTCTCTCTCTATCGTCTTCGGAAATCTCAGAGTGGGAAAGAAGCTGTTACAGTCATTGCTTCCAAGATCTCAAGATCAAGGAAGTAGAGCAGAATTATCGCCCCCAAGAAGGTGCAAAAGAAGAACCTTTTTGCTGGTTTTGGCTTGGTAATCGTCCCTTTCCTTGTTCTTGTAGTCCGTGTCCCGTTTCTTGATTCCGACCTCAATCACTTACTTGCGCGTACATTCATATGACAGCACCGTTCTCGGAAATAGCTGTGTCGATGGGAAGGCTGTGATGAAGGACAGAACTTTTGGTGCTAGATTTATATTTTAGGATTGAAATGGTCATAGATGCAAGGTGCAACATATGTTCTGTTATTGATGGTTTGCCTTTTTAATCTATACCCAATTTGGTTTTATTGGAGGGATCGTGTTTAGTGTTGCTTATTCTGTGAAAAGTTTCGAAATTTGGTGCGTATGTTAATGCAAAACAAGGAGAGAAGGGTTGTTTTCGCAAAGTACAGAAATTTTGAAATTTCAAGATGCTGTTATCAAAGCTCTGACTTGTCTATCGGGTTTGTTGTAAATCATCTTCTGATTTGTGAGCAGCTACTGCAATTGTTTTTAGGTGAAAATGGGTAGAAATCTTAGCCCCGCACTGCGTAGAGAATTGGCGAACCTGGATAAAGATGCTGACAGCCGTAAATCGGCAATGAAAGCGCTTAAAACATACGTGAAGGACCTGGACTCAAAGGCCATCCCTTTATTTCTGGAGCAAGTTTCTGAAACCAAGGAAACAGGCTCTTTATCTGGAGAATACACAATTTCGCTTTATGAAGTTCTTGCTCGTGTTCATGGCGTCAACATTGTTCCTCAGATAGATAGCATCATGGCAACTATTGTGAAAACTTTGGCTTCAAGCGCAGGGTCTTTCCCTCTCCAACAAGCCTGCTCAAGGGTAGTTCCGGCTATTGCAAGATATGGGATAGATCCAACCACTCCAGAGAACAAGAAGAGGCATATCATTCACTTCTTGTGTAAGCCTCTTGCAGAGTCTCTTTTAGGTTCTCAAGAAAGCTTAAACTCAGGGGCCGCGCTTTGTTTAAAGGCTCTCGTGGATGCGGATAATTGGAGGTATGCTTCGGATGATATGGTCAACAAGGTTTGTCAAAATGTTGCTGTGGCTTTGGAGGAGAAGTCCACTCAGACCATTTCACACATGGGGTTGGTTATGGCTTTGGCCAAGCACAATTCCTTAATAGTCGAAGCTTATGCAAGGCTCTTAGTAAGATCAGCAATGAAAATCTTGCAAGCTGGACTATCAGAGACGAATTCTCAGAAACGTTTATCAGCAATTCAAATGGTGAATTTCCTGATGAAGTGGTTGGATCCTAGGAGTATATTTTCAGAGCTGCAGTTGATAATTGAAGAGATGGAGAAGTGCCAGTCTGATCAGATGGCTTTTGTGAGGGGAGCCGCTTTTGAAACTCTACAAACTGCTAGGAGAATCGCCACAGAGAGAGGGTTTAACTTTGAGAAACGTTCAAGTTCAGTGACCGAGTCCATTGGCAAGAGAGATGAAAATCAGGGGAGAGACTTACGGAGTTTTGGAGATGCTTCATCTGCTTCCACCCCAGAATCTCAGATGCTTGATTTTAATTTCGAATATGATTCTCTGCTCGAGTCACCTCTCTCTTCCCAGGTCTCGTCTGATTTGACTTACGATAGGCAGAGTGTCCATCGGAGACTATGGAGATATGAAAATGGAGGGGTGGATATTTCTCTCAAGGATGG
The DNA here is from genome assembly GCA_001662345.2 of Metrosideros polymorpha var. glaberrima. NCBI lineage: Eukaryota > Viridiplantae > Streptophyta > Magnoliopsida > Myrtales > Myrtaceae > Metrosideros > Metrosideros polymorpha. The sequence goes on from BCNH02000001.1 coordinate 21,011,323, forward strand.
CTTGTTCTCAGAGTTGTCTAACGGAAATGGCCTTTCCAGTAGAAGTGTTGAGCGAACTCCTACTAGGCAACAGGAGCACAATGCCGATGAAGGAGATGATGTAAATGATTTCATAGGATTCCAGCCAAGAAGTCTGAGATATGGAGTAGCACAACAAAGCCCTACTCCTAGTCCCCAGGTAAATAGTTCATGCATTTCAAGTGCCATGGATGAGTTGAAAATTCTGTAGTAGTAACGAACCTAGATAGGCTGCGTTTAACTTGTACTTTCAGTAATGTGGTGGTGCATATCATTTTATCATAGTAACACATAAACAGGGAATGTTTGTTTCTTGCCTGTATTTAAGGATGGTGCACTTTTTTTCTTGGTCGCAAGGATGATAGAGACACATATACTGAAGTATCGAGTTAACTACCTTTTTGTAGTATGAAAAAAGCAGGATTTAGTTTGAAAGGGGATGCATATGCTGACTTTATCTACTAGATGTTTCCACTATTCTTAATGGACAAACATGAATTTCAGTTTCCCTGATCGAAGAAATCAATCTTCTGATCAAAATGTGCTGCTGTTCATTTACTCGCCATAGCTTCTTCTGATTTTGTTTCTAACTGCTTACATGTGTTCTTGCTTCTGCATCAGAGGCCAGGATCCCCCATCAATGTTGACAATATTAAAATCTTCACTACTCCGAGGAAGCTCATTCACTCTCTTCAGGATTCGAGTGATGTGGAATCTGACATGACACAGAAAAGCCACGGAAGGTTTAGAAGTCCATGTTCAAGCGTAGATGAGTGGAGTCCTGTGAGGAACTTTGACCAGGGTGGCTTGATAGATGATCCCCATGATGCCATAGAGAAGGAAAACTCTGATGATGGTGCTAAGCGGTTTCAGAGTGGATCTGAATCTCTCTCATCAGCGGATGACATTGCTGCACATCTAGAAAAGTCGGTGCCAAACACAGTGACGCTGCTAGATGAAACCAAACCTCTGACCTCCTGCACCAGAAAGGCGGGAAGAAGAACGGCCTTCAAATTGATTTGCAGCATACTCTTTGTTTTACTCGCGATATTCTGTTCATTACAGTATTTTGATGATCGTGAATATCGTCATCTCGTTCCGACTTAGATGTTCTGTTAGATCTAGGATCTTGGGGTACAATTCTTTTGTAAGCTTCTGTAGGGGAAACACGTTGTATTGCCTGCTTTTCTTGTCACAATATCCTCGGTGAAGCATTTCAATCACGAGTTTTAAGTATCCTGAACTTGGAGCTCAATCCGATTTCGGTTTCTTTAATTTCTTCCACTTCTCTAGAAATTGCGGATAGATTGTCCAAAAGGTTTGTGCATCAATTAGTGGTGTCCGTTTGCACATGTATTGTAACTGGTAGCATATATTCTGATAGCTAATAGCTATCACACGACGGCGACACTTTCTTTTTCACATATGCTTATTATTTTGCCATATGTTTTGACACCTCAAATGAATTTCGTCTAGGCCATGCGATTCTTTTACTTATGTAGGACGTATTGAGCTCATATCGAACTTGACTAGAAACTCCGGTTTACCACGTTGGGGAGGTCCCATCTGCTTTCACGACTTTTCTACTGAGTCTTGAAAACCCATCCAAGTTAGCAAGAGCACGAGAGACCAAATCAAAGAGATAAGCAAGAAAGAACATCAAACACGGATAGAAAAGAAAAGCAAGAACATCAAAGTCACTTAATGACAACACAAATGACTACGTCACAAGCGAGCACAAACTCAGAGAGCACGAGGACCTTCCATGATTTGCATAGAGAGATCTGCCAACTGACGGCAAATTACCACCATTCGGGAAGTCTTACATGATATAAGCTTCTTGCACTGTATCATCAACGAATTCCGACTTCATTAATATGGAAAGGAAAAAAGTAGCTCGATAAATGTTTTATCCCTTCCAACCAAAATTGAGGGGAAAATCCATCTTGCAACGTAGACTGATACAGCAGACAGCAAAGTCTGCATATACAACCACGCATGTTTCTTTTTTCATCACAATTAGGCCAAGAAAAGCTAACAAGACTCTCTGAGCTCAAGAAGAAATTTGTCTAAGATAAAATAACGGGCAGGCAAAAGGACCACAATCAAGACTGATTTTGTGCAAAATCAGTCCTCGTCCATTCCAGCTGGCTGTTCTCTCCTCGGGCCACCAGCAGGTTTTGCCATTATAATCTGCCAATGCACAAGTCAAATCAAAGTCCACAAGTTAAAGGCACCCATCGAACTCAATAGATTGATAAATGATGACTCTTTCTTGCACACAAAATAGGAGGTCATAATGCAGATTTTGAAATTCAAGGAACTAAATTATGAGTATAACTTAAAGGCACCGGTCCACCATTATATAACCAGCTGCACATACAAACAATCCTAGCAGACGATATAGCACAAAAGTGGACCATTGCACTGTTGCTTCAGAGGACCATCAGCATCAGTCATCATCAGACTTTAAGGAAACCGTAGCTACCGATCCACTATTGCAAAATATAAGCTCCACAAACAAATTGAATTTGCTATTATGAATCTAAAAAGACATGAAAAATGACAACATAACAGTACGTAAGTAAGGCACCTGATCAACCCGAAGTACAGTGCAAACAGCATCAGCAGCATACTTGAGAGCAAAAAACCTGGATAAAACCCATATACCATCAAGGAAATGATATAGCAAACAAAGAAACCACAAGGCTGAACAAAATGCAGGTAGTATTGGCTTCACTCAACTGATTATAACCTTACACTAGGTAAATAAACACCCTACATCCTTATAAGTACAGATTGTAATTAGAAGAAAGGAAGGAGAAGTGTACTTTGTGATATAAAGGTCCCAGACATTAATAACTGAGGCATCCTTGCAGGCACCTTCCTCCAAGTCAATACCCACTTTGGTATTTCCATTTGCATGTTCAGCATATAGAGAAGATATGATCTCCATAGCATTGAGCCCAGCATTCTCTGCTAGTGTCGTAGGTATCATCTCAAAGCTCTCAGCAAATTTTGCAATAGCATACTGATCCAACCTGCAAAAACCAACACATATCAATGAACAAGAATGAACTCCAACCATCATTAAGCATAGTCACAACTGGAAAGTTGGCAAAACAAAACTGAAAGAACAAATAATGATGGAATTGTGGATGATACTTGATGGAAGAAAGAAGATTCCATTTTATTTCACCACCACACCTCAAAAATCAAAGATTTGGATACCAATCAATAGCATGATGAAAAAAGAAAAAACGAGAAGTACCCGGTCTCTTTAAACGAAAATTCCTTCACTCTTCTAGCCAGCTCAATCTCCGTAGCAGCAGCACCAGGTACTATGCGACTATCCTTACACATAGCCTGAGTTAAGATAGGGTATTATTAGAGAAAAAAATTTGCATTAATAAATTATGGTGCATCAATATCTCTACGTAATCAATGAAGATCGTACCACAAAATTAAAGCACGATAAACTCGAATTTCAGTCCATGGTCAAGAAATGACAAAGTCAAAGGAGTCCTAGTTTCAGACAAAAGCTACCTTGTACGTATTTACTCCGTCATCAACTGCTCTTTCAAGGTCATCTAATATGCTGTCAGTACTTGCCCGCAGAACAACAGTTGAGACAGAGTTTCCACCTTCTTCATTTTTCACTATAGTTACCTGCATAAAAATAAAAGGAGGAACATCTAAGATGAAGCACTCAAAGTATGAAGGTAACAGCAGAAGCCTGACCAATTGAACACCTTAATCATACCCTCACACCACCAATTTCCTCAACAGAAACCAAATCTACATATCCCAAGTCATCAGGATTGGGTTGGCTCAGCTTCAACTGTAACATTTACACATAAAAAAAGAAGAAGCAAACTCTTTCAGCAACCCTCATGGGTCATAAGTTCAAAAAATAAAGTGGCCCAATGCTTACAATAGCCACAGAACCAGTCGTGCGACAAAATCTCCGTAGTTCGAACTTCGAACTGATTTTCAAGACCATAAGCCTGAAAGTGACAACAGTGATATCAAAAGAATGAATCAGTAAAAAAAGAAACCAAAGAGGAGCAAAATAACATAGAGTATGGCATTATAACAGGAAAACATCTGGAATCTTGTTTTAGCCACCATATGAAATTATGATTCTCTTGCACACTTTGAGAGAGACTTACTTATAACGCTCACAAAAATGCAACGCCATCTCTCCAACTGCAGCACCACTAACAATAACTTTTGCACCCGAATCGGCAACTGATTTTATCAGCTCCTCCACTTTAGCTTCCTCAGATTTTGCATAATTCTCAAGCTACAAGATACCACATGCCACAGATTGGAGAAATACAAACAGACATATAGGAGGATTCTAATAAAAGCTCTGATATAAGTCCAAGTAAATGATGAAAGTTGCCAGGTACCATACAGAAAACGTTAAAACTGGTATGGCTGAAACATGGATTCAGTTGACCATAATGTGAAACATTCATGACCAAAAGATAATATATCTGACAAATTTTGTTGTTAAAATAAGGAATTTGAACCCAGGGAATAGAACTTGAAGAATTTCATGTTATTTTGAGGTTTTCAATTCATCTCATTAAAAAGAAAAAAGCTGTACTCTCTCAGTGCCAACAAGATAGACACCGCACCAATTCTTAAGAAAAATATTGCAACCAGATCATCCTTCAACTACTTGACAATGCCACATTTTAATGCAGAAATCTTAAACTCATGCCTCCAGGCACGCATATACAGCCAATGATCTCATATTACTATGTGGAGAATATCGAATAGCAAGTTTACCAATTACACTCCAATGTTCAGGCAAAGCCTAAAAAGAGTATCCAGTTAGAAAATGGAACAGTCGCTCAAAAAGCAATACTCAAAGGCAACCATCTCAATTAGTCCTTCAAGAACTACCCAAAGAAGTTTAATAAACTTACCTGCTCAGCACTATGTATAAGGACAGTTCCCTTTGTATCAGTAGCAGATGTATCAACACCACCAGCAAATACCGCTACCTAAATTCATTAAGTGAAGATGAAGTATAAATACATGAATCAAAATCATACACCTCCATAAGCCATTCATGACATCATAGGGAACAACGAAGCAATAACTACCCAGATCACAAGCACATGAACCAAAATACAAAAGAACCTTTAAACTGAAAGCAAACAGGATGTTGAGGTAATATATCCAAGCAAACGAGTTTTGCTATGTGTTAACAAAAATTTACAAGCAACCCGCAGTTAATCTAAAGCAATGGTTTCCTCATATTGACATACAAATTTCCGGCTGAGCCGAACATTTTGAGAAATGCATCAACACTGTCAGAATCATGAAATTTGGACCTCAGCATAAGTAGAGCAAAAGTTAAGATTGAAATATGAACATCAACCTGCATATAAACAACCATTTAAAGACAAGAGCTAACCTTTGCCTTCTCCACTCTCTTAATACTCCCAACAGCATCGCCTTTCAAGACCATACCTCGAACAACTGCACTGTCGTGCAGACCGCCACCCAAAAGCTTTGCAACTCGGACATTATCCACATTGAAGTTAGCTGGGTTCTTGGGGCACACTTGAATGCAAGCCTTATCAAAGACAAAATGCATATAATTATCACATTTGAAAAGGCAGGTAAAGAATCCTCTAATGCAAAGGCAGGTTTGAGAAAGAGGGCATACATCGGCAACAAGTGAGCATAATCTCTCTTCTTGTCCAAATTGCTTGCTAGCAATTGCAGCTCTCATTCGAGAAACAACTTGCTCCTTATTTCGTACATCCATAGTCTCAGAACCAGCCTCAACCAGTTCGCCCAGTATCTCTATTGTCTGTGAATATAATGACCTTAGAGGGAAAGTTAGAATCATCCATCAATTTACAACCTGTGCATGGTACTAAGGAAAATTGGATTTACCTTGTTGATGGCCTTAGAATAACCGCTAATAATTTCGCTTGGATGCAAGCCCATCCTAATAAGCTCCTCCGCATTTTGGAGGAGCTCTCCAGCAAAAGAAATCGTCAAATTGGCACCGTCACCGATCTCCTCTTGTTGAGCCTTGGCTGCCAAAACCAATATCTTTGCTGCGGGATGCTGGACCTCAAGTTCATTCACAATCGTGGAGGCATCGTTTGTCACAAAGAGCTTGTCCAAGTGATTGATGACCATCTTATTCATGCCTGACAAAAACCGCCATTACAGGAAGAGGCTACTTAGAAAGATTACATCGTATATTCCTACCCTACGCAAGTTGCGTAAGGCACCAATATTGTGCGGACACTACCAGACCACCTGAAAAATATCTTCTCCAGCCGACCCTTTAGATCGCAAAACGCCATTTCATTCCACAATCGCACTCGAACGAATTACAAACTAATTAAAGCAACTTAAATCGCTAATCACAGAGAAAACGCCTTTGGCGGCCAACCAGCGAATCGACGAAAAGATCGAACATCCTGGGATGCCCCAAAATCTGAGAAAACTGCAAAAAAGCATGTCCTTCACAGTCCCACGAGGAGAAGCAAGGCTCGCGACTGAGATACTGATCCGAAATGGAAGAGGGAAAAGCGAAAAGATCGAGACTTTACCATTGGGTCCGAGAGAGGTGCGGGTGATGGCGGAGAGCTGCTTGCAAGCGTCGATGTTCTTGATGACAGCCTCGTCGAGCCCGGAGAGATGCTTGTGCCCCTCCTTGAGCATCGATTGGATGCCGTACGGTTGCATTGCGCCTTGCTTCGCGTCTGACCCTTCTTCTTCTTCACAATCTCACCGAGAAGAGAACCAGCTTCGACTTCGACCTTCGACGAGTCACTGAACTCACCTCACTCGATCCCTCTCTCTCTCCCGCCTCTGCAAGCGCGATGCGACTTCAAGTTCAAGAACCGAACGCAAGCAGAAACCTAGTGGAAACCTCAGGAAGGCGAGAGAGCTTTGATGCATTTACTGAAGTATTTTCAAATTCAAAACGGGCCGGGCCGGGCCGGGATTGGATGGGCCGGTCTTTCTATGATGGGCTTGAATTGTTGAAATTTGTTTTTCTGTCAATTCCCCTAGTGAAATCTGTGTACTTCGTGTGCACTTATCTTATATACGCAGGTGTGTTGCATACTTTTTGAGTGGAAAAATAACACAAATGATCCACGAACTTCGGCCCGATAAGTAATATGATCCTTGAACTTTCAATTTATTCAATATATTCCTAAACTTCAGCCCAATGTGCAATTTGGTCCTGAATTTTTAATTTATTTAATGTAGTTCTTGAACTTTTAGAACATGTTTAAATTAGTCTTTGGACTATATAAAAACATTCAATATTGTCCTTTCAATAATTTAAGTTCAGAGACAACATTAAATATTCTCATATGTTTCAGGGACTAGTTTGAACATATATCAAAAGTTCATGAATCACATTGAACAAATTAAAAATTTAGGGATCACATTACACATTAGGCTACAGTTCATGGACTACATTGAACATATTGAAAGTTTAGAGATCACATTGTACATTGGGCTAAAATTCATGGATCATTTGTGTCATTATTCCTTCTCGAATTTTTCTAGGTATTATGGTTCCGCGATTACGGGAAATAAACGGAAGCCGATTTCGGTTCGGGGCCGATGAAGCGTGTCTAATCCGGGTTGGTGGAAAAAGAATGCGGCAGGAATGAAATTGCGACCCGGCTCCCATTTTTTCTTCGCGTTGTTTTGGGCGGATAATCGACTTGGAACATGCTGACTAAAAGTTCTTTGCATTTGCAATCTGCTTCGAATCTCTCAATGGATGCGAGTTGCATGATTGAGATGAGTATAGTACTCCTGGAGGTTGGATCTGGTAGCAGAACTTACCAAGCAACGATCAGACAACTTCTCTTTCCTCCTTGTCTCAGCAATTCATTCCTTCTGTGTGAAACCTTTCGGGTGTTCGAGTAAGCGAAAAGCTACGAGAGTAAGAATGGCGCGGTGGAACAATGTGAGGAGAATGCAAAGTTCAAGTGTCAAAAACCGCAAATTGGGAGCCAGTTCCCATCGGCGGTATGCCTTACTGTATTCTCTAATACATGCATCATCCCGAATTCGGTTAACGCCATAGTAAGGCCAAAGCTAAATGGTCCAATTGAATTCAGTGTACACAACAAGTATATAAACAGACTGAATGGCAAAGAAGATCAACCGGCTTCAGCACATTGGCAAATCTGAGTCAGTAATGCTTTTCTTTCCCCAACTATATCTGGACATGGACTTCCCTCAAGACTTTTGCGGCTTCCTCTGGGAAAACTGGATTTATGTGGCAACCTGTCGCAACTTCAAACCCTGCTGCAGTAGTTAGCTGAGGTACTATTTGCAAAAACCAGTGAGTAGAACGCAGTTCGGACCCAGAAGTATGGACAGGAGAAGTCTGGATCATGAAATTGAATGGCGGGTCATTCAACTGTATAGATATCTTCCTGAGCATCAGTTTCAGCAGGCCTCCAAGATCAGCAGCCTGAAAATGAAAAAAAAAAAAAAAATTTATACATGCAAAGCAGGTTTTGAGAAGACTAGTCCGAAGGCCATTTCAAATACCCATTAATAAACGCGGAGCAAAAAGTTAAATAGAAACCGACAAGCTTCCGAGTTATTGAGATTTATTCAGCTCATGTTCTCCAAATCTCAACATTAGTATGGATGAAAAATAAGTAATTGTATGCAATCATCTTAAAGTAGAGAATCCTAGTCAAGTTGAGATCTTCTGCAAATAAATACTTTCGGAGCTTACCCACCCTGAATCACAAATTCCACCAGAAAACCGTGATAATCTTTTCGTAAGTATCTCGATTACCTCTCATAAAGCAGCTCATAGATCCCTCAACGAAATACTCACGCGCAAACATCGATCCTGTAGATACTACAACTGATGATTGATCAGCACTCAAATTCCACTCATCAATACGACGACCGAAAGGAAAATGTAAAACTAATCTTAACCAAGTTGAGTTAGTGTTGGTAATCGCTGGTACTGCGCGACAGGCAATATCAAGGCCCTTAACCAATTCAAATTGGTGTTACTTTGTCACTGCTTGCTGTTACCATGAAACAGGCAGTATCGGGGACCTTAAGCCCAACAAAATCACAGTAAAGAATTAGGTCAGAAATACAAGCGTGCAGGAACATTGCAAGGAAACAATCCGACCAACCTTATCATCATCTAGTTCGTGGAAATGAGGAGAGTGATCCCTTGGCAAAACCCATATCTCAAAAGGGAATGTGGCGGCAAATGGAACGAATGAAACGAAATGAGCCGACTCATCGATCAAAAGTTCATTCAGCTGGACATCACAGAGACAACACTTCCCCGTCCGATCGAAATGCTCCTTCAGGCACTCGATCCGAGCCGAGACATTAGGAGGCACAATTGGAAGAGCTATTATCTGGCTGTGAGAATGACTTAGAGACGCCCCGGCCGACGCCCCGTGGTTCTTAAAGACCTTGGAAACCACAAAACGGAAACTGAATCAGATCGAGTATCAAGCTTAAATAAAGAAAGGACAGTACCAACAGAGAGGCCTGACAGATTTGAAACAGCAGTTCAGTCCCATCCAAAACCCTCTCAACCTTAACCCATCTGGGTTTTAAGTGGCCATTCAACTACATCTGATATCAAAAAGTATACTAAGATCGGCATTAGTTGCGATACAAAGAGCTGGCGCTTCAAGCGCAAGTGAACGAATTGAACACGCCCATAAAGAACTCAGACAAATGATAAATGAGCACCGAACAACCCCATGATCCGCATCAACTAACACGTGAACGAGAAACATTCATTCCCATCCACAAAATGATCGGAAAAACGACCGCGAACCTGTACATATCTGATCGAATCCAAGGTCACGAGCTGCTCGACCCTCTTCTTGTACGCGAGAATCACGTCGCCGACTTCCCTCGGCGACAAATCGCTCAGGTGCACCGAATGGTCCGGAGTCTCGATCACCACGTCGTGAAACCCGAACCCGCGCAACACGTCGCCGTCGCCGTCAAAGCCGGCATCTTTGAGGTTCCGGTCGAGCGCAGGGTAGAGGTTCTCGATGACCCGGATCTTCCAATCGGAGGTCGGGTCGAGCGGGACCCGGAAGATCTCCGGGGCGCACATGTGCTCATTGCCGGAGCAGAAGGGGCACTGCCGGCGATGGTCGGAGTCCGAGCCGGAGGCCGTGGCCGGAGCTTTAGACTTGAAATCGGAGGGTCGTTTGGCTCTCGCCGGCGAGAAAATCACCCACCGCCCTGTGATCAAGTCCTTCCTTAGTTGTGGGAGTCGATTCTGCGAAGCCATTATCGGCCGTTTTCGCCGCTCGTGCTGTTGGCTTGGCAATTAGCACCGGCGACGAGTACGTAGCCGAGGCTCGCCGACTGTCTTGCTACATCTTGAACGGGTCGGGCTCCGAGAAAAACATTGGGCAGGGTTCGAAGTTTGTTGGGCCACAGCTTTCTCAGCCCGGAATGTGAGCCCGGTCCGGACAGAAAAAATCGATTCACAATGGGCCGTTGGCCCAAGCCTCTCTCCTCCTTGTACGATTGGACAATATGGCAATTGTACGTTTCTTTCTTTTCTTTCCAATTCAACCCTCCATTTGTTTCGGGAAAAAAAATAATTTAGAAAACATATTTCTAAAAATAATCATTCATATCTTTTTAAATAATTAGTTAACAGGAAATTTTTTCATTACCGACGATAATTTTCGTGAACTTTAAATTTATCTTTCGTTTGTCATTTTTTGTATGCGATACAAATGATTATTTTTAAGAAAATATTTTTTAAATAGTTTCATTTTTTGCGAAACAACCGGAGCCTAAGCATGGATTCGTTGTATAAGATAAGGATCATCGTGCCAAATTTGGGCAGGGTACGTTGGTATAATGCTAATGAATGTACAGCGATGGAGCTTAATAGTAGCTGAAGAGTATATTCAAGAATGAAAGACAACATTGATCCAAGGACAATATCTGTAAACCAATTGTTCATACAGAATGTTATTTAACGAGGAAGTAAAAGTCCGGATCCCATTGAAAAGCCCGTCCTACCTTCGTTACTCAAGCTTTGCTACTTTTTCTTTTGACCTGCAATGACAACACGAGCACCATAAACATTAAGCTCCATCGCCGAGTAAGATCGGCTCGACTCGCATTGCTTGGTGTGGCTGAGATTCGGACGGTGTCACCACGGACCGGGTCTAGGAAAGAATCATCCCGCGAGAGTAAAAAGAGAGACCCTTACCTCGAGAGAGCCTTTAAGCTGGAGCCGGAAGTAAACCTATCAAATGGGTGGATCGGGTCGGGTTTGGGTCGGGTCATAAATGGCCCGACCCAAAATGACCCACTAACCCGTTTATGACCCATTTATCAATAATGTAAATTCCTTAACCCATACCAAACCCAATTCATACCCAACCCATACCCGACTCAACTCATATTGCTAAAATACTTCTATATTTAATTAAAAATCTAGAAAAACTTATTTTTTTAATGATTTTTTTTAAAATACTATTACTAAAACAATTCCATACAATACAAATCTAATGGAAAATTTTTATAATTTTATTTTTTTAAAATCGATTTTATTTTTTTGGCTGGTCGCCGGCTCAGGCTAGGTCGAGCCTCGCCACCTCAGGCAAGGCCGAGCTCGCCCGAGGTCGGCGAGGCTCGAGCCTCGTAGAGGTAGGCGAGGTCTCGGCCTCGCTGAGGCGAGCTCGAGGCTCGTCGACGCTCGCAGAGACCGGTGAGGCCGAGCTCGCCGACGCTCGCAAAGACCGGCGAGACCTCGGCCTCGCCAGATCGACGAGCTCGAGGCTCGCAAAGGCCGGCGAGGCCTCTGCCTCGCCAGATCGGCAAGCTCGAGCTTCGCCGGCCTCTGGCGAGCTCGTGGCTGGCCACCAACAGAGAAGAAGACAAAGAAGAAGAAAAGATAAAAATAAAATAAGAATATTAAAAAAATCAGAAAATGGCTAATGACCAATTTATGGCCCATTTAAATGAGTTAGTATGTTTAACCCATTTATGACCCATTTAAAACCCATTTATGACCCACTAAATTTTTAACTAACCCATTTAAAACTCACTTAAGCCTTTAAAACAACCCATTTATGACTTATTACCCTTAAATATGGGTTGAATATGGGTTTGTGACCCATATTGCCACCTCTAGCCGAAAGCAGCGCTGCCGCCGCGATGAAGGGGTTGAGCACGTTGATTTGTGCCACGACGGGGGTGAGCATGTCGATCGTAGTATCGACGGAACACTTCCTCATCGACCTCCTCTATTTGATTAGTTATAGGGTTGTAGAGGAGCTCTGGTAATGATTTCGACTTAGTTTTAGATTTGGGTTGAAAAAAAGAAGATGGAGAAGAAGCTGCCTGAAGATCTCTGATGGTCACGGTCTTGGGGGTATACTCGGGGTTAAGGAAGTCGGGAAGCCCCGTTTCCTTAAACTTCGGTGTCCCCATCTTTCTTTTTTCTTCTTTAATTATAATTCACCAATTGAGATGTCATATATACACACACATCATGCTTATTCCTGGACTTGGCAATCAAGTATATATTCGATCGATCCCCTAATTCTAATTGGAAATCGAAACGTGAAATCGCGAATCGAAATCCCAAATTCATGGATAGCAAATCAATAAGATACACTAAATTCTAACCAATCAGTCTTTTCTTAACATGAGAATAGGAAATATGCAAAATAACCAAATTTGAGTAAAATCCATGATTGAACGAAATTGTAATAATAAAAAATACGCCATAAATTAGGATAGTACCTACTTTATTCGATAGGGAAACTATAACAGAAAAATCAATACATATATATATGTATAAATGTGTGTTTGTATGGAATTAGTAAATTCGGTGATAAGTTGATAGATACGCTTAAGATTCAATATTTTATAGATTTGCCTAAGTTGATTACATATAGTTTGTTACTTGAATCAAGTCGAATGGTGAGATACTAATTAGTATGATTGATCTCATATCAATTAGGAAATAAAATGGTAAGATTATATTTCCTTTATTTTCTCCTATATGAGCTTGCATTTACATAAGGTAAGGATCACAAACACGTTTATTTTAATGAAGGAAATGGAATTCGCAATTTGATCTTTTATAATTGGTCATCCTAGGGACAAGATACAATGATCAAATTAAGGTGAAAAGGCATAAGTAGTCTTTGGACTCTTGCCCGAAATCCAAAATCATCTTGATATATTTTAGGAATAAGTGCACTGGAAGTCCTAATTAAAACTTATCATGCAAATGCAAATGAGTCTTAAAACTTGTTATAAAAGTGCATTCGAGTCCTAAAATTTTAAAAAAGCCCAATTGAGTCTTAAAATTTGTCGCGAAAGTGCAATTAAGTCCTAAAATTTTCAAAAAGTACAACCAATAAAATTACTTGATTGGACCAATATGACAAGTTTTAGGACTTGATTGTACTTTTTGCAAGTTTTAGGATTCAAATGCACTTTTATGATAAGTTTTAAGACTTAATTGCACTTTTTGAAAATTTTAGGACTTAATTGTACTTTCGCGATAAATTTTAGGACTTCTAGTGTACATATCTCCACATTTTAAAAAGTTACACCGGTCATCCTTCAATTTATCTCTCAATTTTTTCCAACCATTTGTTGTTGACATCGATTATCAAAAAGTTGAGTTGGCCACTAAAGCCGATGTGTATTAAAAGCAACCCTAGCCTTGCCGACATCGACGACATCGTCTCGCCACTGTTTCGCAATGCTGACTCAAGCTCAATCGCCCTTCAGAGCTTGTGGCCACGGCAGCCATGGCTGCCCAAGCTTTGAGCTCAAGATGTGGTAACCATGGAGGCTGTGAGACTCCAGTTGACAAGTCTTTTCAATATTGAGTTGGGTCAAATCCCACAAACGTAATTGTAGAACAACGTTCCACATGGGTGTTCACATTGGCTAAATTTTTCCATGCACATTCATGTGGGTATCCGCATGTTTTAACTACTTATACTTGTGGGTCTTCCAAACGACACCTCAGCTGAATTTGGTTAGATTAAAAAATGTATAAAAACAGAACGAAGATAATTAGACAAATTACAAGTGTAGGGGCTTTATTAGAATAGGTGTAAAAGTTGTAAACCAAGGCACTTTTGAAAACTACTTGCTCTCCATTCGAAACATAATATTTTAACTTCTAAACCTTACTTGGCCCTTTTTCATGGATGTTCAACTACTTATACTTGCACGTTTGTTTCGTTGCTTTCGAATCGAAACATGGGTTTGTCATATAAGATGAGGGTCACCACGTTTAATGAAGGAGAATAGAATGGACGATGTGAGTTTAGATGTTTGGTCCTAGGTGATCATCATGATTGAGGAGTGTCATTGCTTTTTAATTTGCGCATGATTTCGTCGCGCCATGAGCCGAAAGCACGTGCTATCTTTCGTTTTGATGAGTATGTATGTATGACATTGATGAATCTATAATGATGGATCTTAATAGGAGTTTGAAGAATATCTTCAAAAATATAAAATAAACATTGATGCGAGGATAATGTCCATAAACTAATTATTCATATAATCTTTCTTTTATATCATAGAACATCATTCGACGACAAAATAAAAGTTGGAATCCCATCGAAAAGCCCATCCTATCTTGCCATGCCTCGAGCTTCTCTACTTTTTACTTTTACCTGTCAACACGAGCACAAAGTAAATAAGGTTTTCATCGAAAATCGTCTGCCAATTAATGAGGTGAGGGTATCGTATGTACTCAACCAAACCAAAAATAGAAAGAACACCCGTTGTGATCACTGATCATGGGTCTAGTTAAAGAGTCACCAGGCCCAGCCAGGCCGAAAGGCAAAATAAAATTCGGTCGACCTACGTGGTTCGGTGGCTGAGATTCAGACCGTGCCACCACGAATCGGGTCTAGGAAAGAATTCTATCATAAGAGTAAGAGAGACCCTTACCTAGAGTGAGCCAATTTGAGTTGGAGCCAGAAACAACGCGGCCGCCACCCTTACCTAGAGTGAGCCAATTTGAGTTGGAGCCAGAAACAACGCGGCGGTGGCTGCCGCCGCGTCCATGACTGGGTGGATTGTTGTTACTGCAACGCCGCATTGCCTCTTCAACCGTCATCTCCCCAAGGTAGACGCTGAGAGTCTTTGGTTCGGGTATGCGCTTCAACATGGATTTGGTTTTGGAAGCAGAAGAAGAAGATTGAGAAGAAGCTGCCTGAAGATCTCTGATGGTCACGGTCTTGGGGGGATTCTCGGGGTTCCAGAAGTCGTGAAACAGAGTTTCTGTAAACTTCGGTTTCCCCATCTTTCTCTTTTCTTCTTTAATTACAATTCACAAATTGGGATGTCGTATATATATATATATATACACACACACATCAAGTGCTTATTTCTGGACTTGACAATCGAGTATGTATGTGTTTGATCCCATGAATGGAAATAGATATACGAATTGGGAATCGAAATCTCAAATTCATGAATGGAAAATCAAAAATCAAATCGAACCGTAAGATACACTAGAATCTAAATAGTCAGTTTCTCTTAACGTAAAATCCATGATCAAATAAAAAGATATCTCATTTTCGGGTATCCGTTTAGCATAACATACGATATTGCAAAACGTTATCCTGCTTAAATATTGTGACATTGAAACATAGATAAAAGATTTATGTGCCATATCTTTTGGTATTGGTATGTAACATACAGATATTGATTTTGTATTATTACGAAACCATAATAATAAAATATGCACCATGAATTAGGATAGAGCCTACTTTATTTGATAGGTTACTATAACAAGTTATTAATCAATAGAGTTGATAGATATCTCTATAGGGTTAGTAGATTCAGTGATAAATTGATTTTGGATCTTGAATCAAGTCGAATGGTGAGATACTAATTAAGAATCGTAAGATACTAATAAGTATGATTCATCTCATATCTATTGAGAAATAAAATGGTAAGAGTATATTTTCTTTCTTTTCTCCAATTTGAGCGTGCATCCACATAAGGCAAGGATCACAACACGTTTATTTTATTGAAGGAAATGGAATTTGCAATTTGATCTTATATAATTGGTGATCCTAGGGTCAAGATACAAGTATCAAATTAAGGTGAAAAGGCATCCGTAGTCTTTGGACTCTTGCCCGAAATCCAAAATCATCTTTTATATCTTTTTAAAAAGTTACACTGATCGTCCTTCGATTTATCTCTCAATTTTTCTTGACCATTTGTTGCTGACATCGATTATCAAAAAGTCGAGTTGCCCCCTAAAGTTGATGTGTATTAAAAGCAACCCTAGCCTTGCCAACATCGATGGCATCGTGTCGCCACTGTTTCGCAACACTGACTCAAGCATGATTACCCATGGCTGCCACAAGATTCGACATCAAGCTTGTGGCCACAGCAGCCATGGTCGCCAGAGCTTCGAGCTCGAGATGTGGTTACCATGGAGGCTGTAAAACTCTAGTCGACACTCTGGATCAAGTCCTTCTAATTTCACAAACTTTCTAATCAAGACTCTCTAATACTAAATCCGGCCAAATCCAACTAGCTATAAAACTACGTGTCCAACATAGGCGTTTACATTGGCTAAATTTTTCCATACGCATCCACATGGGCATCCGCATGTTCTAACTACTTATACTTGTGCATCTTCCTACGACATCTCGGCCAAATTTGGTTGGACAAGAAAATTTATAAAAGTAGAACGAAGATGATTAGACAAATTAAAAGTATAGGGGCTTGGTTAGAAAAGGCGTAAAAGTTATAAACCGAGGCACTTTCGCAAACTGCTTGCTCTCCATTCGAAACACAATATTAACTTCTAAACCTTAATAGGCCCTTTTTCGTGGATGTTTTATTCAAATAATTATCAAACAAATGTTTTTAAGTTTTTCCTATAAACATAAAAAAATTGGAAAAGAAAACGCACGGACAATATAACTACTTATTCATATATTCACAATTTCTGCAAAATTCAAATGTTTCGACCGTTAATTTTTTCTTTTTATTATTGCGCATTGAACCGAACTGACCGACTGTGCACTTCCTACCTACTGCCAAGGGAGAGCATCTCAATTTTAAACACTATCGACAGTTAAAACGGTTACCTGAATGGAATTTTTCTTCACCTGCCATGCAATTGCAAAGAACTACATAATGTATCCAAGCATTATTAGAGTGGGGAATGCACCTTGCCACTCTAGTCATCACAATAGACAAGACTACAACCGAATTTGATTTCCTCACTCTTACTCAGAGTCTCAGATGAAGGCCAGAAAAGCAAATCACAGCAAAATAAAACACCGATGATCAATATCAAAACTCTCACCCAGCAGTTCTTGATATGGGGCAAGAGGAGAACAATTTAAAGGAGCGCAGATTCGAAGCAGAGCCTCCTTTCTTTTCGCTTATTCCAGGTGGGCGACGAGTTTTCAGGCCTCCCAGCCCCGAAGGACCGTGGCCCGAGCGACGCGGTTGACCCCGAGAGTGAAGGCGCCCATGCGAAGATCGCAGTCGTGGGTCTTGCACATCTCTTTCACCGCCTTGAAGCCCCTGGTCATGTAGGTCCTCAGCTCGCTGTTCACCTTCTCTTCATCCCACATAAAGCCTTGTATGTTCTGCAATCCATAGACACATCAGGAATCGCATACAGAGCAGCTCTAAAATTTGATTCTTGGTTTGTTAAGAGCTCCCATATAGAGTGGTCTTATATCAATAGCCAAGCACAAATAGTTTGTATTTGTTACTGTAATTTACAGAATATACAGTAGAAGAGACACTGTTCCTAAGCTACTAATCTTGCTGCGCAACAAACATGAAAATCCGGCAAGTGATACCTGGACCCACTCAAAGTAACTGACAGTAACTCCACCAGAGTTTGCATATATGTCGGGAAGGATGACCACGCCTTTCTTCGATAAGATCTGGAAAACAGTACGAAGAAGCTGTTAATCAAGTCGATGACATCGTGTCCTTGTGTTCTAATTGATTCCTGGCCATTGACTAACCTCATCGGCCTCAGGGTCAGTCGGATGGTTAGCCGCTTCAATGATGAACTTGGCCTTGATGTCATTTGCGTTGTCCCTTCAATCGGATCAAATGGGCACTCTTTAGGTAGAAACTCAACGATTATGATTCAGACTTACATCCATAAAGTTCAAAAGGATTACATTAGCAAACTAATGGAACTTTCTAAATAGTATAGTTTGAATGGTGTTCTTTGTTCAAGGCAGACTATGCAGCAAATTCCACACTATTTCGGAAATAAAAGAGGCCATGCTTGGTGTCTTTTTCACTGAAAAATACCTGTTTATGACACCACCAAGGGCGGCCGGGATGAGTATGTCGCAATCTTCAACCAATATTGACTTGGGATCTATGGGGTCGCCACCATCGAAACCTCTGACTCCCCTCTTTTCCTTCACATGGTTGAATAGGGCCGGTATGTCAATTCCGTTGCTGTTCTTGATGGCTCCTGTAATGTCACTTACAGCAATGACTTTCCCACCGCTTTCGCTGATGAGTTGGGCAGCCCATGAACCCACATTGCCGAAACCCTAATGGAAAAACATGCTACTATATTGTGAAATTGTCCCAAACTTTCAGAACACGAGAAATTGTACAAGTAGTTTACTCATTTTGGGTGCAACAGGCTAGAGAAACTTTTGTAGACATCACTGTAATTCCTTGGCACAATTATCATTTGCTAGCAGCTTTGTAGTACGTAAGTCGCACCTGTATGACAACGCGCTGCCCAGAGATGCTCTTTCCATATTCATTCAGCAGGGCCTCGGTTGCAAAAAGAACTCCTCTTCCAGTAGCTGCATCTCTCCCCAGAGATCCACCAAGATCCTAAATTGGATAAACACTACATATGGTCAGAAACAAACATGATCAATAGAATCCTGATAGTTCAACATTCAATACTACAGTCACAGTTTTTCTTCCCTAGTATTTCTAAATGGTGTATCCTTCAAAATAAAGTTTAGAACAACACTTAAAGCTGTGAATTTAGATTGTAGCAGATTAGGTAATTGAACTGTCTACTGATAGAAACAGAAGACCTCGGAGGCAATTTGTACACATCAGTTGCAACCACAGCATTAACGCAAATTCACTCATGATAAGACTACCTATGTGTGAATTTAGTAGATCAACTTACAATTGGTTTTCCAGTCACTACTGCTGGCGAGTAGCCATGAAATTTTGAGTACTCATCCAGAATCCATGCCATCGTCTGTCTCAAACATGGGAGCCAATAACCGAAGTCAGAGTTGATCCACTTGAATGAGACTTTCAACAGGAAATGGCGAAAAAGTAGTTCATATATGATAAAGCTTTGTGATTTCTCAACCTGAGGACCCGTTCCCATATCGGGCGCTGGAACATCGGTGTGGACTCCAATCAGGTCGTGTATCTTCTGGGTGAAAACACGGGTAAGGCGTTCCAGCTCGGAAATGCTCAACCCTGCAGGGTCACATCCTATGCCACCTTTAGCTCCGCCATAGGGTATATTGGCTACTGCTGTCTTCCATGTCATCAATTGAGCCAAAGCATTCACCTCATCTGGGTCAACCTAAATATATATACATAACCTCAATGCGTAACTATGGCAAAAATGGCTAGAAATTCAATTTTGATAGCCATTTATCTATACAGATATCTGATAGAAAGAGAAAACGATATAACAGACGATCTAGAAGCCCATATACTTAAAAATATGGAAATCGTCCAATAGTGCCCCAAGACCAACGCTCAATAACGAGCAGTAGTGGCAAGTGAGCAGAACAGCTCCGTCTTGTTAAGCAAATGGATTGTGCCTTCTATTTGTATTTCACATACGCAGACAAAATTGGCAGACAAATCTGTACACATGAGAGAGAGAGAGAGAGAGAGAGAGAGAGAGAAGACCTCTGGGTGGTATCTGATTCCCCCCTTCATCGGGCCCCTGGCATTGTCATGCTGAACCCTGAATCCAACATAGGAAGCCAATGTTCCATCATCTTTGGGAATGGTACACTCAACCTGCATAACCAATCATGTCATTCTATGCTTGTCGTTTGAAAGACAATTTAAATTGCAAGTCTGCTGCACGGAAGCGCCCATTCAAGAATCAGGCCATATATTTATTTGTATAACAGATGAAAGAAGAGTCTGAAACAGAACCATTTACCTTGATTTCTCTAAAAGGAATAAGTAAGCTCCTCTCAAGCTTAGAGTCCAACCCCAACAGCCGAGCCGCTAGCTTGAAGTTCCTATTGGTTGCTGCTAACGCGTTCATGTTGTCTGCTCAAAGCATGATCGAGAAGATGCGGAGAGATTGGGAATGTTGTTTATCGAGGAAAAATCGGAATCAATTCCAATAAGCTTAGCCGGAAAAGAGGTGAATACCAAAAGTCAAATCTCTTATCTATATGAGTGCAATGTGCCCGAAGCACAAGATGCAAACAGGAGTACTTAGCTTCCTATCTTAATAATCCAGCTAAATACAGAACATTGCATAACCTACTAAGCCACCCTAACCTTCTAATGATATTACAGTTTGAGCAGTTTGGCTTGTGCAGAATCTGATCTTGTAGATTTAAAACACTTTGTTCGCCAATGAAGAGGAGATCTGTTCATTAAGCATATGATAATTGTTTTTTTCTATATTATGAGGAAGAACTATGCTTGACTTTTTGCGCTATCCTTTCACTCTGTCAGCTCCATATTTCCGAAGCAAAGGACCAAAGTTAATCTATATATGGAGGTCTGTCTAGTCTGTTCCAGACTATTGTAAAATATGCCTTAGCATCTGACTCCGTGCCAGTTGCAACCCTGCCCCCCTAACATCAGTCTCTAATTCCTATGCTCACTTATTGCTTTCAAGCTTCAATCTCAAGTGCAATTTCATTAAACAACTTATCATGGTCTGCTCAAGACACTCCTCTCTCTCTCTCTCTCTCTCTCTCTCTCTCTCTCTCTCTCTACCTTCACCAGAATCAAAAGCAGCCATTGAACAATAATTCGACTGAAACCGAGAGAGTTGGCATTATTTTACTTAAAATTGTCAGGGTTAAAGAAGAGCCCCTGTATGAAGAGTAAAGATGAATATGTAAGGTGTGCTTGAAGATTTTCAAAGGAAGCATGACATTCTGTAAGTCTCATCATGCTCAACAGTCCAAGCGGGATACCATTTTTCGCACAATTGGGTCCAAAAAGGTCTTATCTGAGAGTCTCTGGCCAAAGTACGAGAGGGAAAATAAACCCTGTCCCAATGGAAATGTCTAGGCAATTGCCTCAAACGCATTTTTACATTCTGAGGGTCCATTCTGAGCTAACCCCACATAAAAGGATTGTTTATAACCACTGTCCAATGCAGATGTAATAATGGACTTGATCTTTTAATTCAGATGAGTGCTTAATTAATCATCAGTGGAAGGGAAAAAAGGAGGATGACGTCACTAGAAAAGCTGAAGCTCACGTAGCTAAAAACGAAAGAGCAACCATATGGCAAACTTTTCTTTGCCTGAGGACTCCAAGAACAGAAACAGAGCCAAAAGGCTTTGCAAAATGGCATTTTTAATATTGGCAAGGAAGAACATTTCTTCATCAGCAAACAAAAGGAGCAATAAAGATATACTGAGATCACCTCGGATCAAGAAGAGAAAACACAAATCGTGTCGACCATGCAAAATAAGATCCTTTCTACATTGGACACGTGGCAGAGACCCTTTTGACTGCAGCTTCAGAGCAACAAACAGGGACCAACATCCCAGTTGTTTTTCCTCTGGCAAGGACTACGGCATTCTTGTTGTTCTTGTTCTTGCCTTTATTTTTATTTGGGAGGGGGGAGGGCAACATCTTGTTGTTCTCGTGGGAACTTGAGAATTGTCAAGAGGAAGCCGTACAATTCTACAGGAACGATAATTCGCATCCAGCAATTGAAAACCAAAGAGAAAACCCGCCAAGCCCTGTCCCCTCTCTGCTACAGAACAGCAATAAGGGAACAAGAAGAACCCAAAACCATGTCTTTCTTTTTGTGACTGGGTCATTTCCATGACGAAACCTCCCAGAAAAACGATCTCAGAAGAAGTCCTCGCAAACTAGAAAGAGGGCAAAAAAGTACTTGGAAAAATAGAGAAGTTGCTGGTGCCAT
The DNA here is from genome assembly GCA_001662345.2 of Metrosideros polymorpha var. glaberrima. NCBI lineage: Eukaryota > Viridiplantae > Streptophyta > Magnoliopsida > Myrtales > Myrtaceae > Metrosideros > Metrosideros polymorpha. Next base: position 21,033,509 of record BCNH02000001.1, read on the forward strand.
ACCCTTGGGAGAGGGAGTGCGAGAGCTTCTGCGAGGGACCAAATCTTTTTCACTTTGCCAATCACAAACGATGATCTCTCGGTTTTAAGGGACGAAATGAACCCAAGCCAGCCTAACTCAGAATCTGCAACATGGGTTGTGAGTTGCGAAGGGTGGAATCAGAATCACATTCTTATAGAGAACCAAGAAAAAGGTGGAGAGAGTGAAGGAAATTCTCGCG
>BCNH02000001.1:21033745-21046792 GCA_001662345.2 Metrosideros polymorpha var. glaberrima
GAAAAGAAGAGGAATCACTGCAGCAAACACCAAAGTTTAATCCGATGTCTCAGGATAATAAACGAATAAATCCAACACCAACTGTTGAGGTAAAATCAATCAACATCCCCGACATGCCGAAGGCAAATTTCCTCTCTCAGGAGAACATGATGCCCCTCCACAACTACATGCTTGATGACCACACTCTCGGTGTCAGACTCAGACATCACTAACACTCAAACCTCACCCTCATGCCGACCCAAAGAAGACCAACCTCCCCCCAAAGACAAAAGGGCCTCACCTCGTCACCTTCCATTGAGAGAGAGGGCGAATGTGCATGTGGGTACGTGAATCCACTCGAAACCCACGCTGCATTTATATAAGACATTAATCTGCGAGGCTCTGTCTTTTGGCAAACGGAAGGGGGGGTCAGCTTTGATGGGCCACCGAACGTGGGATCTCCATCTGTTCAGTCTTCCTCGGTCGTGAAGACAGAAGTCGTTTCGAAAACCATGAGGATGATATGTTTCTGCTTTTGATTTCTTGCACTGGAACTCGAGACCCCTTTTCTTAAAGCGTCATCAACAGAAGATGGAGAAAAGAAAAGAGCCATCGGAATCAGATACGTACTGAGGTTGAGGCAAAAGCTTAAGTCACGACAATTCAGCGTTCAAAAAGGAGCGGTGATTAGTGCCTCCATTATTGCGTGACTCCTGATATTTGTTAATGCTTCTTCAAAGTGGCGATGGAGGCAGAGAGAGAGAGAGAGAGAGACGTTATCGGTTGAAACGGGCCGGTGTCCACAAAAGATCGTTCTTCCAGTACTCCTAATTGTCACGGGACGGTGTTGCGGTATCAATAGAAGCGTGCTGATTCTAATGCTCCTAGATCGATTCGTCTTCATCTTGGTCTTGTTAGGCCAAGTGAATCACTACGTCATACCACGAGGCATTGTGTATTGTAGAATGGGGAATGAGGCGCAACGGAATCTCGATTAGGGTTCCCTACTCGATTCCTAGTTTGGATTTGGTTTCAAGATAGAGAATGTCGACTCGGTAGAAAGAATGTGCGTTGGTTCACACACTAGGATCCAAATGTTCATTCTATTTCAACCATAAAGGTTGTGAAGTTTATCCTCGCCATTTTTTTTTACAATATTAGATTATTGACTGTACTAGCTAGGCCGAGACAAGACAAGCTAGGAGCATTGAGCGACATATCATTAAAAAAAGATAAAAACATCACAAGTGCCATAACTTTCATATGGCGTTCGCTTGAGTACCATAATTTCTTTTTTCGATTACTTGAGTACTATTTAGGTGAAAAATCGTTCACTTGAGTGCCTATTCTGATGATTCATCTTAGGTGATTTTTTAAATTAAATTTTGGGTTTGATGTGGCTTTTGTTAAAAGAAATTCATGTCCAAAGTGGAAAATGGAACAAATTGCAAGTCCAAATTTTGAGTCCGTCGTGCCACGCCTTCTCTTCTCCTTCTTCTTGTCTTTGTATTCGTCTTCTTCGCTAAAGACTTGGAATGAAGGTAAAAAAAAGGGATAAGTGCACTAAAAGTCCTAAAACTTTTCACGAAAGTGCAATTTAATTCCAAAACTTGTTGAGTTTGTGTTATCAAGTTGTAAAACTTATCAAATTTGTATAATCAAGTCCTAAAACTTATTAGCATTTTTCGTTTGTCAAGTTAGACAAATTAATAAAAGGACTTGATTGCATCAATTTGACAATTATGAGTCAATTGCACTTTCGTGACAAGTTTTAGGACTTTTAGAAAACTCATCCCTAAAAAAAATGCACAAAGTTCTCTCTTCTTGATCCACTCACTATAAATCTGTTGCTTTCACGGTGGCCACGGAATGGCTGCGGTGAAGTCAAAACAAATAAACCACGAGGATTGCCCCAGTAGTACCCTTCCCACTTGGGAAGAGGGAGGTGGGGAGTTTGAATCCCCACCTTCTCGGGGGTTGTGAGTGTGGACGAGTGAGTGAGGGATCAGAATTTCGTAACCTGCACATAGCACACACAGTAGTTTGTAAAATAAAAATAGAATAGATACGGACAAAAAAAAAAAAAAAAAAGAGTCGAGCGAGTCGAGCTTGCCAAGCTTTGTACCTCTAGCAATTAGTCCAAGGCAATCCGAGTCGTCAACTTGCTTGGCTTCGTCATGTGCAATTCAAGACAGTTTGGGGAAAAACTCAATTCGTCAGTTTGCCTTAGAGTGAGAAGACGAAGCAATGGACGAACGAGCTGTACCGAGGCCATACTCCTCCGTTCGATAGGGTGCTCGGTTCTGGAAATCAGATTCACAGACAGTGAAAGAGGGAGTTTGAACAGTAGAGCAAAATCATTGTTTTCCACTTCTTTTTTCTGTTCATTGCCCCCAAATGATTCAGAAGGTAATTTTGCCCAAAATTGAGTGAATTAGGGTTTCGACAATTTGAGAATGTGGGGCTTTAGTATAAAAGGGGGGAAGTTTCGAGAAGAAAAGAGAAGCGTCTGAGGTCGAGTGCTTCCCTCTTAAATTATGAGAAACCGTGGTATATTCCACAGAGAGACGAACGCACTTCAGCAAACATTTGGGCTTCCATGGTTGCTCTGGTGCTCTTAGTTATTCCATGGCCGCTCTGTCGAGTTTGCATTCTTTCTTTCTTTCTACTGATTGAGCCGAAACGACATCGTTTCTTGTGGTTCTTGCTGATTGGATTTCTCCAATGAGCCACGTCAGCCATGTTAGATTTTCTGGAGACAAATTGTCGATGACACCTAAGCGATCGATTTTTTTACAAATATAGCACTCAAATGATTGAAAAAAAAGTTATGACACCTGTGTAATTCGTGTAAACGTGTCATACCTATTGATACTTCATGTTAGCATTAAAACCTCAATTTTTATTTTAACAACCTAATTCATGCGAATGAATGTGGCACCTTATCCATGATTTCCATTTCCATTCATGTTTTGTTCTGTGTTATATTTCAGTCTAAGTGTCATCGGCTCTTACCCATCGACGAAAATTAAACCTAACTTTTTCCAAACGGTAAATTGATTCTTCGGATCGAATGAATTGTCAAGCACGTGATCAGATCTCTTTAAAGGGTTTTTTTTCTTTAATTCCTACTGACAAATCATTCAAGAATCGATTAGATCTATTCAGTTTCATATTTCATCGTAAACCTCACACCGTTCCATTTCTTCGTATCTGAAAAAAAAAAAAAACTTTACAATAAGATGAGTTGTTTGCGCTTGAAAGAGCCATGTGTTGTTGTCTAATTTGAGCTAAAATTAAAGTTAGGTGGGACTGTGATAGTGTGAAAGATAAGGAGAGCCGTGCCAAGCTAGAAACCAGCAATTGCAATGCTTCATTCTTGAAAACGAACCTATCGGTTCTCTCTTTCTTGTGGTAGGTCTTGTGCTACTCAGAATTAAAATTAGAAAAAAAAAATAAAGATAAAAGAGAAGAGGATATTTGCTGTTGATAGTACCCTTTGGGGAGAGCTAGAGAAGTGCGCCCATTGGAGCTTAGCTAGCTCACTTTAAATGCTCGATGTTCACTCTGAAATTGATTGGCTTTTGAGGAAATCTAGAGAATCAATGACAAATAGCAAAGCAGCCCATGATTAAGTGCATGCTTTATGCCTTCTCTATTATAACACCACTATCGATCTGATGTCATCATTGAAATGTGAAGAGGATAGGGAATCCACAATTACGCCACCACTCTATTTCAATAAGAAAGATCATCCTCTCATCAATGATGCGTATATTAAAAGAGGGGTTAGGCCACAACTTTAGGACCTTAGCCTTTTCACCCTAGGAAAAAGATTTTAAGCCAAATCGCACGGAAAAAGAGAGTAAAGCTTATACAACGTGACACATTGAAATGGGCAAATATCATTCGTGATCGTGTTATCTCTTCAGCTAAAAGAAATTCGCTACCTCATTTTTTAGGGAAAAGTACAAAAAAAGATCTGCCTATTACATTAGTACCAATTCAGTCATAAACATTTCAATATAACCAATTTAGCCCTAAACCTTTTAACGATTTATCAATGTAGTCCATCCGGTCAAAGTTGGCTGGAAATAGCTATCATGGACGCCACCTGTCTTTGCGGTATGGTAGGAGCTGGCGCTGACGTGAACAATTTTTAAAGTTTTTTATTACTTTTCTTTTTCTTTTTCTTTCTTATTTTATTTTATTTTTTCTTTTCTTTCATTTTTTTCCCAACCATCACTGGCCACAAGCAAGGGCCAACAACCCTCATCTAGATCTTGGCGAGGAGGCAAAGGCCCTCATCCATGGCTAGTGAGGGCCAAGACGCCCTCGCCCAAACCTGGCAAGGGTCGTGGGCCCTCGCCTATGGCCAGCGATGGTTCGGGTGACCTCGCTAGCCAAAGTTGTAAAAAAAAACAATGAAAAGAAAAAAAGATATTTTTAAAAACATGAAAATTTAAAAAATTGTAAATTTGTTTACATCAACGTCGATCAGCGTCCATGTCAGTGATTCCGGCCAAAATTAGTTGGATGAGCTGAATTGGCACAAATATAAAAGGTTTATGACTAAATTAATCCAATTGAAAGGTTTAGAACTGAATTGATACCATTACAATAATTTGAGGATTTTTTGGGTATATTTCTCCATTTTTTATGCGAAGAAAAAATTGCGACACTTAATTAATTTAGTGATGCCACAGTGTCACTTAAAGTGGATTCACACGCAATGTACTTCTCCAAATGGAGACCGTCGAGTGTCAAAAGAGGCCTGGATTCCACTCCGCCAACCTTCATTAGCCATATTGCAATTCTATGTGCATGTTGGATAGACTTAAAGTAAATTGAACATAGACCCCCAAAAGAACAAGATAGAAAAGGGGCCACCCACATTGCCACCCACTAAGCCCTTGTCTTTTTATCTAAAGAAGGTTCCTCAACTTCTATCTTTTCTTTTCTTTTTTTAAGAAACCTTCTATTTCATTAAACGGAATAATCCTCGAGAGGTACATGCAAGGCTTTCAACAAGCCAAATAAATTCCAAATAAACGCATAACAAAGCACAAGCCAATAAGCAGAAAAACAAAGCACAATCTGCGGCTAGAACACTCTTTTTTCTCAAAAACAAATCTGCAATTATAACCATTCGGCGACCAATCCTAGAATTAGTGATGAGCACACACCGAGATCTCCCAAACTAATTGTAACGGCTTGCGGTGCGCGTCTAAGTTCGACATCCCCATCATCATCGCCGAGCAGTGATATCAACATCAATATGTTGAAAGAATCTAGATCAAATACCTATAAGAAACTCCAAAATCTAATCTAAAAATAAACCTATTTCGAGAGAATAAAACTCTCAGATTTAGACTTAAATATAAATCGAAAAAGGAGAGCAGTCTAATCTCGAAAAGATTGTAGAGCTATGTCACGAACATCATTCTCAGTGATTGACAATTGGATAAATGGCCAAATTGGTCTCTACACTCACTCAAGATCGGTTGTAGAAATTTATTCACACACAAACTCCCAAAACAAACGAAAAAGAAAGGAGAAAACAAGAGCAAAGAAACAAAAATCAAGTAAAGAGAATGGAGAGAAAGAGGGGGAGGGAGAGAGACAGAAAGATCCCTCTCTCTCCCTCTGAAAATTTCGCTGGGTGGAGGAGGCGACTAGGGTTTCAGGGGGAGGGAGAGAGAGAGAACTTACTAGGCAGTGTTTTTTACAAATTTAATTATGCAAATGAGTAGCACTACTAAATTATAATATTCATTCAAAGAATTATTTCACAAAACTATAGATGGATATTCATATCGTTATAATATATAAATTTCAAATCACACATTCATTTAACAATTTAAACATTTAGAACAATTAACAATGATCTACAAAATCTCACGTGATATCAGATGGGAGATCTCGAAATCTCTCCAAACCTCTCTTAGTTGCCTCGTCTGAGTTACATGTGAGGGGAAGTGTTAAAACATGTAGATATTAAACTATGCATTCACCTAATAATTTATTCTATTAGAACTATTAACAACGGTCTCAATTTTTTCAAGACCCCTTTGATCGTACGAGTGAAGCGAAGTATTAGGATATTTAAATATCAAACCACATTTACATTTAACGATTTAAGCTTTTAGAACAATGGTATTGTCCCACGAAATCTCACGCAAACAAGCAACGCATGTTTAAGTTTTCGCTAATTTCTTCATAAATGGAGTTTATAAACCATTCTTAATTTACATCTCCAACACTTTCCCTATCCTGGCTAATCCATGGACTCGCAATAATGTTAACTTAGAAATGCAAGTTTCAACTATGAAAGAAAAATTTAGGTGGGCATCACGATTTAAATCTTGAAAGCGATAAAAAGGAGAAATGATTTGATGTTTTAGTTCCAATAAAATGGGGTGTCTTCTTGTCTTTTCCCGGTCAATGGCTCCACCTATTGAGTCTATTGACATGAGATTTCTAGCATAGCAAAAAAGATTCTGCGCAATAACATGACTTTTTCTCTCCCTTTTTCTCTTTTTCTCTTTCTAAAAAGCTAATCCATAAGTGAAATAATTCTTCTATTAATCGATTTAAAAATTGATGCCGATTCTTCCCATCAAAATTGTCCATGAAACTTCATAAGATGTCATTTGTAAATTCCTTTGCTAAACGGCAATGAAGAAAAGTTTATGTTAATCGCATGTAGAGGTATTGATAACCCACAAAAAGTTAATGGTATTTTATAACTAATCGATTGAGCAGCAGCTCGTATTACGTAAACTCTCAATTACACGAGTCGTCTCGATCACCGTATCGATGTTGATAATCGTGGTGTTTTTAACAATGAACTACCCATCCTGATCAATGGCATTAAACACGGCTTTGTGTAATTAAAAGTCTAGAATAGGAGCATTTACGTGGCCACAAAAAAATCATTGAAAGGAGAACACTAGAACGAGACAAACTCTAATGGCCCATGATGATATTGAAGTGAGTGAAGCAGAGATGAGAATGCCACTAAGTCTGAGAATCTTGGATGGAATCCATCTCAGATTCTACAAGATGCTGCCACCTATTTTAGAGGCACGACAACCCTTGATTCCCCTCTTATTTGGAGCCCACTTGGACTCCAAATACTCAGTTAAAGTGGCACTCACAAAAGGGGATTGGCACAAGTTCCACATGTCAGGTTAGCTCCATATAACCAACACTATTCTAAAAAAGATCTTAGCAATATCAAAATATTATGTCAACAAGGTGACTTTGAATACTAATTTTCTTGTGATTTTGAACATTTGATGTGTTTAAGGATGTGTTTTTTTGCCTAGCCGGGCATGGTTAGAGCTAGAGGGTCATACTATTTCTCTCGAAAGTGAATTGGCTTATCGAATGCATTTGCCGCGGCATTCACTTCTACCTTCAAATCAGATGTGTTATCACATCATTAGTAATCTCTTTCTTTGAACTTGAATACATGCAAAAGACATAAATTATCTCACGAGATTTACACTCAGGAACTATGTATGTAGAAAGTGCCCACCTTTAAGTGTGTAATCGAACTAATGCGCGAACAAAATGAAAATAAATCAAGAGATGTGACGAATGTGGAATGTTTTTTTTTTTATAGTCGGAGTTACTTTATGTGGAGACCATTGACCTCACCTCCTGTTCCATGGTTGGGCTTCGAAATTTTGGGTTTTTAAGAGAGGGAAGCCCGTGGATCTTTGTACGTCCATTGCGAGATTCTAAAGGCCCGACATCGCCGATGTGAGATGTAGGAAGTTAGCCAAAAAGGGAGGAGGTCGGAACGTATGAGCGCTGAATCCGCTTCAAGCATGTTCCTTTGCTCTTAAGGAGAAAGGTAAGCTGTATCTCGGTAATCGGGAGCAGAGCAACTAACCCAGTTCTGTTTTAATACTGAAGACCTTAATCTTCAAACATCTACAAACATCGGCACCAAAAAATACCATGAATTCGTTCATAAACTTTTGTAATCTACAAAATTTTTCTTTTTGGCTTGAAGATATAAAAATGGGACTTAGGCGCACTTTTTGGTTGATGGAAGTAAGGCTGGGCCGGCACAAAAATTTGTGATGAGCAAACTCGACATTTGAATTGTGGACCCACCATCCAAGCCCAAGAAGCAGCCTCGAGATGCCCAAACAAGCCCAAGGGAAGCAATGGAAACAGCTTTGGGCCTTAGCCCAATGGCAAGGTCAACCTTTCTGGCTCATCGGGCGAAACATTCAAAGTCAACGATTGTGGGGCAAGTGCTAGGATGCTCTGGCTCTTCAAATTTTTTATTTTTATTTTTTAAATTGGTCGTATGCTCAACACGTCGTCGTCTTATTATATACATCTCTTGGGGTGTTGGTTTAGTCTATCTTATCTCATTCCACTATGTCCATTGTCTTCAGCGAGTCGAGTAGATCCTCACTTTGAGCAATGTCTTGATGGTCACTGATTAAAGTGAAACGGCACTGAGTAATACCCCACTTACAATTTATCTAGCCTCCAATCGTTAAGTATTTCTTTGAATGACGATCGCCTAACATGATGTCAGAACAAAGCATGCAACTGACCTCTAGGATGCTTATCCCTCTTATGATCCATTACGCCAATCAACAATTATTCTGCTTTTTTTTTTTGTTATTCAATTATATAACCGAAGGCAAGCGTTCGGTTATGTATCTCTAATAGCTTAACATGAGTGGTGGAACCATTTTTCGAGACAATATGAACTTCCGGAGCACACGGGACGTTATCAAACAATAACACCGAGCATAGCAATTCAATGACGAAAGAGGTTCATCTGTCTTTCACGAGATCACAAGTTCTCGACCAAGTACGAGACAACCTTCGGCGACCTAGTCTCCCAAACATCCACTTCATCTTGTGTGGAGACTTCCTATCTCTAACACGTCGACATAGCCCTAACGACGAGCCCAATCAATCTTGAACCTGCTTCTCCTCCAATCGAGTTGAGGCAGTTGCGACACGAGCCGATCATTCCATCGTAGGGACCGCGGGCCCTCACGGTAGCTTCTAGAAGACGTGGATGCACCATGTGACTCTACTCTTACTTAACTTATCATATGTATAAAAAAATTAAGATATAAAATATTGGGTGGGAGACAACTTGTGGTGAACGAGCAAACTAGCCGTTCTCTAACGTGAAAATTTCTGCAATAATAATGTTTTCTTACGGAGAGCTCGCTGAATAAGTAATGAAATAGTTTTTTTTTTGGGTCAAAGTTATGAAATAGTTGGTGAAACTAACCTTTGACTTCGTAAGCGCCCAATTTCATCACGCCGGGTCGCCTTCAATAAGATGTGCACCACCCACTACGCGTTTTCCCGAGCTTCGGAACGTGGCCTATATAAGCCGAAACCAGAACCGGCCGTCGTCGTCGTCCTAAAGTCTAACCCCATTTCCGTCATTTCCCCACGCGTACTTCTCTCTCTCCCCGGCGAAATTTAAGGAGGAGAAGAAAAGAAAGGAAGTCTCGATCTCCACACGCCTCTCGTTTTCTCCGACCGCCGATTGGCCGAGACCGGTTGCTCCATCTCCCCCCGACGCTCGCCCCCCGCAATGTGTCCCCTGAGGTTCATCCTCGTGTTCTTCTCCGCCGTCCTGGCCGGCTACTTCGCCTGGAGGACCGTCCGATCCTCGCCGGAGGCCGAGGCTTCGCCGCCGCCGGAGCAGCCCGCGGCCGAGGTGAAATCGAGGACGGAGGACGGAGATTCCGGTCTCAGGAAGGTAAGGCGCGGTCCGATCCTGCGGGATTTCGGAGTTCTCTCCGCTAATGAATTTGTTTCTTCGCCTTTTTTTTGCTTTTGGAATTGACCGCGTCTAATCGGATCGAAAATTCCGTCGGTTCAGATGATGGAGAACGGGTTCTGGATATTCGTCGACATGGCCAGTGGGAGGTACTTGTGGAGGAACATCAAGGAGATGAGGAATCAGCAGGACAAGGTGAAGAGCAGCTAGGGTTTTTTCCCCCCCCCCCCCCCCTTTTTGGGGGGCTGAATCCGATTGTAATTGTTCGTGTACCTCTCTGTGACGATTGATGTGAAGTAGAGATTCCTTCCGTCGCTTGTAATTGATTTTCTTTCTTTTTTCCTTCCTCTTTGTTTTCGCCGGAGAAGAAATCGAATTGAGTTTCTGATTACAGCAGAAGAACTGCTGATTTTTCTTGACCTGGCGAAAAAATCACGCCGCGAATTGGATTCTGCTCAGCACCGGCGGCGAGACTCGAGGGAGCTCGGGTATACTCGCCGTCGCGCCCGGGGGATCGCATCCGTGACGGTTCGGTATGGCTAACCGATCAAAGAACCCGACCCGTTTGCTTCCCTGCGGGGCGCGGATCGGGTTTCGTGTGGTGTCAAGGTCAAATTAGTAAAAGGCTTGTGGAACGTGAATAGACAATGCAGAACTGACTGCTCAACTAATCCATAGTATTTTTTTTTGGTCGAAAACCAATCCAAAGTTGAGTGGTTGGAAATAAAGGTGGATCCTTAGATAAAGATTTTTGAACAACTTCTCCTTAATATTCACCGAATCACCGTAAAAAAATCGAGTTATTATGACCTAGTGACTATTTTATTTCTTGCATGACGTAATCAGCTAGATCAATAAAGGGATACGTGCATTGTAAGTCCTAAAATTTATCAAATTTGAGCAATCGAGTATTTCTATTAACTCCGTCCAATTTGTCAATGTTGATGTGATTTTTTTTTAAAATTATTTTATCTATTTTATGTGGCGCTAACGTGTCAAAATCAGATTTTTAATATAAAATTTATTTAAATTAAATATAAAAATAAGGTAAATTAAAAAAAGAAAAAAAGAAGAGGAGGGTGGAAACCAATGGCCAACGGCTTGCAAGCGGGGGTTGCTGCGCCTCGGCGAGGGGCCGTCGACCCTCACTTGCGGTTGTCGACCCCTCCCCACCTAGTTTTGAAATTTCCTTCTTCTTCTTCTTCTTTTAAGCTTATTTTCTAACTTAATTCAAATAAAAATTATATTAAAAAAATAGATTTATACCGAAATGACGTTGTTTTAGCCACGTCATCGCAATGTAGTAGAGAGAAAATGTTAAAAAATGTCATGTCGGCATTTTTCGTTAGCCAAGTTAGACGGAATTAACAGAATGACTCGATTAAACCAATTTAACAAGTTTTAGGACTTAATTGCACTTTCGTGACAAGTTTTAGGACTTCTAGTGAACATATCCCATCAATAAATCTAATTGGATTGAGAAATAAAATGTTTAACATTATTTCTTTTTCTTTTTCCAATTATATAGATTGTAATATATAAAAAATGAACATTAAATGGAAATTTTATTTATCCTTTCACTAATAAAGAGCAAAAATTTATTCATACTTTAGAAAATAAAAGAATAGGATGAAGTTGGGGCCCAATTCCCTTAAAAACCCTAATTTTGTGTCCAGTCATGATTTTGCCACGAACTTTTTTTGTCTAAAAAAAAACTTAACTTTAGGTGCTATACCCCAAACTTTTTTTTTCGTCTAAGAAAAAAATCGCAAACTTTAACATTAATCCCAAATATCCTTTTGTTAACCTTTTATCCAACAATCATCGTTAGTCATTCCTATTTTTCATATCAAATAATGATTTGGTTTTGGAGATAAATTTCCACGTCACCTAGCTGATATGGATTTATTATCGACGTGAAAATGTCATGTCAAATAATTACTGGCAATTTTTGAATGGAGGGTCAATGGGGACAAATTCGAGACTAGAGTTAAAGTTGGTCACTTTTTTCTAGGGAAAAAAAAAAAAACTTCCATGATTTCCCCAATTTTCATATCAAAGAATTGTTCGTTTTGGAGATAATTTTTCCATGTCACCTTGTTGATGTGATTTTGCCATTGACGTGAAAATGCCACATCAAATAGCTAATGGTGAATTGTTTATGAAGAGTTAATTGAGGCATATTCTAAACTAAATTAAAGTTGCAGTTTTTTTAGACAAAAAAAAGTTTACCTAATATTCCTAATTTTCATATCAAAAAACGGATTTGTTTTGGAGATAATTTTTCATGTCACCTTATTGATGTGGATTTGTGACTGATGTGGAAATGCCATATCAAACAACTAATGATGATTTTTGGACGAAAAGTTAATGGAAGCATATTTGAGACCGGATTGAAAGTTTGTGATTTTTTATAGACAAAATATAGTTTGGGTCAAATTTGGGACCAGAGTTAAAGTTGGTGATTTTTTTTAAGATAAAAGAAAGTTTGAAGTAGATTTGGGACTGTCCCAAAGTTTGGGATTTTTGTTTAGACAAAAAAGACGTTTAAGGGCAGAATTGGGACTAAATCTAAAGTTGAAGATTTTTTTTTTTTAAGACAAAAAAACAGCTCAGAGCAAATTTGGGATTAGATACAAAGTTGATGGTTTTTTTTTAAGGAATTAGGCCATGAAATTGGCTGTTGCATTGTAAGGACAATTACGTAATTTTAGCAAATGTAAGTTTTTGTGGGAAGCAGGTAATTAATTTTTTTTTCTTTTATCATCTTATCGTTTTTGTTTGGTCATACTCTACATTAGAATATTAATGTAATACAAGTATATGCGAGGTTAAATGGGAAAATAAGAAGTGAGATAAAAATTCACTAATGACTTGAAAACATAGAGTGATGCTTTGGGGTCCAATTGTCAATGCAAGTAGCAATTGTATCATAATGCACGGTGCGTTGTGTCGAGCATTTTCATGATAGCTCCCATGTGCCGAAGAATGAAGTGTTGAATAAGGGATGTCGTGTTAGGGTTATAGGAAAATCTGATCAGTTTCAACTTCCGTTCAATTTACGCTCTTTGCTCAATCATCTCAAGTATTTAGCATGCCAGAGAGATCGCTTCGCAATTCGCTATAGTCATGAGATATCGAGAAGACGTTACTCTTTGAAGTAACGATATTGGAGATGCTTGAAACTTTGTCCAATCAAATATATGAATTCTCTTTTGATTATCTCAACTTTTTCACGGTAATTTAATCTCGGGTTTTCGTTATATAGACAAATGAAAAAAAAA
>BCNH02000001.1:21046815-21079186 GCA_001662345.2 Metrosideros polymorpha var. glaberrima
AAAAAAAACGTTAATATACACATTGAGTCCGACGTGCCCTCTTTAGATAGATGGCATGTCAGAAATGACGTAATGGATAGTTAGGATCTTCCACATCATTACTATCGTCGTCGTCGTCGTCGTCCTCTCTCTCTCTCCACCGGCCCTATTGTTGTCTCTGGTCGCTAATGCAACCTATGAATTCCACGGCCATGAACTCCCAAACCACCATCACCACCACCAAGTTCGGTTGCCGCCATGCCCAATACCCACACTCCGGCGCTGCCGGTGCATATAGATCCGACCACACTATCACCATCCCATGTGGCCTCGCCACGTTCAACCACAATCATCAATCTCCAGATCTGAAGTTGCAAAGGCTCCATGGAGGTTGCGCGGCCTCGACTGGCAATCGTGACTTACCATCGGAGGTTGTTAAAGAGAGAGAGCATAACCATGGTGAAGATAATGGCGTGGGGGTCATATATGGATTGAAGCTTAGTGCATCGAACAATTGCAATCAAAATTCGTTTTGCTTTTCTTGAAATCGAAGTTTTCATGACTTACTAAATTTTAATGATTGATGATGGTATTTAAACAAGTGGAATTTCTCGATTGGATTATCAAACAAAGGGAAAAAAAAAAAGGTCATAAAACTACTAATTTAGTCATAAACCTTTTAATTGAACTAATTTAGTCATAAACCTTCTGCATTTATGCCAATTGAGTCAATCCGATCAATTTTGACGAGAAATCGTTGACGTGGACGCTGACCGTCCTACGTGATGCGACCTACGTTGACGTTGATTTTTTTAAATTTTTTTTCTTTTTTCTTCCTTTCATTTTGCTGGTGAGGGCCTTCGTGGCATTGCTCACGATTGGCAAGGTTGCGATGGCCCTAGGCGAAGCCTTCACGATCGGCTGGGTGAGGCCCTTCGTTGCAAGGCCCTGGTCTACACCAACAAATATCAACTTCAATATCGACCGTGCCACGTAATATGGCTGGTGTTCATATCAGCGATTTCTGGCTAAAAATTGGCCGGATGGACTCAATAGGCATAAATGCAAAATGTTTAGGACTAAATTGGTCAAATTGAAAGGTTAAGTACTGAATTGATATTAATGCAAGACTTTTTTGATACTTTTCCCTTGATGGGCTAAGTATTGTTTGAAGCTTAGTGCATTTAATAATTGAAATAAAAATTCATTTTTTCTCGAAATGAAAGATCACGATTTACTAAATTTTACTGATTGATAATGGGTTTTAAACAAGTGAAATTAATGAATTGGTATATCAAGCAATGTGACATATCAAAATTGATATTCTAAACAAGCAGATCGTATTCAACTTCTAGAACACCATCCCATTGCTCGATATATTAATTTAGCATTACTCTAATAAAAAAAAAGGGTATAAGGTCCTTTCCCAAATTTATCATAAAAAAATTTTGTCCCATAAAAAATCCCAAAGTTTTTTTTAGTCCTAATTTTACCATAATTTTTTTTCTCATAAAAAATCACAAATTTTTACTTGAATGCCAAATTTACTTTTATTAACCCTTTGTTCAAAATTTCTCTTGATGAGAGATGAAAAACTCCTAAGCACGAGTTATTCGACTGTCCCAAGCCAAGTGTATTGAGCGCGAGCTCTTAGTTCATGAGAGATGGAAGACTCTTGAGCACGAGAGATTGAAGATTAATCGCAAAATTGAATATCCCCGAGCAAGATGGAAGGAAGACTCTCTTAAGAGTAAGAGTAATTGAAGAAATCCAACCTTAATTTTTCTAGTTTTTTATCCAAATTTCAGATCCAATAAGACATCATTTGAGCTAACATGGAAAATCATCTCCAAAAGACGTCTGATTAGATATGAAATTTGGGAAAAAAAAATAGAGCAATGAAAAGGAAATGCTACATCACTAAGGATGATTTTGGACGGAGGGTTTACCGAGGAAGATATGTGACTTAAGTAAAAGTTGGTGGTTTTTTTTAAATAAAAAAAAAGTTTAGGATATAATTGGAATTTGGAGCTAAAGTTTGGGGTCTTTGATAGGAATGAGCGGTTTCAAATTCGGTCCAAGTTTCACTTGGAACCTACTCGTCGAAATCGATCCTCTAATTTTTGAAACTTAGAACCTACCATGTTTATAGGTTCTAGTGTATACCTAAGTTCTACCGGTATTCTTAATCAAACGATTGCAATGAATTATCATAATTATTAACCACAATTTACTGTTACAATGATGGACTACAACTCATATTTAGACACGCAAAAAATATGAAACATTAACAAAATAAAAGTTTTAGTCATTAAAATCGCCGAAAATGGAAGCTCGGATTGACACACTCAACACTAGGAATACCGTAGGATCGGGCGAAGACATTGAGCAAGAAAAACACAAAGAATTGTTCCAGGTTTTAGATTTCATGTTTCATGTCGCTCGTGAAATCTAAAATTTACCTGTCAAAATCGGCTCCTTAATTTTTGGAATTGGAACCTACCATGTATACCTTAGAACCTGAAATCAAATCGGTTCTCCGGTTCCCAATTCTACCTCGATATTATGCTTACTCCTAATTTTTTTTTAGGGTAGTAGGCCAATAAAAAACGCAGTAGATGGTTATATATTTCCGGAAATGAGTGGGACGCATAAATGCGCACCCGCGAAAAGCGAGAGCCCGAAAAAGCCAAGTGCGAGAAATAAGGGAGCGTTTCTCATAGTCATGCCCCCTCAGTCATGGCTCTGCAACATCACGCTGGGCGCGTCCAGATTCATTCCGCCAATCTCCATCTTCGAAGCTCTCGAGACCTCCATAAATGCCCGCCTCAATCTCCTCCCTTCCTCATTCCGTTTCTTCCGAGACCCCTGTCTCCCTATCGCCTCCACGCGATCTCCTGCTCCTCTCCTCTCTTATCTCTCTGAGAATCGCCATCGACGACTTTACCCTGTTCGATTTCAGGTACTTCATCCGCATCTTGCTGCGGATCGATTTTCTGCGCATTCGTTTATGTATTCGTACGCTGGGGTTTGAGCTTGTAGTCCGTTAGGTTTTTTTTTCCCTCTTTATGTGTTTGGTTTTTCCCTCCGTAGATCAGAAAATGGCGCCTCCGCGGATTGTTTAGATGGATCGTAGACTTGTAGGCGTAGTATTCGTGCTTTGTTCCTTGATGAGAAAAATTCTTGCTCCTTGCGTTGTTTACGATCTTATTGCCGCCTTTGCCAATCGCGGTTCGGTTGATCTGCCCGCGCTTCGCTTGGCATTGTTTGTGTTATTCTACGCGGAGGTTTCATGAATTGGCTTTCCGATCGACCGCATGTTTTTTCGCAATTTCAGTGATCGAAGGATTCGGGACCATACTCAATGCAACGGACTCTGAATGTAGCTATTGCTTATTGTTGTTCACACTTCACAGCGCTGTTCCTCTAGCAAGTGAAATGATGCTAAAAAAAGGAAAGAGGAATAATTTGATGGTACAGTCTAACTGTATTATCAGAAGGACGCTTGAGAGTGTAGCGAGCTCGCCACTGTCCAGCGCATGAAAAAGGACCGGGGATTGACATCGAGCTCGATCTGGTGTTTAAATTGAAAATCAGTTTCAAATTTGTGGTCTGCCTAACTTGTGTTTTACGAAAACTTATATCATGACAAAAAACGAACCATGTCTTCTGTGAATTTGGGTAGTCCTGACTCCCGTGTGGTTAGTGAGGTGGTTCAGTAATGGCTACATAGAAATGCATAGCGCTGGAACCAAATTAAAGGAGAAGGCTAGTGATAGAACACTTTGGTTCATGCAATATTGTGTGACAGTTCTTGCCTAATTTTCTCCAAAGGAATGCTTCCAATGATGGCTAGTTGTATCTTTGAGAGCTGGTTGCCGGAGTTTAAAACTATCTCATATCATGTCAGGGTAACACAAAGAGTAGGCCTAATCAGCTTCATAAATCTTGGATTAGGTCCTAGGAAACTAGACCTCACAGTACTACATACTAAAATTGCTTATCGACTTTAAGTCTCGCTGCGATCTTTCCTTTTTCATAATTGTCTTTCCCATAGTCTAGTGTAAGTTACCAGTCATTCATACCCTGGCATATGAACTAAATGTCCTTTGCCTCGCTAGGAAACAGGAGAGAATATTTGCTGATGTCTACTGTGGGGAATTCTACAAATATATTTTGGCATGAGTGCCCTGTGGGGAAGCATGAAAGGCAGAAGCTACTTAACCAAAAGGGATGTGTTGTATGGATTACGGGTCTTAGTGGATCAGGTGTGTAACTGACTTGCTTATTATGTGCTGCTTACAAATATGTACATGCTGTCACTGCAATTGTTGACTGTGTTGACATCATACTTCCTTGTTTTCTTTTGTGTTCAAATATGGGGCTACAGCCAAATAAATTATGGGCATCCATTCTTGTTTAAGATGTCACATATTTTGTTTCGTGTTTATCACACCTTTGCATATAGACTTTTCAAGGAGTCTGATTGTGGAGACCCTTCTGATTATATGTAGATAAAAGGTACCAACCAGTGTTAACCATGGCTCTGTTGTCACATGTTGTGGTTGGTTTAGTATAACAGATGCATTGGCAAAGGATCTATTTTTCTCATTGGACTAATGTGGAGTCGGTCTGTGACATGGGCTTAGTTTAGATTTTTTTGGGGACCTTTGAGACGCAGTGTCAAGCAACCGAATGACCCTTCCTTTTCTGGAGTGCCTGAATCTCTAGTGTTGGTGGGATCTAAATTCTAATTGCACATCCTTGACTTCCAAAGGACTTACCAAGTTATCCGTGCAACTTAAATTGTCCAGTGTCTATAATTGTAACTTTTGGTGCATTTAAGATCAATTCGAGGACTTCCTTGCATCAGCTGACAAAGGAGTATAATGGCTGTTAGTCCGATTAGTTTGTTTGCTTGTGAAGAACAGCTGTGACTTGACACGCTACTTGGATATTTAGGCCAAACTGGTGCCTGTTCTTCCAATTGAGACCACAGCTTCAAGGAAGCCATACCTTACCATGACCTATGGATGGTTCTCATGTAGTGAAGATGAAAGGTCCATTTGCTAATTTAAACAGAATTTATGAGGCAACTGAGTCAAATACAACTGGTAGTGAATGAGTAGCAGAATCTGATGACTGCTAAAGTTGACTTCTTCGATATGATGCTAACAGAATCAATTGTCATGATTTGACTTGATATCTTTGTGTTTGTTTTTTTTCCTCCAATTCAACTCGTATTCATTCAGGAAAGAGCACATTGGCATGCTCAATTAGTAGAGAACTGCATTCCAGGGGCAAGCTTTCTTATGTCCTTGACGGAGACAACCTTCGCCATGGATTAAACAAGAATCTTGGATTTAAGGCTGAGGATCGAGCAGAGAATATACGCAGGGTTGGTAAGTAATTATGCAACAAAGACAATAGACTCATAGCAATGGATGAATGTGTCAACTAGAGATTATCACTTTTTAGCATAGTGGCTTTTCGCGTGGGGTTTGTGTGGTCTAGTTTGCTGTGGTAATTCCTAAACTCTGCTCCTTCATGAAGGTGAAGTGGCGAAGCTCTTTGCTGATGCTGGATTAGTATGCATCGCCAGTTTGATTTCCCCATATAGAATAGACCGGGATGCTTGCCGTGCAATGCTGCGAGATGAAAGTTTTATTGAGGCAAGCTCCTCATAGCTGGTTATCTCATGACTCGGATTAAACTCTACTGAAGGTGAACTAATGACAGATGGACTGTTTATAGGTATTCATGAACATGCCGCTTGCATTGTGCGAGGCCAGAGATGCGAAAGGCCTCTACAAGCTTGCACGTGCTGGAAAGATTAAAGGTTTGCTCCTTGAACTTTTTCTAGACTGTAGCAACAAATAAAGACATATATTCTTGAAATGCCACCGCAAGCAAGGCATGCGGATGAGACCATCAAATTTGCTTGGTAATAAACTCAAGGGAACTACTTAAGGTCCCAATAATTTCAGGGTTTTGCGGTGGCCATACATGTTTATAGTAGTATTTTGCATCTTATGAGAAGAATCTATATACTGGGAGAGCATTTTTTGCAGTGTCCACTCATGAGCTGTGATTTACTCTTCTAGGGTTCTGTTTCATGAATCAATTTGGACAATAATATGTTACAATTAAATGGTCCAGCAAATCTTCTTCACATATCTTATTAACAAATTTTTCACAAAATGATATTGCAGGTTTTACAGGAATTGACGATCCATATGAGCCACCTTTGAAATGTGAGGTATGGAAGATCAGCATGCCCTGTAGTTCCTTTTGTAATTATCCAGGGGCACAGATGTGAATATCCAGCTACCTGATGTACTTTTTTCATGCATAGATGCAATTCATAATGAGATTATCTCTTCTGAGGTTTACTTAGTTAGAACTGTTCCTCATAACAGATAGAGTTGAGTCAGAGAGACGGGATTTGCCCTACACCAGGTGCCATGGCTGGTAAAGTAGTAACATATCTGGAGGAGAAAGGTTTTCTGGAAACCAAATGATCGAGCCTGCATGTTCAGGAAACGTCACCACCATAATCTTACAATGTTCCTGCTCTCAAATGTGGGATTTTACTTAAAGCGTAGATCCTTGGGGTCCATTTGGCATTGGCATATCCTGGTGAGTTTTGGTGCCAATGACCACTTCTCAGATACAAGAAATGCCAAAGGCTGCATATTGCGGTTTTGTTTTTTCCTTTTTTAATGATATGATGAAAAGTTGGAAATGAATCTCTTGTTCATCCTGATATAGACCATATTCGAAGTCGAAAAGTGTCCACTCAAGTGTAAACATGTATCCCGCTTGATGATAGAAATGCTCTAATTGAAAGGATCGTATGATGAAACGTTTTGCAAGGGCCAGCTTTTGGCTTTGTGTGCTTCAGTTGGAATTCTTCTTGCACTTGTAGGACAGCTTCTGCAAAGATGTTAAACTGCTATGCGACTTACTAGACTCCCTTCAGCATGTTTGATGAATGAAGGCATAGTAGCGACGAGTGAGGCTGGTTCTTCCTTTCGAATGTAGAATATCAGCATCACGAGTAGATCGATCTCAAATGTCGGGCCAGAGTTGCAGCAACTTCCAATGACTCATGTGAGATAACGCTGTGAATTGCATTGAATTTGAGGGTGTACCATGCAACTGGGGCTCTCATCTTGATGACTAACGGTATCACTAGCGAACCTGATTGTCTTTTCCGTTTGCAGATTTGAACCATTCTTTTAGCGAGCACTCGGGATACTCAGTAATCATTTGGATAAGGAAAGTTTGTCGTTCTCGATGTGCCGTCTTCCTCATGTAGGGTGGATTTGGTTCAGTTTTGCAAATGCTGAAAGCTCAATGCTAGTCCTTTCAATATTGGGCTTTCAGCAATTTCAAGACCAGAATTTGACCGAAAGCTGATTGTCAAATACTCCAGCATTTTTTCAAGGAGCTTTGAAGGCTGAAAGCTTCTTGAAAATGCTGAATCAAATCCAACCATAGTACATAAGTAAAAATATCATTGGTGTAAATGATTGACAAATGCTTCGGTGCATGCTTCAACAAGACATAGTTCTGAATTACCGAAGACAATTTTTTTTTAAGTAAACTTAATTAGGCACGAGGATGGAATTTGGAGGGGAAGTAGAGATGGGAAAAGTAGGTAATGGCTAAGCACGACAACGCCGGCCTAAATGGACCAGGCGAATAAGAAACGACGTAGTTGCGCTCGCCACGACGACTAAAGGGCAACGTAGAAACCGTGTGAAGCCAAAATTTCTCATTTGGGTCTTCTTCCTCACCGTTCATATCAAAAAAGGAAAAAGAAACCAGCATCGACAATCGCGGACGCGGAGAGAGAGAGAGAGATGGCATTGAACAGCTCGCTGGTGGTGTCGGTGGCGAGGGCATCGGCGAGCGCGTGCCAGTGGATAGCGTGCAATCCGGAGCGGTTCAGCAGCGAGCAGGTGCTGTACCTGCTGTTCTGCTTCCCCTGCGAGAACCTGCAACGGTTCGGCCTCTCCCTCTGGGCTTGCCTCTGCTTCCCCTCCCTCGATCCTTCCTCCTCCTCCGACGCCGATTCCCACTCCGATTGAAGGTGTAAATTGTAGTTTTCGATTCGACGTTGGAGGAAACGTCATGTCTTGGTCTTCTGAAATCTGATTACATTAAATACGGGGATTGGGTACTGTCTGTGATTGTCGCATTTCCCTTTCTTCGAACGATTTGCAAAGGTTTGTCCCTTCTTGTAGATCTGAGTAGACGTTAACCTCGTCGGGAAGTGAGGTTGGATCAGCTTTCAGAGGAAGAAAGCTCCTCTCTCTCGAGAGAGAACATATTTTTTTTATTGTTGCATTTTTTTATCTTAAAAATCGGATTTGCATTATTAAGAATAGGGAGATTGGTTCAAAAGCACGCCAGAAATGGTGCCGGCTATTCTATTGGTGCTGCTGGGCCCAGTCAAAACAGATACATTAAAGAATTGCAGTTCGTCTACACATGCACAGTCCCAACAGTCAACCCTATCCCCAAGTCTGTATCTTCCATTCTTTCTTTCCCTTTGCTAAGATGGCCAATGATTGATCATCACCTCAATAATTTGGGTACAATTACCTTTGCCCCCATATTTACTACAATGGTGATCTAGAGAAACCATATAAGCAATGCAAGGTGGCCGACTTCCCGTGAGCTTATCATCGAATGAAGAGGAATGGAATCAAATCCACGTTATGCTTCGCTATCGTATCATGGAATGCGATGTTCCACTTGCCATGAGTCCGACAAAAATTAAGGATAATAACACAAATGGTCTATGAACTTTGCCTCAATGTGCAATTCGGTCCTTGAACTTTTGATATATGTTCAACTTAGTTCCCTCACTGTATTCAAGGATTGGATTGAATAAATTAAAAGTTCAATAACCACATTACATATTGGGCTACGGTTCAAGAGCCACTTTACACATTGAGCCAAAATCCAGCCTTATTCCCGACCATATGAGGGACACGTCCATTTTTCCTTGTGTTTTTGGATGAAAGAGGAGAGAGAGAGAGAGAGGGGGCTCAAATTCCCGATATCCAAAGATTGGACCGTCATATCTCATTTTAACTTAGAGAAGGCGAAGAAAAACTTGCGATATGCAAGTCTTTTGGAGAGAGTGGGGAGGCCCTTCTAAGGAAATGGGCCAAAAGGAGCTGGTCATCTAATGAAAGAGGCCCAAATCCAGTTAGGAACGACAACCCGACGCAACGCAACATGACTTCCCAGTTCCATTCCAACCCAAAGGAGACAGAAAACAATACGAAAGTACTAACCCCCTCCCCCCCCTCCGGACATCGCAATTTCAGCTCTACTCTCTCTTCGTCGTCCTCCTCCTCCTCTTCTACTCCGCTGCTGCTCCCAGACCGAGACATGAGCCCTTTCGCAGCCATGGCGGCTAATCTACAGGTCTCCCCCCACCTCTACACTCTCCCCAGCTCCTCCCATTCGAACCGCGCCGGGAGCGGCGGTCGGGGCTGGGGCTCCGTGCCCCCCAGGAGCAAGCGCCTCTTCTCGCGGACTTCCTTATGTCAGGGGAGACCGGACGAGGTGGCGCACCTCCGTCGTTATCGAACTGGTATTGACTCCGTCTGTGCGTGTCTCTCTGTGTGTGGACGATTGGAACGGCTGTTGAATCCGATGGTAATTTGAAGCTCCGGACGATGGGGCGCCAGATGTTAAGACACGCCCGTTCTGTAGGCTGTGGCCGATTGCTCTGACTTTAGGGGTCAACGAAGCCGTGATTCTGTAGCGATTCCTGTCTCTTGGTTCTGCTGCCTGATTCTTCAGTTTGTTTTTTTCTTTTTTTTTGGGTGGCGAATGGCTGTTGATAGCTATTGCATTCTGAACGAGATTGGATAATTGTTGACTGTCTTTCTTGTCTTCACGTGAAATTTTGATGCGCAGTACCTCGAGCGTTGGAATCGGAATGTTTTGCGAGCATTTCTTCCTCAAGAAGTAAGGAAACGACTTCGGTTGGTGTTGCTCCACAGCCGCCGGTGCCTCCTCCTCCATCTTCTTTGTAAATCACCTTCTCCTCTCCCACATCTTTAATATCTTGCTATTTTTTTATTTTTTTTTGTTACTCATGGTTGTGGCTTCATCGGTATTCGGGGTCATTGATGTTTGTGTTCTGTCTTTCTTGGCACATCACTCTAAGACTATGTAGATTTTCACTCTAAGACTATGTAGATTTCTTACTTTCTGCATTTTTTCGATTGTCTAGCGGATCACCTCTCTTTTGGATTGGGGTTGGTGTCGGACTCTCGGCACTATTTTCATGGGTGAGTCTGTAGGTCACTGCTAGGTCCTTGTTTCCTGAATTATGACATGCAAATGAGTTAGATTTCTTATTAACGATTTTAATTGAATGGCAGGTGGCAAATTACCTAAAGGTGCAATTTTTCCCCCCCGAGTATGCCTTTGCATTCGTCTATAGATCAAGTCTTCCGCTGTTTTTAACACTGAAGTGGAAGTAGGCCTTCTTGATTGAGTGCGCAGAAGTCTAAATTTCCATCAACCTTTGTGATTGGGGATTTAAAACAAGTATTTGAGTGTTATTTGCTTTGCTGGGTAAATCCATTGAACTGTCAGTTGTACAAATATGGTTTCATCCAGAGTGTGCTTTTATCCATAAAAGAATGACTGTGCCAAAATGTGCAATTCTTTTGTGTGATTAGCATTGTATAGAGGTAAGAGCAATAGACAGAGATAGAGGATATTTTTTCTTCCTAGGTCAGTTATTGGACCTGTATATATCTGTGTTTAATTTAAGTGCATGTTATCTGGAAATTTGACCATGGTAAGGCCCATTTTGGGTGGTCAATTGCCAAAAGCCCAATGTTTCTTTTCTCAAATTTGGTTAAACAAAGTTCTTACACAACCATAAACAATTTTATGGTTGTCTCAATGACTGAAGTTTGTTCCTGTGAAGCATGTCTTTGTCTTTTCTTTTCCTCTCTTTTTATCTAGGGTTCTAAGAAAAATGTCATTCCCTCTTTTCCAACTAAGACAATACTAACTAGTGGTGATGTCTTACGATCCTATTGTCGGAACAGGTAATGTTAAAGCCGTAGTGACGTTGACAAGTTGCTTCATTTCTTGTGGGTTTTTCTTAGTTCTACACAGGAAAAAATAGGGTAGTGGATTCTTATGCTTTTGTCATAAACAAAATACAAAGTTTTCAGTTGGCCCGCATGTGAAATGCATTGAGCATTTGAAAATGAAATTAGAATCTAGAAATATGTTAATTGAAGTTTCACAGAGGAACGCGAATTTGAGTTTCTTGAGCGATGACGGTTATGAAATAGATGATCTTTAAGATGACTCTAGATAGATGAGGTTTCTTTGGTCTGCCTGCTGTAAATATGCGAAGGATGTGAGTTGGCCATTGAACTAGCAATTGGCAAGAGGAGGTAAGATTAGTGACATTGTATTTATTTGAGGGAGTAACCGCTCGGTCGATGCTTTTTTTCATGAAGAACTGTGATGTTATAGGAACGGTTTAGATTGCACAAACTCTTGTAAATGTCTCTCATGACTCATTGATACCATAAAGGTCTAGAAAGGGGAGAAATTTCAAGGGTTGAGAGTTGACATATTATATACCTAGATGCCGTGCATCGAGTAACTTCTCATGCCTGAGTGTCTATTTTGTCGCTCTTGGATATCATTTTGTGTAACGGCCAATACAGTTGCAATTGTACCTTATAGGGATTGGTAATTATTAAATTCATCAGAAAAAAGGGGCGAATTCATCCTCGCAGCTCCTTTTAATCTTTTTGGTAACATTTTGTCCATTTTTTCTTTCACGAGTCTGGTCAAAGATTGCCTTTTACACTTATCCAGAAATATGCTATGCAACAAGCTTTTAAGGCTATGATGGGTCAGATGAATTCTCAAAACAACCAGTTTGCCGGTTCTCCCTTTTCTACTGCCTCGCCTTCTCCATTTCCGATGGGTTCAGCGCCACGACCCATTCCCTCTCCAATGGCTACTTCTCAACCATCTACGGTTGATATATCTGCAACAAAAGTAGAAGCCGTGAAAGCAGAAACAGCGCCAGTTGCAGATGTCAAAGACGAGATAAAGAAGGAGGAAGATCTGAAGAGATATGGTAATGGAGATTTCTTTTGGGAGCCCTTTAGTCACTCACTCTTAACCAAAAGTGGAGTATCTCCAATTCCTTTCTGAGCTTGTCTTAAAGTTGATTTTTCTGCTTAGTGATGGTGGTTCTATTGCGAAATTGACTCGTGGAGTGAAGCATCATGTCCATTCATGAACAAATTGTGCAGTAGGAAGAGCGTGTTGCTTGCGTTTTGAAGCATAATAATTTTTGCACATATGCCTGAATTGTTGAGGACATACTTAAAAGCGACTCCTTTATACAGTGCTGTCTACTCACTTCATTTTGTAGTTGTGCTTCTCCCTTCTTTAAGCGTTTACCAAGCTCTTGGAATTGGTTTCTATATAGATAGAGTCAACACCTTATGGAAGGTCCCGAATTAGACCAATGGAATTGTCTGCTATAATAATGACTATGTAACTTGTGATTACTTGGACAATGTTTGAAAGTACTGTATGATAAAATCATGCTGGAACTTGCACTTGCAGCTTTTGTGGATATTTCTCCAGAAGAAACAAAGCAAAAGAGTCCTTTTGAAAGCTTCAAGGATGTGACAGAAACAACTTCATCTGAAGCTCCCCAGTTTGTCAGCAGTGTAAGTCTTTCTCTGGATGGAGAGAAGAATTTTTTTTTTCTTACTGTAAGCTTATGAATTGTCTCTGCATTGTTGAAGGTCTCTCAAAATGGATCTGCTTCTAAGTCGGTGGATAGTTCTTCTGAGGCATCCAAATCAACTGGTACGTGAATGTATCAAACATGGGTAAACTTTGCATTCGTTTGATCTCTTTTACAATGTTGATATTGCTTTTCCCTCACTTCATTTATACACATCAATTGATCTGCAGTTGAAACCTAGCGTTTATGCACTTCTGAATTTAGTCCCTATATTAAGGTGCTTTGGCTCTTTATTGTATCAGTGTTTCCATGAACTGTGTGGGGAATTCAGGAAGGTGCACAGGATGATGTAGGAAGTGGTAGGGACAGTAATGAGAGGATAAAGAGAAATATCATAAGATGAGCTACAGGAGATATCATAAGCTCTGCAAAGAGAACTATGATTGGTGGATTTTCATTCCAGTTACACAGATTACATGTTCTTGGGTTGAAGGACACTGCTGAGTTAGAAAAGAAGAGGCTTTGAAAAACCATGAACTTAGAATTTGTAGGTACTTATGCTGCTTATGATGGATTGAGTTTATTATAATCAAGACTTAAATTTCACCTCAGATCATATCAGATGTCTTGACAAAGATTTTGATGCTTGTCAACTTTTCCTGAGGATTGTGAAGATGTTTACCAAATAGATTAAAAAATTAAAATTTCCAGTAGATATCATCTGATCTTGATTACATAATTGTCAAATTGGAATGATTAACTGTAAATGGGACTGTAAATTGCATCATCTAAATTTCCTCACAAGCATGTGTAGCAGTTGCTTCTATAAAATCGACCTCGACTAGGAATCATCCTTTGCATATCTCTGATTGATCGTCCATCCCATCTGCACAATTCCTATACTTGCTAATCTGGGATTATTGTCTACTGCCCAGGAAAAGGAAGCTCTGTCTTGTCCGTGGATGCATTGGAGAAAATGATGGAAGACCCAACTGTGCAGAAGATGGTTTTCCCGTAATATAGCTTCCCTTGTTGATTTGTTCACGTCATCGTATTTTGACAGTCATTTTGTTGCATATGCATACTGCTATAGATAAGTGTAAATGCTCTGCTTGGTG
The DNA here is from genome assembly GCA_001662345.2 of Metrosideros polymorpha var. glaberrima. Classification (NCBI taxonomy): domain Eukaryota; kingdom Viridiplantae; phylum Streptophyta; class Magnoliopsida; order Myrtales; family Myrtaceae; genus Metrosideros; species Metrosideros polymorpha. Next base: position 21,060,691 of record BCNH02000001.1, read on the forward strand.
AACTATCTGTCTCTCTATGATATATTTATTTATGTTGGATTTAGTTGATTTTGGAATAATTAAGGATATCAAATGCTTTTGAACAATACAGATATTGAAGTTGCATAATCCTTGAGTTACAAGATATAGTACCCTTTAATGCTATCTAAACTTCTGGAATCTCTATTGCATCAACAATTGCGTTTGTCCATTGTATGATTTCCTGTCTTTTGCAAATAAAAGAGATGGAGTTCTCTATGAGACTCTGGCTGAATTTTAAGCTGTTATATAAGTTGGTTGATGTGCTTTTGCCATCGTGAAATTTCTGATTCTTCTCATCTATTTTAGGTATCTACCTGAGGAGATGAGGAACCCTGAAACCTTCAAATGTGAGTACATTGTTGTATGACATATTTGACAACTCCTGTCTCGCATAGCTGTAGTAGCGACTCCAAAAAGTATGGCAGCTATATTTAGCACCGTTTTCTCAGTGGTCTCTCACATTGATGGTTAATCTATCAAATTGGGCAAATGATTCCACTAGGAGCGATGTTTTTATGCTCCTGTGTAAAAAATTGCTTATTTATTGATATGCAGAATAAGGAAATTAAGGGTGAACTTTGCATATGGAGCAACCTAACAAATTTTTGCATTTTGCATGTCAGGGATGCTTCAGAATCCACAATATCGTCAACAGTTGGAAGAAATGCTGTAAGTTCCTCCCCTTGAACTTTTCACCCATATTGTTTTAGCCAGGTCATTGTTCACTTTGAGGGAAGGATGATTAAATGTCGTTGGCGAAATAGTTTTGTTTATTTGCAATCCATGCTGCACTTTGTGTAACTTGGTGGTCCATTTGACTCTGTAATGCTGTACTTCCTGTCAATGTTCAGGTGGCTGTTATTCATAAATGCCTTTTATTGCTGGTACGGAACTCAAATATAATTCTCGAATTCGAAATAGAACTTATTTGACTCGTTAAGAACTGCATTGTAAGATACTCTTAGAATTTTATCTATTTCTGAAGACTACTATTTTCTTTGCTGATGGCAGTATAAGAGGTACTTTGTTTGTATGTTACACTGGCTCTGGCATCTTTTTATGTAGAGATGTTTACTGGCATCTTGCAATTGCATTAATCCTTCCATTTGGTTAAGAATTGCTGCGGTTACTTTGTCAATGAGCCACTTCCTCTGAATGACCAATATAGAAATATATGAGTTTGCATGCTTTCTTCATCAGAACTGAGCTACTTTTTGTCCATATCATTTCATTTTTAGGTTTTTGAAACAGTAATCTGCTTATAATCTGTACAAGCAGCCGAACATAGCGCAATGAGCATAGCCGTTGTCCTATAATGATTAACAGATTTCACAATGACGTATACATATGCATATGCATTTTTCCAGAAATAATATGGGTGGAAGCAGTGAGTGGGATGGCAGAATGATGGATTCTTTGAAAAATTTCGATCTTAGTAGTCCTGAGGTCAAGCAGCAATTTGGTAAGTATGAAGCTGACTACAAATTCCTTCTCTAAGTTTCATTTCCTCAATATGTGTTGCGACAATATTCATTAAAAGAGATGTCCCTTGATGCATTTTCCCATCATTAATTTTAAGTCTATATCTGCTAAAAGGTTCGTTAGAGTTTCTATTTACAGGAGCATAGTTATCATTATATTGTTGATTTGGTAAACTCGGATGCTTCTTCTTTTTCTATTCCTGTTCTGTTAGCATTTAATTACTGCTACCTGAGTCTGACCAAAAAAAAAATTACTGCTACCTGAGCAAAACAACAAAAGTGAATCGCTTTAAAAGCCTGTGGACCTCTTATTGACTTTCCTGATGCCTGCTTTGCTTTCTCGCTCTATTCTGGCAATCTCATTTTTCATGTGATAACTTTTCAACATTATCTTCGGCAATTGAAAGCTTGGAGCGTGAACCTGACTATTAGACTTCTTGATGATTGACATTCATCTATAACATTGTAATTTCATACAATGGTGTTCACTTCTGATTTACTGCATTGGCCAAGTCTTCCAATAATTTGACGGATACTTTTGATGTATGTATTTTTGTTTTCCTTTTCCAACCTTTCTTGGCCATATGATAGTTAGATGTTCTAAACCACACCTCTGGTTCAAGGATCAAAGCAGCATGAATGAAAAGGGGCTCCGTGGCTATTATAAATTACAGAATTATACAAGAATGCTGTAGTTCTCTTGAGATGTCTTCAATTAATTATTCAGTTGGATTAATTTTGTTGATTTGCCAGATCAAATTGGCCTTACACCTGAAGAAGTCATTTCGAAGATAATGGCCAATCCTGAAGTTGCAACGGCTTTTCAAAACCCCAGAGTGCAGCAGGCAATCATGGATGTATGTACCAGTTATAAGTTTGCTAAGCTTAAAATCACTGATTAAATCTTGCATCCGTCATTGGTTTAATGTAATATGGTGTCCCCTTTTGCAGTGTTCTCAAAACCCACTAAGCATTGCCAAATATCAAAACGACAAGGAGGTAATGCCTTTTAACTTCCTGGGAAAGTTATGTTAAATCAATCTATTTTAGAGAGTTGATGGACAGTATATATGGGATCAAGATTCTGACTGTTGGAATGGTGATTGGTGACCTTAGAAAAGAATCATTAGCGGGAACAATTATGTCTTCATTTCATTGATCTTTTCTGTGAATCTCTTGTTATATGTTCATTATTCTGTTATCACTGAGTTGACCTATTTACACTAATGGTGGTACTCAAGAAAAATGGCAACTACATGAATGGTGTTTGAGGGTGTTCTACACAGATGGTGTTTTACTTAAGGGTCGTCTTTTTGATGAATGCTTACCTTGAAATGCACAGGATGCAGATGTACGGTTTTTGGGTGTGCTTGGTTCAGCTCAAGTAAAAACCACTTTTCAGCTTTCTTGCCGTATTTTAAACAATTGTTCAAATTTCAAAAATTATGAAATATACATGTTAACGTTGGCATTTCGTGAAAGTTTTCAAGTGTTGCTGATTTAGTAAAAGTCAAAATGCTTGAGTCCAAGATTTTAATCAAGGATAAGTAAAAGTAGAAGTCAACCTAGACTAATTTCTTGAATTGTTCTCATCTTGGAAATGACCTCATTATATCCAACAGGTGATGGACGTTTTCAATAAAATATCAGAACTTTTCCCTGGTGTGACTGGTCCTTGATCCATATGTTCTTCCTTATTACCATTACTTTCCATCCATCCGATGATTTTGGTGAGAGAAGCTTGCATCAGATCTACAAAATCTCGTCTCTTAACATTGAGCCTGCTTTGGATAATTCCTGCTGTAAGTTCTACCAACATAGCATATTCGTGTTCACAGCAAGTTTCTTCCAGCTTACAATGCCAGTATGTATTTTTTTTTTTCCCTCCTTGAAATCAGTCCGAAAGTTTTGTAATTTTGTAGTTCTAGCGCAGAATAGCTACCAGACGAGTTGAATTTGTTTGTGTTACTAGTGAAGACGATGTAACTTCTGCAAAGTTGTACATAACACATCTTGGAGCTATCTCTCTCTGTCTCTCTCACAGTTCCCGTCGCTGGTTTGAGGACCTTCGACAAGCATTATGGGAGTCTCTTCGAGTTTTTTTGTAGAATGCATCATGTCATCTTGGGTGGAGAGCATCTGTAAAATCTTGTTGTCGTGTGCATGCTTAAACCTATTTGGCCAAGACACCCTCATGATGTGTGAAAGAACCTTCGCGGTCCTTCTCCACTGTATTTCGTGACATGACAACCTTTAGGTTTCAAAGTTTCGGCACATTATAAAGCATTCTAAATCTGTCTGGCTCCTGGTTGAAAAGGTGAAGTTGCTGATCCTCTAGTTCCCTGCCCAATTCATCTTTTCGTTCGAGTTTTGCTGTTCTTTTAAGTTCCAAGTGGCAAGGTTTATATTGTTGATGTACTCGACATCCTTAAGTGAAGCACAAGAATAAGCTCCCGCCACAGATGATCTCTGGCAGCGTCGTGTTCCTCCTTTCCTTCTCTGTGTTTCTTCGGCACTGGATGCGCACCAGCTCTGTTTCCTAGTGATCTTGATCCCTTTTCCTTTTTACCCTCTCAAAATGGCTATCAGTCAGATCTCCCTAGTTCTAGATTCCTTCACCACCGTGTTATGGCCTTCCACCAACCCGGCGACCACTTCCTCTATCATTAACTCCATTATGAATAATTCCAGTCATCAGTCATCACAGAGAAAATTGCAACAGCTTCTTCGAGTCCCCGCTCTTGGATTCCTCGCTAATCTCATAGTCAGCCGAATGGCGACGACTTCCCTGATTTTCACATCTCAATTTATGGAGGAATAATTACATGATAATAACATATGCAGCAAACTAAAGTTGAATCATTCAATGATAAATCCCACGAAGCACCAGATTTGTCGACTGGAATTCACTTTAGTACATCTATTAAGTTCACTCGATAATTTAATAGATGTCTACGAAACAAGTTTCCAGCTCAGCCGATGAAAGGCTGCAGATTCAAACGTAAATTGCCAAACTTCTGCCAATACACCGAGACCTAAGCTTAGCATTGACAAACGACGCAGGCTAGGACCAAATGGAACTCCTTTCCTGGTTAAAGCAAAGAAACGTGCAGCAAATTGAAATGCAATTCAACTTTCAACTTTTTACAATTTCAAAAGTCAGGCTGCAGCTTGCACTAGGTACAACAACTTGGACTTCCTCGTCCGTTCATTCAGGAAGCAAAATACATTGCAATTCATAAACGTGTCGAGAAGATGAACAAACTAAATTTCAGATGCATTTCAACAGCCACCGGAGCAAAAGCACGAGCTCTCCGCATCATCCCTTCTTTCCCCACGGTGGAACCATCCCAATAACAAAAAACAATGAGTCAAAATTACAGGGCGACGACGGCGATCAACCACTCTCGTCGTCTTAAGATGGAAGATAACTTACTTTACAAGCACGACATATAATCGAGAACTCCTCCACTCCCTCCATAACAAATCCTCAAAGCACTCCGTCATCACTAAAAAAATCTTCTATTAAACAGACTCACTCCGAGTCACTTTCCACATTGCCCATGGCCTTCAAGCCCCTCGGTCTCTGCATCACAAGCACAAGCACAGACCACTCAGCGAGGGAATCGAAGGAAAGGGGTGAATTAAGCATCTAAACAACAACAAACTATATTACCTTCTTTGAATTCTTCTTCTCCCTCACTTCATATCTTTCTTGCGACATCTCAGTCAACCACGCCCCCGGACTGACCAACTGCCAAAAACCCACAAAATGCAGAACAAAATTAGCACAGAAACTTCTGAATAGGGCTGATTATATCAACTCCAGGAACAGTATGGGTTTCTTGCAAGATTCTTACAAGTAATGTTCTTTGGATGATCTTGGCCCTCTTTTTAGGTCTCAGAGGGGGCTTACACCCTTTCATGGCGAGAAAGTCTTCTTCTTTCTCTTTGCTCGAAAGAGCAATATACAGCTTAGGCCAAACCAGCCCTCTATCTTCTATATTACCATTCACATCCACCGGATCCTTCCCATTATCATCCACACCAGCCGATCCCCTCGTCGAATAGTACCGGTCCTCCTTCTCCGGGGACGCCAACTTCGGGTTTTCATTCAAGGTAGACGGATGCGTGGTCCCATCAGAATTCCTGTAACCCAACAGAACAACTATGAGAACTGTAGTCCTCAATACTTTCTTGGTTTTAGCCAATTTCATTTTCTCAGCAGACAAATCCTCACCTCTTCTGCCAGCTGGAAAAGAGAAGCAAATAGCAGAAGCAAATTTCCTAAACTTTCGGAATTTATGCAATTAATTGACTGCATCAAATCTGGAGATATCTTGCATTTCCTAGTAAGCAAAGTGAAAGTTGAACCACTCGTGTTGAAACCCTATCGCGAGTTCTTCTCCACAAGCTAAACCAATCTCTCAAAACCGCAAAATCCGTACTAATCCATCAGCCACGCAGAGACGAACCAGTACACAAGAAAAAACTCAATTTCTTTTTCACCTGGTGAAGCGATGAGCTTGAAGATGCAAATTTTCCTGATCGACAGCCGCGATGAAACAGCGATCGACCCGGGACGTAATTTTCCGGCGAATTCCGCCGCTGAATTTGTGGGAGACTCCGGACTCTTTGCCTCTAACGCATCTGAGTCGCTTCCTGTTTCCCCACTGTAGGAGAAAATCAGGCTCCGACGCTTTGAAATCGCTCCTTTGACCCTTATCTTCGTTCTCCATTTCCACAACCAAATGGAGGAGACCGCCTTCGATAAGCCAAAAGAAAGGGAAAAGATTAGCTCTTTAGAGAGGAGCAAACTACAAGCAAAAGACTCGGGAGGGAGACGATGGAGCTAAACAATTTAAGCTCGGACGCGCGTCAATTTCGCAGTTTGCCCCAAATATCAAGATTAACCCAGAAGCCAGTTTTGAAATGAACGATGGAACTGTCGGAAATATCACAGCTAGAAGAAGAGAGGAATTGGCCAATCACTTTGCGAGAATTCAGACGGCAAGAGCGAAAGCGCGTTGAAACTCAAACGTCGATTTGAATTCGGAGGCCAAGTACCTTAGAAGATCCAGACGAACAAAGAAATCTTCAGCGAGGGACTGCCCAATTAGCCTGCAGTTGAGAATGAAGGACTGAGAGAGAGAGAGAGAGAGAGAGAGAGAGAGAGAGAGAGAGGTTGGATGTTAGAAGGAGAAGGGAGAAGACAGAAGCGTCTTACGAGGAGAAAACCGGAGTCGGAGAAGCATGCGCATCCAAAAGCTCAAGGAATTTTCTCGGCAAAAGATGGAGAATTCGTCAAAACAAACACATCCCAGATCCTTTCTCCCCTCGGCGTTGCTCCAAGAGCTGCAATCTCTCCGTCTCTGCCTCCGCCTGTCCTCTTCGTCAGTCTCTTTCTTGGACGTCCTCTGCTTCTCTCTCTCCCTCTCTGTTTATCCTGCAACTTCTTGTCCTCTCTCTCTCTCTCTCTGGTTTCTACCTTTTTCTTCTCTACTTATTATTGAAGATTAGCCGTCTTCGTGGGATGGGAAAATTTGACGGTGAAGATTGAAGAACAGAGAATGGTGCGGAAATTGGGGTCCTGGCCCTCCTTGTCATCCTTGATATCTAACATTTTCTTTCGGAGAGAGAGAGAGAGAGAGCGCCCTTCCGAAGGGTGCAAAGGCCTGTGGCCCATTCGATTCCGACAAGACAAATTTATCGACTGCGTTCGATGCACGTGATTTATTGCATCATGTGTGATCCAAATGAACTCCATAAAATCAAGAAATCGTATGAATGTTGAACTAGACTTTGATATGCTCTGGATAATTGGATGTAGGGAGAATGATATCTGGAGTGTCAAAAATTATGTATGGTGCTCACTTTAATGCCAAAATTTTAAAAATAATTAACCTCCAACGAGCTCAGATATTAATGAAAAATTATCACGTCGGATTTTCAGCTAAGAATACCAACATTGGCACTTAAGTGATCGTTTTACTTTGATTTTGACATTTAAAGTGATCATTTTGAAACTTTTGATATTAAAGTGAGCGTAGTATATAACTTTTGACACTTTAGATGTCCTTTTCTTTTCAGATGTAGCTATAATACTTTTCCGAGGAGGATGAAGTGCCAAACACTTTTTGCAATATACCTAGTTCTAAGAATCGTCGAAATTAAGTACAAAATTGTCGCGGCACCTTGTGAAAATTATCGTATGACGTTATGATATATCGAACGCAAAAAATGATAGCAAAAATAGAGAACGTGGTTGCACTTGCACGGCACGTTATTGTAGCTTCAGAATTGGAAGTGCCCGAGGACAGGGGTGTCGGGTTTAGGAGGGCCACGAGTCCTGCCTCTCTCTCTCGAGCTAAAAGCCTTGCTTCGTTTCGCGGAGCACGTCCTTGAGTCGATAAATTTTACGTTGACCTTTAATGACCTTTTTCTGAGAGAGTGTCGTGAAATATACTTATATTTCGATCGGAGTGGTTAAAAGGTGATCAGTTTTCAGGACAAGTAACCTATTCTATCAAAGTCAATTCGTCATTTTTGGAATTGGGAATCGAATCAATCGATCCTCAAAATGGCTTCAAACCGAACGGACCTATCTTTTTTGTTTTTATTTATTTATTTAATCGCTTGATTATAAAGTTCTTTGAATAATTATCCAAAAAATCTTATATCGATGGTATGATGGCTACTTCAGTCCTGAATATTTTAATTTGGCCAATTTAGTCATAAATTTTTTGGTGATTTACCAATATAATCATTCCCATCAAGTTTAGCCGGAAATTGTTGACATGGACGCTAGCCGTCCCACGTGATACGGCCAGTGCCGACGTGAATAATTTTTGCAAAGTTCTCAATTTAAACACCATGATGGTTCGTTTATGTTGAAATGCTCATCTTTATTGTTTTTTTTTTTTTGATGTTGCAGAAGTTCTCAATTAAAAGACTTGTAGGGTTTGGTTTTGGACCGGTTCAAAACTAGTTTTACACAAGAACCAGCCTCAAAACCGGTCTAAAAGTCGAGACCCAAAGCGGTCAAGGCAATCCCAAACTTTTTTTGACTCGAAATTTGAATTGGCTTGGAACGAGCCAGATAAAACTAAAGCGGTTAGTTTTCGAGTTGAACCAGCCCGATTGCTCACTATTAACCGTGGTTGGCTCTTGCCTTGTTCTATAATTTTGAAAGGGTCACAAAGTGGATTCGGGCACTAGGGACTCAGGCTCGTTTGTCAAGTACTGGTCCCGATCTCAACCTCGGATGATCGCTAGGGACTGGGGCCCATCCCCAGTTGTCGGGACCCGAGGGCACGCATCGGCAACCCAAGTGTGAGTGTCGGGTATTTGGGCCAGCCACGAGGTCCGAAGCACAGCCATCCGGGATATGGGAACGGGCTCGTGGACTTGAGGAATTTGGCTTGGCCTCTTGGTACCCATGCCTTGGCATCGGAAATCGAGCCCAGGAGCTTGGTTCTAGTCGTATATAAAAATTAATTTTTAATTTTTAAAAGAGGAAATCATGTTCTTGAATTTAAGCATAGTTTTTCATTATTTAAAATTTAGTTGCATGAGCACTAAGAGAGAACTATACTGGCATCCCCATTTTGATATCAATCACTTATGCCTTCTTTATTATTAGGTCCATTCCCCTATGGCTTATACATTTATTCTAATCAAAATAAATTCTCACCATTTAAACAGTGTCGGTTTGTCTTTTTCGTAGGAGACATGAGTATATATATCATGTTTAGTATGCTTCAAATATATATATATATATGTATGTATGTATGTATGTATTATCTATATTGGGGTTGCTAACTTCTATTGTCTTTTGGTGTATGCGGCATTAGTAGTGTAACCTAATCAAAGATGCAAACGCCTAAGCTTGAATCAGTGCCAGGCCCACTATGAAAGCCAGAGGTAATCATAGGTAATGGATGCGGATAATTGCTAGACATTATCCTAGCTGCTTAATTAAGACTTTAAAGTATAGATTAAGTACAACATTAGGTATGAGTCTATAATGCTCCGGGCAACTAGTACCTAATCCTAATATTTCTTATCTCCCCAAGTTTGCTGATCCTGCCTAATCTGCATTGATCGCAAGTTCCTCGCCATTACATAAATCTCATCTCAGGCGCACACTGCAAGACAAGTAACAGAAACCTGTCAATGTTTGAGGAACTAGACCAATGTGAAAGCCCTACAATGCAAAGGAAGATGTCCGTCAGACATAGCTTTTGTGCAGTATAACCATGGCTGTACCATGGTTGTGCTGGGTACTAATTTCGCTATGAAGGACTCAACTTGTTTGAATATATATAATCTCTTATGAAAGACTACCTATTATCATAGTTGTAACTGTTTCGGAAATTGTGAAAGCATAACTGGAGCAAATTAAACATGTTCGGATTCATTCATCTTTCCCTCCTAAATCAACACATCTAGTCGGAAAAAAAAAATGATGGGGCGATCGCCATTTACGGTTAATCGAAAGCATCCAAACCCATGACCCAATAGAATCCGGAACCGATTCTCCCGTCTTCCTATGAACGTTTGCTCATGTCACGGGCCATGTGCCCACCAATTGGGGCAGACCGAAAGGATTTGCCAACGACATGGGATTGTCCTCATGCAATCCGCTGAACGATCGAACCGATCTCTCAATTCTGGTGGAAACCCCATCGCCATCATCTTTGACAAGGAGAGACGTTCAGAAGCATTTAACTTGCTCAATAAAAACAACGAGGAGCTGGTTTTCTATGGTGGGTCATGGGACTCGTGGCTCAATTGAATTCCTTTGTTTGGATTAGGGTTACCTGTTCAATCAGTCAGTTTCTCCATCGTGGCCTGGCATTAGAAAAATATCTTCGATGGCTGAGACTGATCCCACATCTTATGACCCAATAATTCAATAGAGCAAGTCATCTGTGAAAGTTTTTAATTGGATAATGCATGATTCTCTTTCCAGTTAACTACAAGTTCACTGCTAATCTTAGAGTTTAGCCTACTGGATTGGTGCAAATCCTGCACTCAGCTAGCTCCATTAGAGTTCTGCCAAACCCATTAATCAGTCGAAATAATAGTTCCGACCAACGGTACAAGTCAAATGCGGAGCGTGCCCTTCAGAATTCTCTCGATTCAAATGCGTGCATAGGCCACCGCACCAAATTGCAACCGCAAGGAAAGTTCTATCCCGCGACGCTGTTCCTCTGGCAATTTCGTGTCTCGAAATTATCAAAGGAGATTCATCCACTCTCGCGACTGAGATGCGATTATCGACTCGTGAACTCATCAACCGATGATCAGCGAAACGACTGACCTGACGACCCTAGGCTCCATCAAATTAACGACATAAACCACCATAACAGCTTATACTAATCAGTCTTGATTCATATTCACTTATACACAAAAATATAATATTAAATAAGGAATCCATCATCCAAAATACAGATCAAAAGTAAGGATCTTTAAGTGCATATACACTAACAGATAGAGAAGACCCTACATGGCCAATCTGGGATAAGGAGGAATCTGCATTGGCAAAACATACTAGAGAGATCGTGGACCCTCATGAACCTGGTTCAGGAATCTCTTTCGTGCAAACCAAACCGAAGTGGCAACAATTCCCTCTTCAAATGCCAATACCATCATAGTAACCTCCGTAAGTTATGCGAGCCCTGCTCGGAGGAACCCCTCTCGCTGCTGAAATTGCTTCGTTCAGCTTGGTTGCCTGATGAACCACTTGCTTGATTCTCTGCAAATCACATGTTGAGCTCCTTAGTGTTTTTTTTACTTTGGCAAAAATCTGGCCTTTTAGGCTTTTGGATTCAGCTCCAAAAGTTCCTAAAACGGGAATTGAGAAATAACTTATGGCACCTGGAATTTGAAAGAAAACATGCTTTGTTCTTTCTTTGGGAGGCTTCTTGAGCACTAATTTCACAGTTAATTCGCCATGAATATTTCTTTTCTTGGCCTGATTTAAGAAGATTGCAGATCATAGAATACTGGGTTGTCGATGAAAGTCCCATGTTACTAAAACAGGTTGCTTTGACAAAATTTCTGGTATGATTCACTTGTTTTAACATCATATCAAACAGAGAAAGCTCGTGCAGACATCAACTTATTGGTGTAGCACTTAGAAGATAAGGCCAAAAGGAAAGGCTTTGAACCAAATTTTGAAGGAAAGAGTGCTTAATTTGGGGGGAAATTTGCTGTACCTTGTCATCGGTGTAGATCTGAAACCGTAGCTTCTGATTCTGCTGGCTCTGTTTCTCTCTCTGGCTTCCAAGAATGATGATGCAGATAGTAGCAGCAGCGACACCGAAAGAGCAGAGAGCTCCAATCCCTGTGAAACCCCATTTCCATATGTTCAGACCACCTCTGTTCTCATCCCAAGTGGCCTCCCCTGCATCACAATCACCGTCCTGTTGCTTCTTGGTCAGGCCCACGGCATCTCTGGTGGTGACCTCATGCCTCTTCCTTGGAGAGCAAGAACTGTCAAGAACTGCCTCACCTTGGAAGGCTCCTGCATCAATCTGGGGCACGAGAATTCCTCGAGTGCCGGACCTCGGCGAGTCCATTTTCATGTCGGCGAATTCGGGTTCCGTCATCTTCTTGAAGAAGACTTGGGAGACCATGTCCTGGTCAGCTTCTTCCAGTCCCATGGCCATGCCATCATCAGGAGGCTTGATCATTTTCTCGGTGATCAGGGGTGGGAGTTTGATCTCCACGGGCACCTTGATGATCTCCCTCATCAGCCTCTCATCCGTTGCCGGCGGATCGAATTGAATCGGCACCACCGGGACGACCCGGCTCGCCGCCTTCGAATTTGGGGACGGGCACCGGAAGTAATCCATGTTGAAGACACTCTTCTGATCAGGAGGGGGGCTGTGCCTTCTCGAGAAGATCTTGTCACCCTCGTTGAAATCAAGATAGCCATCGACAGGAAGCAACTCCCACTCATCAAGATCCATTTTTTTTTTCCAAGGGACGGGGCTCAATGGAGGGGACTCGTGTTGTGGGAGAGAAGGTTATATACGAGCGTTGCTTTCTTTGGGGGGATAATTTCTTTGCGACCCTTTGAATTATTGGATCAAAAGGGGAGGTGGGTTTGGGTTAATTTATGGAGTGTGATGTGGAGGAATTTGACCGAGAGGAAGCGCTCCTCCCCTAGGCGGTGTCCTCTTGCTCTCTGGAGTGGAAGATGGAAACTAATTAGCAGGAGGGAGGGAGGGAGGTTGATGATACGACAATTGACAGGGCTTGAGGAGCGAGTGCTTATCCTCCCCAGAGTGGACAAATGGAAGGTGGTCCGTCTGGGCCCCACGTTGAGGAAAATTCCCCCCTTTGAAAAGTTCTTTGGATAGTGCCCTTCCTTTTTCAATTCCTCCTCCCCAAATCAGAGAAAATATATATGTTTTGTGGGATATTTTCAACTAATTGCCCTGTCTAGATTTCTGAGGTTTGTGTCTGTAAGCAAGCCCTGCAAATGAACATCTGCCAATCTGGTCATGCAAAGCTTCAAACACACTGATCCAATTACTTTAGGGCTTATGAGCAAATTCTGGAGAGAGAGTATGTGCGCGCGCGCGCTGTCGGTTGCTTGGCTGAGGATGCATGGGATTGATAGGGACTAAGGAAGGCCTTTGGAGTGGAAAAGGAGGCAAAAAAAGGAAAAAGGAAAAGAGAAAAAATGAAAGTGAAAGTCCTCCCATACTGTCCATGCCTTGGTATCTTTTCTGAGCTTTTTTAATCATGATTTGATTTGATAAAAAAAAAAACACGGTAAGAAGAATGTTCTAAACTTAGCCTAGACGCATCTCACAATCTTTTTTAAATCTTTAATTCGGCGGGCATATATACACTTTTGTGGCGCGATCCATTTCTTCTTTCTTGTCTCTCTCATTAACATGGAGAGAAATCGGATTTGGGTTCGCAAGCTGTAATTGGTTGCGGATCTGCATCGCATCCAATTCCAAATAGGATTCTACTCTATGCAGGCAATTGAATAACACGGATCCATATCGATTAGGGGTCATGATTATACGAAGACGATTCTCATTTCTAACCTTGTGACCCAAGTCAATTCAATGGGTTCGATCCCCGACGAGTGATTTGGCCAAAAGGAAAGATCTTTATTGAATCTGGTTTCTTAACAGTCAACAGTTGCGTCCGGAGGCGTCGCATGCTGCCAATTTCAGCAACATCAATATGTGTTCTTGGCTTGTTGTACAGCCAACCTTTGCGTGCTCGTTTTGGTCGCTCGTGTTCCTTTTACGTACACTGCCAAGTGCTTGGCTTGCGTTCTCCCAAGTTAAACCTCTGTCGCTCGCGACTGAAAATGAACCCGGCCACGTCCCCTGAGTTCATCTAGCGTGCCCAAAGAGATGCCGAGTTGCTTTCCAGAAGCGCAAATGAAATGTAGGCTTACACGTCGTCCGTTCGCTTTCTCTTTTCGTGGGGTTTTCGACCGTCCCGGCCGCGGGGAATAGAAAAATCTAGGGACTCGTGTTAGGTAAATATGATAATATGGGACGGAAGATGTTGAGTGCGAGACTTCATTGTCAGTTGTAAAAAATAGGTTTCGAGACTGGAGGTGGTGTATTGGTCGGCCATCACACGTCCAAAAGTCAATACGTAGACTCCCGGTAACGCACGCAAACTAGAACCACCATCAAGAACAGCTGGAAAAAGGGCACTTCCTGCTCAGCTGACCCAATTGAATTCTTCAAACTGAAAAGAAAAACTTGGAACCAGACTCCAGGACCAAGGGTGCCGAGAGAGAGAGAGAGAGATGCAGCACTTCAAGAACATCATCCAGATGATTCGAAAATAAAAATCATGTACACAAAAGGCAAAGCTGTTCTCAGATATACAATGCTCGGTTGGTTCCTCCCAGGCCAAAAAAAAAAAAAAAACAAGGGGCAAAACAAGGAAAACAGCTTTCAGCTATTTGGAGTATTCCTAACAGGGAAATCTCCACTCCACTCTCACAGATATTACATCAAAAGTGTGAAGTGAAACAACCTGTCGCAGAGCATCTAAGCAGTTTGTAGCATTCTAGTTATATTTCTCGTCCACCCTCTGGCATATGGAGGCACGGATTCAGCCTTTTAAGACGATGATGATCTAGCTGATGAGGATTCGCCCAACGAGACAGAAGCCAGCGAAGAAGCCCAAACCCGGGCGCTCTTTGCCCTTTCGTGAAAGCTCCTGGCTTTGCAAGGTCTCACTTTCGTCCAGATCCTCCTCACGTCGATAGCATGAACTGCGCGCCCCAATAACTGAGTTGCCTCGCCAAATATTTCCAAGTTTAGATGAGGAACATACGAGACACAGAAAGCTTTCACACGAGAGACGACTTTAGGGAATATGGCCATGAGTAGTCTCAAACAGGAAAACAACAGCGAGAGAGCCAGATACGGCTCGCTTTTTATGTTCTTCATAAACAGCACATCCTTGAACCGTGTTCTGGAACTTTCATGAGTCTGAAGACTTGCTGGCTGCTCTACCATGACGGATTGTACAGGTTGAAGGCCTGCCTTGCAGACAGAAGAAAAATGAGCATCCAAAATTTCACAAACTGAGTCCATGTTGTGCCAAAATTGGCTGCATCAATCAAAAGAAATTGGGCCAATAGTGCTCTAATGAAAAGGGGCACTTCAATCTAATCATTTACCTGTATTTGTCTTGTAAAACTCCACAAGAGAGTCGAGAGTTTTTGGACCATGGTATTGCAACCTCAAAGTCTGATTCACCAATAATATAGATGGCAAACTATGGATCCCATATCTTGAAAATACACTGCAAAACCAGCTCAGGGATAAGCACAAGAATAACCCAGAAAGAAAGCAAAACAATATCCCTAATGTAGAAAACCCATAAGGACAAATAAGAGAGAAACATGGAACTTTCTTATTATTGACCATGTACCTTTCAATAATACAAGACTGCAACTTCCATTTAACTGTATAATAAAAAAATCAGCTTTCATGAATAATGACAAGCATCCAACACAACAATAACCATCACAAGACACAGTTAGTTGAGGATGCATTTCGATTAGAATAGTTGTACCATTGTCATTTTCATGAAATCATTTTGTCTTCCTTCCAAATAACCCTTCTTTTACCCACCTTTCATGTCCTGTAATATGAATATGTCCTAACTTCTTGCCATTACTTTATTCAAGGTCTAAATGATCTTAAAAGCAGTTTAGTCTGTGGATTTGTGCCTCGTTGAATAGTCAAAAAGTTTCTGATAAATCCCCCCAGGCGCAGCTACACTTTTAAGTTTGTCAAATACACATTACTTATGAGCTTCCACCACAAAGAAAAGGTAGAACAAAGCAGTAAGCCTCATCTGTAAGAACTGTAGTGCAAATAACAATTAAAACAAAAGGAAAAAAGAAAAAGAAAGATTTCCCATCAAGTGGCTCAAACTATATAATTCCTATATAAATCATATTCAAGAGAGTCAGGCCACACAACATAAAACACCACTTATCACAGCATAATTGATAAAATTGTAATAATTAAAGCACACAAAGGTATCAGCACCAACCTTGGCATAGCTAAAGATTGCTCAGCTGCCAAATGATCTATTTGAGGGAACATAGAGCTTAGGGCTTCATACGTAGGCCGTACAGACTGGGAAAACGGGCACCATGAAGCATAGAAAAGAACAGCAGTATATCCACTATGCTGTTTGGACATCAGAAATCCATTAAGGAAGTTCCCATCCACCTGAACACAGTTAAATAAGAGTTTATGTATTAGTAGAACTTCGGACTCAGGAGACAGTATTCTTTTGTATCCTTGAAAAGAAATAATTGGGGCAAGCAGCATCCTTCCAGAATCAAAGTAAGACAATTCATGCAAGAGAAACTCGAGGAAGAGGAAGTAGGGGTTATTGAATATTCAATGCTGTGGAAAAGATAAGATTACAAATGAAGGAGGTCATGAGACCAAGACCATCTAAAAATAGAAGTGCAAAAGAGGGTGACCAAACATCTTTCATTTTCAATGAAGAAGAAGAAAAAAGAGAGGAAGCATTGTCTTCCAAATAAGATGCTACAATCTATTGTAGGCTAAATCATCAGAAAGAGACAGAGCATCATCTAAGGCCTTCTGAGTATGTGAAATCCTCCACAATTACTAACCCACATTTATGGCAGTTAATGAGTAAATGGACAAACACAAATGAATACATAAGATCCCATACTTCTAATGATTAAAAATCAACGAGAATATTCACATATAATAGAATATACTCACTTTATATCAGACTTGTCATAAAATACTCATATTTCAGCAAGCATAACAATCAATGTAATCAAACATGATTGAAAATCCATTTGCTAATGCATATGAGTTTCCTTCTATTAACTAAGCATACAAGATATCCTGACACCTTTTGAACATTAACGGTCTAACAAGGAATGTTAAAAAAATCCCAAGCATTTCGCTTAATGATTGATCCCAAGCAACTATAACCAACAATAGATTGTGAACGCCTATGAAAACAATATTTAGGCATAAAACAAGAGGAATACTATATTAGACACGTCTTGGTACGGGACTATCTGGACGACAAAGTCAAACCAGATTACTGAGCAAGACATATCAAGGTCATACCCAGCCTGTACCAGAAGAAATATACAATTTCAATTTTAGCGTATTGTCCAACTAATCGATGTAAACAAGATCCCATCTGAAACACATAAAAAAAATTTGCGTGCTTGTGCATTCTCCTCCAATCAGCTCATGTGAACTTTTTTATGGGGGAACTAGAAGACAACTAATGGCAAGAATTCATGTATTGGATTTCACTTGACTGTCTACAGCTCCATTGCGTGTGCTCGGGGTAGAAGTTACACTGCAGAAATTCATGAATGACAGAAAAATCTGCGGAGAAAACACATGGGAACAAGTCTTTAAATAAGTTGTCGGTGACAGTGACAGATAAATCTGTCACAAGTATTCTAAAGCTAAAACACTAATCTTGTCCAGAGCATAGGAAGACAGGCTCCGATGAAATGAAACTATCCTATTTCACTGAAACAACACAGATTCTCAAGCAGATATTCTGATCTGTCAAAGTTTGTGTTAGCTTCTTCCTACTCCTCCTAGGTAATGAGTCTCTTCTATTTTTTTTATAATTAGGATTGAGGCAACCCAGCTTAGGTAGGTAAAACCCTGGAATTGTGTGTACATGTTGGTGTGGGAATCAAACTTGTATGGTGTGCCTAATTTGCACATATAAGTACGCCCTTAACCACTAAATCAATCCCATGGGGTATATCGACTAACTTATATCACCACACCTGTTCCACATATGAAACATCTTTGAGGCAACTGACTGAGTAAGCTAATTTCAAAAAAATTTCTTCCTCCCAGTTAAGTCCTAGAAGTGGTAATAACTATAGATATCTCTCCTTAAACGCGTGCCTGTGCATATTTGTCATTGATCAGCTGCTAGACAGCATCGAAACAAACTATTAGGATGAAATACAATTACTTCGCAAGGCAAAGACATGCATTCCCTGACTTGAAATGCCAAGGGTAAGGTGGCCCTGAATGTTTAATATTCCACATAATCAGACTATTCCCAACTTGGTCCTTTCTAATCCTAACATGACCGTTCGCCATTTATTTTAGCATTAACTTAATCAGATCTTTAAGGCACACAGCCCGTGTCAGCTGTTTTCTCCTGTTCCTCTCCATCCGTTGCCCGCGCTGTGTTAGAATAATCTCTGTCCCAGTTTCTCCTTCGCAAAGAACGAAAATCAAAGAAATCTTACAGTTCTCCGGGATTCTGTGAAAAACGTGTTGAATTCATATAATCATACAGTTTACATGTAGACAACATTCACCAATGATACATCAGATGGTTTCAAGCACAGAAGCAACTGAATGTAGCATGAAATCTACTAGAGAATTAAGAATGATTCTTCCTTTTCTTCGGCCGCAAGGGGGGGGGGGGGGGGG
>BCNH02000001.1:21084679-21105396 GCA_001662345.2 Metrosideros polymorpha var. glaberrima
GGGGGGAGTTGTTTTCTGATTGAAATCAGTCAAATGGAATGGCCTTATCGGTGAATTTGGAGCTCTTCGGGCGAGTCGGTACGTGTTAATTCTGATCCAGAAGTAGTTCTTACCTCGAATGCCGTCGGCACAGCACGATTGGCATGGTGTCCCCGATTTACATTTTGCCTTGAGCATGGCAGTGTCGGCTTAGTTAATCGTGTGCGTTTGAGGACATCTTGGCTTGACCTCTTTGACGTTATCAATTTTATCATTCACCCTTTTTAGAGCTTTCTTTTTCTTTTTTTTTCCCCCCTGGCGTTTAAATCGTTTGCCCATACTGGAGAATTGACTGCTGGATATTATGCCCCCCCTTTTATGCGCAAGAAGGAATTTGGGTTTTCTCTGTCGACTGGTCCGAGTTTATTTTGAGATAGGTTCGGGTCATGAAGTTGCTTCCTTTGAGTTGGAAGAGGTGGATAATGAGCAGCAAAATATGGCTGTTCCCATTGTTTTCTTTTCTGGTTTAGTTGTTTTGAATTACCGGTACATTGAGTTTGGTTTGTTCGTGTTTGGTTAAATTGGCATTCTGGGGGATTAGGTATTGCTTCCTTTATGGAGAATCCTCACTAGAATTGGTACTTCAGAAAGCAGAGGAAGATGTTGCGCTAGTTATACTTTTCTCACATTTCCATTTCACCCTTCCACCAAATGCAAGACCGTTGTCTGGTAATTGGTAATCTTAGCATGACACATTAGGATAGTTAATTTTGATGTGATTCGAGTACATTATATTGACATGGATGTCGTGCTTCTTATGTGGGACCATAGCTTATCATTTGGTGTTGCTTCTTGTTGTTGCAGTACAAGTTTGTTTTCTGGTACACTCGTCGAACTCCTGGAGTTAGGACCCAAACATCTTATGAGGACAATATAAAGAAAATTGTTGAATTTAGTACGGTAAGATCATCTTGACCATCACAGGGTAATTCATGTAGACAGTTGTTTTTCAAGATGAAGTCATGGCAGACTAAACAAATGTATGTCAACATTATCTGTGTGTAGGTCGAAGGTTTTTGGGTCTGCTATTGCCACTTGGCTCGCCCTTCTGCTCTGCCAAGCCCAACAGATCTGCATCTCTTTAAAGATGGAATCCGTCCTCTATGGGAGGTGACGCTTTTGTTCTGCAGTCCTTGATGATGACGATGTTGATTCTTCATTTTGTTATCTCTCCTATGCTTTTAGCCACTATTCGTTAGTCATATGTGACTGTCAAATGTGGCTGAATGATGCATAACCCTTGAAAAGATCAAACTTTCAGGATTCAGCCAATTGCAATGGTGGAAAGTGGATAATACGGTTTAAAAAGGTGGTGTCTGGCCGCTTCTGGGAGGATTTGGTAAGAAATAACAAATTTAAGAATCTTATTCTTTGCCCACACTTCCCACCACACTTCTTACCAGTTGCTGGATTATATATCATCAATTGAGCAATGTTATTTTACTTTTGTTTCCCCAAGCTTGAGCCTTTGCAAAAGGTTTTTATGAGCTGATGATGTAATTGCAGTGTCAATGTTAGGTTGAATTGATGTGTGAGTGTGTCCAAAGACCAAGATAGCACATACTATATGGTCAAAGTGTGTGCCACCGTAGCATGTAGGTCTAATGTCATTCTTGAAGAGAATATTTAGTCTTTAATTTTGTAGAATTTTCTCCTGGTCTAGAAAGAAAAAAAAATGATTGTTGTGCTTGTTGGCGCACCTACCCTTATAGCAAAACTATAAAATGGTGAGTTTGAAAAGTTAATTTCTGAACCCTATTTTTAAATAAAAACCCACTTATAATGGTTTCAAAGTGAAGGTGTAATCCCTTCATTGCATTTGGTTGTCTGAACCACACCTGAAGCATCAATTGGTTTTGAAACAGAGTCCGGTGAGTCTGGACCTGTTTACAACATGTAGTTTGTGATCAAAGAAAAGAAATTGCAGCTTGAATCTTTTCTTAAGTTACACAAAGAAACTGTTTGAAACAAGACGTGTGTTATTTAAAGAAACTTTTGCATCATTTTCCATTTGCAAGGCAATCATGATAGAACTCTGAGTCTATATAGCGTGACTATATGTAAAAGTTTAGTAGGCAATATGTAAGGGCATACTATCTTGTTCATTGAATAGGACTGCTACAAAGCGGGAGAGCAGAGAAGGTAGTCTCTTTTTTTAAAGTCTTAGGAGGAATGTATATAGTATTGTGAATGCTGGTCCTTTTGTGAGGGAATTGCAGTTATATGTATGCATGCATAAATGTATTTCAATTGTTTTCTCTTGCACATATATCCAGGTACTTGCCTTAGTTGGTGATCAACTCGACTATAGTGATGACATATGTGGTGCAGTGTTAAGCATTCGCTTTAATGAAGACATATTGAGTGTGTGGAACCGCAATGCTTCTGATAATCAGGTGTGTAAAGTTCATTTCCCTTTTGTCTCACTACAAGGTGAGCTACAATTTGCTGACTATCTTCTGATCTTACAGTCAGTTATGGCTTTGAGAGATTCTATTAAGCGGCACTTGAAGCTTCCTCACAACTACATCATGGAGTACAAGCCTCACGATGCTTCACTACGTGATAACTCGTCATATAGAAACACCTGGTTGAGAGGTTAAAAGGATCTTAGGGTTCTCTCTTCTGAAAGGTAGTCTGCAATGAGGGTCAGTACTGTCATTTAACCATGATGTATGGCACTAGCAGTTGAAAACGCCTCAATAAATCGCAGTACTTTCTGTTTAAATTTTGAAGATGCAAATTGCATTCCAAATTGAAGTTATTGGTAATTCTTCTTACTTACTCTTGGGACATGGTCCGAGTCCTCTTGTTTGACTAACCTCGATCAAGTGATATCGGAAATGACCATGCTCTCTTTTGAGTAGTCCTCTCATTGGAGTAAACACCATCTTTGCTTGCCTAGTTGATATTGATGGGATGATGAAAGAATTGTTCCGTCTTTAGGAAGAACTTCAGCCATGTTTGGGTTACGCATGTCACAATAAATTAGCGCGTGGCCAATTTCATGTTCACATTCATTCTGCCTGAATGAATCTTGTAAGATACCTTGCCATTAATCAATTTTGGCTGCACTGGTGCAATGATGGTTGATATTGCATTTCAATAGTGAGCTGCAGTATGGAAGGGTTTTGCATAAAGTTGTGCATAATAGTTTGTGGTGATTGCCGAGTGACCATCATTTGCTAGAGCTTTTCATCATTGGTATGTTACCTCACGTAGACATTGAAATGAACATTGCGGGAAGCAGTGGGGGATCGAGTGCTTTATTTGCACACAATCTAGTTAGGGGTGTGATATCATATGATCAAAGCCATACTTGAGTCTCGTGTGGCAACTAAGGAATTATTCAGTGAATCCTCTGTTTGCTTTGGCTAGATGATTTCTTCCGGTTGGTCATCATCGAACCAGCCTACATGCATGAGCACCCTTCTGAATGCCATTGGAAGGGTCAATTATGGATTGAACTCCAGAATTGTTAGCGCATGGCACGAAACTTCCAAAGTCCATAAGCTAAAACCTCAAACTTTTATAAATGATTGGTTATTGTCAAGAGGCGTTGGTAGTTCTTCAAATGTGTATTTCATGTTAAGAGGGAAAAGTGTCCAAAAAGTCATAAACCTAATGTATTGGTGCTAATTCAATCCTAAACCTTTTATTGGTACTAATTTAGTCTTAAATCTTTTGTATTTGTGCAAATTGAGTCATTCCGGCCAATTTTGACTGGAAATTGATGACGTGGACACCGGCCGTTCGCCAGTGCTGACGTGGACATTTTAAATAATTTTTTAGTTTTTACTTTTCTTTTTCATTTTCTTTTCTTTTGTTTTTCTTCAAGGGGCCGGCGACCAGCCACGGGTGAGGGCCTGTGAGGGTCGTCAGCCTTGGGCAAGGGCCGCAACGCCCTCGCTAGATCTGAGCCAGGTGAGGGACCTTGCGAGGGCCGCGATGCCCTCACCTAGGGCCGGTGAGGGCCGCGGCGCCCTCACCTAGGGCCGGTGAGGGCCGCGGCGCCCTCGCTTGGCTTAGATCTGGCGAGGATGTCACGGCCCTCGCCGGCCATAGCGAGGGGCTGCGAGCCCTTGCCTAGCGGCCGACAAGGGTCGCGATGCCCTCGCCCAGGGCCGATGGGGGTCGGCTGGCAAGGTCGCCGGCCCCCTGAAGAAAAACAAAAGAAAAAGAAAAGTAAAAATTATTTAAAATGTCCATGTCAGCGCTGGTGAACGGCCGGCGTCCATGTCATCAATTTCCGGTCAAAATTGGCCGGAAGGACTCAATTGGCACAAATACAAAATGTTTATGACTAAATTGGCACTAATGCAATAGGTTTAGAACTTTTTTGACACTTATCCCATGTTAGGATATCAGTAGCTTTCTAATCGTGCAAGTAAATCATCAAGTTGTGGCATCGGCCATTCATGCTGGAGAGTGGAGTGGAGTGGATTCACATCTTGTGAATGAGGTGTTTGTTACGATCCCAAATTTGATAATCCAAGCATTGGTATCTACACGACGCTCTGACCACTCCCGGCTGGACTCTGTATAATCAGTACATCTAGTTTCACCTCACCATCCTCTCTTGCTTCAGGTCCAAGGGCAGCTTGAGAAAAATGCTTCTTGTTCTAAAGGTGCTAAATTCTTGTCTAATCTCTCTCCCCAAAGAGCAGATCTTAGAAGATGCCTCCTCGTCCTCCTTGAATCACAGGTAGTTAGCCAGGGATAGAAATGCTGTGATGGAGGCCAGTTTTAGACCTACTTGAGTTCACAGAAGAGCCCATCCATATGGCGGCTTCAATGAGACGTTGTCTTTGCAATGCTTCAAGGATAAAAGGGGTTCGACAAAACCTGAGATAATCCTCTATCACTACCGGTACTGCAAGTTATAGGTTACTACCGTTGCATGACTGCAGAACTTGATTAGTTCTAGAGGTGTCGAGTATTCTGTTTGTG
Source organism: Metrosideros polymorpha var. glaberrima (assembly GCA_001662345.2). Lineage (NCBI taxonomy): Eukaryota > Viridiplantae > Streptophyta > Magnoliopsida > Myrtales > Myrtaceae > Metrosideros > Metrosideros polymorpha. The sequence continues at coordinate 21,089,669 of BCNH02000001.1, forward strand.
CAACTCAATACGCTGATGAAATAGAGAGGGAACAGCTTTTAGTAAATACCAAGTGAAAGCAATCTGAGTCATCGATACATGATCCCTACTTAAATGTCTCAGATACAATAAAGAAGTTTTTTGCCTCTGACCTAACTCCTTCGTGAGCTTGGATTCTCCTCCATGCCAGCAACGTGTACTAAGCCCCTTAGCCCGACACATTCTTGAGGTGGCTAATTACTTTATATAAATGCTTTTAGAAGATTTGCGAAATGTACACTCTCGAGTTCACACAGTAAATTCTACACCGATGACTGGAGCCCGATGATGCCTGCCAAATATAATAAGCAACAAGTGAAGAACAGCAGAGTTAACAGGTAAATAGCCTTCAACTCTACAAGACAAGAATGTGTTCACTTGCACATGAGGAAGCAGACACATTACCGCATCCGACTCTAGCACCTGCATTCCCAGTTGTCTTGCTAAGTTCATGCCCACCTGTTTAAATAGCTTGTTTAAGTAGCTAAAACCAGTAAAAAGAGATGATTACGACACATATGACAAAGGTCAGATTTACTCCTTCGGCAACATACTTCAACCTAGAAATGTCGAGAACTCAAGGGCTAGGATTTCGACGAGAAATTTATCAGTTGAGGTACATGGTGCCAAATTGAAAGCATCCTCAAAAGGCCCTTTCCAGGACACAAAAAAGGTTTTTGATCTGCAGGGTATATATAATCACCTCGTGACCCAAAATTTGGAACTCAGACCCCCATCGTTCTAGTAGCCACCCACCCATGTCAGAGCCAATTTCTTTCTGATTTTATCGGTTTCGAAGCTCACTCTAGGCAATAATAATACTCTGAAAGTCTCTACTAGCTTTTGCATCAGGAGCTCATCATTCCCATGAATTCACAACTGCAGTATCAATTCCAATGAGCCCAAATTTCGCAGTTGGGTCTTGCAAAAGAGCAAACATTCCATGACGTGATCCTTCGGGAGACTATCAAGTCTTACCTTTGCCAAGATCATCAGGATCGGCGTGGACAACAACAGCCCTCCCCAATATCGAGTGCTGGCCAGTCAGGGGTATCTGAAGTAACAAAGAACTCGTCAATAATACTTTGCATAACCAACATAGGAATCGCCAAACAACCAACTAAGAGAGTGAAACGTCTTCATCCCAACTCAAGTAGCATCCGAAAGAGTTCATCCAACTGCCCCATGTTCACTTGATAGAATAGATGATGCCTGTGTTTCTAGCCGGATGCGATGTGAACTAGCTAAAAAGTTCCCATAAAGATTGCAGTTTGCATTCTTAGCAACAAGTCTCAAACTTGTATCTTCCCCTTCCTAAAACGAAAATCATAGTTGACGTAATCGAATGGCATTACCTGCACATCCACGACAGAAACCTCAGCAACTCCTGCAGCACCAGATGGAATTATCGAACTATCACCACCAAATCAACTAAACGACCATGACCTTCATCTCTAGGAAAAACCACAAGAAAGCAACAAAGGAAAACCAGAGAAGGGACCGAACCATCTGGGCCGGCCACGATGTTGCCCAAATCACCGGCGTGACGCTCGCCATCAGTGGGAGCTCCGTGGGGTTTCTTCAGCGGATTGAAATGCGGTCCTAATGACAAACAGCGTAATTAAACAATTCACAGTTAACAAAGGCTTGGTATAATTAGCAGAATAGACTGATGAAACCAATTGGGCGTCGGAATAAAGAGAGGGGAAGTGAGAACCGGTGGAGTTGCAGCCATTGGTGGTGTCGCCGAGGGCGTGGATATGGAAGCCATGGAGACCCGGGGAGAGCCCACTGATTCTCCCTTTCACGTGTGTCGCCCCTGCGATTCAGACAATTTCAATCACTCGCGCGGAGAGAGAGAGAGAGAGAGAGAGAGAGAGACCGTTGGGTTGCTGGAGGAACTGCAGAGAGCCCCTGACGTCGGCGCCGCCGGTGATGAGCGCCACCGCTTTCACGCCGCTCATTGTCGCACCTGCTTTCTTCTTCTGCTTCTTCTCCTCTCTCTCTCTCTCTGTAGTCTGTGAGTGTAATGCAATGCTTAGAAGCTTGTCGTCCTCCCTTCCTCTGTCGTCTGTAGTTGTTTTACCTCCTTCGTGGATTCATTTCAGGGGTCCGCCGCTGTTTTATTTCCTTCTTCTCCTTATTTTTTCCGAACATTTTTTTGTCGTTTCATTTTCAGTTTGTCGTGTTGGGCTGGGCCTAATTGGGTGAAGACTGGAGTAACATCCGGGCCCATATATGGCAACACGTTGGAGCCCATTACGGTGCCCAAAATGAGAGGAAGGCCTCACCAACAAGATCAAGGGCCAGCGGGCGAGGAGAGGAGCGACGGCGAGACAAAAAGGGGGACCGAGATTTTGATTTGAGGAAGACAGAGTCGAGAGCGGGTACTTCGTGATTGAGATGCGTAAGGCAACGGGAGAGGGAGACTTTTTTTGGAAGGGGAGGAAGACGGTGTGGGGTTTTAAGTATTTTGGTTTGGTTACCTATTACCCGAATGGAAAGAATCCCGACCCGAAAAAGACTCGAAAGTTTCGGTTTGGGTCAAGTCGGCCGGTTCGGATATTTTTGACACCCCTATTATCAAACCAGCGTGACAAAAATACCCACTTTGGACTTTTGAAAAAAAGTTTCGGTGGATTTTGAGAAAAGTCCCCTCTGTTACTAGTACGAGTTTTGAGATATTGGACATGAAAAAAAGAAGAAAAAAGAACAAAGAGTACTTGTGTCACAATAGGCAAAGTATGTGAATTTTTTGGTAGTTGATGGAGGTTACTTTTGTCACGCTTGTACAATGGTGATACGAAAAAAAGTTTAGGGTATTTATATCACAATAGCAATGTTTTAAGGATTTTTGGCGGTAGAGGAATGGTACTTATTAGGGATGTCAATAGGTCGGGTCGGTTCGGGTCTTCATGCTACCCGACCCGACCCGAATCCTAAGGGCGTGCGCGGGTATCTGACCCCAACCCGACCCGATTGATATACGACCCTAACTGGAAATCGGGTCGGTTTGGGTCAATCCCGGGTCGGGTTACGGGTTTTGACCCGAGTCGGTCCTGAGTCTCTTTTTATTTTTTTATTTTTAAAGAAGGCAAAATGCCAACCAAAATAAAGATAACAGGACAGGACTCCATATTTTTTTCTTTCCGAGAATAAAGCCGAAAAACTCACCTGCACTACTGAAAATGAAACAATGATAATCCTCTAATTTTTTTTTCCTTTTCCTGAACCCCCGTAATTGATCCTCTAAATTTTTTTTCCCTTTTCCTGAACCCCCATAATTGATCCGCCGATAATCCTCAGAAATTCTCCCCAAACAAAAATGCTAAAAACAGCAAAAGAAAAAGAAAGGAGAAAGAAAAGAAAAGAAAAAATGATCGATCCTCGAGATCAGAAAGTGAACCTCCAGATCTTGATCAGGAGATCCACCTTGCACTTGGAGCCAGCAACATTAGTGACGACAGTCGCGTTCTTGTCCCTCGGAGCCGAGACTCCCTTGATCTCGCCGCAGACGACTCTAATCCTGACCTTCTTGCTCTTCCGGCCGCCTACCTTCACCCTCACCTTCGTGTCCATTCGAATTTCTAGAGCCAGTCCATCTTTCCTCCTCAGATCCGACCTCAGAGGAGCGACAGATCCAGTGTCGACGTCATCCCAACTCGTCGACGCGACCGTCCTCAGGGTCGTCTGGTTCTTCGGGTAGTTCGCGAACGAGGGGATCGAGCCGTTGCCTAGGGGGACGGAGCCCGAGGCCGAGGAGAGGGAGACGGTGAATGGGTCGTAGAAGAAGGTGAAGGTGTGGGCGTTGGGGTTCTTGGAGATGAGGGTGAGGTTGAAGAGGGTGGTGAGGCGGGAGGCAGAGCCGTCGGAGGCGGTGGTGAGGTTGAGGGCGACGGTGCGGAGGGAGGAGAGGGAGAAGGCGGGGCGGTGGTAGAGGGCGTAGAGGGCGGCGCCAGCTATGGCGGCGAGGAGGGCGACGAAGAGGAGGAGCAAGATCGTCCAGAAGCAGCAGCAGCAGCAGAGGCTGCAACGGCGGCGGCAGCGGCGTTTGGGGGGTTGGGGGTGGTACGGGCGGTAGAGCTAGGGCTTGGTGGTGGCGGCGCCGGGGGTCGCGGGAGTACCGTTGGCGGCGGCAGAGAGGGCGATGGATGGACGACCTGCTGCTGGTGAAACCGTGAAAGGAGATGGAGGGGCTGAGTTGAGAGAGCGAGCAAGGGATGGTGAAAGCCTGAAAGGAGTTTTTTAGTGCGGATTTTACTTATTTTAGGGTTCCTTTTACTAATCGGGTCATTCGGGTATATACCCCTACCCGACCCCAAGTACCGAGTTACCCTTCTTTCACTCACTACCCAAATTGAAATGAGACCCTAATCGGAAAAATCCGAAAATTGCGGGTAAGGTCGGGTAGGATCGGGTCGGTTTGGGTATTTTTGACACCCCTAGTACTTATGTCAATGGCAAGGTTTAAAGGATTTTAGGTGATAGAGGAATGATATTTTTATTACACTAGTACAAATTTAAGGATTTTAGTGACTATGCAAAAAAATAAAAAAATAATAATGGTGTCACAATGGATATAATTTAAGATTTTCGATAGTGTTCCTTTTATCTTTTTTTTTTTTTTTCAATTTTCTCGTTCTTTTAAGGGGGGAGGAATAGATTGGTGGATACTTTTTGGATGTTTTCCTTTTCCTTTTCTTTACATGGTATCTTTCATGTGCGGCAGTCAACGTCTGAGGAGCAATAACTGGTTGGTGATATATACGTTCTATTTTCTAGCATAAATACGATTTTAATCATTTAGACCTGTGTTCCAGAGTAGAAAATGACGGTCTGTGGATATTTATATTCTTTGAGTTGCTGAAGGATGATGAGCTGTTGATAATCCTTAGCACACGTATTATTGAAGAATAATTTGTTTCGGGAATACAACAAAGAACAAGTAAATCTCACGTTTTTTACATGAAAATTAGACATTTATCCACGACGATTGTCATAAGAAAAATGATCATGATGGAGTACGAAACATTTCAACACTATCGCAACATCGTCATAATGTATTATTAACCTAAAAAGGCGCAGGTTGACCGAACTAACAAAGCACAAAGCTAGTAATCGGCACGAAAATAAAAGTTCACGAACATAATGTAAAATATTCATGCATCGCAAACATTATCTTATTTCCGAAATCCATATATGAACACAAGGGAAGCTTTTTTTGTTCATTAAGTAACACATGAAAAATCTTCAATTATGTTATTATGCTAATAATATTAAAAAAAGTACTTAAATACAGATGAGGTATAATTAAATAGTGATATAATAGAGAAATTGGTGGGTGGCACGTTCCATTTTTCTTATATATCTGTTGAGATATTTCTCTGGATAAGGAGTAAAAGACAATCACAAAGAGCCAACAGCCAAGAAACGTGGCATCATGTCATTCGCCCTTGTGCTCATGCCAATAGTCAAATCATTAAAAATTTAAAAAAATTAAAATTAAAATTAAAAAATATATTTATATTATTGCTTATCCTAATTTCCGCTTTTGATGATAATTGCTTCTTTTTTTTCCGCTCCGTGATTAATTTGAAAAAAAGATCTCCGTGATTAATTCCTCCGAGCCGTCCCGCTCAGGTGGACCAGCGCAACCGACAACAGCCGAGCAGAGCTCAGGGGCGGCTCATCGGCTCAGCACAGCTGGCGTCGAAACGGCGGGCCCTGCTCCCATTATTTGTGGGGCCCCCACGCAAAAGCATTTTCGTTAATCAGACCAGCGGCTCGCCCTTCGCTAAAACGGATTACATAAATAACCCCCGCGGTCTCAGCAGCTACGGTCTCTCCTCCTCCTCCTCCTTCAGATACTGTGACTGCGACGCAGTGACTCATCGAGATCGAGAGAGCGAGAGAGAGGATGAGGGAAGTGATAAGCATACACATCGGGCAGGCGGGGATTCAGGTCGGCAACTCCTGCTGGGAGCTGTACTGCCTCGAGCACGAGATTCAACCCGATGGCACGATGCCCAGGTACGTGCCGGATTCCCCATTCTTCTCGAGGTAACTGGGCCGCATTTTTCGTGCTTCTGCTCGCGTCGCTCGGATTTGAGCCTTCGTGACGATAACTTGCTTCCGATTGTTCTTCTGGCGGTTCCGACGTTCGCAATTTGGCTTCTTTTGGTTGTTCTCGAGCTGCTGGGTTCTGTTTTCTTTCGGAGGATTTGGTGGAGTATACGCGTGGTCGACCATTTAGCACGATTTCCATGTTTGCTCTGCCGCTTTTGCCCCCAAGGGTTTCTTGATGGCGGTTAGCGATCGGGTGAAAGAGCAACATGGGACTGCGGTGTCGGGATCAGGCTATCTAAGCTGTTTGGTGCATTTTCGTTTTCACATTTTAGGTTATCTAAGCTGCAGAGGAATTGAGAACATTTGCGCTTTTCAATTTTTAGCCCACAGTAACCCTTATCNCCCCCCCCCTTCGAAGTAGATACTATTATGCAGAATAAAATGTGTGCGTTATTTATTCTATTTATTTTCTTCGATACGTTAGAAATTTATTCGAAAGCTGAGTGTTTTGAAACATCCTCAGTAGGGATTGGAGAATTTGGGGTACTTAGTTCCTTATCCTTTCGGTAGTCGTTCGCAAAGTGCCGGGGATCTAGCAAGTCGTAAGAGATCTAGTTAGGTGATGCTAATGGTACGGACATCATTTAGATTCTGATGAAGTCTGTTGATCTAGGCAGGTTGTGAAGATAGATAGTTAAGTCTCAGTGTTGCTAGATTACTGACACCGACAGAACTTTGGCTACCCTGAGAGTACTTCATGAATTACTAATTTCGTGGATCGATCTATAGGATATTACTCTGGTCACTTGCTTGATGCACTAACTCCAATTGAGCTTCCACTGCCACTGCTTTAGTAACTGTTGATTTGATCGCATTCTACTCTCTGAACTTGATGGTATCCTGGGTTATCAATACAGCCTCTGGTAGTTACTTGTGGTTATCAATTTTAAAAGTGAGAGTAAATAATGCAGAATATGACTCTCTCTCTCTCTCTCTCTCTTTCTCTGTCTCTGTCTCTGTCTCTCTCTCTCTCTTATTCTTTATCTGTCTATGCTTGCAGTGACACCTCAGTAGGGGTTGCCCATGATGCCTTCAACACCTTCTTCAGTGAGACTGGGTCTGGAAAGCATGTGCCTAGAGCTATATTTGTCGATCTTGAGCCCACTGTCATTGATGAAGTTAGGACAGGGACATATAGACAGCTTTTTCACCCTGAGCAGCTTATATCCGGCAAGGAGGATGCTGCCAATAACTTTGCCAGAGGACATTATACAGGTCCATACATGTCTTTTTGCTATTTCAGAATTGGAAGCTATTGCTTATTTGTATATTGTTACTTGATCTGCTTTCTCATTTTCTTTCTGCAGTGGGGAGGGAAATTGTTAATCTCTGCCTTGACCGAGTGAGAAAACTAGCTGACAACTGTACTGGCTTGCAAGGTTTTTTGGTCTTTAATGCTGTAGGCGGTGGCACCGGTTCTGGACTGGGTTCATTGCTGTTGGAACAATTGTCTGTAGAGTATGGAAAGAAATCGAAGCTTGGCTTCACAATCTACCCTTCTCCTCAGGTACATTCATGCGGGCCTTAAGTTAAACAGGCCATCCAGATTCTGTGAAGCATGCTCATGATGTATGAACTTTCACTATTTTTCTAACTTTTCTTGCCTCCGTTGTACTACTTAGCACACAGCATTCCGCCCATCGTTGCCATAGAGAAACAAAGGTGATGGATGGCAAGGCTAATATGGGAAGATTAGTTTTATTAAGTTGCTCCATAGAATTTATGATGCATTTCCTATTTTTAATGAGTGAACTTGACATGCTGACTTAGCATTGGAATGAGTTGTTTGCTTTAGAATTTGATCCTACCATTGGTGAACAAGCATATCCATATTCACACATGAGATTATTATTCATTTCTTTCTTCAGTTAGATGGATTCTATCAATGAGGTTGAGCTAAATTAAGGGCTATATTTTCTTGAATGGAGCAGGTTTCAACAGCAGTGGTGGAACCTTACAATAGTGTGCTCTCTACTCATTCTCTCCTTGAACACACAGATGTGACTGTTCTTTTGGACAATGAAGCTATTTATGATCTCTGCAGAAGATCCTTAGATATTGAGAGGCCGACTTACACAAACCTGAACCGCCTAATATCCCAGATTATATCTTCTTTGACTACTTCTTTGAGGTTTGATGGTGCCATCAATGTGGATGTCACGGAATTTCAAACGAATCTTGTTCCGTATCCTCGCATACACTTCATGCTCTCATCTTATGCTCCCGTGATCTCAGCTGCAAAAGCTTATCATGAGCAGCTCTCAGTTCCAGAAATTACGAGTGCCGTGTTTGAACCATCAAGTATGATGGCCAAGTGTGACCCACGGCATGGGAAGTACATGGCTTGCTGTTTGATGTATCGTGGAGATGTTGTACCCAAGGACGTCAATGCTGCCGTTGCTACGATTAAGACAAAGCGCACTGTTCAGTTTGTGGACTGGTAAGTAAACATCTAATTTATTCAGAATGGAGATTTTAAAATATTAAAAACTAAGAACTACTTGCATTGGTCAGATTTGCTTTTTGGTTCTGCATGGCCCAAATACTTAATGACATATGATGAAGTGGCTGGCATGTATCTGAGGTGAAGTTCTAAGATCTAGGATTTGATGAAGGAAGATAATGTGCTTTTCTTTCTGATGGATATGTTCCCCCTTTTGCCTAAGAATGTGGTAATCTCTTGACCTCAATTTTTGAGGTGCTTAATTGAAATGAAGCTTTCTTTTGTTGGTTGATGTGCTGTAAACTGTTTATAGGCCACAGTTTACCTCGCCAGTTCATGTCGAATTTCATCCAGGTGCATGCATTAAGATGGTTAAGACGAGGGTCATATTGTTAGACATGTTCTTGAAATGAGTATGCATATCCATTCTCTCAGGTGCCCGACTGGCTTCAAATGCGGCATCAACTACCAGCCTCCAACAGTGGTACCCGGGGGAGATCTTGCAAAGGTGCAGCGCGCAGTGTGCATGATAAGCAACAACACAGCTGTAGTTGAGGTCTTCTCCCGCATTGACCACAAGTTTGATCTCATGTATGCTAAAAGAGCGTTCGTCCACTGGTATGTCGGTGAAGGCATGGAGGAGGGAGAATTCTCAGAAGCCCGTGAGGATCTTGCTGCTCTCGAGAAGGACTATGAGGAAGTTGCGGTAGAGGGTGGTCTGGATGAGGAGGAAGAAGGGGAGGATTACTGAAACAAAGGAATTTCACCTTTTTGAAGCACCGGGAGCTGTCTCTCTGGCCCCATGTTGTATGGTTGTCCTTCATGTTTTACCTTTGAAGTGGATTTTCTTTTTGGGCATGTGCTGCCGCTTTCTTATCGTGTTTGAATTGGAAACTTAAAAGTGATAATCTTGATCAGGCTGGAAGCCTACATAAATTACACTTGCATTTACTTGTGCGCATAGATTTCCTCCCACGTTCATATCTTATTGGTGAAGATGCACATATAATGAAGAAATCCATTATTGTGGCCATGATTTTTGTAGCTAATTGGTCATGCTAGATGCTATTTTTTCAGTTGGTTACATAAGATGCTATTTTTCAGTTGATTATATTGGTTATTGCCTCCCAAGTGCTTGGGGGTGACAATTTGGGAAATTGCGTAGGAAGGTGAAAATTGAGACAGAGTAACGTCTTTTTAAGCATTCAGAGCTTAGGCGAACTTTACATCTACAAGAACATGCCTTATTTCTCTGTCTTGTACCAGTTATTACTCTAAAATCTGGTTGGCTAACCCAAATTACTGTTATTTAGCTAGCTGTAGGTAAATGTAAGGTGACTACACCCATTTCATGTTCGCAGTGAACGATTTGGTTAATCTATTCCCACAAACGTCAAGATCTGTTGCTGGTAAGATCAGCAGCTTGTGTTGGTTCTTCAGGTGAAATACAAACGAAGCAAATATGCTGCTAGTTAAGGTTTAAATTTCTGCCAAGGCTTTTGAGTGTTTAGTGTCGTACTTCTTACTATGTATCGTCTATCATCACTAGTCGATTGGCGTCTCAGAGATTGTTCAGAAACCAGCACAAGTTGTTTCAGCGAATGCCTGAGTGGCCATGGAGGATTTGGCCCCAGTGATGCCAGAAACTATTGAAATAACACAGGAGATCTTTCTAATGGTACTAAACATGAATACCTAGTAGAGGAAGATTAGTCTGTTATTTGTAACCAGTTACATACATGCGCTTCCCAGAGGAGTGAGGAGCAATTTGAGTTTCCACCGAATCAACCAGATTCAATTTCCACTAAAAGTTATCAACTGTCGTCATGTGAAATAGGTGGTACGATGCATTCATCTGATGACAGTTAAGATGTCAAATTGTAACAACGATGATGGTTTTTCGTATTAAAAAATTCACAATTGTGGGTGACAAGCTGTCTATTCTTGTCTTGGAATATGTCTCAAAATGCTTAAATTAATGCTATTTGTCACAATTGTGCACGTCTGTGAAGGTGGACATGCCGGCGGACAACAAATTATATGATTCCACAAGCGCGAACGATGGTGTTCTGATACCTATCAACATGAGAGAGAGTGGTCAAGACTCCTGAGGTTTTGACAAGGAAAACATTTTACAGTAACTCGTCTGTCTGCAATGTATCTTATCATCAGATGGGAGAGAGAGAGAGAGAGAGAGAGAGAGAGAGAGAAGATTGTTGGGAGTCGTAAAGCTTGTTGATTCTTGAACTGAAACTCCGTCCCCGATTACAGTGTTCAAATTTTTTTAGATTGAGCACATGAAAATTTCTTTCAAAGAATCAAAAAGCAACTAGCACAAAGAAGCTGGTTCTATAAACTTTTCGAGAGCCATGAAATAGGTGAGGTCAGCATAACAATGAACACAGGGGAGGGAGATCCCACAGAGCCTCGGATGGATCATAGACAGTCTCCATGTACTCCTGCAGCCCATTCATGGCGTACAGCGACGCGGAAATCTGTCTCTCCACTTTCATCCTGTCGAACTCCGAGAACTCCCCCATCTCGTCCGATGCGTTGGCCGGACCGGCCTTAACGCTCTTCGGCAATTCCATGACCTCCTGCGCGTACGAGAACCTATCGAACCCGTGCCCAGGAGCCCAGGCAAAACTGTATTTTGAAGAATTCAACTCGAACTCGTCTCTGCAGTGGCTTAAATCCGGCTTATATACATCCTCACTGAAAACCTGGATGGCTTCCGAGTTGATCTTGTCATCAGCAGATAGAGTACTGCCACTATCTGTGCAACTATTGCTACTACAGCTCGTGCTGCTATATGAGTAAGTAGTACTAGTCGTAGTCATAGTCGCCGTCGTCGTCGTACCAGTAATAGCAGTACTCATCGGTTGATTAGTGCCTCCCTTCTTGTTGTTGAGGAGGTTTTGGATGCGAGAAGCCAGGGGAGAGTCGGAGGACACGTGGGTCGCGAAGTTGGTGCGGGTGTTGGACCCGCGAAGGAGGCACGCGGCCTGGTCGTAGGCCCGGGCAGCCTCTTCCGCGGTCTCATAGGTGCCGAGCCACATTCTGATCTTCTGGGTGGTGTCCTTGATCTCGGCGACCCACCTCCCCGAGGGCCTCTGCCTCACCCCAACGTACTTGTTGTTGATGTTGCCGTGGCCTCTGCTTCTGGGCTTGAACCTGTTGCCCAGTTTGGCCACAGGAATGTTGGTGTCTCCTCTTTGCTGTTGCTGCTGAAAGTGGATCTCCATTGCAGGCTTGGGAGACAAGCTCTCTAGTCTTGGGTTTGAAGGAAGTTGACAGGGTTTTTTCTTGGTTTGGTCGAAAGTATTAGAGAGAGTGCTAGAGAGGGAGAGGGTTTTCCTGGTGTGGCACTATGGTCAGGTTTTTCCATGTCTGGTTCTTGAGGGGAATTTATATGTTGGATTTTCTTTCATCGAATGAGCAAAAGTTGGGGGTGATGTAAGCGGGTGACATGTTTAGGTGTTGGCTTGTTGTGTTTGTCATTTAGTGTATTCTCAATGTGCTTCCCCATTATGCACTTGCTTTTACTTCTCATTGCCCCTAATTCTTGGAATCATTTTTCAGAAAAACATTGACCCGAAACCAGATCCATAAAATTAAACACAAAAATCAAAATTTCAAGTTGGATTTGGGATGCCATTTCTTTTTCTTTTTTTTAAAGATTCATTAGTCATCGAAATTTCAAGTCTAATTTTCATTATGTTTCATTTTAAGCGACACGTTTTCTCGAGTACATATATATGTGTGTCAAACTAATGAATTGAAAAAAAGCAAATTTCGATCGAGCCAAATTTATGTCTTTCGCTTTATAAAAAGATAAATCAAATCGGTAGCTCGTGAGCGGTGACTTTAATAAATCACGAATTCCAAAAATACGCATTACCCTTTTACTTTTTATCTGCTCTAGCACTTTGATGATAATTAGCCCCCACAAAAAAATAAAAAAGGAGTCAATGTTCGCGAGGATGAAAGAGTCATTACACCTTCCCCTAAGGAGATAGAACCTCGGAGTAGAATGCGATGACGATTGACAAGTATTTCAACAAGAGATTCTAATTCTTTAATATAATAAGTATATTAATCTCTCTCTCTCTCTCTCTCTCTCTCTCTCTCTCTAAGAATGGGTCAAACATGGCAGAAGAAAGTCGTGAGGGCGCGAGGAGGCGCCACTTGGAGGCACGAGAGCGATTCTGTAGATGAAACCAAGCATTAAAGTTTAAAAACACAGGGGTTTTGAAATTAAATAAAGGTGACTCGGTCCGGAAACCATCCATTAGGAGACAAGACGCTAGCCTATCGTGCACGCCGCGATTTGTCCTAATCAACGTCCCCCTTACATCACCCCTCCACCCACCCACGTAATCAATTTCTTGCTTGAACCACGGGTTATTATATCATTCCTCATTTAAACCTGCCGCTCTGTTTTAACAAAAGAACGGATGATCAACTCTTAATTATGTTTATCTCGTGAAAACCCTCGTTCTCTCTTTATTGTGACCCTGAAGAGACGGTGCTCTCTCTTTAGGATCGCGACCGACGGTCATGACGCGGCGGGTCATTGGAGACCGGATCGTGTTCGGAGTCGGTCTTTCCGATCATGTCCGTCCCGCCAACTATGAGTTACCAGCTTTGATATTTAGGGGAAGGGAGAAAGCTCCATACTAACCAACCGGGGACAACCCTAGGTAGACATCACATTCACTGTTCCCTTCCATGCACAAGAGAAAAAATATATTATGAAGAAGAAGAAGAAGAAGAAGAAGAAGAAGAAGATGATATGGGGGATGTCTTATTAGGGAAGATGCCTTAGTTGGTAGCTTGGGACCTCACGCATGTGATTTGAATACGATGAAAAGGACCATCTAATTGTATTCTTTCTCCTTTCTAATAGCCACCAACGTATATAACCGTTCGTTATATATCAACGACGACCCCAAGATTCGTCGCACTTGCTCCATTCTTTTTGCCCATTCCCTCTCTTTCAACTATAAATTCCCCGTCGGTTTCGTCTTCTACTTTTAAGATTTATACTAGGGAAGCCAGCATTCGATAATAAGATATGCAGGTTTGACCGCTTCTCACTCCAAGACCAATCAGAGCTCGTAAATGTCTGCACATCGAGCGTGATTACGCTGCAACACCCCACCCTCAATTCACACAAATGCTTCGTGTCGTCGACCCTTTGTCCCTGTCGATGATGGTTCATGTCTGTGATCATGATGCGTTGGCCATTCGATTGTTACCATGTTGGTGCCAAGAGAATTCCCCGTGTTATTCAAGCAACATGTGCAGAGATTTTGAGGTTTTACTGCTGTTTGCTGAGCTCGTTATGAGCTCAAGCATGTGCCAGCACATATCGTCTTTCGTTCTTGGCCCTTCTCTTCATAAGCTCATTTGGTGAATTAGGCTTGAAGCACGGTTCTATTTGGACCACATCCATGCCTTTCAAGTCCAGTACACATACCACTGGTGGCGGCGGCCCAGTACACGGACCGTCCCAAACGCTGAGTTCATTATTTCGAACCCGGCGATAATAAATAGTGGGGAAACTTGTCCAAAAAGTCTTAAATATATTACATTTTTCCAATTCAATCATAAATTTTTTAATTTTGTTAATTGAATCATAAATCTTTTTACGTTTTGTCAAATGAATTCATTCGGCCATTTTTTGTCGGAAATCGCTGACGTGAACATCGGCCGTTCTACGTGGTAGATCGACGCTGACGAGGATAATTTTTAATAATATTTTGACATTTTTTTGAGTTATTTATTTATTTATTCTTTTCTTTTCTTCTATTTTCCTTCTTTATTTTTTCCTTTTCTCTTTGTTTTTTCTTTTCTTTTCTTTTTCCCTTCTTCCCTCCAGCTATCGCCAGGCCTCATCGATGGGTACGAAGGTTGCCGACCTCAGGGGAGGGCTGCCCAGGCCTGGGCTGGTTTTGTATTCTCTCGTGCACTCATGACACTGTGTATGCTAATTCATCCTAGTCATCATCAAAGAAAATTCTAAGAGGAATTTTTTCAAGTCATTAAATTTCCAATCATTCATCCTTAGCTATAGTCCTCGCTGCTGTTACTATTGCAACAAGTCTTTGTGTTTTTTTTTTAGTTCCATATTTTCACGCGATCATGTGGTATTCCACGGCATCCAATGATGAGTGTGTAATTTGGAATTGGAACCACTAGTCTGAGCTTCCATTTCCGGTGTTGATCGTGATTGAGACTTTTATTTTGTTAATGTTTCATATTCTTTGTGTATCTAATTATAAATTATGATCAGTGGATTGTAGCAGCAAGTGGTGGTTATTAGATGTGAAGTTTCGCTGCAATCGTTCAATTAAGATTACAGGTGGAACCTGAGTAGAATCTAAAATAGGTAATGCATGATAGGTTTTAGATTCCAAATATTGAGGAATCGATTTTGACGGGTAGGTTCTAGGTTCCAGATGGAACCTGAACTGACACTAAAATCACTCACCCCTAATTGACAGAGTGGAAGGTCTTGGATTGGATTGGTGCAAAGCGAATGTAGTCATTTTTCATTTTTAGTGGGATTTTATTTAACTGGTCTACGGTTTTCAGTTGAACATGGTACAGATCAAATTGAATTTCACTATTTATTTTCTAGGGCCGTTACTTTGGGCCTTGGGGAATTCGATACTATATTCTAGCAATCTTCCCCTTAGACAGCAGGATTAGAGTTTGTCGAATAAAAGTTTAAGCATAGTTATAATTGCATTGAGTTAGTTGATCCCACGAGTCGCTAAATCAATCCCCCGACAATCATCGAGGAGTTGGTAAATCCAAAACGAGCCAATTCAAACAACACGATTTTTGTACTGGAGAGGAATTGGTGCCTTTGATTCGATAAATCGCCCTGGGACGAATTGGGCTTTCATTGGGCAATTTTTATTTGTAAATCTGATTTCGACAATCCTTTTTCATATAGAGAAACCTTGTCTTCTATTATCCTACCCTATCCTATATCCTAAAAGAACAACAACAACAACAACAACAACAACAACAACAACATGCAATCTGAGTTAGAGGAATTGAATCATAATTTTGGCATGCGCCCTCTCACTTGAAGGGTAATTATCCACCCTAAAACCGATCACGAAAT
>BCNH02000001.1:21105947-21126920 GCA_001662345.2 Metrosideros polymorpha var. glaberrima
CTAGTGCTGCACCTTTTCCTTGTTTGATTCGAAAGTTGGGTAAAACATTACATCTCTTGTCACTGTGACCCTCGCGCTAGGACAGACCAATACCATATAATTAATGTGACAATGCGAGACTTTAAAGATTTTTTCCCCTGTCAAAAGACAGACTAACGATTCGACATGCGACATACTAACTACGTTGGACGGTAAGGTTTTATCGGCATGGCGATCAACATAACTATGCCATCCACGATTGTGTGAGTATATGTCGAAATATAAAAAATAGTCCCATCACGATGGATGTCCTGATCACTTTAATATTTATTGTCATGTACTTGCTTGTAAAAAGCCAAGAAATACAACTTCTATTTGCATCAGCGAAATGTCTAAGCCCTTCAAAACATATAAATATTGGCACGTGAGTATATAGTCTTTTTCATAATTATATATATACACTTACACATACCCAATTTGTTTAAGACCTTCGAAACAAACTCCAATTTTCAGTGGATTCTTCGCGTTCGGGCCTTTTTGCGACAATTGTCTCAAATTTAGGAGAGCATACCTGATCGATTCAATTGTATCGGGCCATGCTTTATGGGCCTATCTTCGTCACAACTTGATAGCCCGCCATCCTTTCAGGAAGGAGCCAAACCCCCTCCTCTCCGCCATCATCTGGTACAATGAGCCAATCGCAATGTCTATCCGACATGCATCCTAGCCAATTTTTTTTTGGTTGGATGAGTTCTTAAAAGCCTGGTCTCCGGTCAATCATCACAATGCACGACCAATTAGGCATGTTAGAAAAGAAGGATGAATTAATCCAGATGTCGAGTCGTAAACGACTCAATGGTCGATTTTACTGAGACAATTTAAGTCTCTGCATCTAAAAGATGTACCGTTCCTGTTTATATTGATTTTTCATAGTCAAGTCATGGGAAAATAATTTCGTGCGAACACCTTGATCATCCTCCGTTCTCCTCCAAATGGTAGATAGATTGGTAAGCCTCGACGTGATGTGATTGTATAAATGATGCCATCCGACTGCCAAAACCCTAGAAGCAAAAGGAATCCGATCTGGAATCTATGCGCATAATTATCTTCAAACAAAGACGTTTTCGATGCATATTGAACGTCAGCACAGGCACGTATATGTATATTTTTCCGGCACGTAATTTGAGATTTGCCTTATGGGTTTAATTAGGTTAAGATCACTGGATGTACGCAGATAGTTCCCAAGAAACTGCGTGAACAATTGCTTGACATTGCTGAAGCCAGTCCGAAACTACTCTGAGCCTCCACAATTTTCAAGTTAAGCAAGAGCAAGGAATAAAGGGGTTTAATATTGATCAACTCCTCATATATTTTTCTTCCCCCATGGCCCATATGCATGCCCATCAAAAAAGCAATCATTTGCTCAGTCCATAGCAGCTTACTCTGATACAGTGATATTGGCTTTCGTGGATCGAAAGCTCCCCATTAGAAGCACCTACTTACTGGCATCTTGGCCACGAATTCCTGATCGAAATCGCAGTACCTAAGAAAGCCGTGCAGTCAATTATGGGGGACTCCATGCAATCGGGGGAGGTGGGTCCTTCCGAGAACGATGAGTTATTAAAGGTTAGGTCCCGCTAGGACTAGGAGTCTATGTGCAATTCTGTCTAAGATTTCCATTTTTCGTTTGCTTTTCCATTTGCGTAATGTTGGATGAGGGAAATGGCGTTAGGGTTTGCTCAAAGAACTTTTGGCATTTATGAACAAGACGAAGATTGGCCTTTGATTAATCGAGGAACAGATCTGTGCAGCGAAGAAGACGCACGATACGCATTTGCTGCCTCATGCCAATTGGTCGTAGATAATAAAAAAATTTTAAATTGATGGAGTCTCATATATATATAAAATAAAATAAAAAGAAAGGTGGACACATTTAAATACAGGAGCCCATTGAGGAATCGCCAACTCGACAAAGAAGAAACAGACGCCCTCCCATGCAAAGGAAGAAGCGGCAGACTAAGCAAAGATGGTAGGCGCCCCCACCCAAAAAGGAAGACAAGAGGAGTTAGATGCATACATATATCCAAAACTCAATCGCCACCACGTGTCGACTCCCCATTGGAGGCCAAGAATGTTCGAAAACTCACCAATGCTACGACGATGGTCTATCTTGGGGTTTTTCTGCACTTTCCACCTCTTTCCTCCTTCCCAAAATAATCAACAACCCATAATCAATCTCTAAATCAACCAGAGAGAGAGAGAGAGAGAGAGAGATCATGAGAAACCCAGGTCCAGCTTCAGCTTCAAGGGGCAAGAGCACAAGCACAGCAACGCCGTGTTGCAGCAAGGTGGGGATAAAGAGAGGGCCATGGACGCCGGAGGAAGACGAGGTCCTCGCCAGCTACGTGAGGAGGGAAGGCGAGGGACGGTGGCGGACCCTCCCAAAGCGTGCCGGCCTCCAGCGCTGCGGCAAGAGCTGCCGCCTCCGCTGGATGAACTACCTCCGCCCCTCCGTCAAGAGAGGCCAGATCGCTCCCGATGAGGAGGACCTCATCCTCCGCCTCCACCGCCTGCTTGGAAACAGGTACCCTCGACCCTGAGCTATGTTCTGTCGACAAAGTAACACGAAACGTCGAACGTAGACAAATCTCACCAACATTAATGATGTTCTACTAATCGTTTCATCTCTAGGGTTTCACTGTAGCTTTCTTCAGCTGACATGTAAAGAAGCAAATCCAATCGAACAGGCTTTTAGCGCGAGAACTCAGACAGGATCAATCCAGAACTTGTTTTTTGCCCTCTTCTTAAATTTTTTTAAGTTGAACAAAAGTTTCATAGGCCAACTCGAAATAAAGACTCCTCGATAGATCTAGAATGGCAACATCGAGAGATATTGGACGATGAGGTTGACCATGTCTGTTCTTTCGTACCTCTTGGCGGCTTAAACACATGAACAGGTGGTCTTTGATAGCTGGAAGAATCCCGGGCCGCACCGACAACGAGATCAAGAACTACTGGAACACCCACCTCAGCAAAAAGCTCATCAGCCAAGGAATTGATCCCCGGACTCACAAGCCATTATTGAACCATGACCCGAGTTCTTCACCAGCAGCCCATTTACCAGATACTTATAATGCTTCGACATTCACACCGAAAGCAACTTACCCTAATCCTTCACTACCAGTGGAAGAAACTGGCGACGAGAACGATCTGAAAGCAGTGGATGGCCAGCTGGGTCAGCCTCAAAACAGCGTTGTCCAAGCACACAACAGCGAGAACTGGGGAAATGTGGAGGGAATCACGATGATGAACAGCTTTGGCCAGAGTTATGCTGATCAAAACTGCAATAACGAGGACATATTCTCTTCATTTCTGGATTCGCTCATGGAGGACGAGGACACAAATCAGTATCACCGCGGTCTGACTGCCACCGTTCCATCGCATTTTGTGCCCGCGGTTTCTTTCGCTTCCACGACGAGATTCAATCACGGGAATGTCAGCTGGGAATCACCAGGAGTCAGACCTGAAATAGATAGCCTTGGTGATCAACAAAATGCGGTTCTCTACAATAACCACCTACTGTGACACATGGCCGAATCTGTGAAGATTAACAATCAATATTTACTAAATTTGAGTCAGCTCTGATCATATAGGTTTACTACTTATTGTTTCATCTTGTTATATATCTAGAATGAACATCTCTGGTACCTACTGCTCCAGTTGAGCTCGAGTGTCTTTGTTTTTCAAGCGACACTGGTATAGTGGGATATATCGAGTTGTGCTATGTTGTGTTGTCAAAAAAAATTTGAGGAAACATAATTGTTATACCTTTACCGATTTTTATGATAATGCGTCTTGATGTAATGCGGACCAGTGTTCTTGCTAGTTTCTCTACTTTTTTTCTTTATCTATCAGAAAAGAAAGATGGGCATATGATTTTATGCATATTACAGGAATTATCAGATGGTCCTATGCATCTCTTGTTCGTTAATCGTCCGGGTAAGTTTCTCCTCTCTCTTGTCCCCCGTTTTTTCCTTACTGCACTTTTAGCCAGTTTTATACATGTCCCGAAGTTCGCAGTGCATAGTTCCCTCGTATTACTTCCGGTGAAGGATTATTCAAACATGCAGTTGTGTTCCCAAAGTCATTCCCTATAGATGTCTCATGCATTCTCTTGAAGTACTACGCGCGCGCGCGGCGCTACGCTCTCCATTCTAGGCGTGGCATTCACACAGAAGACAATTCAAGCATGTATCAACTTACAACCAAACACTTTTGCCTGTACAGCCCGGTTGAGTAACCCACATCTCGATATGAGAGCAAAGAACTTTCGCATGCTTTCAGCTATACTTTTACCTGAGTATTCATTGGCATAAGGAAGAAAGGGGAGGAGGGTCTAAGGTCTCGAGATTTTTTTAGATCAAATAGATCCACGTACAGTTCACTCGAGTCGAAGATCCATATATCTAAATGCAGTGCGCTCAGATTAACTCGATTCCACACGTTCAAAATATTTTTGTCATGCTATTGTGTCATAGAAAAATGTCATGGCTGTTGCGGAACAACACCAAAAGATGCGCAAATTCAAGCGCGAAAAATAAAGGACGAAAGCAAAATAAATTGCACAAGATACAAGATTTACGTGGAAAACCCAAACAGGAAAAACCACGGGGAGAGAGAAGGGTTTCACTATCTTCAATAACGATTACAAAACCAAAAAGGTCGACAAACCTCTTGGTGAGCAAGAAGATAAGACAAAACAAAAGGAGGAGAAAAAACTTCGGGGCAAAGATTAGATTTTTGCAGACAAGCCTCTAATCTGTTTACGCAAAAAATAGTCAGATATATTTGCGCAAAAAATCATCAGATATATTTACGTAAATATATGCGCAAAACATTCCTATTATAATCCCTTTCTAAAAGACCTAAAATAAAATAACATTGTCCAAAATACCCCCGTTATCTATTTTAAGTCAAAAACTTAACAAATCTCCACCTTGACTTTAAATATCCAAAATAGTGTTATGCCAAACGCTACAAGACCTCTCTCCCTCAGCATCAAGAGTGACCACACAAAGCCACTCGCCAAAAATGCGGAATCGACAACGCACACCCCTAAGCCTACGTGAGCGCACTCGTTGTAGGAAACAAGGGATGAACACCATCAACTCCGCCTAGGCAAATTAAACGGTGAAAACACCAACCAAGTCCAAGTAATGCTTGAACTTGATCAAAGGAACCGGTTTAGTCAACATATTTGCCAGATTATCCGTTGTAGGTACTTTTTTCACCGTAATTGTACCCTTAACAACCTCATCACGCACAAAGTGATACCAGATGTCGATATGTTTCGTTCTCTCATGATACGTCGCGTTTTTTGTCAATTGGATCGCACTTTGGTTATCACAAAAGATAACAGAGGCTCCCTCCTGCTTCACTTCAAGTTCTGTAACCAAACGTTTTAACCAGAGAGCTTCCTTTGCCGCTTCCATCACTGCCATATACTCTGCTTCGGTGGTAGACAAAGCAACCGTGTCTTGCAAGGTTGCTCTCCAACTAACCGCAGAACCACCAAGCATAAAAATATAACCTGTCAAAGATCTCCTTTTATTGAGATCGCCTGCATAATTAGAATCAACGAAGCCAACAACCGAATGCCCTATATCACAACTTTTATCAAAGACCAAATCCATATCTGAGGTACCCCGAATGTACCGAAGAATCCATTTCACGACTTGCCAGTGAGTTTTACCCGGATGTGCCATATATCTACTCACAACATTAACAGTCTGGGAAATATCTGGACGTGTGCAAAGCATAGCATACATGAGACTACCTACAGCATTAGAATATGGAGCTTGAGACATTTCATTTTCCTCTTCTTTGGTTTTAGGCAACAAAGAAGCTGAAAGCTTAAAGTGGGACGCCAAAGTGGTACTTACTGGTTTAGCATTTTTCATGCCAAATCGCTCAAGCACTTTCTCAATATACCTCTTTTGCGAAAGGTATAACTTCCCAACTTGTCTGTCTCTACAAATCTCCATACCTAAAATCCTCTTGGCAACTCCAAGATCCTTCATCTCAAAATCCCTACTAAGTTGCATCTTCAAACATTGTATGTCTGACATGTTTTTTGTTGCAATAAACATATCATCCACATATAATAGTAAATAAACAAAAGAACCATCATTTAATCTCTTATAGTAAACACAATTGTCATGTGCACTTCGCGAATAGTCATGACTTAACATAAAGCTGTCAAACTTCTTGTGCCATTGCCGTGGAGATTGCTTTAGACCATACAAAGAACGTTTTAACCTGCAAACGTGATCTTCTTTACCTTCAACAATGAATCCCTCGGGTTGAGACATATAGATTGTCTCATCAAGTTCGCCATGTAGAAAAACGGTCTTGACATCAAGTTGCTCAAACTCTAAATCATAAAGAGCCACTAACGCGAGCAACACACAAATTGAACTATGTTTCACAACTGGAGAGAACACTTCATTAAAGTTGATCTCTTCCTTCTAACTAAAACTCTTTGCTATCAAACGTGCCTTGAATCTTTCAATTTCAACCCTTGGAATTCCCTCTTTCTTTTAAAGACCCACTTGCATCCAATAGCTCTTTTGCCCTTAGGCAATTTCACAAGATCCCAAGTTTGGTTCTTATAAAGAGACTACATCTCTTCATTCATCGCAACAAGCCACTTATCAGATTTAAAACAACTAGTAGCTTCATGGAATGTAGAAGGTTCTTTAATACCAAGCTCTTTAGCAACTGTAAGAGCGTATGCTACCAAATCAGCGAAACCATATCTCTGTGGAGGCTTAATTTGCCGTGTATCCCTCCCTGCAACTAAAGACTAAGGTTGTTCAACTTTTTCTACCTCATCTATGATCAAATCTGAGTCTTGTTGCTCACTATCACTTTTTGGCCGAATAGAAACATCTTCCAATTTTTCCTGTGGATACTCTAATTGAAACTCCACCTTTTTCCATCATTCTTTTCCTGAACACCTGCAGACTTAACAATTTTTTTCTGATCTAGCATGGAATTTTCATCAAAAGTAACATCTTTACTGATTATAAATTTCTGAGGATCAGAACACCACAACCTATATCCCTTAATCCTGTCTGCATAACCAACGAAAATACATTTCTTGACCCTAGGTTCAAGCTTACCATCTTTTACATAATAATAAGCGGGGCATCCAAATACTTTCAAAACAGAATAATTAGAAGATTTACCAGACCATACCTCATTTGGAGTCTTACATTCAATTGCGATCGAAGGAGAACGATTTACCAAATAACAAGCCGTGTTCACAGCTTCAGTCCAAAAATGTTTCTCAAGACTAGCATTAGAGAGCATACATCTAGCTCTCTCTAAAAGTGTCCGGTTCATACGCTCCGCCACCCCTTTCTATTGAGGTGTGTGCCTGACTGTTCGATGTCGAACAACACTTGAATCTTCACAGTACTTGTTAAAATCACCTCCACAAAACTCAAGATCATTGTCTGTTCTAAAACGATTTATCTTCTTACCAGTTTAATTTTCAATCAAAATTTTCCACTTCTTAAATGTATCAAAAACGTCACTTTTACGCTTCAACAAATAAACCCAGACTTTCCTAGAAAAATCATCAATAAATGTCAAAAGATAAACTGCACCACCTTTAGATGTTACTTGTGCAGGTCCTTACAAACCAGAGTGAATATAATCAACTGTGCTCTTCGTCGAGTGTACCCCAATACTAAAACTAACTCTGCGCTGCTTCTCGAAAACACAATACTCGCAAAAGTGAAGTGCGACGGTATGTTCCCCACAGAGTAAACCACGTTTACTCAAGATAGTCATTTCTCTTTCGCTCATGTGGCCTAACCGCATATGCCACAATTTTGATTTTTCAGAATCTTAAGAGGATGATACATTTAAAAAACCCACAACGGTACTTCTTTGCAGAACATAAAGGCTATTCTTCTTGTTACCTCTCATCATAATTAAGGAGCCTTTTGAATTTTTCAAAACTCCACCTTCACCTGTATACATGCATTCAGTGGAATCCAAAGTGCTCAACGATATAAGATTCTTCTTTAAATTTGGGATGTGCCTAACATCTGTCAAAGTTCTTACTATGTTGTCATGACATTTGATCCGCACCGTACCAATACCCACAATCCTACAAACTGCATTGTTGCCTATCAAAACTAAACCACCAGTTACTTTCTCATATGTGTGGAACCAATCTCTATTTGGACACATATGATATAAACATGCTGAATCCAAAATCCATTCATCGTCAACACGATAATCCGAAGACAAAACAGTAAGAATATTGTCTGCATCAACTGACTTGTTATCCTTCATCAGATTAGCCGAATCGAAACTCTCCATCGACTTCTTCCCCTTAGCTTTGAGCACAGGACACTCATTTTTATAGTGTCCGAATTTGTGACAATAGTAACACTCGACCTTGCTCTTGTCTAGGCCTGACCTAGACTTTGAACGCCCTTTACTATTACTGTGCCTATCACGATGATTCAACCTTCCCCTAACAACTAAGCCATCAGCTTTATCAACACTACCATTCGCATTCAACTTTGTACGTATCTTTGCGGAATTCAATGAGGCTTTCACATTCTCAAGAGTTATGGATTCCCTTCCATACAGCATATAATTCACAAAATTATCATACGACCTTGGTAATGAGCATAACACAATTAGAGCTTGATCTTCATCATCTAACTTCAAATCTAGATTTTTCATATCCACAACGATCTTATTAAATTCATTTAGATGTTCTTGAATATGAGTACCTTCTTGCATCTTTAGTGTGTAAAGACGTTGCTTCAAGAATAATCTCGTTGTAAGAGATTTCTTCATATAAAGGCTCTCAAGCTTATTCCACAATCCTGAAGCCGTTTCTTCATCGGCAACCTCACGAAGCACCTTGTCGGACAACGACAATTGAATGGTGCTATGCGCCTTCTCTTCCATCTTCTCGATCTCTGCCAAAGTCATGTCGTCGGGATAATTCCCATCCAAGGCTCTAACTGAACCTTCCCGACGCAACAAAGCTTTCATCTTAATCCTCCATAGCCCAAAATTGTTTTGGCCATCGAAGGGTGCCACTTCAAACTTGATAGATGCTATCTCGAACAAAAGATCGAAATTCCTTCGCTCTGATACCAATTTGTTGCGGAACAATGCCAAAAGATGCGCAAATTCAAGCGCGAAAAATAAAGGATGAAAGCAAAATAAATTGCACAAGACACAAGATTTACATGAAAAACCCAAACGGGAAAAACCACGGGGAGAGAGAGGGGTTTCACTATCTTCAATAACGATTACTAAACCAAAAAGGTCGACAAACCTCTTGGTGAGCAAGAAGATAAGAAAAAACAAAAGGAGGAGAAAAAACTTCGGGGCAAAGATTAGATTTTTGCAGACAAGCCTCTAATTTGTTTGCGCAAAAAATAGTCAGATATATTTGCGTAAATATATGCGCAAAACATTCCTATTATAATCCCCTTCTAAAAGACCTAAAATAAAATGACATTGTCCAAAATACTCCCGTTACCTATTTTAAGTCAAAAACTTAACAATGGCTAACTCAATTCCACACGTTCAAAAATTTGTGTCATTGTATACAGCACTAGATTTTCAATTGATATATCGCTACTGTTTCAAATTCATGTGCTTCGATGCAGTTTCATATACGCTTGCAAGGTATACCTGCTTTTAATTATGAACAAGTATCAAAGAAATGAGTATTTCATGCATGGAATAAGTATTTACCTTTCAGTTCGTATAAATCATGTGATTTAGAGATAAAGATATTCAAATATCACAATAACAACGGGTCACCTAAGTATTGGAGTTTGCCAGTTGCTGAATATATGGAACTTCCGATCGGCATCTAACTAACGTTTCTGAACTAAGCCAATTTTTAGTCCAGTGCATTGCATCAATATGATGCGCATAGACATGTAGAGCCGTATGTATATGTTATAGTTATATCTGTTATACTACTTCACATATTCTCTATGAATTCTTCTTTTTCAACCATTGATAGCTAGTTTGGTTCTCATCTTCTTTTAGCGATTTTAATTGTCACTTCATACATGATCTTCTAGAGTTCCAAGCTAAATTTGCAGTTTATTTCCAACATTTAAGTTAAAATAGAATGATTCAAGCACCCCTTTCCTTACCTATTGCTCATTATAGTGGTCGCCAACAAGATAAAATTTAAGGGTTTTTTTTTTTCGTATTTGAATGGAGGATATTTATGTTAACACGACCAATATATGCAATCTTTTACTAGGGTTTCATATCTCTTGTCATGTTTATTGTGACGAATGTCGTTTGTGACTTTTATGCATAGTTATTGGCAAAAACGTACTTTATCTTGTGATTTGCTTAATGTAATTTGTTGAATATGATGGTTGAATTGGTAGGTAATTCTAGAGTTTGATTAAAAAGCACATCGTACCTGTGCAACTGGCATCTGTATTTGAATGGAGGATATTTACGTTAACTTGACCAGTATATCTAATCTTTTACAAGGGTTCCATATCTCTTGTCATGTTTATTCTTGTGACGAATGGGGTTGATGACTTTTATGTATAGTTATCGGCAAAATGTACTTAATTTTGTTAGGAAAAATTGTAAAAAAAGTCATAAACCTATTGCACTTTTGCCGATTCATTCCTAAACCTTTCAATTTTGCTGATTCAGTCCTAAACATTTTTATGATTTGCCGATTCAGTCCTAACCTTTCAATTTTGCCGATCCAGTCCTAAATCTTTTTATGATTTGCCGAATCAGTCATAAACCTTTTTATGATTTGCTGATTCAGTCCTCAATCTTTAGGACTGATTCGAAAAATGATAAAAAGTTTTAGAACTGAATCGGCAAAATTAAATGTCATTTACTTTATGTAATTTGTTGAATATAATGGTTGAATTGATAGGTAAAATTCTAGGGTTTGATTAATAAGCACATCGTATAAGTTCATGGTGGTTTCGATGTAAGATAGGTCTCCAAATACATTGGAACATACAGGCCCTAATAATGAGGTCAATCATTTCTTGTCGCTTGGACTTTTGGAATTGTTTCAATCGACCTCTTATAACATAAGTTGTCTTAGTCAAGTCCCTGCAGCTCGACAGTAGGCACGCACGACGAAATCTAAAGTTTCTGTCATCATGTAACTAGGATATTTCAAGCTTGGGTAAGGCTAAAATAGAGTTAGCATAATGTGTTTTTCCCTTATTGACAGTATTCATAAGTCTCATGTTATTCTTCTAATCATCACCTCAATTAGACCAAGAAGAGCAATTATAACACCCGAAGGTCCCACTTGCATGATATTGTCCGCTCTGAACCCACTGGCCCGCACGGTTTGTTCTTCTAGGGTTTGCCCAGAAAAGGCCTCATGCAAGCTAAAGAGTCCCCAACATTTCATAAACTAGTCCATAACTCCCTTCTAAGCGATGTGGGACCGGAGACATGCGCTTAGCCTTGCCCCACGCACGTCTAGGGTAGAGGTGCAGCCTCTCTTGCCATCCCTTGTAGCCTCCCTTGCCATCCCTCATCCTGCAGCCGCCATCGGGGTCTGGGTCGTCACATTCTCCACCCTTTACGGACACAGCGCCGTCGCTGTGGCCCCACACGCGGTCGGGAGTCGGCTTTGATACTACTTATAACAACTGAGGGTCCCACTTGCATAATATTGTCTTCTCTGGGCCTACTGGCCTTCACGGTTTTGTTTTTCTAGGCTTCACCTAGAAAAAGCTTCATGCAAGTTAAAGAGTCACAAACATCTTATAAACTAGCCCAGAATTCCTCCCAAGCGACATGGGACTGGAAACATGCGCTTAGCCTCATCCCACGCACATCCATGGTAGAGGCGTAGCCTCCCCTGCCATCCCTCATCTTGCGCCGGCCGTCATGGTCTGGGTCATCACAGCAATAAATTGACTTTGGGAAAAGATTTGTGCTGATATTATTGAAGGTCAGATTTATGGATATGACATCGCGCGATTCATTATCTGTCAATTTTAGTAGCCAAAATTAGGATTTGTGGTAAATTGAGGGGATGAAAACATTATGAGGGTTCAATTAAGACAAAATGCTACATCAATTGACAGAGACAATCTTAAAAATATAGGTTGCAAATTGTAATTAGCCCAAGACAGTGGCTACAAATATTTACTGTCGCATTCGTATTTAGCAAAAGTGTAAACTAGTAAAGTTATTCGTGTTCAACTCGCGAATTACTCAATCTTGGTTCGATTCTTTAGCAAACTCAAGTCGAGTTCGAGCTTGAAAATGTTTAACTCGAGTAGCTCATAAGCCTAGATAATCTTTTGATATATAGATATAGGTTGAATGATTGGTGATTAAGGTGCGCTCTAAATTACTATTTCTTCTCGTGTTTTTCTGGCCAAGTCTCTACCATGCATCAATGGGTTGGGGAGATAGGAAAAAGTCCTTGTACAACAAGTGGGAAGAAAGAAAGAAAGGCAGATGGAGTGGAGTGATCTGAGAGAGTTTGATACGAGTGAGTAGGTGGGGGAAAGGGTTGCGCTGATAAAAAGCAGAAAGAAAATTAGCAAAGGGCATCCCAAAAGTCTCGACCATGTGTCTTCCCGTGGAGCCCTCCACGGTTGCAAATATCACGCGATACCCTCTCTAAACTTTTTAAATTGGAAAATAAATTCAGAATAAACCAGCGACGACATATACATGGAAAATGAAAGTTTAACCTCAGACTTGGTCCTAGGTGTATGGGGCCTTCTGTGGTGCACTTGGAGACCAATCTCCGGACATAGCCCGGTGATTGTTTCTTTTTGAGTGAAATTCCCTCCCATCTGATGCGATGGTCACCACGTCTTTTGAGAAGTAGCGAGGATTTATGAACCCAAGGTGGAGAAGGGGGCTCTCGCATAGCCCGCAAAAGAAAGTATCTGCATGCCTCCTCTGCAGACATTCTGTGGCATGCATTGATTCTATCCACGTTCGTTCATGTGAAAGAGCAGTACTTGTGTTACTTAACCATCTCTCAGTGCTTGTGCAAGTGAACAGCTTGTCACGGAATCTGTCTTTGCGCAGAACTAATGGATCCCGTCTTATACTCATAGCCAAAGAAGAGAAGACAGGATCACTCCAAAGAGAGAGCTACTCAACCGGTTGACTTTTTCACAGTTGAGCTCACTAGGGAATGCTAACATATACTTGCTTAGGTTATGCAACAGAAGGGCTCTTGAGAGCGCCTGCTCAATTCTCGCTTCGGAGCTCCACAAGTCCCGCTCTAAGCTATTTAGGTGCGGGAGGAAAAGAAAACAATGAAGGGATCCAAATCGGACCGAAATCGGAATGATACCATGATAAAGAGAAGCCAGGATCACCCTAAAGAGAGAGCCACTCGACGGATTGACGTTTGCACAGTTAAGACAGCAATAATCTCAACTAATCATAGCTCGAAAGTTACATGTTGTCCATCAAAACGCAGTACGAGCTTAAAAAGGAGTAACTGTAATCTTGCAAACTATACAATCAGCAGAACTCATCGACAATTTATGAATTGTCCTTGATGACATTGAAACACAAAGTATGTACAAACTCATTGTATTTAAGATAGGCAAGAGGACCTTGACTTACCTGCAAGTCGAGCTTCAAAATTCAAGAGGCTATGACCTATGACCATCCTCGACGAAAATGGGAAAATCTCCAGAAGCAACGAAACGAAAGCAAAGGAAGTTTTGATGGGAATTGCAGCGCTGAAGTGCAGGCAAAAAGCTGAGTGACGAAGGCGATGGAATAGGAGAGAGTTTGGAGAGTAGAGGGGAGATAGTTAGATCCCGAAGTCACGTGCTGTGGTAAAATTTTTTGAAGTGGCCAAAAGGCCAACCAAACATTCCAATGGGGAAGAAACATAGCTAAACATTTATATATATATATATAAGGGAAAGGAGACATGGACCTACCTTTCTTTTTCAGAGAGCTTCTGTGTTTCTGTACCTGCAAATGCAGCATCCTTTTTTAATTCCTCGTTGGTGGGAATCATGAAGAGCGGTTCCTTTCCATAAAAAGGCAACACAGGTTTCCCGAATCATTCCTTCTTTTCAGGGGGGCCTTCAGAATTCCAGCTATTTTTGAAGGGTTAAACACCCCGACGGCGATGACGTGGCGCACTCGAGTCGGTTATTTGGCCGACGTGGAGTAATTTATTTATAGTTGAGGGTCCTTCACGAAAGTTCATTACACATAGAAACGATAGGGAGGCCCGAACAAGCAATGAGATCGATGACCATGACAAGTCCTCGAAAACTGAAGGCATCTAACCTGAAAGGACCCAAAAGACCCACTTCTTGGGTCCGTCGGTCAGGTGGCTTCCTTATCACTTTCCTACGGAGAAACAAATTTGCATGGCATGAGAAACAAAATTGCCCAATTTCCATTAAAGCGTCTGAAAATGCAGTTGGTTGACCGCCGTTCTGGAAGGACTGTTGGCGGATGCAATGTATTGTAGCTCAGGTACAGATAAAGTAAATTAGTCATGCAGTGAAGCGCAGGTAACGTGTTCTTTAAAAAAGCAAAAAATAAAAATAAAAAAATCAGAACCATACAACAGATGAGCCAAATATGAAATATCTCATTCGTGTAGAATGTGACAGTACAGTTGCAGTTCGTAACCGGAACCTTTGTCTAAAAAACCAATTTTTATTTCCTTGACATCTAATTTCTCGTATCAACTGTGGAATTCTACAAATGTGCAGCACCGGTGCAGTATCCGAATAAGCGGAACAGGAAATTGTACGAGAATCAATTGGAACCAAAGGAAGCAGTTAGCGGGACTCTGACAGTACTTCTTCGAAGCCACAGATCATACATAACCATGCAGAAGGCATCATAATCGACCGGCAAGGGATGCCACTGAAAATGCTTCCGGACCTCCATTACATTGCTTTGGAACATCGAGAACTCGTCGCTGCTCACTCCCTTGAGGATTCTCTTCAGCATCGGAATGTCTAAAGTGGTGACCACAACTGAGAAGCTCTTCCAGTTCAATATGTCTGCAAATGGGAGATCATAGTGATTGGCGATGATCACAGGGACACAGCCGTAATACAAGGAATCTGCAATGCGGGCTGTGTTTACTTCAAAGCCTTTGACATGGAGGCAAAATTTGCTCCCAAGAAGCTCATCAGAGTATGGTGTGGTGAGTCGGCCGTTGTGAGCAAAGATCTCAGAGTCGTTTCTCCATGCTTTGACAAGATTCTCACGGACAGGGGAGTTCATTCCCCCAGCAAAGAATGCAAGTTTCTTCCTGAAATTTTTTACCAACATAAGGTCATTCTATGGATTAGCAACAAGGGCAACCTTATACTTGGGAGTTATGGAGGAAAGTATACACTTCTTTCCGATTCTCAGTGAATATCAAGTGCCAAAAGATAACTAGTACATAAACAAATGAAAAGATGGAAACCTCAGTTTGCTTCAGGAAATGTAGAAAGACCCACGAACCTTACAAAAACCACACTTATTTATCATGAGAGCCTGAAATCATACTCACCTCTTAGACGACAAGATATTGGGAGGATCCCCCTGTCTTGGCCAAACTTGAGGCAGAGATGCATCCTTGTGAGTTATATATCCAGGCAGGAAGTAGCTTGAAGAGCACACAACTTGGATGGCATTCATCTTCACCTCACTTGCTTTCTCCATGGCAGACCGACTGATGGAGTGACAAGCGACATAAAAGTGATCGGCCCCGCCTGTCCGATTCCAGTAAGGATATCCCCGAGTAATGTTCACGACATAATCCCGTACATAATCCTGGATGCCTGCAACGCCAACTCTCCGGTCATGTCGCAACCTTGCGATGGAGAAGGGCATAAAAAACAAATCCGCCTTGGTTGGGTCCTTCGTGATGAAGTGGCTTTTCATGAGGCTCTTCTTGAAGTAACTTTCACTGGCATAATTACCGCTGGGCTCGAAATCCACCGGCAGGAGAACGTTAGCAAAGGGATCGTCCCGCCGGTGAGGATAAACATATATCTTAAAGCTCCTATTCATTTCTCTATAGTCTTTCTCGAAGACGTCTCTGTTATGGTACACGTCGTTGTTATTCACATGGTCCCCTGAACCATAAGACCAAAAATTCCCGAACACAGGTGTTAACACAAGAAGGCTCTCATACATTAATCTCTAGTTGTTTCATTCTCTCATCCCACTCACACCAACAAAAATTTCAACTGTTTATCCGATCAACAAGGCAGAAATTACATGTCTATATCCGGCTAAAATGCATGGCTCATTCTATTTACTTCTCGTATACAAATTGGATCCACCAGTTCAAATGGCTGTGAGGTAAATTCTGAAATTTCCTTATCTCCTGCGGAAACACTTTAGGTTGACATGTACATTTCTAAGGTTTAAGAAGCTGAATTATAAGCATTGTTCAGAAAGATGACACAGGACAAAAATGCACCATCATCAAACGACATTATCGAGGCGTCATTAAAATAATAAATTCTTCAATTCTTTTTTCCTCCTCGTAATTGCGAACCTTCATGAATTGCAGTGAAAGAACAGGATCAAACAATTTCAGTCAAAATCTAGCAATTCATGAGAAGATCGCAAAAGTCAAAATAGTCGAAATTTTCCACTAACCGCTCTGACCCGCTCTGACTCCGCGATCACCGCTCCCTCCAGCCACGGCGGGGCCGGCAGCTCCGGGCGATTTTTCACCCGGAGAGCTCCCGGCAGCCCTATCGGGAGGGACCGGGAAGGACAGGCCGGTGACGGGATAGGTTCGGCTGCCACTCGAGGATCGAAGCCCGGGTCTTTCGACTGGGAGGCTGG
Organism: Metrosideros polymorpha var. glaberrima; assembly: GCA_001662345.2. Classification (NCBI taxonomy): domain Eukaryota; kingdom Viridiplantae; phylum Streptophyta; class Magnoliopsida; order Myrtales; family Myrtaceae; genus Metrosideros; species Metrosideros polymorpha. Next base: position 21,122,802 of record BCNH02000001.1, read on the forward strand.
GCTGGCGATGGTGGTGGCGGTAGTGGAGGAAGAAGATGTTGGAGGTGGTGAAGAGGTAGAAGAGGATGAGGAGGGAGGTGAGGAGGGCCAAGGTCGTGGGCACGAAGAAGAAGCCGCGCCGGGTGGATTGGGAGAGGCGGCTCTGCGAGTAGTGGAGGAGGAGAGAGGGTGGAGCCATCTTCCATCACCGAGAGAGAGAAAGAGAGAGAGAGAGAGGTCGCTGAGAATCACTTCCTCCCTCTCTCCCTGCTACTCGGAGCCGAGAGCTGATACAGAGAGGAAGACAAAAAGGGTGGCTTCTCCTCTCGGGCCGAACTGGAATTATTTGTCGCTGTGAAATAAAAAAGGCACTTCACTCGAATTATGGCTTAATTCCAATGACGTCAGCAAATGACTCGCAGACTCGTTCTCTCTCATTTTCGAGTCAACCGGGTCTAAACCGGTCGATGGATACAAAACCAGCTTTGCAGATGCCAATTGAGGCACCCTCGGCCGGATTAAGGATTATTCCCCATTTTGAGAGAGTGGATTGTCGATTAGACCGAGGTGCCGGCGAGTCATGACTTTGAATTTTAGGGAGCGCCATGTTGCGAAGGCATTGTCTAATCTAAAATTATGGACTCGAGTCAATAAACACCTCAAGAAGCAACGTGGGTTTTGGGCTGCCATTTTCGTAACGTTGTGTGGTTGATGAACTTGATTAGGGAAAGATAGCTTCAGTTCAAACCATGCGATATCGACTCAAAAGCGTCGTTCTAAGGTTTTCATTTTCATTTGTAAATTTAGTTAGATGCTAATGGAACTCAACTCTTTTAACGGTCCGGCAAGGGCGACCATCGCTGGCCTCTGGCAAGGTTCATATAATGAATCCTAAGCAGTGTGTTTGTTTGCCTTCCTTAACGTGCTAGGGATGTCATCGTCCACCCCTGCAATTTACACAAGATGAAGTACTGGTAACTCAGCTTTTAGCTAGTTTACCTCACCGGGGCAGCTTTGGTTTAGCAGAATTATCCAAGGAAAGTTCCCCAAAACAAAGAATTCATAGATAAAGAAGCAGCCAAAGAATTTTGAATCAGGTACAGGACCAGGAGGATATCCACAGCCAAAGAATTTTGAAATGGTACACACTCGATTGCCACGTTAAAGAACACAAGCGGATCAAAAGAACGCCGACCAACAATTATCAACAGGAAATATCCGGGAGACTTTTTAAACAATTCATGCCATTGCTCTTCTATTTATACAGCAAACAACACGTGAAGCCCTTAAGCACCCTTGTTGCTACTCCAGGGTTTGAGCACTGTGACAACAATTATCACCACGATGATTAGTAGGATTAGGATTGCGATGCACATCCATTTCCTAGAGCTCTTCTGCAGGCTCTTCGCCCTTTGGAGTGCAGTGTTGCCACTCTGAACATGATCCACTGCACTCGAGACCTAAAGAAACATAGATGATGAGTTGAACGGCATAACCAAGGTCCAAGTGTGGCAAAGCAGAACCTAATTAGCCTACCTGTGATTCTATATTGTCGAGCATATCTCCCTGGGCATCCACCAACACAGCCATATCCAAGAATATCTGCATCATGAACAAACAAGAGTTACAACATATAGCAGAGCTTGACTTCTCTCCCACACAGCTTTCACCATTAAATGTGTGACAGAAAACTAGATTTTGTACATCTAATTGATCTAAATATGCATTCTTTTACTTGTGCGCTCTCAGTGGTCTGTACTGGCTGTAGTGTCTGTTAGATAATGGCAATGGCAGCCATCGTTCCTGTAATTGTGTTGTTATTCGAATTCACACTTGTTACGGCTACCACCACTTCTACAACGGCCGCAGGGGGCAGCTTATCCCCATCAGTGACCACTGAAGACCCTGAATTTGAGGAGAGAGAAGATCTGGGTGTAGGTCTGAACAAATCTGGGTTGTGGTATGAGAGGAAGGCTTAGATAATGGAGATAGAGAAGTTTCTATGGCTGGTTATGAAGATCTAGGAACTCGTTACTTTTCAATCAGCTTCTTCAGTGCTGCACTGCAGCCTTTGAAGATGGAAGAGAAAAGAGGCATCGGATATTTTTAGGCTATAGTGTGTGGCAAAGGGTGAGCTTCATTATCTTTTATGACTTTTTGATTGACTTTAAAGTTTGTAAACTGGTATACTAAAGCGACGTTAAGTTTACATACATAAATCTTAAGCTATTGTTAGAGATAGTTAGTTCATAATATGGCTGCTAATAACAAAAGAATTTACATTATGAAATTTAATAAGACAGTACAATCCATGTGTATTTATTGAGAAAAGACCGTTTAAGTAAATTCTATTGATCAATCACAAAATTAGATAGTCACATTCTTCCATTAGCGAAACCAAATTGCACTCTTTCTCACATCATCAGGAGTAAATTTCTAAAAAAATTTATGTCAGTGACCCATTACATGCATAATGGCAGTACGAAGTCAAGTAAGGCAAGATGACAGTCGAGAAGAAAAACAACTAGATACAAAAATACGTGAAAGTTGAAGGTGCAAATATTCCTAAGTTCCACCATTTAATTTAGAAGCCAGGGTACGTAAATCCCAATTGTGAAGAAGGAATTAATAGCGGTGAATACTAAGTACCTGCTGCAAATCCAGAAGCTTGCGCTCTAGATCTCTGACAGCATCATGGCGCTCTTGAATTTCAGCAACAGTATCCATAATCTGTAAAACTAACTAACATGAGATCCATCCAACTTTTTAATTTCAAGAAAGAGTACCTTGTTCCTAGTAAACAGAATACAGCACACTACAGGAGCACTTCCAAGATTCCAAAGGAAAATATCCAGCCAAGGACAAATCATTCTTTCATCAAACTAATGATACATATACCTTATACTAGGAGTTGGGAAAGGATGACAACTTATAATATTAAGAGCACTGAGTAACCACCAAAAAGATATCTTGAAAGCCAAAAAGATCATTAGGGCCTCCACATTTTGAAGAGAATACGAAAAAGGCATTCAAAAGCCAATGTTCATCAATTCTCTCCAAGCAACAGAGTATATTCTATGCAGCTGCAAATAACCTGAAGTATTTTCACAAAATCATTTCTTCAGGGAAAACATTTTTCAAGCCTAGGACAACCCCACACGTCTTAGGTTTAATCATTTCTTGTAATCAGACTTTGAGAAAAAAGGAAATTGTGGGCTTATTGATGCTACTTGTGCATAAAAGCAACACGGCAAAAATAAACACTGGTTGGACTCAACAAAACTCAATTTCTCAAACCTAAAAATGATTAGCAGAAAAAGCAAGAATATAATTTAATATAACTACTCAAATGCTAAAAGTGAAACCAAGCAACAAGAAGGGAAAAAGAACAGAACCTGGCCCCGCCCTTGTTCTTGTATGGCCTTTTGGAAGATTTGTTCGCTATCTCCAGTCTCAATCAGTCTGTCAATTGTCTATTTAAAGAAGTGTTTAATTAGTATACGAGCAAGAAGGGCAACATACAAGAAGTTGGTAAAATTTATAAATCATTTTACCTCTTCATCGGCTCTAGTGCCCGTTACTGACCATTAGAGAAACAAAACCAAAGAAGTTAGTACTTAGTCATGCCACAATTGCATATTTGATTTCCAATTAGCCAAAAGGTTTTGTACCAGTAAAAACACGCCTTTCAACAACCTCCCGATTCTCTTGATGTATATTTTCCCTGAGGACCTGCAAAAGTATTTAAAGTGTTAAAAGTTAAAAAAATGCCAGGCCGATAGAGAAATGAGAGCCTATGAAATTATTTATGTTTAGACCAACCTGAAATTCAGCCATCTTGTCTTTAAACTTTTTCTTCAAGGCACTGCATCAATGAAGTTTACAAAATGACATCATTCACTTGATTATATAACCAATCACTAACCCCATTAGATGACAGATTCAGATGAGTAACAAATATGATAGATTCCAAAAAATGTGTTGAACTAATCCCGATGAAACATTTCAACTTCAGCCATTTAACGGGATAGTCTTCTGCATTGGTTATAAAAATGTGAAAGCAAAGTGTTGATGTTTCTTGGGTAAGCTGTTCTATAGAATCACTTCTGACAAAGCATGCAAACAGATAATGGTAATGCC
>BCNH02000001.1:21129964-21158186 GCA_001662345.2 Metrosideros polymorpha var. glaberrima
GTTAGCTCAGTTCTTCCTTTTTTTTTTTTCTTATTTATTTATTTTAATAAAGCATTAGCTGTAATTAATTGTTCAATTGCGAAAAAGAATTCTCGTAGTTCCGCGAAAAATAATTTAGCTTTTGCCAATTATCGACTTTATCCGATTGTCGATATATCAAATTTGCGAAATGAAAAATTGACTTCCCCTCCTTTTATGAACGAATTTTAATTGACTCGGAAAAAGAAATCTTAACAAAGCAGTTAATCAGCCCCTTTTTTCAGGCTTAAGTGTGTTGTTAATCTAAATTAACTCCGTTAGACAACGTGCGGAGTCTCAATTGATATTTAATAAATTTAAAAAGAATGATGTGGAAATTCCATCTTCATAAATTGCTCAAGACAATCAAGAGACTAATAGAGTTGGCTTTTTTATTTATTTATTGAGATTGCTATTGATTTTTTCTACTTTTGGAAACTGGAGCTCGTAGACAAGCAAGCTTCCCTACAAGGGCATCTACGGCTTGTCCCCATCTTGTGAGGTGGGCTCCACAGACGCGTTTCTTATTTTAACGTGTCGTGTCCTCACGTCTCGCATCCCAATTAAGAAAAAGTTTTTCTTCCTTCTTTTCAAGGAATATCCTAGAATTTTACGTTTTAGAGTGAAGCCTTTTAAAGACTTGCTTAGGTTTGTCTTATAGAGAGAACCCTAGCCACGATATTTTTTTTGGCGTGGGAGCTATCAATACCCTCATTCGTCTTTAACGTTTGCTAGGAATCGGGGGAAGCCGAGCCAGCAAGACCCTAAACTCGGCGCAAACCCCGTCCTACCGGGTTTGTTTTCATTGTTTAGGGAGCAGTTTAATGACCTACCCAGGTCCAAAGCTAGAGACTAATAGAGCTGGCTTTTTTTTATTTATTGAGATTGATGTTGATTTTTCCTACTTTTGGAAACTGGAGCTGGTTGTCCGTTGTGGTTCTCTTTTCCCCTGCCACGACCCGGAAGAATCCCTACGCGCAAAAGAAAACACGGAATTTTTACCCATGTCGGGAATTTTAAAATTTCTGATAAAGACATCGGAGGTCTTCGAATTATTAAAAAATATTTAATCAAATGCCTCAAAAAATAAAAATAAAAAATTGTGCGATTGGGTTCTTAAGCCGTGCACTTCTGTGTTCGAGCTAGTCCTTCCGTAAGATTCTCAATCGAAATGCTGAAGTGGAATTCCAATTCAGCACCTCGTCAATGCTAACGAGACTAATTACAGTGAGGTGAAATTTCTTTTTGTGGCTTAGTGCTGACATAGATAAGAAAAAAAAAAGAAAATTTAGGAAAGATTGTAAACCTATCCAAGGTCCACGGCACAGGGGAAGGCAGGGCTGCTCGGTTGGGGCGGGCTGCGATGGCCACATCGTTGGTGCCGCCAAAGCACCTCGAGGGCTGCCGAGTGTTCGGTGGCGTCAGGCGACCACCGCGGGGCCTCCATTGCCTCCAATCCAAGCACATGCATGCAGCGGATAAGTGGCTTCTCCCGAGGCTCTTCTTGAAGTAAGGAAAATTGTCAAAAGAGTCCTAAACCTATTGCACTTTTGTCAATTTAGTCTTAAATCTTCTAAGTTTGCCAATTTAGTCCTAAACATTTTAAGTTTGTGTCAATTTAGTCCTAAACCTTTTAAATTTGCCAATTTAGTCCTAAACCTTTTAAAGTTTATGCTAATTTAGTCATAAATCTTTTAAGTCATATTTTAGATTTTTAGGACCGAATTGACACAAACTTAAAATGTTTAGAACTGAATTGGTATAAACTTAAAAGGTTTATGACAGAATTGGCATAAATTTAAAATGTTTAGGATTGAATTGGCAAATTTAAAAGGTTTAGGATTGAATTGGCAAAAGTACAATAAATTTAAGATTTTTTTTTGACAATTTTTCCTCTTGAAGTAACTTTCACTTGCGTAATTGCCACCGGGCTCGAAATCCACCGGCAGAAGAACATTAGCGAAGGGATCGTCCCGCCGGTGAGGATAAACATATATCTTGAAGCTCCTATTCATTTCTCTATAGTCTTTCTCGAAAACATCTCCGTTGCGGTACACGTCGCTGTTATTTACATGGTCGCCTGAATCATAAGACCGAAAATTCCCGAACACGGGTGTCAAACACAATAAGGTTCTCATACATCAATCTCAAGTTGTTTTATATGTCTCATCCCACTCACGCCAACAAATTTTCAACTCTTTATCCGATCAACAGGGCAGGAATCCCCCACCCACGGCGGGGCCAGCAACTCCGGGCAATTTTCCACCCGGAGAGCTCCGACAGCTCTATCGAGAGAGACCGGGAAGGACCGGCCGGTGACGCCTGGTCGTCCTCTCTCATTTCCAAGCGCACCAGGTCTAAACCGGTCATTGGACACAGAAGCAAATTGCTTCAATTTTTATAGCTTTGCGTGGTTGGTGAACTTGATTAGGAAAAGTTTAACTTCGTTTAAAACCATGCGATATTGACGCAAATGCCTTATCCAAAGGTTTTCATTCTCAATTTTTACTGAAAGGGAATGCGGACCGTCAAATTTAGCGGGATGCTAATGGAACTCAACTCTTTTAACTGTCCATATTTTCAGACCAAAAAAAAAAAAAAACTGTCCGTATTTATCTTAGCAACTACTAGTGCTCATAATAAATCCTAACGCTATGTCGCTAAATTCGTCGCCAAATAATTCGTCGCTAAATTCGTCGCCAATTAGCGACCAACCGTCTTCGTCCCAAAATTAGCAATGTGTTGAATTTATCGTCGCTAATTAGCAACAAAAAAATTTTGTTGCCAAATTATTCGTCGCTAATTAGCAAGAAAAGAAGTTTTAAGCTAATAGTTGGTTGCTAATTTCGTCGCTAATTAGCGATCAACCGTTTTCGTCGCAAAATTAGCAATGTGTTGAATTTATCGTCGCTAAATTCGTCTCTAATTAGCAACAAAAAATTTTCGTCGCCAAATTATTCGTCGCTAATTAGCAAGAAAAGAAGTTTTAAGCTAATAGTTGGTTGCTAATTTCTTCGCTAATTAGCAACCACCATCTTCGTCACAAAATTAGCAATGTGTTGAATTTATCGTCGCTAAATTCGTCGCTAATTAGCAACAAAAAACTTTCATCGCCAAATTATTCGTCGCTAAATTAGTGAGAAAAGAAGTTTTAAGCTAATAGTTGGTTGCTAATTTCTTCGCTAATTAGCGACCAACCATCTTCGTCACAAAATTAGCAATGTGTTGAATTTATCGTCGCTAAATTCGTCACTAATTAGCAACAAAAAACTTTTGTCGCCAAATTATTCGTCACTAAATTAGCGAGAAAAGAAGTTTTAAGCTAATAGTTGGTTGCTAATTTCATGGATAATTAGCGACCAACCATCTTCATCGCAAAATTAGCAATTTGCTAAATTTATCGTCGCTAAATTCGTCGCTAATTAGCAACAAAAAACTTTCGTCGCCAAATTATTTGTTGCTAAATTCGTCGCTAAATCAGCGAGAAAATAAGTTTTAAGCTAATAGTTGGATGCTAATTTCGTCGCTAATTAGCGACCAACTGTCTTCATCGCAAAATTAGCAATGTGTTGAATTTATCGTCGCTAAATTTGTCGCTAATTAGCAACAAAAAACTTTCGTCGCCAAATTATTCATCGCTAAATCAGCGAGAAAAGAAGTTTTAAGCTAATAGTTCGTTGCTAATTAGCAACCAACTGTCTTCGTCACAAAATTAGCAATGTATTGAATTTATCGTCGCTAAATTCGTTGCTAATTAGCAACAAAAAAATTCGTCGCCAAATTATTTGTCACTAATTAGCGACAAACTATATTCGTCACTATTTCGAACGTTCGTCACTAATTTCATCGCTAAAGTCCTACGACAATTTTTCGTCGCTAATTTCGTGGCTGAGTAAAATTTCGCCTTTTAAAATCCCTTTACCTTCTCTCTTGCCCGCTCACTTCTCTCCTGTCTTCTATCTTTTGTCTTCTGTCTTCTTTATTCTTTTTTGTGTCTTATGGTAATCATAGAATAATTTGAAAATTTTGATAACTTTTTCCCTTTTAGATATCTTTATTCCCTTTCCCCCACTGTCCTCTCTCTCGTGCTCACTCCACTGCCCACAGCTCTCAAAGCCCCGCCCCGCCGCGCTGCACGATCGCTCCGAGAGGACGAAGTGTGTATCGAGGTGGACGCAATGGCGAACAGGAGTATGCGCTCCTCAGTAGAACCCAATTCCTAGTGCGACCATCGAGCCCAGGTTTTGCATTTTTCACTGCGCTCGCTTTTAGCTTGTGCTCGACTGGGTGCATCAAGGGGAGAGAGATATTGGGTTCAGAGAAGAAGGAGAAGACGCTTGCCAGAGGCATCGAAGACGAGTAGAGGAGGCCAATGGAGACTTCTCAAGAGGATGCTCCCGTCTTCCTCGATCGCGGCTCTCGAGCCACAAGAGGAAAGAGGCAAATTAGCGACAAATTTTGTAGCAGAATTTTCGTCGCAATTTAACAACGAAAGTTACGATTTTTCGTGGCTAAATTTGGTGACGCCGAATCAGTGACAAAAATTTTTGTGGCAAATGTCGTTGCTAAACTTTATTAAATTCGTCGCTAATTTGCATTGAAATTGGCAGCGAAATTATTTGTTGCTAATCGGTGACGACTTTTTCCGCGATAACGTTCGTCGCAAATTAGCGACGAATTTATTTTCGTCGCAATTTAGCGACGAAAGTTAAACTTTTTCGTCGCTAAATTTTGTGACCCGAGTTGGCGAAGAAATTCTTTTTGTTGCTATTTTTGTCGCAACTTTCGTGGCAAATGCCGTTGCTAAAACTTTGTTGCTAAATAGCAACGAATTTTGCCACAAATATAATTGGTCGCAAAATAGCAACGAATTTTTCCACAAATAGAGTTCGTCGCAAAATAGCGACAAAAGTTGAAAGTTTTCGTTGCAATTTTCGTCGCAACTTCATTTAGCGACGAATTTTGCCAAAGTTTCCGTGGCAAATGCCGTTGCTAAAACCTTTTTCTTTTTTTTGTAGTGCTAGGGATGTCATCGTCCACCCTGCAATTTAGCTGGTTTGCCTCACCGGAGAGTTCTGGTTTAGCAGGATTATCCAAGAAAAGTTTCGCAAAACAAAGAATTCATAGATGAAGCAGCAGCCGCAGAATTTTGAATGAGGTATAGTTACCAGGAGGATATCCACAGTAAAATGAAACGGTACACAGAACCCATGCGGATCAAAAGCACGCCCACCAACAATTATCAACAGGAAATATCCGGGAGAGTTTTTAAACAATTCACGACATTGCTCTTCTATTTATACAGCAAACAACACGCCGAAGCCCTTAAGCACCCTTGTTGCTACTCCAGGGTTTGAGCACTGCGGCAACAATTACCACCACGATGACGAGTAGGATTAGGATCGCGATGCACATCCATTTCCTAGAGCTCTTCTGCAGGCTCTTTGCCGTCTGGAGCGCGGTGTTGCCGCTCTGGACGTGATCCACCGCACTCGAGACCTAAAAGTCGAACCGCATAATCAAGGTCCAGGTGTGGCCAATCATCGTGGAAAAGAACAAAAACCTCGATGAAAACAGCTTAGTATAATTAGCCAACCTGTGATTCTATATTGTCGAGCATGTCCCCCTGGGCATCCACCAACGCAGCCATATCCATGAATATCTGTATCATGAACAAACGAGAGTTACAACCTATAGTAGAGCCTGTCTTCTCTCCCACACAGCTTTCGCCATAAAAAATAGTTCGGTCCGCGACCCATTACATGCGTTATGGCGGTAGCAGAAGTCAAGTGGGCACACCGAGGCAAGACGACAGTTGAGATGCAAAACAACTAAGATTCAGAAGTGCGTACGTGAAAGTTGAAGGTGCAAATGTTGCAAAGTTCCGCCATTTAATTACACAATCCAGCAGTTCCTTATTTTAGAAGCCAGGGTACGTAAATCCCAATTGTGAAGAAAGAATTAACAACGGTGAATGCTAAGTACCTGTTGCAAATCCAGAAGCTTGCGCTCTAGATCTCTGACAGCATCATGGCGCTCTCGAATTTCCCCAACAGTATCCATAATCTGTAAAACCAACTAACATGAGATCCATTCAACATTTGAAATTCAAGAAAGAGTACCTTGTTCCTAGTAAACAGAATACAGCACACACTACGGGAGCACTTCCAAGATTCCAAAGGAAAATATCCAACCAAAGAAAAAATCATTCTCTCATCAAACTACTAATGATGCATATACCTTATATCTTGAAAGCCTAAAAAAAAAAGATCATTAGGGCCTCCACATTTTGAAGATAATTCGAAAAAGGCGTTCGAAAGCACGTGTTCATCAATTCTCTCCAAGCAATAGAGCTACTGAAATGGTAAAAGCGAGACCAAGTAACAAGAAGGGGAAAAAAACCTGGCCCCGCCCTTGTTCTTGAATGGCCTTTTGGAAGATTTGTTCGCTATCTCCAGTCTCGATCAGTCTGTCAATTGTCTATTCGAAGAAGTGTTCAATTAGCATACGAGCAAAGAGGGGCAACATACCAAAAGTTGGTACAATTTGTAAATCATTTTACCTCTTCATCGGCTCTAGTGCCCGTCACTGACCATTAGAGAAACAAAACCAAAGAAGTTAGTACTAAAGTCATGACACAATGGCATCTTTGATTTCCAATTAGCCAAAAGGTTTTGTACCGGTAAAAAAACGCCTTTCAACAATCTCCCGATTCTCTCTATGCATATTTTCCCTGAGGACCTGTAAATGTATTCCAAGTGTAAATTGAAAAAATGCCAGGCAGAGAGAGAAATGAGAACCCATGAAAATATTTATGTTTAGACCAACCTGAAATTTAGCCATCTTGTCTTTTAACTTTTTCTTCAAAGCGCTGCATCAACAAAATTTACAGAATTGACATCATTCTCTTGATTATAACCAATTTCTGGCGCCATTAGATGATAGGTTTAGAGTAGTAACAAATATGATAGCTTCAAGTGTTCAAAAAGAACTAATCCCGATGAAACATTTCAATTTCAGCCACTCAAGAGGATAGTCTTCTGCATTGGCTATAAGATTGTGAAAACAAAGTGTTGATGTTTCTTAGGTAAGCTGTTCTATAGAATCACTTCTTACAATGCATGCAAACATATACCGGCAATGCCGTATCTGTGTTGGAATTTAGATTGCGGGAAGCATGGTTTTCATATCGATGATTATACATCCGGAGAGAGAGAGAGTTACCCAGTCGTTTGCGTTCTTAATCGGTCAACACTAGTACTTTGTCTGCAACCAGGTTTCTGCCTATTAGCCAGATTCTGCACAAGAGAGACAATATAAGATGGATAATAATTAAATGGCTATATCCTTACTGGGGACAACGGCAGCTTATCATCCTACTTCTCGGTCGAGTTCTTCAATCTTTGATTTCACAAAGCGAGCAACCTTTCCAACTTCATCAACTTCGTTTTCCATCCGCTGCTTGATCACTGTAGACAGTAGAACCATCATGATTAGCAATACGGTGGCATGGACATAGAGGACTGAAAAAAAAAAAACAAAAAAGCACATTCTTGGATACAAATGAACCTTAAGGGAAAGCTAGAGCAAATTACCTTTCATGGAAGCAGCTTTAGTCACGGCTTTTGATTCCTCATTCGCATCCTGCATACATGCAAGTTGGCAGAAGGATGTATCATCTTATAATAATACTCTATGCAATAGCAGGTTGTTCCAGACAGACACCATTAACATCCTACTCAATAGCTACTCCTTCTGTAGGTAATGAGGCCCTACTCGATACAATCTGGATTTTATATAAGTAGCCATTGATCTAATCAACAGAGCCTACATAAGCTGAAGCCTTAAGTGGCATGAGAAAAAGGAAAACACAGATCTTCATCTTGAGATTGTAAAGGAAGGAACAAAAATGCTGCAGTCATAAGAAGTTTGTCATTGAAATATTTATAGTTCCACTCAATGATTTTTCAGAAGAATATAAAGATACCGCTCACTCGTAAAAATTTTGAATTATCACGGTGCAGAAAACTTGTTTGCAGAACTCATAAACCATTGGTAAGTATTAAAAAATGAGAAGATTTAGTAGACAATGTATTTTGAGTTTTTTATATAATCAGGTATGCTTATCTAAATCCGAGACAATAGTCGCCAAAAACGGGGCAGTAAACAATAAAACCATGAGGGCTAGAATGAATGTGCCTTACCTGGAGTTTCTTTAGCAATTTATTCAACTTGTCAATTTGCTTTTGAATATCTTCAACATGGTTGATCAAGAGGCTTATGAGTGATTATTGTAATGCAAAACATAAATATGACGTGCACTATCAACTGTAAGACATGAAAATACATGGAAAAGCAAAAATAATATCAATAAACTACCTTCTTAAAGAAATTCTCCAAGCCAAGCTCCACTGAGTGCATTGGAGCATTTGCACCCAACTCAATGTCCCCATCTCTAGAAGCTTGCCCCCGAGGGATCTCAAAGGAATCCTGGAAAAAAGTTAATTAAACTGGTTGGTAGAATTTAAATTTGTAGCTGGTAAATTAATCCTCACATTATTTGCATAGGAGGAAAAGTGTGCGCATATAAAATAAAGTTATTCAACCTCTTCTTTATATGTCTGCTCCGTTTTTTTACATATCTACGCTAACTCATTGACCATAGTTATAGCTGAAAACATCCCGTTCAATCACAAACAATATATACACAGATTCCTATAATCTAGAGCATAATTCAAGCATCCAAATTCAGCGTCCGCAGTTAGCAATGCCTCGAGTGACTGACAGATGTAGTAGAATCCAGCTCAGCCAGATGAGATACTCTTCTCATACATCCCAAAACTAAAACGACAATGCAGGAACTTCAAATTCCCGTATCTTCTCCCACACATTCTGATTCTTAGTAATGACAAGGGATCCTCGAGCGATGCAAAAGTCAAATTAGGTTGGTGATCAAATAAATCAACAACACAAACAACAAAGCCATTGAAATTGATGTAGTTGTCCTAATCGAGCTCAGATATCCAAAAAAAGAAAGAAAAAAAAGAAAAAGACGGAGCAATATAAAAAGAAAGCCAGTCCCGCCCTCATTCAGCTATTGTGAAGCGAAGACGGCATTACCGAGAGAAGGTCGTTCATCGTCGGAAGGAGCTAGACCTTGAACGCGAGACTCTGGACAATGCAGGCTCTACTATATGTTTACTTGAGACCCAAGGAAAACATATAGCAACAAAGGATGCTTAAAGGTTTCACTGAGTTGTGTGGTGTATAAATAGAAGATCAATGTTGTGAATCGTTTTAAAACGGTCTCCTGGATATTTCCTGTCTGATAATTGGTGGTCGGCCTGTGTTTTTACCCGTGTGCAAAGGAAGCTGTCGGATGGGGGAGTGCATGCTTGGAAAGGAAATATTTGATAAGTGATAACATATATCTTTGAGCTCAAAATATATATCTCTTCGTTTTAAAACAAGAAAGAGGGCCCCATGAAGGAGATATCTTCACCCGTCGATATATGTGCATCAGTGGAGAGGAAAAGAGCAACAAAAGCGATGCAGGGACAAAATCAAAATATAAAAAAAAAAGCCTTTTCTCTTAAATAAATTATAAAAAAAAAAAAAAGCAATTCTATATATATATATATGAAAATATATGACTCGTGAGATCAAAAGAAATATAAAAAAAAAACTTTTTAAAAGCAAATGACCGGCTATTTTTACTCCCAAAATAGAGATAAAAACAAGTCAACACAGTCCTTGTAGAACTAGATGACCGTCGCGTACGGGAAAGTGAAACTGTTCATCGCCGTCTCTGTTTCCGGTTCCTACTCTTCATGTACACTTCCACCCACCAGACTCGTAGACTCAGCTGTCCTAATCTAATTCTTTCATGGTGGATGTATCTCGAACTAAAGTTTATTTTTTACTGACTAACTTCAAGCATCAGCAGTTTGGAGTCACTTTTGCACACCCCAAGTCAAGCAGAATGATCATGTTACATTTTGGATTTTCTTAGAAGTTCTGAATTTCTTGAAAGGAGTCGCCGCTGCTCTTAGTTGCATAAATTGTCATTCTTTTAGGCAGACTGCTCTCTCTAATTGTACTAAATATATTGAATTTGCCAAGGAAGCTAAAGTTGGGAGAGTATGAAGTTTAGCAGCATAATTGTGAGAGAGAGAGAGAGAGAGAGAGAGAGAGAGGTGTATGCATATGTGATCAAGCTCTCTGTTTTACTTCTATGGAGTAGTTTCTGATTGTGTATAAGAAACTATTTTCGTACTGCCAAAGTTCCGCCAAATGAAAATCTCAATAATTCTAGGCGGGGCAAAAACATTATGAATGTCCCATTTCATTTCCTAGTTTAGTTCCTCTTAACAGGATTGGTGGCGAGACCGAAACCAAATGGGAAGAGGGGATCGTAATGAGGATCCCCAACATTCATCGGAAGCTGATCCACGGTTTTGAACCATGTCCTAGAAAGCTTGCCTGTGAAGCCATAATCGCCAAACAGAACATCTGCAACCCCTTGGCCTTCAGTTCCTGGAAGCCAAGCAGCGACGATGGCGTCCATTGCCGCGACGTAGGGCTGGATCATGACAGGACGACCGGAGATGATGACGACCACACACTTCACGGCTCCACATACATTCGATATAGTGCTTGTCCCTGGGTCGGCAATGGTCAAGTTCATGCTATCCCCAAATGTCTCTGCATAAGGGTGTTCTCCCACTACTACAATGGCATAGGAGAATTTGCCAGATTTGACAGAGTCCGTATCGGGGTTCTCCTCATAGATGACCTTGGTTTTTGGATCAACAGTGTTCTTAATGGCACTGAGAACTGTGGTACCTGGAAAAGTGAAGATTCGGTCTCTTAGATTCTATAGGAACACGTGATCATGAAGTCAGCAAAGTAAAGCTATTCTATGATTGAAACGATGAGAAAGTTGACAGCAAATCAGGAAGAATGGAGATATCGAACCGTCACATACCACTAGTGAGGTTGTTGCCACTGAGTCCCTGCCATTGAATTGTCCATCCACCACACTGATAACCCAAGTTATCTGCGTGGCTACCAGCAACAAGTATTTTTGGTGCTTTCTTAGGAAGAGGAAGTAATGGCTCATCAGTTCCTTCACCATTTTTCAGTAGCACCAAGGACTTTCTGACAGCTTCCCTGGCCAATTCTCTATGCTCCTGTTTTTCAGGTTAATTAGATTTGATAAGTAAGGATCGCAAATCATCCTTGACATCTAAGTGAACTGGTAGATTGATCTCAAACAAACCTGACTTCCTAGCTGGTTCACTAGGCTGGTATCGGCCAATGGATTCTCGAATAGGCCCATCGTGAATTTGACCCGCAGAATTCTCGTCACAGCATCATCTATTCGGCTCATGGGGATGATCTTGTTCTTCACCTGGAATGTTAGCCCATCGATGAACTCCGTGTAATTCATCGGGACCATAATCTGCGATAGATCGAAACGAACTTGAGAATGGACTAATGAAAATCTCTTTAGGTTCATCTCGTCTGATACAGCTTAATGTAGAGATAATGAGTCTCTAACCATGTCAATGCCCGCACTAATTCCTGCTTGAATGGAGTAGGAGTAGTTAGCATGGGGGGGAGATGTGATCCTGTCAATACCTTCCCAATCTGATATGACAAACCCCTGCATTTTTTATAACCGTTTCAATCAATCGAATGCAAATTATGGAAGAAGAACTGAAACGATAGTGAGACGATCTTTTACTCTGAAACGGAGTTTGTTTTTAAGGAAGCCTGTGATTAGGTTGCGATTTGCATGCATCTTGACTCCATTCCAGCTAGAGTACGAAACCATGATGGTTGAGACACCCTTGATGATTGAATTGTAATAACCGGGCATATGGATGCTGAGCAAGCCCTGCCAATCTATTACAGTGTTATTCTCATTGATGCCATCGGTCGTTCCACCATCACCGACGTAATGCTTCACACATGCAGCCACATTCTTCCTGCGCCAGGAAAGCATAGAAAAATGCATCAGAGACCTTCATTCCAATGTACCCAGAGAACTGAGCTTGTCTCTAGTACTTTTGAGAATAATTGTGATTATTTCCTGCCGGATTCTAAGGTTAGACAGTGTAAGACAAAAGAGCAGAGGCATCTTACTTCAATAATTGATTAATTTGTGAAAAAATATAGTGAGATAATATCTAACTGCGCGAGTAAGATAAACGGGTTTTTCCAGTCATAATCCGAAGATGGGAGCGGCAGCATAGGACCATGAAATGTTTTGTGTGACTTTCCTCCTATATTCCACAAATTGAACGCAGCTAGTATTCACGTTTGTGGGACTACATAGTAAAAGTTAGATCTACCTGACTGCTTAACGATGTTCTAGATAACCTAAATTGTTCCTAAGATACACCAGCATGACTGTATTTTTAGTCCCAGATTGAACTGTATCGTTCGTCTCATCCCAGTTGGCATTGTGAAGGCTAGATTCAATGGACCAGGTAGCTGTCCATCTTCATAGTAGATGTGAAAGAAAAGTTAAGGTTGGTCAAGCTAGTATTCAATTTTTTTCAGCCCTATTCAGGGAAGACAATAATTTTGAGAAATGTACAAAAATAGATTCGTGTTGCAAATAAAATCTGCAGATTTTGTTGAACATTTGAATTTTTTTTATCCAAGTTGAGCGACAACTTCCAAGTCAAAGATTGAAAATGGAGTCAGGCCGATCTTTAAATTTATCTTTTCGTTCCCTTGCCTACCTTGTTCACACGCTCCGCCAGAATATTTTAAGTGTGCACATGGTCCATGACAGCAAAGTCCTAATCAGAAAAGTCCAGACATATTGCCTTTGTGGACCATAGACATCACGCACGTTCATAGTCTAGAAAACACGTCTGTTTCCCATCAGAAACTCTCTTTTTCCACAAACGTGTACAGCCAAGCCAAGAAGAGTTCATCGGATAAGTCAGTTCAACTGGCAGAATTTGACTATTTAATAAGTGACCATGTTCCATGCTGACTCACATTTTGAAAAGGCAAAAAAAAAAAAAAGGGTTGCGGCCCTGAGGTTTAATCAATGAGAACGTGCAAAATGAAGATATGTGCTCAATCGCAAAGAAGATTTTCAAGGTTTGCTTACTTTCCGGCGACATAGGGCATACCCTTCGGCGAATCGGCAGGAACATCACCTTGCAATCCGGGGACAATTTCGGTCATGGCCTGAACAATCTTAGGATCTTCACTGTAGCTCTCGTAACACCGACCCCATCGGGGATCCCTGCAGACCTGTAAACACATAAATGCCGGTAAGGTCGAGGTTGAGACCAGTTAGCTGAAAGAAGGATTATGTTTATGCTCAACGCGTCCAGTTCGCAGTTTTATCGAATGTATCTGAAGAGATGAGGATATCCGTGCCCTCTCACCGCGATACAGGGTGCAAAAACATATGGAATTCCTGTAGCTCTAACTTCCAGTGCAGTCGCAGCTCCGATCCTCTTGACTAGCTGAGGATCCCTATAAGATAAGACAGAATAAAGCCATTAGGTAATGACCACATCAGACGATCTTTTTTTGGATCAACACATCAATAATTGCAGAAACCAAGCACTTATGATAAACATTTTCCTTTCGATTCTATATCAAACAACGAGATTGCAGAATTGAAATCCCATTTTCGGCTTTTTGAAACTTCTTTCATCGTTTCGAAGCTCACTCATGTAATTTAATCATACTCAACCAGACGACCAAACCTGGTCCCAACACATTATCAACTTGCCTGGTGGCTCCAAGACCGACATTGTGAGGAAATACCGTCGCCTTGTACACGTTGTTATGGCCGTGAACCGCGTCGATCCCGTAAATCATGGGGATACCAAGCCGGGTAGACAACGACCCCTTCTGAAAATCGTTCACCATGTTCATCCAAGTCTCCGGAGAGGCCTGCGGAGCCGGGACACTCCCTCCTCCACTCAATACACTCCCTAGTACATAAGCCCACATCTTAGTAACATCAGATTGTTCAATCCTAACTCAATGGGTCGTGGTGTCGCTCACCGACGTAGTACTTCTTCATGACCTCGGAGGATGCGACGCTGCGTTCGATCTGCGTCATCTGGCCTATCTTCTCCTCCAGAGTCATCCGGCTCAGCAGGTCCTTGATGCGGGTGTTCACCGGCTGCTTCGGATCTTTATACTTCATGTCATCTGCTCTCGCCATGCCAGAGAAACAACAGAGGACTAGAAGCCCCACCATAAAGATGGGAGCTCTCGCCATGTTTTTTCAATTTTCGCGGAGGGCCCTGTGTCTGAAAAACAGGGCTCAAATCGATCTAAATTAGGAAATATACCTACCGAGAAGCGAATGCATATATATCAAACAAAAAGCAAATGAATCCCAGAATTGAACGGAAGGCATTGCCGACGAGACAAGAAACTCATAAAATCAAGCAGCGACTGACTACTACGTCGCCGTAACTCCACCAGCATCGGATTGATTAAATACCGACGACAGGCCATGAAATTCATGAAACAGAGGCACCCCACGAGCATTCATTAATTGCACATTACGGAACCTCGGAAATGAGAAAGCAACGCTCCACCATCTCATCAATCAGCCACATCAAAGGCTTGCGTCATGAACTAGCCAAATGCGACTACACTCTCGTCGTCATCGGGCTCGACCAGTATCGAATCAACACCAATCTTCATCAGATCAAAATGGCAAAAGAAAAATCCTCTCTCTCTCTCTCTCTAGTTGAGCTTCATTCTAGCGAGATTGAGAACAGAGGCGAGAGCAATGCAGGACACGCGCATTGGCTTAAGAACTGAGAAGAACGTGAACGGGAAGAGGGTCACCGAGGACTTACAGAGACTGCGAAGGTTCACCTCCGAGAGCGACAGAGAGAGAGAGAGAGAGAGCTGTGACAGCAAAGAGGAGCCAAAGGCGGTATTTATAGATAATTTTTCCCCGTTCGAATATTATTAATTAGTATCTCGGCGTAATTTCGGGGATAGAAACGGAATTTTATGTTTGGATAATTTCATTTTTTCTTTTTTAGAAATTGTCTGGATAATTTCAAACTTCAAACTTCAAATTTCTCTTTTCCTTAGCCTTTGTAAAATTGGCGAGGCTTTGAAATAAAGTCGAGCACAATGACAACAATGATTAGATTTGTGAAAATCGCATAAATAATAATATGCGATACTAAAATGTGTCGAGCCGTCTAGGAGAGTGCCGTGCGGCAAAAGAGAATTTTTATTCGATTCATGTCGTGATAATTGATGAGTTTTTCTAGGTAAATAGAATAACGTGAAAGGCGATCGCTACAGCAATATTCTTTAGTAATTACTATAAGAAATCTCACGGCCCGTTCCTAAATGTTAGGACTTTAGTCATAATTGCTCTGTGTCGTCCGCAATCCGAGTATTAGAGATTCGCGAGTTGATTGTCGCAATAATTCATGAGTAAAAAAAAAAAGCAACGTTGATTGGGTCCCTCTTTCTCTGCCGTTTTTCATTGTATGGTCCTTTTGAGCAATGTCATCCAGACAGATTCGCAAACGAAGGGAGGGGGAAATATAGTGGAACTTTCTTTTTTGAATGTTAGCTGAGGGAAACAATAGAAGGTTGATTTCACACGTGGCGTCTGCATCTCCCAAAGACAAATCAAAGAGGGATGTGATCGTGTAACCGATCGAAGAGTTATTGGCGGCGCACCAATACATCTGAACCGTCGAATCTCGCGGGACCCACGTGGGGTCCACAAGACCCAACGATTCAGACGCACCGAGCCTACAAGACCATGGTGGCGTCTACTAAATTCTTCGTGGAGATCCGTTTGACGTGTCCACGAGAACCGTCAAGCTGACCCGGATGAAGGAGGAAAATTAAGGATTGGGGCTAGCTATTTAACAGGTCAGCAAAGATAAAGCCAAATCCATTTCCTTTTTCGCGGTCAGAAAGCCAAATCCTTTTGCTTTGCGAGGTGACAACAGCATAAGTTGAATCGTCGTCTCGTCCGACCACGAGCGGATGACGTTATCCTCTTGTCTCGTTGGTCGGAGCGAAGCATTTGGTTCCAAAAATGGGTTGGAAATGAACGGCGAGATCAACAAGCTATTTGTATAACGTTTCAAACGTGGATTCATGAAAGGTAATCACAAAGTCGCCAGATCAATCGAGATCAAGGACCATCGTCTTTCCGATCACATAATAATACTTTATGCCATTTTTATTGTTTACGTACACACATCATTATTTATGAAAGTTCACGTCGAAAATATATGCCTCGCTCCTCGATGTAGGGGATTTCAAAACTCTTCTACGCCCGCGAGTCTTAGATTCCTCCGTCGGTCATCAAACCGGATCACCGTCGAGTGATCGACCTTTGTTCTTCAGTAGCCATGAGTGAGCAGAAGAAATTTCTGAAGTACGCTAACATATGGTACCCCCACTTTTTTTCCAACCGCTTTACACGGGGTCAAAACTCTCTGTCATAACGTCATAAATAAACTTTATGACGTATTACGACATTGTTACACTTAATTACTGTGGCGCGTTGTAGCATAAGGTACCATAAAAGTGTCCCAAGGAGCAGTGGACTAAAAGAAGGGAAAATTGGGAAAAAAATTCGGGGATAGCTATGAATTAACTCATGTGTCTAATTTGGGACATGGACTTCCGGAAAATGTCAGTTGTTTAGTGATTTGAGGAATATGGTTGGATAACCCTCAAAGGGCGTGTTGCTTATAAAATAAAAAAACGACTTATAGCATGACCGAAACGACACAACGAAGGACGAACAGAAAGAAAAGTTAGATTGCGTTTGCCACTAAAAATTGCCAATCGATATATCTGTCCCAATATTTTATGTCAAGCATATTTCCGCCTGAAACTTCTGCACACGAGTTTCAATATATAGTCCTTATTTTCCATAACATTAACAATATATATATAATGAATAAAGCGATAATTGAAAGTGGTGTGGATAATTCTTATCGTATGTCAAAAACCTCTCATATTATACTGAAAATGACGTCATATCACACAAATTTGTTGTTTTAAATGAGTCCCTCGTATTAGACCACTTTGAAAAGTAACTCTCGAAATATACTTTCCCAACCGCTTCTCAGGCTAGACACTGCCACATCATCAATTCCTGATCCTAATCCTAGTCGATTTCACCTCTCTCCTAAATTCACTAAAGTATTTTTCAACACTTTGCGAAATCTTTCTTCTTTTCGAATTAATCGATCATAAATAATTAAAATCAGAGGAGAAGTTGCACACATTCAACCACTAAAATGAATCTATAGATTTGTTATCCTACAAGCTCAATGTGGGCGACAGGAGGACTAAGTTAATGAAAGTTGAAATCATTCATAAGGTAAATTATAGAACAAATAGTAACGTAAGAAAGTTTTAACAGTTAGAAAATGGGGAGTTTGTCCAATTAGTCCTCAACCTATTATACAGGTGTTAATTCAATCCCAAACTTTTCAATTGCCAATTTAGTTCTAGACCTTTACGTGAAATTTCAATGTAGTCATTCCGATGACGTAATGGTGTGCCACCACATAGGATGGCAAACGATGACTGGATTGCCACGTCAACGGTTTTGAGTGAAAATTAACCGGAATAACCACAATGGAATTTCGCTGAAAGATTTAGGACCAAATTGGCAAAATTGAAAAGTTTAGAACTGAATTAACATACATACATTAAGTTTAGGTCTAAAGAAAATTAACCTATGCTACAAGGTGTAGTTCTCTTCCGGACTCAGCTTGGCGCTTCACTTTTGTATGCTTCTAAAGAATCGTTATTCCCTTTGCTCCAAGCATTCGTTAGTAGTATCTTTCCCAATCTTTTCTAATTGTTGTAACTCATGTATTTCCATTTCGTTTATTCTCCATTCTATCTTTCAATTAAATGGAGACCTAATATACAAATAGAGAATAAATTTTATGAACGGTTCCAGACTTCTGCATAATTATGGTCCTCTTTCATTTGTTCGGAATTCGACGACTAAGCGATTCTCAGACATGATGTGATATTGAGAAGTCTAATCTATATAAATAAATAAAAAATTTGAGAAGAGATGTGAAAGAGACCTATTTTGTGACAAGAGTCTTTCACGAGTATCTAATTTTTCATTGACGATTATGTAAGTTCAATTCGATAAACTCCAATCGATATAGAAGTCGTACATTGACTGTTCATGAGACTACATATGGCACAAATATGTATCATTCGAATCGCCCTGTCGGTACAATATAATAACCTAGTTTAATATAACCGATAAATTCAAGTAGGTCAGATTCTAAATTAGTGTAAGCGAATGTGAAGACTCTTTTGCTTTCTTGTGGCTAGGAGAATCTATCAGTTCAGCCTTCGCTTTCGGTGTGGTTATAAAATTCACTTGTTATTATATGTAGCAGGGATCGAATCCATTAATTTCTTTAGAGATGAGGTCGATCCACCCGCTTTCAATGTCGTCTCCCCCGTGGATGAACGGAGTGTGGGGACTATGTTGTCCGACATGCATTGATGTGGTCAAAGATTCTGCCTCTGTGTCGTCTGCTTCGTTCAGTAGAAACCCACTGCACTTTCATGGTGAAGTGACAGAATTGATGGATAAACTGACGATATCGTTGATCGTAATGTTCTCCGAGGTGAACTTAGAGAGCGGGCGTTGAAAGGAGGTGAAGAGCTTAGGGAAAGCAAACATCATTCTCGGACGTGAATTCTTCCTTTTCCCGTCGACAGGAACGACACGGTCTACCAATCTCGGATCAAGCTTAATAGCGTATGTATCTATTCGAAAATCGAGATGCGAGGTGCATGTTCATGTTCCACAAGATGGAGCAATCTCAGTCAGACGCGTGCATGCTCTGCTTAGTTGGTTTCAACCGATGTTTTAATGATAGAAAACATTTTTTCTCCGTCAACTTTCGAATTTGGTGCCCAGCTTTCAAACATAACCATTTCAAATTCGTATCTCTGATGTCCTATTGAAACCTACTAAAGATGTTTACGAATCTCCTACTCTCTCTTTTCTCTTCTTTTTTGACGTTATGAATACATTCTAACTAGTCTCATTAGCAAACTCGCCAAAACCCTTGTTCAAAAAACAAACTCTTCATCTCATCCCGACGTCCAATCTCCAAGTTCACATCGAAAATTTTTATAACTAATGATATCGAAGCCAGTTGATTTCATCTATGAATTCTACTTCATTGTGAAAAACATGTGTTCCTACCCTTTAAACGAAGGCGAACAACAACGAGGCTGAAAGATACACTAGACATTGAGATGGAAGGTCCAGTTAAGCTCCTCCAAAATTCTCTAAATTGCTCTTTCTTGCATGTGATTATATCAATCTACGTGTTCTTATTATCTTACTATTTTCTCAAATGTTTCCGGCCTTCTTTTCCCAAATTCGAACCCTAAACCTACATTGCTTTTCGCAGATGGGAAATCACCGGTTATTTTCTTTATCAATAGTTTTCTATCGTTTAACAATGGTTATTGAAATTTACTAGTATGGGAAAAAAAAATTCGTCGCGTTTTTAGACATGGAAAATAGAATTCGTTGCACTCGATATTATCTTGAACTCTTGCAAGAGTTTTACTTTATCTCCTCTTTCTTGTTTCGTGCCATTTCATTTTCTTATTATGCGTAAGAAAAATATCCTTCAAGAATCAGCCGGGTCAAGTCCCTTAATCCGTGGCTTTTCGGGGTTGGGCCGAGTAACCCGTCTGGTGGAACTTAGAGTCGGGTCAAGTCTTACCATTTTCACTTCATTAACATATAGAGCAATGCCTTCATTTGCGGTCGTGTATGTCCAATTCGATAAACTCCATTCGTTTAATAAGTCGGGCATTGACTCTTCACGAGCACCAAAAAATATAATAATCGAATCTCCCCGTCGGTGCAATATAATAACTTAGCTTAAATTCGGGTCGAATGTGAAGACTCTTTTGCTTTCTTGTAGCCAGGGTTATATTCCGTATGGTAATAAAATTCACTTCTTAATATAATGTCTGGATTAAATAAATATATCTCTTTAAAGAATGAGGTCGTGCCATCCGCTTTCAATGTCGTCCGCAGTAGATGAGAAGAGCGTGGGGACAGTGTTGCCCGACATGCATTGATGTGGTCACAATCGCGGCCGAAGTGCATCATTTCATAATCCATCCAAGCATTTCGAGAATGCCGGATGGGCTCCGGAACCTGGGCCTAGCAGTAGCAATAGATATAGAAATAGAAACAACTTTAAAAAACGAAGGAGACTAAATAGGAACAATAGGGATCGCTCCTAGTCCTTGTCCAGCCTCGTTGCTGTATGCTTAGTTCAGTAGAAAACCCACTGCGTTTTCATGGTGAATTGTACAGTTCATGGATAAATTGATGCATCGTTAATTATAGAGTTTTCGAGATGAATTTCGAGACCTGGCATTGAAAGGAGGCGAAGAGCTTTAGGAAAACAACATTGTTCCTAGACATAGATTCTTCCTTTTCCGGTTGACGTAAACGACACGATCTACCGATCTCGGATCAAGCTTGGTAGCGTATGTATCTATTTGAGAATCGAGATACTTGGTAAGATGGAGCAACCAATTAGATGAACGCACGATGGACTTTCTTGGCCTCAACCAATGTTTTTAACGATAGAAAACATCTTTACGTGATCCTCATATTTATATGTTCTTACAATCGATACAATATACAAAGCGCCAGCTTTCAAATTTGGACTCCACCCTTTAAATCAATAAATATCCTCATCTCCAATACAAAAAATATATATATATTAACAGCAAAGTAGATATTGTTTCGATGATAATTCGACTTCTCCGAGCAATAGCCTAATAAATTTGGACACGGAAAATAGAATTCTGCTCGATATTTAGTCAGCGGAGAAAAGGGAAAAAAGGAAGAGGTGTTGCCATTTATTGGATTTAGACTACACGAAAAGCAAACCTCCGTTAGTTTCAACCTTTTTCTCTAAGGCTTTCGTGCTCATGTTCACTATTAATTAGCAACTTATAGTCTTATAGCCATATCGAAATGAGAAAAGATAAGCGCGGTTTATACACGGAACTGCTCGAATTATTGCTCGAAGCCTCTCTCATCCACAATATTCAAGATTCAGATGTTCACTTTTATTCAAATCTTATATGGTTTTTCTTGTGTTTATTACTTATCAATAGCAAAAATATCCTTCAAGTTGAAGTCCCCTTGATCCGTGGTTTAGGGGTTGGGCCGAGTAACCCGTTTGCTGGAACTTAGTTTCGTGCAATACATATAATCGAGCAGTCAATTCTTGTATTCATGTTTCTGAATTGTGCATGTTGCTTGCTCTTGCCTTCTAGTCTTTTAATAACGTAATCAATTGAAATGCCATCAACCCATCAGCCTTAGCATTCGATGCATATCAGATTCATGAGAGTCGAATGTCTGTAACAGATGCATATAAACGTCACGTGCGAGATTCATGAGAAATTATTTTCTCATCGTAGTTGCAGTTCAGGAGATAGGGCGAAGTGAAGATCGAGCGGGAGATTTTGAGCTTCTTATGGTTAAGATCTAATCATTCTTGTGAACTCTCCAAAGTTTGGGGTTTTCCATAGTTATAGAAAACAGTTACAGCTCTCTTTCTTGCTAAATTCATCAACACGCTCTATACCTAGGAGATTTCGCAAAATCAATATGGGATAACCTATCGACCAACCTCTTATTGTTTAGCATAATAACAATTTGGGATAATGTTACAAATGATCCATGAATTTTGGCTCAATATGTAATGTGGTCCCTGAGCTTTCAATGTGGTCCATGAACTTTAGACTAATATGCAATATGGTCCATGAACTTTTGGTACATGTTCAAACTAGTTCCTAAACTATATGAAAATGTTCAATGTTGTCCCTAAACTTAAATTAATGAAATGACAATGTTGAAAATTTTCATATAGTTTAAGGACTACTTTGAATATATACCAAAAGTTCAGAGACTGCATCGAACAAATAAAAAGTTCATGGACCACATTGCACATTGGGCCAAAGTTTAAGGACCGTTTGTGTCATTTGGCCTAACAATTTGTATGCTCAATAACATGGAGAGGTCGAATGGATATGTGAGCAAAATTGTGACAGATGCAGTCGACCCCTTGTGTACCCTAGGTCACACAATACAGACTCAAGGGTACTATCTTATTCAACACTCAAGATCTGAATTATTTCCCTTGTCATACTATTTTGAATCTCAGAACAATTTCACTTCACATGGGGATCTCATGTCAGGCAGCTTGGTTCTGCGCCTCGAAATCGGCGAGGCCGTACCTTCATCAGAAGCATCTTCATGCATTAATGAGAAAGAGAACAACGTTAGATATACTAAGATCGATTTACAAAACTAGTACATTAACCCTACCTGCATGAGAAGCGCATATGCTTCCTTGACTGATGTCTGTCTCTGGGTCAAGGAACGTACCAACACCATGAAAAGGGGAAAAAAGAAAAAGGAACCTGCGTACAGTCTCATCTCAAGCTCCTATACATCTTCTAAACCCTTTGTCACTTCGGATCCTCCACTTTCAAACATCATGGAGGCAGATATGTGTAGAAAAGCTACACATATCTTTCAAGCAGAATCCAATTACGACTAAACTAAACTCGGTAAGCATAATGATGTTTGCATAAAAAGTGCAAAAGGGACAATCAAGAGCATTTTGATTGATGTGCGGAAAAAGGGCCTTGATAAGAAGGGAGACGAAGCTAGAGTCGATTCGCTGAACAAAACGTTTCCACAAGTCTTAACGGCAAATTCCCCTTTTAGCTGGAGGCTAACCAAGCTGTGCGAAACTTGTAACTTTGGAAGCGATAAAGATGCGATGGCCAAAAGAAGTACTGAAGACTAGATCGATACATTTGTGTATGTTGGATCATCTTTCAAATCTCCGTGCCTTTATTGGTGAATGCATCTTCAATTTTGTGATTGGTGAGCACCATATGTTTTACCAAATCTTGCAGGTTGATGTCGAATATATTAGGTGGATATAAGTATATGTTGGGGAAAATGCTCCAGATGTGTTTTGCATATGTTTGATCTGAAGCTATTGCAAATTATAGGAACCTAGACTTTACTTAGGTTAAGATGAACCAGGATTAAGTTGAAATTGGGCAATAACTAGAGAAAACAAGTGTACACGGGCATGCGTCCACATTTGCACGTACATCCTACTGTACACAAACTGATCTGGCTAGGATTTCAATGATAGACATGTATATAGTCTGCACACGGTGCTATTTAGCAGAAAGAGATGGATGACAATAGTCGTTAGCTAAAAGCTGAATAGATGATCATTTTCAGACTATGAATATATTAAATATCTAATCAACATGTATGTACATAGGGGTGGCAGTTGAATATATACATATGTTGGGTGCTCCAGATGAAAAATACAGACAGTATAGGTCAATTCAGAGGTACCTTATGAACTTTGTCCGCATTGCAGATGCCTCTTGAGTTTGAATGGAAAAGCTCGGTGTGAGGAATGAAGCCTGGTCCGAGATTCCTCTCTCTCTCTCTCACACACACCCTCGAAGCACAGATCCTAGTCAAAACACACATATCCATAAGATAGAAATAATTATCGAGGACTAAACCTAATTTCTCTCTCTTTCAAAGCACAGATCCGAGGCATACACCCCCGGGCACAAGATATGGATGATCATCAAGTATTAAACCTAGTCTCTCTCTCTCTCTCTCTCTCTCTCTCTCTCACCCACACACATCCACACCCACACACACAACAGTGAAAAAGAAAAACCCAATTAATAGGAGTAGACAGATATCTTGGATCAAACTTCATTCCAGACACCACTTTTCCTCAATGATCTTCCATGAGCAATAGATCTCTCTCTCTCTCTCTCTCTCTCTCTCTCTCATGATTCCACAATCATATCATAGACAGATACAACACAAACTGCAGGAGCAGAGAGAGGCACTCCCATCAAGCTCTCCCCTCTTATTTTTATAGAACAAGACCACACTAGAATTATTCACCAAATCCCATAAAGTGTAAAGAAGGACAAGGCACAACAAGGTGTGTGGGAGTCAGAGAAATATCATTTATCGTTATTGTTTTATGGAGGGCAGGAGGAAAAATTGGAAAAGCACATGATGGACAGGTCATGAGACTCATGGCTTCCAATATAATAATGAAAAGCCTGGTGGGTTTTGGAACATTACCCTTGTCTTCTTCTACAAGGGCTTTTATTGGGGAGATGAGAGAGAAAAACCAAGTGCTGCTACTGAGGCTTTTTTCCATGAGAGAGAGAGAGAGAGAGAGAGAGAGAGAGAGGAGAGCAACACTAAAGTCGGGGCCTTTTGAAAAAGCTACATGGGTGTGCGTGAGAGTAACAACGATGTAGATTTCTCCCATTAGTCCTCCAGTATTGATTAGAGAGAAGGAATCATGAACGCGCCCAATCAAAGCATTGACATCATCAGAAGTCATTCAGCTTTCTTCTTCTTGTTTATTCATGCATGCATGTATATGTATGTATGTACATGCAGATGCAGATGCAGCCGGGCCTGATTAAATGAACTCAAGAAGGTGAATCTCAAAACGTTGATCAAAAGCAGTGGGTTTGAAATCAACTGTATGGTTAGTGAAAAGCATGTATAGATAAAATCATTAGCTGCAACCGCCCCTATTGAACTTACCCACTTCTTTACACGTTCTTATCTGTTAAAGCGTGGTAGTTGGTGAGAGTCCCTTAAACTGTTGTGGAAGACCAGCTATGAAATCCGAATACCTACAGATGGTATGCTCATCCGATTTCTATTATCAACCTGCTCCCACTTGAACACAGGCTGAGCAAGGGTTATCCTCAACGTAGAATCACTTGATTTCTATTAGCGTTTTGTCAAACCTAACTTTGGAGTAGTTAGTATTAGGAAGATGGGTCTTGCAATTGATTGACTAGTGACACTGTCGAATAGTGCGATTTTCAATTAACGACAGCATGAATTTGCGAGTTGGAGCCTTAAGCCATGAAGGTGAATAAGCCATTTCGAACCGACTTGGAACTTTACCATGAGTAGGGATTCTTTTGGTTGCACTTAGCAAGGCAAAGTTATTTCATGATCCATAGATCATGTGGACCAATCGCATCTACACCATTGATCACGTGAGTCTCATTACAGGGTTCACATTCAATGGTCCAGATGGACTTGGTTTATATGGTCTATGGATGATGCAATACTTTTTCCTCAGCGAGGACTATGTGTTTGATTGTTTCAACTCATGCTACACATGCAGTGTAGCTTAAATTAACTTCAAAGGAAAAAAGACGGTTTGTGCTTAATTAGGTAGTGAATTAACTTAAATGAAACGAGGTTTGATTAGAAGCGCACACCAAAATCGAGAAGCTTGCTCTCGAGAGGTTTACAAAACTGGGGAAAGACTTAAAAAGTTTGCTTTCGAGAGGTTTACAAAAGCTTGCTCTCCATTCTAGTAAGGGACTAGAATGGAGATGATCGTCTATGTCAGCACCACCCTTTGCCGAAGCATTGGTGCACCAATTTCCGTCACCGGAGATACGCACGATCCGCATCATTCCCAATCATCAATTAGCAGCAAAAATGGACTTTTAATTGATTCTTGTAGTGGACCTCTTTTGTGAGAAAGATTTAGTTTAGCTTGAGTAGTGGGAGAATCACACTAGTTGGAGTGATAGAATGCTTTCAGAGAAATTGATTGAGGACATTTTACTTTCCTCATTCTTCAATCAAATAAATTGGCAAAACCCTTCTTTTGAGCTAGACATTAACATATATATCTGTCTATGTATATGTATTAATAGGTTAAGAACATAGAACATATTACTAAGTCCGTCAATAAATTAAGAACAGCAATTTTTTGGCTTAAAGAAACAATAGCTTAGCTTTATCTTGTTTGTTGACGTATCTTCTGAGTTAAGCATGACAGAATGTCGAGGGAGAGACATGGGAGAAGCGATGGAAAGAAGAGGGGGTGCGTATTTAAGCACCATTTCACGAGCAACTCCTATTCATGATTGACACCACTAGTCTTTTCTGAATTCATGAAAGTGAACTACGTTATCGACATCAAATCATTGTCATATGTAGTGGAGAGAGAGAGAGAGAGCATCCCATTAAATATGATTTTTCTTCTCTTGCTTTTGAATCCTTAACTTCTCTCTCGAACTCTATTCTTGCCCAAATCCTAAAAAACACCTTTTTTTTTGGTCGATAAAAAAAAAAACACCTAGTTCATTTGGTAAGAAAACAACTAAAATTTGCATGTCGAAAAGCAGATTTGTCCTGATCAAGAGGGATCGGGACGACATTTCGCAGCGCTGTCTGGTTATTGCTGACATGTCCATGCTGCCTTTCGGCTCTTGCAGACGTGTCTTTTTGCACGTCACATCATCATGTACCACATCGAAGTGCACAAAATAGACTTTAACGCAGTATTAAGAGAATAATTATCCAATTAGTCCTATGCCCATCACGGATGTCAATTTAAACTTAAACTTAAACTTTTTAATCTTGTCAATATAGTTTTGAACTGTGCGAAATTTTAATAAAGTCCTTCTGGCCAATTGCCACCGGAAATTGCTCATGTGAAGTCTAGTTATCACCTGCCGTCCTACATGTCATGCTGACTTAGACAACTTGTGGAGTGCCACATCAATAATTTCCGGCGACAAATGACTGGAAGAACTGCGTTGAAATTTCGCACAGAAGTTTAGGATTACACTGATAAAATTGGAAAATTTGTAACTGAATTGGCATCTCCACAATAAGTTTAGGACAGAATTGCTGGTGATTAGTAACACTTGATGCTCGCTTGCAATTCAATGCAATACAATTGAGACTCACTCATAATCCTAACTCAATAAGATTTAAGTATCTTTCCATCTAAAATCGGCAAACTGTGATTCACTGAAGTAATGGACCCATCAGTTGTCCTCAAAAGAAGAATATCAGCAGAAGATCTTATTCGTCCAGATACTATTTACCCTAACATATCTTCTGTGATAAGATAAAACCCCAGGTCAATTGTTACCGTTAGATAGAATATCATTTTTCAAAAGGTTTTAAATCCAAAATTCAATTTATATGTTTATTGGATGATCTATCATATGAATGATAAGAACATTAGCATAAAAGAAAATAAAAAAAAAATAAGAAGAATGCATGCGTGTCATTACTGAGTGATCTGTGTGCTTTTTAACCTCGGTTCCGAGGTTTTAAAAATCGCGTGAGCTTTTGAACCGACATTTTGGGCTCTGTGAGTCCGATTTCCACCAATCATGTGTAGCCTGATGGACGTATAAAAACTTTGGCAAGAAAATTATCCAATTAGTCCTAAACATATTGTACGGATGCCAATTAAATCTTAAACTTCTCAATATAACTAATTTAACTTTAAACCTTTGCATGAAATTTCAATATAGTCATTTTTGGCGAAAATCGCCGACGTGGCAGTGCGCCACGTAAGATGGCCAGTGATGACTGGCCTGCCACATCAGCGATTTCCACTCAAAATTGACCGAAATGACTACATTGGAAATTCACGCAAAGATACAGGATTAAATTGGCAAAATTGAAAAGTTTATGACTGAATTGACATATGCATAATAGGTTTGCTTTGGTTCGCGGGAAATGAATGTTTTGAAAAATATTTTCTTAAAAATAATCGTTTATATCGCCTAAAACAATCAGCCAATGAAAAGTATTTCATTATCAATAATAATTTGTCTCTACATTTTCATGGATGATAAAAAAAAATGCCGTTTATTTATTTTTGTGAACGAAAAGTGATTGTTATTAGAAAAATATTTTTAAAAATATTCATTTTTCACTGAATAAATAAATTGATCGGGTGATTTTTTTGTTGTTTGGTTACCATCTTTCATGCAAAAAGTCGTATAAACAGAGAAGTTCTGCTCATTGTGGGAGGACAGCATGCTGAATTCAAACGCTCGGGTACGATGCCGTCGATGCAAAAGAAGGGGTAGTGAAAAGACTAAAACAGGTCAAAGTGCGTGCGAGTCCACGTCGATTTTCTGGACTAAAAGCTTATGTCTCCTCCTTTTTCTAGCCCGAAGCGCAGGAAGATCTGTGGCTATCCATGGCCATACCAGTGATCTTTTCCTTTCGTTTCTTTGTCCCCCC